>JAJEKV010000060.1:6886322-8086322 GCA_021234155.1 Isoetes taiwanensis
TACATAAATATTTCAAGCATATGACACTCGTTGTGATGAGGACCAGCTTGTGCATGAAAAAGACTTGCTACAAAGAATGAAGTTTTACCCAAGAAAAAATGACATGTCTTATGTTCATGTGCACATAAGATAGGTCGGATGTTGTTTGGTCGCCATATAAATATCACTATATCGACTTGAATCAAAACTGAACATGCACAAAACTCTCAGGAAAAAGAACAAATAGGCATGTTCAGTTTAGAAATATGTGCTCAGGGGAAGGCACGCCTAATTGTCATCGTCAGTAATATAAATATTTCTTTATCTTGTGAGCTTACAATAAAATACCTTACCTCCTACAAAACTGATTCATTTACATGCTTCATCTATAATATTAACGAAGCACAGAACAAAGCTTTCATCGTATAAAGCAAAAATGCTTAAGATCTTGGTCTTCTAAATCTTTATTCTTCCAGTTCAATAATCTTCCACCACAGATGCATCACCAAGCTTTTGACATACGACAATGCGATCATGTTGCTTGATAATACCAGCAGCTTTCCCGTGATCCAAAGCTAATTTTAAGATTGACTCATTGGTTGTATTGCTCGATTCCACCTGACAAAAGTAATACATAAGTAAAGAGAACTAAATTCAAGATTGTTCTTAAATTTACTGGCACCAGAACTTACTGAATGCCTTGGGTCAGCAAGCATTGGAAATAGTCCTCTGACAGCAAGACATTACCTTGCCTACAAACAAAGATTAGAGCATCATTGAATTTTTCTTTAACATATATATGGAACACATCACATAGAATCATTCTTTCACCAGCAGAATTGGTAGGAGAAAAAGCACTAGGGAGGAGAATTCCCTTTTTTGGCAGGATGCTCTGACATATTTACTGGCATACCTGGAATGCTCCTATGAAGGTCCACCGCAGATGGTTTGTCTGAAGTCCTCGGATCACAAGTACCAAAACTGGCATAGGCGGCCTGTATTTAAATATCAGCCTAAAAGCACGTACCTTATTAGAAAGTTACAATAAGAAAAATAGAATCACAAATAAGTTTTCGAACATCATACACATCAAAGGGCCTACAACGTAGAACTTGGACAAACTTAAACATAATAAAGGCAGCTCGCCCTACTTTGCCTGTCCAACTTTGAGATTTTTCTTATTGTGCCTAACTCTATTCTTTGAGAAACACAAGTATCGCCAGAAGACAATACCGTCGCAGACGACCGGATGAGCTTTGAACACAACAATTCATGCTTGCATTGACTTTTGTTGCGGCTCTTACACTCAAGCACCCATAAGAATCAAAACAACTTGTTCTTATGAGATTATTATACAGATCAGGCAAATGTCATGTGATTTGATATTTACCTGAATTGCACCTGTTAAACTTCTTCCTTGTGGCCTGAAGACACCAAGAACACTCGTGATTGTGCAAAGAAAACCAACATGCATTTAAAGGGTGTCTTGGATGCATCACCCTTCATACTTCCAATTGAATAAAAAACGTATTTAATTCAAAAATTTTTGTCTTCCCAAACCAAATGAATATTTCCATGTACATTGACATCCGCTTTTGCAGACGGATAACGCAAACAAGATGTCGGAAAAAGATGCAGCCTCATCTTCAAAATGATGCGTGCTCCATCCCCGCTAACCGCAGAGACTCAAAGAAGGAATTAATTGCAAAGACGGCAAGATGAGCTCCCAAAATAGTCGAAATACGAATCCCGCAATACGTAGAGCCATATAAATCAAACTGTGAACAAAGAATGGATCTAAAGCTATCAATAAAGAAATGCACCCCGGATGGTCGGAAATCAACAACGTACTGAAAAAGATAGTAGTGATCCCCAAAATCCCTACGCGAAGAATCACCCTCGCATGGAACCCATGCCTTAGAGAACGATACAAATTAAAACTCTGCAGCCAATTTAAAACTTACAATCCGGAAAGCTCGGCCGAGAGACCTCATTGTGAATGCCATGCACATCCGCTACCACCGCAAAAACAAAAATAATGTAAATATTTCACTATCACCGTGATTGCAAAAGATATTAAAGATATTGCTAAATCTAAACAAAGATGTCTACTTATAACATGTTGAAAAAACCTTCAAGAACATGAAAATAGAATGAGCGCATGCCTTATCCATGTAATTTTGGTCACCTTTTCAGCTAGTGAATAAGCCCGGGAAGCTCCCTATGCTTATGTACTATCTCGGGTTGATAGAACAACAAAGAAAAATCTTCCGTTCTTGCTTCTTTTGTTGCAAAAGCTCTTCAATAAAGTCTAAGCAATCGTGCCATCATGGGAATTGCTTCAACCATCTTAGGGATGAGTTCCATGTCATAACCCCAATAATGAAAGACCATTTCAATTAATGTCTTCGCACCAGATCAAGATGGTATCGGAAAGAATACCGAAGTGTAGAAGCTTAATAAGGGATGCCATCGCCCACTCTGATTTCCCTATTCCTCGCTTCCACCAAAGCCATGGCATTAAAGAAATTTTTAGATTCAAAAATCATAGTTTTTGAAGCCATAGCCGAGCGCCAGAGATTTGGCTTTTGCCCCGCTCTCCTCATCTCACCGCCGGATCTCCATGGTACACGCTTTTGATCCGTGGTTCGTACCTGCAACTACTAATAGCTACCAACATCCACATGATCGAAGAAAAATTAAAGAAGAAGGGCGCCATCCACATTGAGAGGCCATAGTTGCGGTCAGGCAAAAATCGCCATGGTTTTACTTTGGAAAGAAAATATTAGAGCCCCCGAGCACCGGATCGCCATAGTGTGCGAAGCACATGATAGAGTTACTGGAGAAAGCAGGAACCTTAATTTGACGGAGCGGATTCCTCCGAAGCGGATAAGCACAAAAACGTGGCTTCTTCTGCAATTTTTCTCCAAGAAATTTTCCCTCACGATTTTTTCCCCCACCCAGGAATCTGGGAATCGAATCTTGGTGTGTCTCGATTATATATATGTGTAGATGAATTGTCTCAAGTGCTTCATATTTATCTTTCCTTTTCTTAGCGCAATAGCCTAAGCTTGAGTGTCACCGTATCTCTTAGACCAGGCTATCCACGTGCCTTAAACTTTGACATGGACTTACCTTGAACCATTAGAACTTGATCCATAAAAATGTACGACTCAGAAAATTAGTTATTCTTAAATTGCCACCTACCTAATGCAACCTGTTCCCTCCTAACCTTTGCTTCTCTTCCTCGATTCCTCCCTTCCTCCGGTTCTTTGTAGGAAGATCTTTTTTTGGTTCTTTGAGGCATCTTGCTATCAATACCTTTTTTAGGAAATTTTGAAGCTTTTTATAAGCAAGGCTCTGTAAATCTTGCAAATCCACCTATCCACCCATAATCAATGCTTGTAAATCATAAATACTTCCATCTTGGTTAGTTTTTTGGAGTAGAATTCTCAAAGCATGAAAATCGATGGAAAAGAAGTAAAAGCTCAGATATGGGATACTGCTGGTTAGGAGCGATTCAAGTCTATCCGTTACTTTTGCTTATTACAGGGGCCCCAAAATGTACTAATGAAGATTGGAGGAGGCGTGGTGATGGGGTCCTCATCTTTAGCTTGTATCCTACGTTTGAGGTTGTGCAAGTCAAAATTTTTGGCAGCATTTTTTTCTTAAGTATTTTTCCTACAGCCGGTGCAAGTCCAAAATTTTGGCATAAGCGTCTTTCTTCTAGTATTTTCTTATTAGCCAACCATTCCACCTTGAAAGATTTGTTTCTCCTCAAAAGAGATCTAAATAGACAAAATACAACAAGAAGGTATCTAAGCAACACCAATGGGAATTTGAATATTGTTGTTTTTAAGAAGTACAAGGTGGAATAAAGGAATGAAGTGAAACCAATTTTCATAGAAATTAAGTTGCATGGGGTTAACATAGAATGCTAATGGACAAGCCTCCAACTTGTTAACAAGCTAGACATGCTAATAAGCTTCAAATCGGAATCTGACAAGCTCTTTCGAGAAGAAAATAATCATGCAGGCTATGATGATGGCTAGTGAAGCCCTCAGGTGTCGGCTCCAACAGCCTTCTGCACTCCATCCTTCTTGCCTCTATTAGACATTACTGGAAAGAAGTTAGGGAGAATTCAGCAACAAGTTGTCTTGTATTTCCTATTCATCTGCATACACAGTAAAATACATAGCTATTAAAATGCTTTTCCTATTAATAGTTTGCAATCTGTTATTAAGAGCATACCTCTATGCAGTATGTATAAGCCCTCACAATCTATATAATGAATTTCTAAGTGTGCTTTCTAAATACTAATAGTGCTTTCTTTTACCATGATTTCCATCCCACTAAGAATATGCAAACCTTGTGAATATGCATGTGAGTGGCCTTCCAAACAACCCTCGTCTATTATTTCTAGAGTTGGTCCAACTGATCTGGAAGGGAGGTCATCATGAACCTGGGAATATAGATAGAATTTTGCAAATACTCAAAATGTCTGACTGTTTTAAGAATCTTCTGTCCAACAATCTACGATCAGTGATCTCAATAAAAAACTTATCTATCTATCTATCTATCTTCATGAAGGAAATTTTGCGTGACGATTTACCCCTCTGACATCGTTGGTAGAAAAAGAGCCCAATTTAGTGAGAGCCACATTTCCCACAGAATAACATCCTGGCCTTGTAATTTGTTAAACAATTTCATTCATTTAGCTTCAAATGGCTGCTAACAATTTTCATTTTCAAATAAATCATTGAGTCAAAGTGAATTTTTATGTAGTAAAAAATCAACAGGGAAAACGATATTTGCCCCAGATTTATTATTGTATTCCATAGCTAGAAATGTGTAGGATCGAAATGTATAGTTTTTCATGCATTTTTAAATCATTAATTCCCCCTAAGCGTAATGGTAGATTACCAGCTGTATATCTTTACATAAATGGTCGTGAGGGCCATACAAAATTTCATCACATTTGCTACAAAGAGTAGGTTAGCGGCTTGATTATTGTCTTAAAGCAGAGAAAATGACACCTTTGAACCCATGTTATCAAAACAATAAGAATCGAGGCTTAGATTGTAAAACTGGTGATTATGGTTAGTCGTGGCATTTAGGTAAACTTTAATATGTTTGAGGGGCATTGAAATAAATACATTATAATACGGTGGTATTTTGTTGATTAATGACACTTGGGAGAATAATCGAAATACAAAGGGCATTTTAATGAAATACGTAAATTATAGGGTCACTTAGGTAATTTTATCTTCTCAATAATAACTGATTAGAGAAGTCCTTACCAGTTTGATTGGAAACTTAGACACTAGATGATTATGCAAAGTATGTAAAAAATGTGACTGACGACCATAGAGGTACCATATGTATATGGTCATAACCTATATTTATACGACAATATTCGTGTGCCCAGCATTGCTGGGCATAAGTTGGGTACACGTTGCATTGTTAGGCAAGATCATTCGTGGACCATATATATTTGTCTTGTGTCAAAAACACTTCAATCCGTGTTTGGCTATGGTAATGCTCACAATCATGTGTTACATTACGTCTTTTAAGAATATTGCAGTCAAACATGTATCAAAATAAGCCAAAAGTTATACAAAATGCAAAATCTATATTACAAAAATGTCTACGTACAATTATGTTTTTTAAGAACATTGCAGTCACTGGAACGAAAATGTATATCAGAATAAGCAACTTCCATGGGCATCAAGATAGAATAGCTTATTAGAAGAATCAGTCCATTTTCTAACAAATTATGGTCAGCTTCTTTCATATCTTGTGTAGATTTGTCAAATTGCCAGTACAATCGATAAGCACATGTCTAGAAAGCCAAAATCATCTTCAAAGAACTGGCTTTTGATGTTCGTAGCCAAACACAACTACAAACCTTTTTTGCTCAAAATGGAACTGCTTGCATGGTAGATTGCTCCAATTTGTTCAACCCTAAAAGCCCGTTTAAAAAATGAGTAGATTTTTAATAAAGGTAAATTTAAAAAGGTAGATGCTCTTTCAGTTTCATTTTATTTTATTCTATTCTATTCTATTTTGTAACTTTGTTTTTTTTATCTAGCAAAATGTTGATGTCCCTAGTTTGCTCTAAGGCCATGAGCTCTGAATTTGAAGAGACATATACAACTTAACTAATAAATTGAGAGGCCAACTTTGCTACATTTGCGTCTCTGCCTAAGTTGTCTGTTAACACTTGCTTAATGCCAATGAAAGAAGAATCTGTGAGTGGGAGAGAACATGATCCAAACCTTCACATTGAAATGATCTGGTGTTAATATCTGGCCATCTTATTTTCGAATGAAAATCACACTGTGAAGTATAACCTAGTAAGATTGCCCCACATTCACACCATCTCTGCACATCATAATAAATAAGGAATGTTAGAAGCAAGCAAATGGAAGATGTTCTTTCTGTTTTAAATAAGCCTATGCATTTTGTTCCTTTTCTAGCAAACTATTCATGTCCGCAGTTTTCTCTAAGGCCATGACCTCTGGATTTGAAGAAATACGTACAACTTAACTAAGAAATTGAGAGAGCAACTATCCTACATCCGTGTCCCTGCCTAAACTGTCTGCTGAGAACAATATATGTGGAGGACCAGTCATGTATAGACCAATCTAGATGTGCAAGGATGCCCGCCACAATCAAAATGCCACTCAATGCATCACCAATAACCTGGATTGCTATTTGACTAATTGATAATATTGCCTCACAATAATCATTCCTTGTATATGAAACAACAGAACTTGGAGGAGAAAATAAAGCTTGCAAGTACACAAAACAAAATAAGACATACATTGCTAACCTGTTCAGTGGTCAATAGAACAAGTCCATGTCCACTGGCCTCAAAGTAAATTCCCTTGTCTTTTGATGCAGATATTTCACTCCTGTAGAACTTATTGTCACATGAAGCCCAAGTTGTTTCTTCAGAAAATAAATTGATGCCTCATTTGCATAGGTAAGAGCGGCAAATAAAACTGGAATTCTGAAGACCAAATCTCTGTGATTGCCAAACCTAAAATCTCAAAGCAACCACCCCTCAAGAAGTGCCCTCAAGATCGATCTTAGAAAGTTTCCCAATTGGCTTTGTGACAGAGCAGAAACGACCGGACTATATAAAAGAACTTGGAAACCCTAATCCAGAAAAATAAGTTGCAAAAAAACACAATCCTGCACTGCATCTAACTCTATATCCATCGCCTGTTGCTTGCCGCCATAGCCAAAGCAGTAGTTCTTGGAAGCCGAATCTAGCAATCGCCATAGCTTGTTCTGTCCCAGCAGAGTCTTAGCAAACGAAAAGGGCAAGTGTGAAAAGGGCATATCTCGACCAAGGCGCCTTTTCGAGGAGTGCCTATAGCACCTTTTGGCATTTAAAAAAGGACACTTGGCATGCCACATGACACAATCCGAGCCCTCGATTACATTTGATGCTTGACATACATACTTACTGGATAATTTTATAATATAAGGAGGATATCATAGGAACTTTCAGAAAGGTCCAAGAATATTCCTCTAGAACCTTCTAGAATATTCTCTAGAGGTCCCAAAAGTTCCAAGAATATTCTTTTAGAAACTTCAGGAAACGGCCTCCTCGCTAGTATATAAAGGACTTAGCATGGGGTTCGACATTCCAGTTCGATGATAGTTGTGAGCCTTTCATTGTTCCAATATCCTGTTCTCTTGGCGCTGTTGTACATACTCATGTTCTAGATATATATTCTTGATTCTTTTGAGTTTTTGTTGTTTTCCAGTTCGTATCGTAGTTTTATCGTATTTGTTCTGTAGGTTGTTGTGAGCCCTTTCTTGTTCCAGTGTCCTTTTGTGGGTCTTTCATTGTTCCAATGTCCTGCTGTCTTGCGCCATTTGTGTATGTTGTACATACTCATGGTATGAATATATATTCTTGATTCTTTTGAGTATTTCTTGTTTTCCAATTGGTGGTTCTCTATTTCCAATGTTTATATCTTTTTCCAATGTTTACATTTGTGTATGTTGTACATACTCATGGTATGAATATATATTCTTGATTCTTTTGAGTATTTCTTGTTTTCCAATTGGTGGTTCTCTATTTCCAATGTTTATATCTTCTTTTTCCAATGTTTATGGGTTTTGTTTTTAAGATTGAATATGAATCGTTGATCTCCAGCATATCCAGAGCATCATACTAAATCAACGACTAACATCTTTTTGGCAAAAAAAATCTTTGCCACTTTCTAAGGTCACTTTCAAACCCATGGTACAGACAAAACAAATAAAAACCAAGCTCCTAGCTTCACACAGGCCAGGCATCCATCCAACTTACGGCTTCAAGGAACCATAGCTATGGCATGTCCCGCCATAGTATAAACCGTCCTGCCATCCTACACCCATCGTCGTCCTGCCATGGTACACCCATCCGCCCATCCTCAAACCTGGGCACCGATCAGATACCTGAGAAGCGGCTTCCTAACAAACCGATTTAGCTAGAACCTAAGAATTTGGGTAAACAGCTGCTTCACGAGAATCTGGACAAGAAGCCAGAATCAATTTTTTAAAGCGATTTTATTATGCGATCACGAAATTGGCATGCCACTTGTTGCGTCTGATCCACAGTTTCCGCTTTAGTTCCACGATTCCACCATGAATGCCGGAATCATCTTTCTATAGTTTCCTTTGCCTCCTCTGCCGGAGTCATCTCTCTATAGTCGAACGAAAACAAAGGAAGAAGCATGTGCAACTGACCAAGAAACATGTGCTCTTGTTATCTAAAAAAATAAGAAAACAAAGGAACGAGGGATCTTCACGCCAACCATGCCCTTCAACACAAGAATATGACGAGCAACGATCCACTGTCAATCGGATTTGCAAAGCCCTAGGGTTGCACGCCCCTGCCCTGCACGCTCCGCAAAATAGAAAGGAGCGTGTCCTTTCATCCACACTATACAAATACTTCTTCTTTTCCAATCATAGCAAAAAAAAATCATCAAAAAAACACACCAAAATAGCAACGTGACCACTAAACGCAATTAAGCTGCTCAAACATGGCAAAATATACCCTTTTTCATACAATACGACATCAAAATCATAGTCCCAATAGTATTTGTTTCATAATCGTGAAGGCTGTAGAAGATGAAGATAAAAATAATGCACTATATTTGGCGTTTGCCAGTGTGGTACCAATTTTATTTGTCTAGATCATCACTATCCACAGGACGATGAGTACAGATTAGTGACCAAGAAGTGGACAAAAAAGAAGAAAATTAGTGGTTTTATCTCTTCAATTTGGAGGATGCAACAGGATAAGCCAACACAACTTTCGATATCAATTGCATTTTCTTTTAAAGGGAAAGTTGTGAACAAAGCCTAAATGACTGGAAGGGGTCCAGGCTTGGCCAACATCTTACAACAATATTGCATTCTCTTTTGAAGGGAAAGCTCTGAACAAATATAAATGATTGGAAGGGGTCCAGGCTTGATAAACAACTCTATACTTCTTACCACAACATCCATAGACCACAACCCCAGGCAACCCCTAGACTTGATATATGCACCTTAGGAATGTTAAAAGTATCCAAAGGGGTGTGTATAATACCATGGTCGGTTATTTTTCATGGAACCCTCTACCCTTTACAAGTATATATTTCTTCTGATTCTCTACTAGGATGTAGTCCTTGATAAAGTAGGTAAGTGCAATAGGCATAGGGAAAGGTGTAATAATCTCCCATTCCATAGCAACTCCTCTCTTCATTTCTCTCTTTTGCACTTGCATAGTATACCTCGTAACAACATGGAAGCGAAGCTCCGATCGTTCCGCCTCGGAGAATGGAAAATGGCATGGCATGGCGATTCTGCTCAGAAGGTAATTCGAAGGTAAATCGAAGGCGATCATCTCGACCGGTTACCATGTTCGCTGCGTGACGGGGAACTAGGTTGTTGATTCGAGGACCAGCTCCAGCTCCACCCGGTCGCCCGGGGACTCCCTGGAATCCGCTCCCTAGATTCCATGCCGCCATACATATGTACAAACACTCGATAAACTTTCCTTTGATTTCTCTAGTCTGGTTAACTTCTTGATGGTGTCAAATCTACCTCATTTGAATAAAACAAGTTTTCAATTGACTTCTAAACAATTAGAAAGATTCTTGAACAGTACTTTTATAGTTCAGAAATTATCAAACACAAAAAAGCATCAGAAAAACAAGAGCAAAATAGCAGGTCCAACTTGCATTGCTACTCATCCTGATGACAAAAATTTAAACAGGTAATTTTTGTAGTGTTATTACTCAAATCAGAATTTGGCCCTATCGCCTAATTCCAGGCACAAATGCTGCACATTTATGATGGATTATTTTGTTCAATGTAACATATGCTTTATTCCAGATAAGCTGACATCACTAGCTGTAGATTGAAATGTATAACAGTGCAGAATACGTGCCCTCCAATCTTTAAATTTCCCATAAGGAAACAGGGATAATGAAAGAGAACTAAAGGCTTCTCTTTGAAATGATGAAATCACTAAAATTGGCTCCCTCTTAGTTTGATGCAAATGTTCAAAATAGTGCCTGAACCGATGTCTTTGAAAGATTGAAATCTTTATTTCATTTCAGGAATAAACTACAGAATCCCTGAGCTGATACTGAAAGTTTGTGCCGAAAAATGGCACTAGAATAAAGGCAAGGTAAACCAGTATATACAATATAAAACACTATAAGCAGCAAAGATCATGGACATAAATAGATCAATGAAATTGAGAAGGTAGGACAGACTTGGCCTTGATTCTATAGCGAATATATCGAGGAGATACCTGGCTTGGCCCAAAGTTATACTGACCTCGGCTATTGTTAACAGTAGGACCATCATAGTATATATGGCCTAAAAAGAGCACCACAGGATATGCAACAGCTTGGTCCTTTTCCTCTGTATGCCCCAAAAATCGAGTGTCTCGAAAAAGGCCAAATTTTACTTTCTATTTCCTGCCTGAATTTGGTCTCATCTGCTGCAAAAAAAGAAAGAGTACCTTTGTTTCCTGCCTCAAAGTAGGTGCCAGAAGGGTATAAGTTAGAAGAGCTGAGATTTAGCGCTGCATCACAGCTCGCACACCTATAAATCAAGAAATAAAAAATAGAAAAGGTATTGGTTACTGATCTTTGGCCAGGAATCTATATTCTACACAGATCTCAGAGCGCATCTAATATCCATACCTGTAGGTGATTTCCGACATCGATCCGAACCCTAATTTCCTGTTGTGAGCAGAATGGTACGTTTGCCTCAATGCAGAATATTCCGGCGTATATCGCACGAGGAAATCTAAGAAATGCTATTTTTGCTCCGCAAAAGGTTCTTACGAAAATTTGAAAAAAAGGCACGTATACTTTATACGGGCAACCCCCTTGGGAGTATGGGGCAAGACGCATAGAGGGCCGCGATTGAAAAATGTTGTAGCATATCCCTTGTCAACGGCTCTGGACTTTTTTGGATTTGAGGGACCCCTCAATACACTTAGGCGGCATAGATTCCACCACGAGCTTGGCCCGGAGGGTGGGGATGTGGTCGGCCAGATCTCTCGAGCCCCAAGCCCGTCATCCACCCATATGCCCCCGGGGCCAGTTCGGGTAAGTTGCTATGGTCATAGGATCCTTTATTGGATCTGTTGTGTTGTTATTTTCTGGATTGGATTCAAAGGAGAAGGGCGTTATTCCAGATTGAGACGCGCATGACCCTTGAAGTGATTGATTAATTGAAAGATGTAAGCCTCCAAAGAGAAAGATGTAAGCACTCCAAGAGGAGGTGATCAAGCGGATTAGTATGGTCAAAAACATGGTCGCCACCGTGATATTGGCGCACACTTTTGCCTTGATAAAAATTGCATGGTCTTAGGGATCCGAGGTAGAAATTCACCTCCTTTGAGCTTCCCATTTGTTTGTTAACTTTAGTTTTCCATTTTGGCATGTTTGGCTCTATTCTCGGGTTGTGAGGCTTTGGAAGTGGAAATCCCCATCAGCAGCCCCATGTAAGAATGTACATTTACACCTTGTTTTGTATGTGGTAATATGATGCTTCGCTTTGGATATGGTGAGACATGCACTTGAATGCATGTTATTTCTTTCTTTACCAATCGCCTAAAGTTCTATAGATTTTGATTTCTATGATTGTGATGAAGACAATAGGTCTAATCGGGGCAAGAATTCGGAGACTTCTTGGAATGAAGAAGGGGAAGAAAAAGCGAGAAATAAAAAGGCAAAGGCTGAGCTATTCACAAAATTATAACTCTGAAAAGAAGACGCCTTTGTTAGGGTGACAATAAGAGGAGCACCCGGATGATGAGGCTGTTTTATGCACTTCAAAAACTACATATGCCATTAAGTTTGTCTCTACATCAAACACCGTGTTGCTCATTCCCCAAATGACTTGACAAATGGTGCTAAAGAAGAACCCATTGATGCTTTTACAATGATAACAGACATCCGGAGGGCATGATAATGATTTATATTCTTGGTATGATTTATTAGACAATGTGCAAGCAAGTGAAGAACAACCGAAAAAAAGCTCTAAGGGATTTAGTTGCAGTTGAGATCAATGGGGTACTTGGGTATCTTAGACCCTAAGTTGATCAGTCCTTGCTTGAAATGATAATTTTTTAAACTCATTACAACGTGAGTGGCCTCTTGATAGGATTCTCATTGATGAGGTTGTGTATGTCATGGAAGGTGATGGCTATTTACCTAACTTGGTAAGACATTGTTTAACAACATATGGACACCCAGGCTGATTCTTCCAGAGATTAACATATGGGCTCTTGATGAGAAGCAAGTTTCTCCTGCAATTCCTTGAACAATTACTTCTTGGGGCATCAAAGTGGAGGATAAAAGATTTTATTCACACATGGCAACAAAATTACCTTCGTGACCTTGAATTGTAACATTGGTGACTCTGAGGAGGGCACTAATTGAGAAAATAGGGTCCGAAGTTCACGGATCTGACCATATAGCATCTCTTCTTTGCCAAAGAAACTTTGCATGTTTTCTTTGCATTGTTCAAGAAAAAATCAAGTGGGAATGGCAAGAATTGGAACCATATCTTGTAAGATAAGGCATCTTGTAATTGAAAATGTCATCAAGTTTACGTTTCAAGCAATGTAATACTCTCACTTATCTTTTCGGGGATTTGCATGTTCTGGACAATCTGGTGGAGGCAATGCTTCTAAGGTACATTAGAAAGATCCACCCCAGTGGCCGATGCACCCCCTGTACAACTGCTAGGTAGCGACTAGAAGATCTTTGAATCGATTAACTACAGAACATTGTTACCCATATATGTCTGCTGAACTGGATTATATTGCGGTAACATTGTTACCCATATATGTATGTTCAAATTACCACCAGTGTAATAAGTTAGCTCCAGTGACTTGGCTAATAACACTTTTCTTTATAAAGCTCCACCAAGAACACTAGTGAGGCAAGATACATCCTTCCCTGCAAAGTGACATGTCTTTCTAGGCAGATCAATGTGAATGCAAAGGCATTCAACTAGTTATACCAAAAAGTCGAGGCATTGCGTGAAGTCATAACCAACGTGACCAAAAATAACACAAGCATGAGCAACCATCAAGTAGAAGTCGTGTATAATGTGTTGGGATTCCAAAACATTAGAGCAGACATTCTAACACGTTTACAACCTGTATGGCAAGGATATGGGCATTGCCAAAATCAGAGAGCTTAATGATGGTTCAAGGTTTCATGCATCTATTGAATTTGTTGATTTGCATTTCCTAGTGTTTAATTATAAGGCTGCAAATTGGTAGTGGAAATGTTTGATTTTTATTCTTGGAAAATTTGAATCAAAAGTGCTTGTTTTGAAGACTCTTCCTCTGATCTTGTGCCTTTGATGAATGATTTGCAAGTTACTTAAGTTGAGGACATGCTTGATTGTTCTGTCATGCTATTTCACGGGCCGTCCGAATGTGTTCAATTAACAACTTTTAGTTGTTCAGGTCTCTTTGAGAACTTGATAAACATATTCAAATGCGAAGACATATTAATCTTATAATAAGGACAAACCCGATTCATCTTTGTTAATATATACCATGTTTGCTGATTGTAGCATCTACAAATATCGATCCTTATAGAGAGGCGATTTAGATATATTACATGTGTCTCAAATTGTTATCATATTTTTTCCCGAGTTTAGTCGACAACTTTGAGGTACTATATCACCTAAGCTAAACCCGTTCGCACTTTCACAAAATGAAAGCATCAGATCAGTTTATGTGTAAGACTAACATCTTCTAGAACAATATGTTCACATGCTACGCTATCACTACATGCAAAACGACTTCGCCACATGACTCGATGATGTACCCGTGATATTCCTATATAGTACTCCCATCACTTGAACTGCAAAAGTCTGTAAATTCAAGATCCCAAAATATAATTACAGTGTTAAGTTTTTCTTATATTTTGAAACATATCTAGACAATTAGATTTGAGCTTGCCTGATTTTGGCAAGGTGTTGCAGAATCGCAATAATATTGATCAATGAGGATTGGATTTGTGACGTTTATCATTTGAACATTTTGGTATCGAAAGCCATAAATTTCGGCCTTGTCCACCCTAGAACAAGAACAATGATTAGCACCTTAAAGTTAATGTTTCCAATAAAATACTTGATACTACCATTTTCGTGTACCACCAATGCTTTGACCATTCCCTATGTGGCTTATGAAAATCCCCATAAGGAGGATAGGGTGGATGGGTTTTTGTCCAAGAAGTTAGTGAATCTTGTCTATCAAAAGGTTGTCTATCAAAAGGTCTATACAGTACCTCACTTTCAACTCATAAGATCTTAGCCCATCTTCATTTCTCTATTATAACAAGATTCTGATGTGATCTCATGACACTTTCGTTGTGAACACCTGAATTAGGTGTATGCGAGATTAATCCTCTTGTTATAGGCATATCGATCCAATAGGTCCAAAGCGGACTTGACCATGCACCCTTTCTAAAGCTGAGGAAGTAGCGCTCTTTGATCTTGACCGTCCCTCGGAGCTTGATGATTAGAGGCGAAACCATTTGTGCATACCTTTGTCTCAATCAAAAACTAAATCTGAGAAAGAAACATCTTTGATTAAATTAGAACTGGATTGCATAGAGATATGCTTAGGCTTTTCTTATATGCTATGAAGCTCACATTAAGAGCATACATGCATAACATTTGAAAATAGAGGCAAAAGGTATTCCACTGTAGGCCCTGAACAAACTTGGTGCATGTGATGATAGTTCCATTCATTCATAGGCCTTGGGGATTATCTAATCATTTATTACTAGGGTCGTTAGCCTTATAATAGATTCATGAAGATGTATGCCATCGTATTAGGGCTATTATATGGAGCATTAATGTTCAACCCTATAGCATACTCCATTGCATTTGTCAAATTGAAGATGCATTTGTTGGGTGTCTTGTATGTTCAATGCAAAATCTTGATGGTAGATATCAACCTCACAGGCGAGACTAGTGTGGTTCATGTACCAAGTAAGTGAAAGAAAATTCTATTAAGTCCTTGATTAAGAAGGTTGTATGATGCCAATTAGAGCCTAATCACGGAAGTCAAAAACAATAGTATGGAATAAAGCGACAAAATCTAAAGAAGTGAAAACAATAAAAAGTTGCTACGTGTTTATGGGATATTTTTGCCATACAAGTATTTATAAGTGCCAGAGTGCGAAGGATTCGAGAGAAATGTTCAAGTGGCGGGGAAGCAGATGATGTGTGTAAAGTTACAAATTTGTTCCTACAATTGAGTTACTTTCCCATGCTAACCAAACTTAGATCCTTTACAAAGCACAACACAGTGTAAACTCTTAAAATTACCATTCTACAAAAACCATGCCATTACACATAAATCAATCCCTTTATCAAATCATAAGGCCCACAAAAGGCCATGTGGAGTAACTTTTAATGGCGTAATGTGGTTTTGATTGTTCCTTTTTTTAAAAGTCAGCGGCCCTTCTTTGCAAAGCGTGATTTTAATTGTTCCTCGCACCATAAGTAGCCACCTTCACTACTAAATTACAATGGTTCGAACCCATAAAAATGCTCTTGCTACTATTATAGAAAACCCATTAGCGATTCAAATCCATTATTGATACATGTACCTATCCGTGGGAGATCTTTTGCTCCAAGGAAGCAAAATGTCCATCAACATATATTTATAACAAGTCTATAAAAGGTAGATATGCTCGTTGCTTATTCCATATTAATGAATACTACTGAGGTGTTTATGATTGTTGCCTTACACATGCTCTTCTAACCCGCACCTTATTTCAATATGATTAAAAAGCAAGTTGAAGTTGAAGAATAGGAACATTGTTCTCATCCCCAAGATCCCAAAGGGTCCAATGCCAGCAGGCAACCCCTTGATCGTTAGCATCTTGTTTTAACTTGCTTTCGATGGCTGTATTAATTTCTTCTGGCGGAAATCTGGCTAGTCAGACCCGATTTTGTTGAAACCTTTCACGTGGCCAAGGTTTTGGTTCACATGCACATTCCGACCCTCACCATCCGTAAAAGAGCTCACTGGATTTCGCCCACCATAAGCCCACCATTGCCAATTTGCCTTTGGGCAAAACAGGCCCCCTCTCCGTGATGGTTGCATGTAGACAGCCCTTACTCAATTTGGTCTGGTTTTGGTTCTTTGGAGGTCTGGGGTAGCGGGGATGGTCTGCGAGCTTCATCATCGGTTGTTTAAATCGAGGTGATTGGCGGTGAAAGAAGTTCAAATGCATTATCAGGAAGATTATTCTTCAAATTCAAAGAGGTAAATTCAAGCTATTCTTAAATCGATAATAGGATAGCTATTCTCAATCTGATAATAGGTTTTGCATTCATCTGCGGTAAGATCTATTTGCATCAGGGTGTGATTGATTCTTTTCCCTCATACATGTTTTATAGCGGCGAGCTTCGGCTGGTTTGGAAGGAAGAAAAAGATTCTGCCCCCCAAAGGTTCGATTCCTCCACGCCATTGCTTTTCCAAGTCCGCCCATTGTACCACATCAGCCCATCCATATGTATAGAGCTGTTCAGGATACCATCAACTGGTGAGGACATTTTTGTGCTAGAGTAACGGTCGGATTGAGGGTTTCGACCCGGCTAGCGGTGTATCAACCCGAAGGCTCTGAAATTATTTGACTACCAAGCGTAAGCCACTCATTGAAATTCCGTTTACCCTACCCAAGAAGTTTTTCCGGTCGACATTTTTTTTTTTCTCCTCCTTTGACAATGGAGGATGCGGGACTTTAAAGCGGTGGCGGCTTCGTCGTCCATTGAAGCATTACCGCCATTTTGCTATTTTAAGGTTCTTATATATATGGCACCTTGAGTTCTTGTAGTTTTTTTAAATTTGTGTTGTTATCTCTATTCTAACATTCTTCTTCATAACAAGATACAAATATACCATATTTTACATTCAACTATGTTTTTCTATCAGATCTTTTTGGCATCCAAGAATTTTAGACCAGCGAATTTCACAAAGTGGACCTGACAAACAAGGATTTTTGAATTCTGCCCTACCGCATTGGTTAAAATTCACACTACAATTTAGAAAGTAGGAGTATTTTTTGCTAAAAATATGATTCTTCTTGATACTTCTGATAAGTGGAGGAATTATGTATAGAAAAGAATTTCATTCTGGTTTCAATTCTGCCGTGTCAGGCATGTTCAACAGAATTGAAGCTAGAAATGAAGATATGATGCTGACAAAGCCGGGTAGGAGCAGTGCGAATGCACGTAACAAGCAGGTTAGAATGCAAGTAAAACTACGGCTGAGAATGCAAGTATTACAAGTTTGGAGCATGAAGGTTAGTCCCATCCGGGTTTAGTTTCTATCACATCGGGGATGTGATTCGTGGTGGGAGCAGAATTGCTCCCTGCAAACTTTACGGCAGAGGTAATATGCTTACCATTAGGCCCTTCACGTCGTAAGGGCCTGCAAACATTCAATATGTCTAGGACAGGGTAAGAGATTTCACGATGATGTGGCATCAGTAAAGTATGAACTGCAATGGCAGAAAACAAGAAATGAATTATTGGGGCCCACCAGTTGACTGCGCCTACATGGCTTGATGTAATATAGGTCTAAAAATTGTAAAATCTCTTGCCTCCTCTTATTATGTAGGTGGTAGGCTGGATTAGTTCCAGCCAGCAAGAACCTTGCCGATTGCCCTGAGATTTCTCAGACAAGATAGCACATGCATCAAATACATGATTTGAGTATGAAAAATTAAATCTTCTACATCAGTATGTTTCGCGGGAAATATGAAAATCTTTTAGAAGTTCTTATTAGCGGCCTAGGCTACAAAAGTGGTATATCCCTCTAGCCCAATTTACAAAAGCCAAAATAGAAAAAATGATCGTTCCCCATTGCCTTGAACTAACTAAAGACCTACATGGCACACGGACCTCGAGATCTTTGCAATAGCATCTTTGTCCTTGCTTCGTTTTGGCATCTTTCCGCTGGAATCTTAGCATCTTCATCTAAGCTTCATTTGGCTTTCTTGTGTTAATCTTGTTCTTGATGTTGCTATCAAAATCGAGGGCAATGGTAATGGTACGCAAAAGATGCATCTTGAGGCTTTGATTACATGGCAAGGAGGGAAGGTCACGTGACAATATCGTAATGGAGATGTGCATTAACCCGCTAATCCTATTAACGTATCAAAAATTTCTAGTTCAGATCCATCTTATTAAATTTAGAATCTAGTTGGTGGCTTGCCAAAAATTTTATAGATCAAGAAAGAAGCTTAACAATAAAGGAGAGAGTAAAGATTCATCGGTTCAAGGATGTTTTTCTTAATAAATGAAAATTGAAACTTCATTTTTCATATGAATCATCAATGAATCTAAACTTAAAAAACACAATATTTGATGTTATATGGATTGCTATATGGAATTTAAAGATAGTTGCATGCATGTAAATGCTAAAAGCACATCATGCAATTCATGTTTGATAGGAATCTTCTTTATGGTAGGAATATATGTTGTCCAGATTGCATACGATGTCTCACTTGTGCACAGAAGCACGCCATAGAAAAGATGAAGTTACCGTACTATGTACCTAGAATGATCTGTGGATCTATGACCTCAACAGCAATCTATAATAATCCTTAAAAGCACTTTCGAGGCTCAAAAGGAGGCTCAAAAGCATTAATCAAATACAGGGAGAAAAAGAACCGAAATGCTTATTAAACATGAAAAGAAACAAATAAAATGGGATTAACCTTGAAGACCTGCCATCATTAACTTCATCAATAAACTTCAACAAAAAGAAACCTTAATATTCAACGTAAGATCCACTCCACATGGTTAGAGATGAAGTAATTCTTTAAATATCTAGCGCATCCAGATGTCTCATCTCGAGAATAATATAAAAACTATTCTGCGGTGATATAGTTTTAAACTTTCCCCATATGCCCCTGTCTGACCACTTCATGTGATGTTGGGCACAACTTCGATGGGGTCAGGATTGTATCTTAGGGAGGTGATGGATGTCAACTCATATGTTTTAGGCACTAGCTTAAAAAAATCATTGTATAATTTATCAACAACCTTATGCACTAAGGTTTTCCCTCAAAACCCTTTGAAGGCGAGGAGTTTTTTAATCTGACGATAATACATTTGTTGTCCAATAACTCTTTGATTGGTCCCATAGGCCTATTGATCTTAAGTAGATGATTAAAACCCATTCAATTCAAATATTAAAAGCTACATCTCAAAAGAAGAACAAGTGAAAGAAAGTAATACTTGAAAGCGAATGAGATGCAACTCGATTCTCATAAAGATTCAATCCAATGGTATCTCATGCAAAATCATCGATTGCACTATCATTTTGTGTATTTCCAATAAGAAGAAATTAGAGTAAATGGATATTGTATTATGGTCTAAAATGGAGAAATTTAAGACATATACATTTATGCTTGGCATTCTATAGGTGGAGGTACAAATTCGAGAATACATTGACGTGTCATGCTGCATCAAAAAAGTCCATAAAGTATTTTGTATTGGCTTGCTAACGTATTATGTTCCCTAATCAACATGATGTAATAGAAAGTCCTTAGTTAAATGGAAGTAGAGGCGTGCAATAGAAAAGGGTCCTTAGTTAAATGGAAGTAGAGGCACTTTAGTTTCTGAAGAGTAGATTGGAGGAAAAAGTATCCTTTTACAAAATTATTTAGATCCAAGAAGTGAAGAGTTATCAGGTCTCTTCTAAGTTTTATCTCTTATTCCTATTCTAATGATTTCCATTTGTCTAAAAGTCTAGAAGTGTTCTATCATCTAAATGTTTTATAAGTGAAGCTTCAAAATATTCATATGACATACAATAGGTTGAAGCTGAAATGGGAAAAATGGTTTAAGAACTTAGCACAATAACGAAATGTTCTATAAGATACAACCATAAACTCATTTACATATAAATCATCTAATCCTCCTTGTTTTTTTCTTTGCTCATTCAGCCCCTGATTTTATTATCTTGAAAGGAAAAATGAACAATAACAAATTGCTATGTGGATAAATGTGCCATGTTATAGCTACAAAGAAATTTATCATGGCTGCCAAGGGCCGCTGCGAAACTTCTTTTAGTTCTAACCATGTGAAGTTGAATGTACCATAAGTTCTAGGCCTTGTTTAATAAGGGATTTGTGACCGCTCGGGTTACAAATGGCAATTTTGAACACATTGAGAATGTTGCACATATTGGCATTCATGCTTTTGGTTGTTAAGAATAAAAATAAAAAAAAATGTTGCGGTGCTATATAGCTTGCATTTGATATCTCAAAAAGATGTAAATCTCAACAACAATATATGGAGCACCCATAAGAAATTTCTTTTGTGACTATATATTATTGTCTTGTATTTAGTATTTGATAATTGTAGTTCCAGTTATAGCTTCCCTATGTGGCCATGCTATAGCTTCCTGGCTCAAGTGCACCACCTATGTGGGCATGCTATTTTTCTCTAAAGAATTTTGCCTTCACATATCACAAGTTGATTGTACTTAGAGGCTTACATAAATATTTCAAGCATATGACACTCGTTGTGATGAGGACCAGCTTGTGCATGAAAAAGACTTGCTACAAAGAATGAAGTTTTACCCAAGAAAAAATGACATGTCTTATGTTCATGTGCACATAAGATAGGTCGGATGTTGTTTGGTCGCCATATAAATATCACTATATCGACTTGAATCAAAACTGAACATGCACAAAACTCTCAGGAAAAAGAACAAATAGGCATGTTCAGTTTAGAAATATGTGCTCAGGGGAAGGCACGCCTAATTGTCATCGTCAGTAATATAAATATTTCTTTATCTTGTGAGCTTACAATAAAATACCTTACCTCCTACAAAACTGATTCATTTACATGCTTCATCTATAATATTAACGAAGCACAGAACAAAGCTTTCATCGTATAAAGCAAAAATGCTTAAGATCTTGGTCTTCTAAATCTTTATTCTTCCAGTTCAATAATCTTCCACCACAGATGCATCACCAAGCTTTTGACATACGACAATGCGATCATGTTGCTTGATAATACCCCAACTTTCCGTGGATCCAAAGCTAATTTTAAGATTGACTCATTGGTTGTATTGCTCGATTCCACGACAAAAGTAATACATAAGTAAAGAGAACTAAATTCAAGATTGTTCTTAAATTCTACCGGCACCAACTTCATGAATGCCTTGGGTCGCCAAGCATTGGAAATAGTCCTCTGACTGACAAGACATTACCTTGCCTACAAACAAAGATTAGAGCATCATTGAATTTTCTTTTAACATATATATGGAACACATCACATAGAATCATTCTTTCACCAAAGAATTGGTAGGAGAAAAGCACTAGGGAGGAGAATTCCCTTTTGGCGGGATGCTCGACATATTCTTGGCATACCTGGAATGCTCCTATGAAGGTCCACCGCATGATGGTTTGTCACGAAGTCCTCGGATCACAAGTACCAAACTCGCATAGGCGGCCCGTATTTAAATATCGACCTAAAAGCAACGTTACCTTATTAGAAAGTTACAATAAGAAAAATAGAATCACAAATAAGTTTTGAACATCATACATCAAAGGCCTACAACGTAGAACTTGGACAAACTTAAACATAATAAAGGCAAATCGCCCTACTTTGCTTTAATCCAACTTTGAGATTTTTCTTATTGTGCTAACTCTATTCTTTGAGAAACAAGTATCGGCCGGAAGAACAATCACATCTGACCGCGACCGGATGAAACAACACAACAATTACAAATGACATTGACTTTTGTTCGCGGCTCTTACACGCAAGCACCCATAAGAATCAAAACAACTTGTTCTTATGAGATTATTATCTGAGTCGAGGCAAATGTCATGTGATTTGATATTTACAATTGCACACTTTTAAACTTCTTCCTTGTGGCACGAAGACACCAAGAACACTAGATTGATGTGCAGCAAAACCAACATGCATTTAAAGGGTGTCTTGGATGCATCACCCTTCATACTTCCAATTGAATAAAAACGTATTTAATTCGGGGGTTTTGTCTTCCCAAACCAAATGAATATTTCCATGTACATTGACATGTTTTTTGCAGACGGATAAGCAAACCGCAGCATGATGGAGGAAAGATCGGGGCCTCATCTTCGAAATGATCACGAGGCTCCATCCCTTGCCATGAGACTCAAAGAAGGAATTAATTGCAAAGGCGGCAAGATGAGCTCCCAAAATAGTCCAGAATCTGAATCCTGGCAATACAGAAGAGCCATATAAATCAAACTGTGAACAAAGAATGGATCTAAAGCTATCAATAAAGAAATGCACCAGATGGCTGGAAATCAACAAATGACTGGGAAAGATAGTAGTGATCCCCAAAATCCCTACGCAAGAATCACCTCGCATGGAACCCATGCCTTAGAACGATACAAATTAAAACCTGCGACCAATTTAAAACTTACAATCCGGAAAGCTCGCCGAGACCTCATTGTGAATGCCATGCACATACGCTACCACACCAAAAAAAACGAAATAATGAAATATTTCACTATCAAATGATTGCAAAAGATATTAAAGATATTGCTAAATCTAAACAACATGTCTACTTATAACATGTTGAAAAAAACCTTCAAGAACATGAAAATAGAATGAGCGCATGCAGCCTTATCCATGTAATTTTGGTCACCTTTTCAGCTAGTGAATAAGCCCGTGGAAGCTCCCTATGCTTATGTACTATCCGGGTTGATAGAACAACAGCAAAAATCTTAAATTCTTGCTTCTTTTGTTGCAAAAGCTCTTCAATAAAGTCTAAACAACTCGTGCCATCATGGGAATTGCTTCAACCATCTTAGGGATGAGTTCCATGTCATAACCTCCCGAAAGACCATTTCAATTAATGTCTTACGCATTACCGAAGATGGTATCGTGAAGAATACCCGGAAGTGTAGAAGCTTAATAAGGATGCCATCGCCCACCTTCGATTTCCTATTCTGCTTCCACCAAAGCCATGGCATTAAAGAAATTTTAGATTCAAAATCATAGTTTTGAAGCCATAGCCGCTGCCATTTGGCTTTTGCCCCCGCTCTCATCCGCCCGGATCTCCATGGTACTCGCTTTTTGATCCGATTTTCATGTACCTGCAACTACTAATAGCTACCAACATCCACATGATCGAGAAGAAATTAAAGAAGAAGGGCGCCATCCATTGAGGCCATAGTTGCAGTCATTAAGCAAAATGAACCATGGTTTCTGGAAAGAAAATATTAGAGCCCCAAAGCACGGATGCCATAGTGTCTGGCACATGATAGAGTTCTTGGAGAGCGGGAACCTTAATTTGTGAGCCGGATTCCTCCGAGGCGGATAAGCACAAAAAACGTGGCTATTGCAATTTTTCTCAAGAAATTTTCCCTCCACGATTTTTCCCCACCCGAGGAATCCCGGAATCGAATCTTAATGTGTCTCGATTATATATATGTGTAGATGAATTGTCTCAAGTGCTTCATATTTATCTTTCCTTTTCTTAGCGCAATAGCCTAAGCTTGAGTGTCACCGTATCTCTTAGGCCAGGCTATCCGCGTGCCTTAAACTTTGACATGGACTTACCTTGAACCATTAGAACTTGATCCATAAAATGTGCGATTTCGGAAAAATTAGTTATTCTTAAATTGCCACCTACCTAATGCAACCTGTTCCTCCTTAACCTTTTGCTTCTCTTCTCGATTCCTCCCTTCTCCGGTTCTTTGTAGGAAGATCTTTTTTGGTTCTTTGAGGCATCTTGCTATCAATACCTTTTTTAGGAAATTTTGAAGCTTTTATAAGCAAAGGCTCAGTAAATCTTGCAAATCCACCTATCCACCCATAATCAATGCTTGTAAATCATAAATACTTCCATCTTGGTTAGTTTTTTGGAGTAGAATTCTCAAAGCATGAAAATCGATGGAAAAGAAGTAAAAGCTCGGATATGGGATCTTTTCTTGTTAGGGCCGATTCAAGTCTATCCAGTTACTTTTGCTTATTACAGGGGCCCCAAAATGTACTAATGAAGATTGGAGGAGGCGTGGTGATGGGGTCCTCATCTTTAGCTTGTATCCTACGTTTGAGGTTGTGCAAGTCAAAATTTTTGACAGCATTTTTTTCTTAAGTATTTTTCCTACAAAATTGCAAGTCCAAAATTTTGGCATAAGCGTCTTTCTTCTAGTATTTTCTTATTAGCCAACCATTCCAAATCTTGAAAGATTTGTTTCTCCTCAAAAAAGAGATCTAAATAGACAAAAATACAACAAGAAGGTATCTAAGCAACACCAATGGGAATTTGAATATTGTTGTTTTTAAAAGTACAAAAGGTGGAATAAAGGAATGAAGTGAAACCAATTTTCATAGAAATTAAGTTGCATGGGGTTAACATAGAATGCTAATGGACAAGCCTCCAACTTGTTAACAAGCTAGACATGCTAATAAGCTTCAAATCGAATCGACAAGCTCTTTTGAAGAAAATAATCATCGAGGCTATGATGATGGCTAGTGAAGCCCTCGGTTCGGCTCCAACAACTATGCACTCCATCCTTCTTGCCTCTATTAGACATTACTGGAAAGAAGTTATTCAGCAACAAGTTGTCTTGTATTTCCTATTCATGGATACAGAAAAAATACATAGCTATTAAAATGCTTTTTTCCTATTAATAGTTTGCAATTCATTATTAAGAGCATACCTCTATGCGATTATGTATAAGCCCTCACAATCTATATAATGAATTTCTAAGTGTGCTTTCTAAATACTAATAGTGCTTTCTTTTACCATGATTTCCATCCCACTAAGAATATGCAAACCTTGTGAATATGCATGTGAGTGGCCTTCCAAACAACCCTCGTCTATTATTTCTAGAGTTGGTCCAACTGATCTGGAAGGGAGGTCATCATGAACCTGGGAATATAGATAGAATTTTGCAAATACTCAAAATGTCTGACTGTTTTAAGAATCTTCTGTCCAACAATCTACGATCAGTGATCTCAATAAAAAACTTATCTATCTATCTATCTTCATGAAGGAAATTTTGCGTGACGATTTACCCCTCTGACATCGTTGGTAGAAAAAGAGCCCAATTTAGTGAGAGCCACATTTCCCACAGAATAACATCCTGGCCTTGTAATTTGTTAAACAATTTCATTCATTTAGCTTCAAATGGCTGCTAACAATTTTCATTTTTCAAATAAATCATTGGAGCTGCGTGAATTTTTTATGTAGTAAAAAATCAACAGGGAAAACGATATTTGCCCCAGATTTATTATTGTATTCCATAGCTAGAAATGTGCAGGATCGAAATGTATAGTTTTTCATGCATTTTTAAATCATTAATTCCCCCTAAGCGTAATGGTAGATTACCAGCTGTATATCTTTACATAAATGGTCGTGAGGGCCATACAAAATTTCATCACATTTGCTACAAAGAGTAGGTTAGCGGCTTGATTATTGTCTTAAAGCAGAGAAAATGACACCTTTGAACCCATGTTATCAAAACAATAAGAATCGAGGCTTAGATTGTAAAACTGGTGATTATGGTTAGTCGTGGCATTTAGGTAAACTTTAATATGTTTGAGGGGCATTGAAATAAATACATTATAATACGGTGGTATTTTGTTGATTAATGACACTTGGGAGAATAATCGAAATACAAAGGGCATTTTAATGAAATACGTAAATTATAGGGTCACTTAGGTAATTTTATCTTCTCAATAATAACCCATTAGAGAAGTCCTTACCGTTTGATTGGAAACTTAGACACTAGATGATTATGCAAAGTATGTAAAAAATGTGATCCACGACCATAGAGGTACCATATGTATATGGTCATAACCTATTTTTATCGACAATATTAGGTGTGCCCGGCATTCTTTGGCATAAGTTAGGTACACGTTGCATTGTTAGGCAAGATCATTCGTGGGACCATATATATTTGTCTTGTGTCAAAAACACTTCAACTGTGTTTGGCTATGGTAATGCTCACAATCATGTGTTACATTACGTCTTTTAAGAATATTGCAGTCACTAAAATTAAAACATGTATCAGAATAAGCCAAAGGTTATACAAGAAGTCAAAATCTATATTACAAAAATGACTACATACAATTACGTTTTTCAAGCTTATTGCAGTCACTGAAACAAAAATGTATATCAGAATAAGCAACTTCCATGGGCAGCAAGATAGAATAACTTATAGCTTATTAGAAGAATCAATCCATTTTCTAACAAATTATGATAAGTTTCTTTCATATCTTGTGTAGATTTATCAAATTGCCAGTACAATGGATAAACACATGCCTAGAAAGCCAAAATCATCTTCAAAAAACTGGCTTTTGAGGTTCGTAGCCAAACACAGCTACAAGCCTTTTTTGCTCAAAATGGAACTGCTTGCATGGTAGATTGCTCCAATCTATTCAACCCTAAAAGACACATTTAAAAAAATGGGTAGATTTTTAATAAAGGTAAATTTAAGAAGGAAGATGCTCTTTCAGTTTCATTCTATTTTATTCTATTCTATTCTGTAGTTTTGTTTTTTTATCTAGCAAGACGTTGATGTCCGCAGTTTGCTCTCAGGCCATGAGCTCTGAATTTGAAGAGACATGTACAACTTAACTAATAAATTGAGAGGCCAACTTTGCTACATTTGCATCTCTGCCTAGGTTGTCTGCTAATACTTGCTTAATGCCAATGAAAGAAGAATATGTGAGTGCGAGAGAACATGATCCAAACCTTCACATTGAAATGATCTGGTGTTAATATCTGGCCGTCTTATTTTCGAATGAAAATCACATATCTGTGAAGCATAACCTAGTAAAATTGGCCCACATTCACACCATCTCTATACATCATAGTAAATAAGGAATGTTAGAAGCAAGCAAATGGAAGATGTTATTTCTGTTTTAAATAAGCCTATGCATTTTGTTCCTTTTCTAGCAAACTATTCATGTCCGCAGTTTAAGGCCATGACCTCTGGATTTGAAGAAATATATACAACTTAACTAAGAAAATGAGAGAGCAACTATCCTACATCCCTT
Source organism: Isoetes taiwanensis (assembly GCA_021234155.1). Lineage (NCBI taxonomy): Eukaryota > Viridiplantae > Streptophyta > Lycopodiopsida > Isoetales > Isoetaceae > Isoetes > Isoetes taiwanensis. Next base: position 6,913,884 of record JAJEKV010000060.1, read on the forward strand.
TTCCCTGCCTAAACTGTCTATTGAGAATAATATATATGGAGGACCAGTCATGTATAGACCAATCTAGATGTGCAAGAATGCCCCCCACAATCAAAATGCCACTCAATGCATCACCGATAACCTGGATTGCTATTTGACTAATTGATAATATTGCCTCACAATAATCGTTCCTTGTATATGAAACAATTGAACTTGGAGGAGAAAATAAAGCTTGCAAGTACACAAAACAAAATAAGACATACATTGCTAACCTGTTCAGTGGTCAATAGAACAAGTCCATGTCCACTGGCCTCAAAGTAAATTCCCTTGTCTTTTGATGCAGATATTTCACTCCTGTAGAACTTATTGTCACATGAAGCCCAAGTTGTTTCTTCAGAAAATAAATTGATGCCTCATTTGCATAGGTAAGAGCGGCAAATAAAACTGGAATTCTGAAGACCAAATCTCTGTGATTGCCAAACCTAAAATCTCAAAGCAACCACCCCTCAAGAAGTGCCCTCAAGATCGATCTTAGAAAGTTTCCCAATTGGCTTTGTGACAGAGCAGAAACCGACGGACTATATAAAAGAGCTTGGAAACTCTAATCTAGAAAAATAAGTTGCAAAAAGGCATAATCCTGCACTGCATCCAGCTCTGTATCCATCGTTTGTTGCTTGCCGCCATAGCCAAAGCAGTAGTTCTTGGAAGCCGAATCTAGCAATCGCCATAGCTTGTTCTGTCCCCGCAGAATCTTAGCAAACAAAAAGGGCAAATGTGGAAAGGGCATATTTCGACCGTTGCACTGGGGAGGCGCCTTTTGGCATTTAAAAAAGGACACTTGGCATGCCATGTGGCACAATCCCTCGATTACATTTGATGCTTGACATACATACTTACTGGATAATTTTATAATATAAGGAGGATATCATAGGAACTTTCAGAAAGGTCCAAGAATATTCCTCTAGAACCTTCTAGAATATTCTCTAGAGGTCCCAAAAGTTCCAAGAATATTCTTTTAGAAACTTCGAGAAACGCCTCCTAAGCTATAGTATATAAAGGACTTAGCATGGGGTTCGACATTCCAGTTCGATGATAGTTGTGAGCCTTTCATTGTTCCAATATCCTCGCTCTCTTGGCCGTTGTACATACTCATGTTCTAGATATATATTCTTGATTCTTTGAGTTTTTGTTGTTTTCCAGTTAAGATCGTAGTTTTATCGTATTTGTTCTGTAGGTTGTTGTGAGCCCTTTCTTGTTCCAAAAACCTTTTTGTGGGTCTTTCATTGTTCCAATGTCCTGCTGTCTTGCGCCATTTGTGTATGTTGTACATACTCATGGTATGAATATATATTCTTGATTCTTTTGAGTATTTCTTGTTTTCCAATTGGTGGTTCTCTATTTCCAATGTTTATATCTTTTCCAATGTTTACATTTGTGTATGTTGTACATACTCATGGTATGAATATATATTCTTGATTCTTTTGAGTATTTCTTGTTTTCCAATTGGTGGTTCTCTATTTCCAATGTTTATATCTTTTTCCAATGTTTATGGGTTTTGTTTTTAAGATTGAATATGAATCGTTGATCTCCAGCATATCCAGAGCATCATACTAAATCAACGACTAACATCTTTTTGGCAAAAAAAATCTTTGCCACTTTCTAAGGTCACTTTCAAACCCATGGTACGACAAAACAAATAAAACCAAGCTCTAGGCTTCACAGGCCAGGCATCCATCCAACTTTATGGCTTCGCGAAACCATAGCTATGGCATGTCCCGGCCATAGTATAAACCGGCCCCGCCATCCTACACCCATCGCCGTCCCGCCATGGTACACCCATCGCCCATCCTCAAACACAGGCACCGCCGTCGGATACACCGAGAAGCGCCTTCCTAACAAACCATTTAGCTAGAACCTAAGAATTTGGGTAAACAGCTTCACGAGAATCTGGACAAGAAGCCGTAATCAATTTTTAAAGCGATTTTATTATGCGATCACAAAATTGGCATGCCACTTGTTTCGTCGATCCACGCTTTAGTTCCACGATTCCACCATGAATGCCGAATCATCTTTCTATAGTTTCCTTTGCCTCCTGCTCTGCGAGTCATCTCTCTATAGTTTAAACAAAACAAAGGAAGAAGCATGTGCAAATGACTAAGAAACATGTGCTCTTGTTATCTAAAAAAATAAGAAAACAAAGGAACGAGGGATCTTCACGCCAACCATGCCCTTCAACACAAGAATATGACGAGCAACGATCCACTGTCAATCGGATTTGCAAAGCCCTAGGGTTGCACCCATACCTCGCGACGCCCGCGAAAATAGAAAGGAGCGTGTCCTTTCATCCAATAATCGCACAAATACTTCTTCTTTTCCAATCATAGCAAAAAAAAAATCATCAAAAAAACACACCAAAATAGCAATGTGACCACTAAACGCAATTAAGCTGCTCAAACATGGCAAAATATACCCTTTTTCATACAATACGACATCAAAATCATAGTCCCAACCAGAAGACCCTCCCACAATACGAAACTCAAACGTTAGAGGTTTATAGTATTTGTTTCATAATCGTGAAGATGAAGATAAAAATAATGCACTATATTTGGCGTTTGCCAGTGTGGTACCAATTTTATTTGTCTAGATCATCACTATCCACAGGACGATGAGTACAGATTAGTGACCAAGAAGTGGACAAAAAAGAAGAAAATTAGTGGTTTTATCTCTTCAATTTGGAGGATGCAACAGGATAAGCCAACGCAACTTTCGATATCAATTGCATTTTCTTTTAAAGGGAAAGTTGTGAACAAAGCCTAAATGACTGGAAGGGGTCGGGGTCCAGGCTTGGCCAACATCTTACAACAATATTGCATTCTCTTTTGAAGGGAAAGCTCTGAACAAATATAAATGATTGGAAGGGGTCCAGGCTTGATAAACAACTCTATACTTCTTACCACAACATCCATAGACCACAACCCCAGGCAACCCCTAGACTTGATATATGCACCTTAGGAATGTTAAAAGTATCCAAAGGGGTGTGTATAATACCATGGTCGGTTATTTTTCATGGAACCCTCTACCCTTTACAAGTATATATTTCTTCTGATTCTCTACTAGGATGTAGTCCTTGATAAAGTAGGTAAGTGCAATAGGCATAGGGAAAGGTGTAATAATCTCCCATTCCATAGCAACTCCTCTCTTCATTTCTCTCTTTTGCACTTGCATAGTATACTCGTAACAACATGGAAACTGGCTCGATCGTTCCGCCTCCAGAATGGAAAATGGCATGGCATGGCGATTCTGCTCAGAAGGTAATTCGAAGGTAAATCTGAAGGCAAATCATCTGCGACCCAGTTACCATGTTGCTGCGGCCGGGAACTAGGTTGTTGATTCCAGGACCCGCTCCCCGCTCCCACCAGTCGCAGGACTCCCTGGAATCCGCTCCCTAGATTCCATGCCGCCATACATATGTACAAACACTCGATAAACTTTCCTTTGATTTCTCTAGTCTGGTTAACTTCTTGATGGTGTCAAATCTACCTCATTTGAATAAAACAAGTTTTCAATTGACTTCTAAACAATTAGAAAGATTCTTGAACAGTACTTTTATAGTTCAGAAATTATCAAACACAAAAAAGCATCAGAAAAACAAGAGCAAAATAGCAGGTCCAACTTGCATTGCTACTCATCCTGATGACAAAAATTTAAACAGGTAATTTTTGTAGTGTTATTACTCAAATCAGAATTTGGCCCCCATCGCCTAATTCCAGGCACAAAAATGCTGCACACATTTATGATGGATTATTTTGTTCAATGTAACATATGCTTTATTCCAGATAAGCTGACATCACTAGCTGTAGATTGAAATGTATAACAGTGCAGAATACGTTGCCCTCCAATCTTTAAATTTCCCATAAAGGAACAGGGATAATGAAAGAGAACTAAAGGCTTCTCTTTGAAATGATGAAATCACTAAAATTGGCTCCCTCTTAGTTTGATGCAAATGTTCAAAATAGTGCCTGAACCGATGTCTTTGAAAGATTGAAATCTTTATTTCATTTCAGGAATAAACTACAGAATCCCTGAGCTGATACTGAAAGTTTGTGCCGAAAAATGGCACTAGAATAAAGGCAAGGTAAACCAGTATATACAATATAAAACACTATAAGCAGCAAAGATCATGGACATAAATAGATCAATGAAATTGAGAAGGTAGGACAGACTTGGCCTTGATTCTATAGCGAATATATCGAGGAGATACCTGGCTTGGCCCAAAGTTATACTGACCTCGGCTATTGTTAACAGTAGGACCATCATAGTATATATGGCCTAAAAGAGCACCACAGGATATGCACAACAGCTTGGTCCTTTTCCTCTGTATGCCCCAAAAATCGAGTGTCTCGAAAAAAGGCCAAATTTTACTTTCTATTTCCTGCCTGAATTTGGTCTCATCTGCTGCAAAAAAAGAAAGAGTACCTTTGTTTCCTGCCTCAAAGTAGGTGCCAGAAGGGTATAAGTTAGAAGAGCTGAGATTTAGCGCTGCATCACAGCTCGCACACCTATAAATCAAGAAATAAAAAATAGAAAAGGTATTGGTTACTGATCTTTGGCCAGGAATCTATATTCTACACAGATCTCAGAGCGCGCATCTAATATCCATACCTGTAGGTGATTTCCGACATCGATCCGAACCCTAATTTCCTGTTGTGAGCAGAATGGTACGTTTGCCTCAATGCAGAATATTCCGGCGTATATCGCACGAGGAAATCTAAGAAATGCTATTTTTGCTCCGCAAAAGGTTCCCCAATGAACCTTACGAAAATTTGAAAAAAAGGCACGTATACTTTATACGGGCAACCCCCTTGGGAGTATGGGGCAAGACGCATAGAGGGCCGCGATTGAAAAATGTTGTAGCATATCCCTTGTCAACGGCTCTGGACTTTTGGGATTTGAGGGACCCCTCAATACACTTAGACGGCATAGATTCCACACGAGCTTGGCGGAGGGTGGGGATGTGGTCGGCAGATCTCTCAGGCCCCAAGCCTGTCATCCACTGATGTCTGCTTCAGGGACGGATTTCGGGTAAGTTGCTATGGTCATAGGATCCTTTATTGGATCTGTTGTGTTGTTATTTTCTGGATTGGATTCGGGAAGGAGAAGGGCGTTATTCCGTATTCGCACGCAGCCCTTGAAGTGATTGATTCGTGAAAGATGTAAGCACTCCAAGAGAAAGATGTAAGCACTCCAAGAGGAGGTGACTGTTGCAGATTAGTATGGTCAAAAACATGGTCGCCAGCTGATATTGGCGCACACTTTTTGCCTTGATAAAAAATTGCATGGTCTTAGGGATCCGAGGTAGAAATTCACGTCCTCTTTGAGCTTCCCAGATTTGTTTGTTAACTTTAGTTTTCCATTTTGGCATGTTTCGGCTCTATTCTCGTGGTTGTGAGTCTTTGGAGTGGAAATCCCCCATCAAAAAACCCCATGTAAGAATGTACATTTACCTGTGTTTTTGTATGTGGTAATATGATGCTTCTGTTTGGATATGGTGAGACATGCACTTGAATGCATGTTATTTCTTTCTTTTGCACTGTCTAAAGTTCTATAGATTTTGATTTCTATGATTGTGATGAAGACAATAGGTCTAACTGGGGCAAGAATTCTGAGACTTCTTGGAATGAAGAAGGGGAAGAAAAACAGAAATGGCAAAGGCAGGGGCGCTATTCACAAAATTATAACTCTGGAAAAGAAGACGTCTTTGTTAGGGTGACAATAAGAGGAGCACCAGATGATGAGGCTGTTTTATGCACTTCAAAAACTACATATGCCATTAAGTTTGTCTCTACATCAAACACCGTATTGCTCATTCCCCCAAATGACTTGACAAATGGTGCTAAAGAAGAACCCATTGATGCTTTTGCAACAGTAACAGGACATCTGGAGGGCATGATAATGATTTATATTCTTGGTATGATTTATTAGACAATGTGCAAGCAAGTGAAGAACAACTGAAAGAAGCTCTAAGGGATTTAGCTGCAGTTGAGATCAATGGGTACTGGCGTATCTTAGACCCTAAGTTGATGCAGTCCTTGCTTGAAATGATAATTTTTAAACTCTGTGCAACGTGAGTGGCCTCTTGATAGGATTCTGATTGATGAGGTTGTGTATGTCATGGAAGGTGATGGCTATTTACCTAACTTGGTAAGACATTGTTTAACAACATATGGACACCTGGCTGATTCTTCAGAGATTAACATATGGGCTCTTGATGAGAAGCAAGTTTCTCTGCAATTCGCAAGACAATTACTTCTTGGGGCATCAAAGTGGAGGATAAAAGATTTTATTCACACATGGCAACAAAAATTACCTTCAGGACTGAATTGTAACATTGACAGGCTACAGGGAGAGGCACTAATTGAGAAAATAGGGTCTGAGTTCTGGATACGGCCATATAGCATCTCTTCTTTGCCAAAGAAACCTGCTGCATGTTTTGCTGCATTGTTCAAGAAAAATCGAAGTGGGAATGGCAAGAATTGGAACCATATCTTCGGTAAGATAAGGCATACTGTAATTGAAAATGTCATCGTTTCTGTTTCAAGCAATGTAATACTCTCACTTATCTTTTCCAGGGATTTGCATGTTCCTGGACAATCGGTGGAGGCAATGCTTCTAAGGTACATTAGAAAGATCCAGCCGACAGCAGATGCACCCCTAGTGTACACTGCGAGGTAGCGACTAGAAGATCTTTGAATGGATTAACTACTTGGTAACATTGTTTACCATATATGTCCGCTGAATGGATTATATTGGGGTAACATTGTTACCCATATATGTATGTTCAAATTACCACCGGTGTAATAAGTTAGCTCCAAAGTGACTTGGCTAATAACACTTTTCTTTATAAAGCTCCACCAAGAACACTAGTGAGGCAAGATACATCCTTCCCTCAAAGTGACATGTCTTTCTAGGGCAGATCAATGTGAATGCAAAGGCATTAGGTCTAGTTATACCATAAAAGTCGAGGCATTGCGGCGTAAGTCATAACCAGTGACCAAAAAATAACAAAGCATGAGCAACCATCAAGTAGAAGTCGTATATAATGTGTTGGGATTCCAAAACATTAGAGCGGACATTCTAACACGTTTTACAACCCAGTATGGCAAGGATATGGGCATTGCCAAAATCAGAGAGCTTAATGATGGTTCAAGGTTTCATGCATCTATTGAATTTGTTGATTTGCATTTCTAGTGTTTAATTATAAGGCTGCAAATTGGTAGTGGAAATGTTTCAGTTTTTTATTCTTGGAAAATTTGAATCAAAAGTGCTTCACTTTTTTGCACTCTTCCTACAAGATTGTGCCTTTGATGAATGATTTGCAAGTTACTTAAGTTGAGGACATGCTTGATTGTTACGTCATGCTATTTCCGGTCAGGTTAATGTGTTCAATTAACAACTTTTAGTTGTTCAGGTCTCTTTGAGAACTTGATAAAACATATTCAAATCGAAGACATATTAATCTTATAATAAGGACAAAGCGATTCATCTTTTTAATATATACCATGTTTGCTGATTGTAGCATCTACAAAATATCCGATCCTTATAGAGAGGCGATTTAGATATATTACATGTGTCTCAAATTGTTATCATATTTTTCCGAGTTTAGTCAGACAACTTTGAGGTACTATATCACCTAAGCTAAACCCGATTCCACTTTCACAAAATGAAAGCGCCGGATCAGTTTATGTGTAAGACTAACATCTTCTAGAACAATATGTTCACATGCTACGCTATCACTACATGCAAAACGCACTGCCACATGACTCGATGATGTACCCGTGATATTCCTATATAGTACTCCCATCACTTGAACTGCAAAAGTCTGTAAATTCAAGATCCCAAAATATAATTACAGTGTTAAGTTTTTCTTATATTTTGAAACATATCTAGACAATTAGATTTGAGTTTGCCTGATTTTGGCAAGGTGTTGCAGAATCGCAATAATATTGATCAATGAGGATTGGATTTGTGACGTTTATCATTTGAACATTTTGGTATCGAAAGCCATAAGCTCGGCCTTGTCCACCCTAGAACAAGAACAATGATTAGCACCTTAAAGTTAATGTTTCCAATAAAATACTTGATACTACCATTTCGATGTGCACCACCAATGCTTTGACCATTCCCTATGTGGCTTATGAAAATCCCCATAAGGAGGATAGGGTGGATGGGTTTTTGTCCAAGAAGTTAGTGAATCTTGTCTATCAAAAGGTTGTCTATCAAAAGGTCTATACAGTACCTCACTTTCAACTCATAAGATCTTAGCCCATCTTCATTTCTCTATTATAACAAGATTCTGATGTGATCTCATGACACTCGTTGTGAACACTGAATTAGGTGTGTCTGAGATTAATCCTCTTGTTATAGGCATGTCCAGTCCAATAGGTCCAAAACTGGACTTGACCATGCACCCTTTCTAAGGCAGAGGAAGTAGCGCTCTTTGATCTTGACCGTCCTCGGAGCTTGATGATTAGAGACGAAACCATTTGTGCATGCCTTTGTCTCAATCAAAACTAAATACGAGAAAGAAACATGCTGATTAAATTAGAACTGGATTGCATGCTAGATATGCTTAGGCTTTTCTTATATGCTATGAAGCTCACATTAAGAGCATACATGCATAACATTTGAAATAGAGGCAAGGGTATTCCCTGTAGGCCACAGACAACTTGGTCTGTGTGATGATAGTTCCATTCATTCATAGGCCTTGGGGATTATCTAATCATTTATTACTAGGGTCGTTAGCCTTATAATAGATTCATGAAGATGTATGCCATCTGTATTAGGGCTATTATATGGAGCATTAATGTTCAACCCTATAGCACGTACTCCATTGCATTTGTCAAATTGAAGATGCATTTGTTGGCTGTCTTGTATGTTCAATGCAACTACTGATAGATATCAACCTACAGGCGAGACTAGTGTGGTTCATGTACCAGGTAAGTCTGAGAAAATTCTATTAAGTCCTTGATTAAGAAGGTTGTATGATGCCAATTAGAGCCTAATCCTGGAAGTCAAAAACAATAGTATGGAATAAGCTTGACAAAATCTAAAGAAGTGAAAACAATAAAAAGTTGCTCTGTGTTTATGGGATATTTTGCCATACCAAGTATTTATAAGTGCCAGGGGTACGAAGGATTCCCGAGAGAAATGTTCAAGTGACAGGAAACAGATGATGTGTGTAAGTTACAAATTTGTTCCTACAATTCGAGTTACTTTCCCGTGCTAACCAAACTTAGATCCTTTACAAAGCACAACCTGTGTAAACTCTTAAAATTACCATTCTACAAAAACCATGCCATTACACATAAATCAATCCCTTTATCCAAATCATAAGGCCCACAAAAGACCATGTGGAGTAGCTTTTAATGGCGTAATGTGGTTTTGATTGTTCCCTTTTTTTTTTTTAAAAAGTCAACGGCCCTTCTTTAGCAAAGCGTGCTTTTAATTTGTTCCTCGCACCATAAGTAGCCACCTTCACTACTAAATTACAATGGGTTCGAACCCCATAAAATGCGCTACTGCTACTATTATAGAAAACCCATTAACGATTCAAATCCCATTATTGATACATGTACCTATCACGTGGAGATGCTGCTCCAAGGAAGCAAAATGTCCATCAACATATATTTATAACAAGTCTATAAGCTGTAGATATGCTCGTTGCTTATTCCATATTGTGAGCCCTACTAGGTGTTTATGATTGTTGCCTTACACATGCTCTTCTAACCACGCAAACCTTATTTCAATATGATTAAAGCAAGTTGAAGTTGAAGAATAGGAACATTGTTCTCATCCCCAAGATCCCAAAGGGTCCAATGCCAACGGGCAACCCCTTGATGCGTTAGCATCTTGTTTTTTTGGCTTGCTCGATGGCTGCGGCCAATTTCCTTCCTGACAGAGGCAGATGCAGCTGGTCAGACCCCGATTTTGGCGGAAACCTTTACGTGGCTTAGGCTGGGTTCACATGCACATTCACGACCCTCACCATCACGTAAAAGAGCTCACCGTTTTACGCCCACCATCGCCCACCATTGCCAATTTGCACTGGGCAAAACAGGCCCCCTCTCCGGCGATGGTTGCATGTGAACCAGCCCTTACTCAATTTGGTCTGGTTTTGGTTCTTTGGAATTACGGGTAGCAGGGATGGTGCAGGCGGCTTCATCATCGGTTGTTTCGTCAGGTGATTGACGGTGAAGAAGTTCCGTCGTATCAGAAGATTATTTCTTCCAAATTCAAGAGGTAAATTCAAGCTATTCTTAAATCTGATAATAGGATAGCTATTCTCAATCTGATAATAGGTTTTTGCATTCATCTGCGGTATGATCTATTTGCATGCAGGTGTGATTGATTCTTTTCCCTCCTTCTGTGTTTTATAACGCTTGAGCTTACAGCCTGGTTCAGAGGAAGAAAAGATTCTGCCCCCAAAGGTTCGATTCCTCCACCGCCATTGCTTTTCCAAGTCCGCCACGTGTACCACATCTGTATCCATATGTATAGAGCTATTGGATACCATCCAACGGCTGAGGACATTTTGTGCTAGGTAACCGGTCGGATTGAGGGGTTTCCGGCCGACTGCCGGTGTATCAGCCAGAAACTCCGAAATTCGGCCGACTACCAAACGTAAGCCAGCTCATTGAAATTCCGTTTACCCTACCCAAGAAGTTTTCCGGTCGACATTTTTTTTTCTTCTCCTCCTTTGACAATGGAGGATGCCGGAGCTTTTGGCGGTGACGCTTCCGTCGTCCATTGAAGCATTGCACGCCATTTTGCTATTTTAAGGTTCTTATATATGGCACCTTGAGTTCTTGTAGTTTTTTTTTTAAATTTGTGTTGTTATCTCTATTCTAACATTCTTCTTCATCTTTTGTAGGTTCTGCCGTTCTTGCATAGGACTGCAAGTGTTCTTGAAGTGAAGTTGAGGAAATAGAGAGGATGGCACTTGAGAAAGCTAAAGCAGTTGCAGGTGCAGAGCCTTCAATGACTGCTGCAACAGAAACACTTTCATCACCAAGTGCTAAATTAGTAATTGGAGAAGCTCCTTCTGTCTCAGCATCATCTGCAGGTGCCAGTTCTGGACCTGTTACAGAAGCTACAAAGGACACGGATCCAGATTTTATCCCAGGAGATACCAGGGAAGAGGAAGTTGAGTTGGTAGTTGAGTCCACTCCAAAGAGGAGGCAAAAGAATGCTGGTGATGTAACTCCAAGAGGAAAAAAACAGGCAAAATCTCCAGCAACAAAAAAATGTCCTCCGAAAAGAAAATCTCCAGGAAAAAAAGTGCCACCACCACCAAGAAAGAGGTATGTCCAAGATGAACTAATTTTGTTAAACATCTCAGATTTGTGATAATTAACCACATTTTTTTTGTACATAGGACACGATCACGGTAGTGAAAGGAAGCTGATCTTGATCCCGGGCCGAACCTCGAACCTAAGAGGAAGAGGAGCTACAAGCAAATATTGATGTGATAACAAATAAGGTGCAAGATCCACGAGATGATCTTTGAGTGTGATGAATTTACAAGGTGAGTAATATACAATTGATTACAATAGATATATTCTTTTGCTAATGCCGTTGTTTCCTTGTACGCTTTAGTGAACCTCTTGAAAAGGTTGGTTCCATTCACTCCTTATAGGGGATCGGCCCTCCTAAGCCCGCACCCTCTATCTTTCAAAGTGATGTTGGACGAGTTACTGGCTGGAAGCCGGACTTGACCTCTAAGATGGTAGATGTCTATGGGAGGTAGGCTAGCATTTCAACATATTTATGTTATTTCATTCCCTAAGTCACTCATCTTATGTATTAATATGTATTACGGATTTGTGTGCGTGTACCTTTGTAGCGGTCTTCCATCCGATTGGAAACACAAGTTTTTATGGTTCGACCGGACACCTTCGAATTTTGTGAATTCCCTCAAGAACGCGGGGGGATGCACGAACACTAACATAAAGGAAGGGTTGGATGGCATTTTGATTGCAAGATGCCAATACATATTTGTTCCAATACGCAAGGCCCAAATGTGGTATTGGCAATACTTGTGCTTGCCGGTCGATGAAAAGCTCTTTTCCATCTATAGCTAGCCAAGTATCTGAGATCCTCTCTCTGTCAAGGCTATGTACCCGATGCTAAAGTGGTCCAGAAGTAAGTATGAGTTTCTATTTTGTTTTTATGATTTGATTATTCTCATATTGCAATTTCTTATGCTTGTGATCAATAACATGATGCTCGGATCCAACAGCTTAAGCCATGGTAGGAAGAACTTTGATGCTCCCCTGTTACTGTCCTAAAATGCGAGAAACTAGTACCAAAGAACTTGCATGTACATTGTGGCTTACATGCACAAATTCATAGATGCCGTGGTTGATGCCGCGAAGCTCCATTTTTGTAAGTAGAACATGTTATTTTCCTATTAGTTATTTGTTGGTATAGTCCTCTAATACTTGTGCACCATGCGAGATGACACCCGGTTGGTTCAGCGATGCCTATGCCAAGTCCGGAGGATCATCTAATGGAGGCATTAATTGTAGAAGGCGAGAGAGAATATACAAGCGATTGTTCCTACACACGGGGTAGATAGTCTCTTTGACTTGTTTGTAAATTACAGCTTTGTATGAGCCATGCTCAGAGCTTCTTTGTACTCAATAAGTAATGAAAAAATTAATTTATTTGTCTCACTTACACTGTGCAAATAACAATTGTGTAATTATCAATGTGTTTTCTCAATTGTGTGATCTGAAATGTAATTATAAATTGTGAATCTCAAGTGTTTTCTTCTGGCAGGGTGAATCATCTAATTGGGGAGAAAGCTCATTATCTTTGACTTAAATTACGTGTTGGGCAAGAGTTGTGCACAAGAATGAAAATATTAACTCAAGATACCAACGGATCCGGAAAGATGAGCTTCAATTTAATATAGGAAACATGTTTTTATTGCAGGCGTGGTTAGCATCACCGTTAGCATTTGTAAGAGAAGGGTTTGATGTTGCCATCCGGTCTTCACTCACTTCTAAAAAATCTTCACCCAATTGTGGAACATATTTGTGATGCTTTTTCCATAAAGCTGAAGTTTGTTTCTGACCGGGAGCGGTGTTGTACTCGCCACACAAACACCCCTATGAACCTCAAAAGGGTTGTTTGTGAAACCATTAAAACGTGGTATGGAAAGAGTACCCAGTACTATGGACATACGATTACGACGACGACGAAAAGATACAAATCCACTTTGAATCCTGTAGGAAGCTACATATGTCCTTTCTCTTGGACACCGTGTTATTAGTCATGACAGTTGCTTGTCATGGAGCTCATTCCATGGCTTAATGGATTCAAAATGGTGAAGATGGTATACATTGACTAATGCGTGAGATAGCATATCGAAAGGGTGGAAATTTGATTTTGTTGGCAAACTATGGCAAAGAACTTGGGTGCTCTCTTTCCTAAATTTAGTCAATATCTGAACAAGGAATGGAGAAATCCATCATGTTATTGGCCTCTCGACCGCCCATTGTTGGTACGGACTTTGACCGATGTACAAATTCAAATGTTATGAATATATGTATCAAAGTTTTTGTTCATTGCACTTGAGTACTGTTTTTTGTCTTTCTTATTGGTACAATTATGAGTGTGTATACATAATTAAGTGATCTTCATTTGCTTTGTAGATGAATGGACCTAAACACAAAAAGACTATTAAGAAACTAAGAGATAGAGTTCTTCTCTTGCACCCGGAGGTAATACAAACCAACACAAGCCGCAAGTACATAGGGTTGGGGACCGATTATCGCCTCTATAATTTCCGTTCTCGAACTTTGGGAAAAGGTTGAGCATATTGAAAATTATGAGGAACGAAAGCAACCATGAAATGTATATTGGCAAAAAAATCACTTGTTGCACAACCCTTGGGGAAGGAACGGTCCCTGGAAGATGCAGGGCCATGTAGGATGGAAAGGTTTGCCGCTGGCACGCTATAGAAACCGCATGGACTACGCGCTTTAGAGGATATCTCTTCACCTCTTGGCGGGCTGGAAGACATGATGCAATAGTCATAAGATATCGCCCCACCGACATTTTGAAGCTTGGTCATGAATTATGAGCCATGCTCATTTTCTGTGTTGTATTTATGTCCACAATATAAATATATCAACCATTTGTACATGAAAACCTGTCCCATTTCTTATCTTTTGCCATGATTGAAACTATTTTTAATGTTTATGCAATTCAACTTTCTTATGTTCAATTCTAATCAACTTACACTTAACAAATTTTTATAATATTTCTGAATGTACAACGAGATGTACATAAGATGTACATTTGTTGTACATCTTATGTACATTGATGTACATAATGCACTTCTGAAGTAGTCCAGTTCTTCAGTTCTTATCTTTTATATGAACAAAGTATTACAATATTTCTGGAAAGTACTACAGATCTGACTTAGTCCATGTCATCTACAATTGCTGGAAGTTGTGATAACAATGTCTCATGGACTTCATCTGGCAAGTGAAATGCTGTGCTTGCCCCCTTCAGCTTGTGTTTTACTTTCTTGAATGGGATTCGAACCCCAATCACAGATTCTGCAGGTACCAAAACATTCTTAGTAGGAAGCAGTTTATATGTAACGGACCTGGCCACCTAATGGTTCAGTATACGCATTTGTGTATGGTACGTATATGAGTTGTATATGTACTTGTGGCATGCATGCAGCATGAGCTCATGTAAACAAAGGGTTTATGAAAAAAGGCAATATTGGAAAATAGGGCTTTTGGTGGTACGTGAAGCTCTTTGCAAGAGAAGGCTATTTGGGAGCATCAAAGCAGAGAAGCAGTTGAGCTTATCGAAGTCGGAGACGGAGAACGGAACTGCACCAAATCCTCTCTTATCAGGTGGGGTTTTTCGTTGCTTGATTTAACTTGAGGCACATGGGCTGCCGTGAAAAGATTTATATATGTTTTGCTAAGAGGATTATGGCATCTGCGTAGTCTAGTAAGCAAAGGATGATTGGAAGAAAGCCACAATTGGTTGTGTTGTCCAGAGATGACCTTTCTGAGGCCGGATTTGTAGAGGATGCTGCATCAACCGAAACATGGATATGAAGTCTAGATTTGATCCAGTGTAGAGCCAGGAGATTTGAAACAAAGGGGAGTTAAAATAGCATGCAAACTGAGATGGGTCAGGTCGAAATTGCTCCTTAAAGCAACCAGATTTAGAAGGGTAAAGGCAAATTGATTGCTTCTGGATAGAGCCCAAAAGATGGCACAGAACTGAAGCAACATCAATCCGATCTGGGAGACTCTTGCAAGTGGGCTGCAGCAGCATAAAAGGGGCTGAAATTGTGCTCTAAGGTGCTGTTTGGTAGAATTAAGGGTCGGCAAAGCCGTGTTGCAGAATTAGAAAAGCTCTGGAAGCGACCCAACTGGCCCAAAATGCTTCAAAATCAGCTCAATCAGGCCGATTTGGGCCCGAAGCAGATCTATTGGGTTGTGGGTCATATCTAGATGGTGAATCGATGCCAAAATCAGAGCCCACGGAGGCCGAAACATGTCTACCTTGTTTACTTGTTTGCTGTTTTTTCGTTTCCTGTCATTTCTGTTGGGTTTTGGTCTTTGCTTTGTTGTTTATATTTGGAATTGATAACTTGTTGCTTGTTAACCAAATGTTATTTTAAGATACATAAAGATAAGAAAGGGAACATGAAAGTATAAGGTGTTGGGATCTAGCAGGCCATCCACCGAGTAAGTAAAGGCAAGCTTGGGTAAAACAAAGGGACGAAAATATGTAAGAACTTGTATTGCTTCTGAATTTACGTAATAAGGAATAACATGTAATTTAAGACTAATAAGTCTAGAACTCTTGAAAATGGGTAATTCTTGGCTCCTGGAGATGGAACCTTGTCTAGGGATCAGTTGACAGATGTTATATGTAGTTACGGTCACAAGACCCTGTGGATTTTTAAGTTGGAAGTGCGGGTTTTTGAGTTTTTACATTAAGACGCACTAATAAATCCTTAGCTATGGAAAAGTAGGTTTTTAATGGAGATATTAAAAACCTTAGCTAATAATTTTAAAGAAAGAAAGCATGTTGGAACTTTGGAGACCTGGAGAAGTTGGGCCGAGAGAGAGCAATATGAGGTATATGGAGTGTCCAGATGAGGCTATGGCATGGAGCACTATTAGTCTAAGTGTATACCTGTAAGTTTCTAAGTTGTTGCAATATTGTAACAAAGGCATCGTAGCTAATGGATTATCCTCATGGGAGAATGGTTCCGAGGGTAAGTTTGCATTGTTTGGAATGTTGTTTTCCTTGTTCAAAGAAGTACATAGGGATGGGAGCTACATCAATGATAGTTAGGCTTGTGACTTCCTCAACATGTTTGGATCAGTAAGTTAGCTACCTCAACATGGGCAAGTTGTACAGGCAACATCGGCAAGAGTATGATCTAGGCACATTTATAGTAGATTGTCTAATGAACTTCACATGTTATGGTCTTGCATTGTCCCAATCGTTGATCTTGATCTTTTGTTATGTACTTGGAACCTCCGGCCTGACCTCTAGGTTCGGTGGCCTAGGTTGCTCCGGCATGCTTATGTTCATCCTGTGATTCTCCTCGTGGTTCTTGTGCTCGTGTGACACCGGGCATAGTTCTCCGGCGGGGATGCTATGTCACCTCTCAGTGACTCCATGGTAAGAGGTCCTCCGGCGCCGGGCGTGGGGCTGGGAAGGGTATCGATCTGAGGTTCACCCCACCAACTCCGCCAACGGGGCTCTAATGTGAGTGGGCCCGGGCATTTCTCTCGCTTCTTGTGGCCTCATGTAGGTCGGGCCGAGCTTCCCATTGTCCCGGAGCTATGTATCATGATGGTTTGGTATTTTTGACTATGTCTTTGCTTCTGATGTTCATATTGATATTTCTTTGGATTATGTTGTCATTGTCTTAGCACTGTACTCACGTAGGATTTTCCGTCTGTGTTTATGCTTATCCGAGATTTCCAGAGTATTTCCATGCATGCGAAATGCGGCCGGGGATCCCCACTTAGTCACGAGGACTAACCCCAAAGAGTGCATGTGCGAAGGAATAAGCAAGGGATGGCAGCGGTGCAGCTGAGGATCGTGGTTGAGCGAAGCTCCTGGGTTGAATTGTTCACAACTAGATGTTATATTTGTTGAGAATATGGATTCTTTGGATGTTAATGTTATCTGATTATATTGAGATCATAAGTATTTTGCTTATTGAGTTTTGAACGTGTCATTTCAACTGTGCAAGAGGAAGATTCAATTCTTCACCATATCCAATTGTTTGTCACACCAACCTAGAATTAGCACAGTTTTGACAAGATCCCGAGTTGCCAGGAGGGTCAACTCGGCAGGCTCGTCACATTATACTTATTGTGGCAGCCTGGGATTAGTTCATAATATTGTCCTTCAATGACACTAGTGCCAGCAGAGTATTCATTTCCATAGTCATCAATTGAATCTTCTTCCAATGCATGCTTTTCCCTGGTGCACATGCGAACATAGTATGAAACACCTTCCACATTGTCCAGTCTTTGCAAAAGACACAAATACATCCTGAAAAAATTCTGGTATCATCTAAACCAGCCCTCGTCCTCTGCATACAAAACATCCACATCATTTTTCAGCTTCAACCACGAGGCAATATGATCCGTGGGCTCCAAACTTTTAGAGACCATTCTCCACAATGTTTAGTGTTCTCACAATTCAACCAATTGAAGTTCATGCAAGCATCAAAAAGCACGAGAGTGGTCTGCATAACAACTTTGTTTGGATCTGCTTTGGATTTATAGTTGACCTGAGAATGTATCTGGCGAGTACCGGGTAAAGTCTTGCAATTGAATGCTTCTTTGTTCACATCTGTTTTTCCAACCTCCCAAAACACCCTTTCACAATCTGATTCCTTGGCCCTTAAAAGCGCACAAAGCCGTTTACACCACATCAGCGGCATGCCATTTTGTTTTCTCTGCTTTCGCTCTCAAGCCACAACTTTGCTATACCAGCCTACATCGCCATCATGTGTGCCTTTCCCATGGCGGATCCAAAGAAATTCCATATCACTTTCGAATTTTATTTTCAACATGGTATCTACTGATTCCATACCATGCCAGTCTTGATTTGAATTGAGATGCACAACCATCCGACCACACATAATGAAGGTTTATGTGTCCACCTCCATTATTCTTAAGCCACCCCAAATGTAATTTAAAACCATGTTGCACAAAATGAGTGTCATGCTTCCCGTCATCCAAACATGGAAATGCACCTTTTTTTTTTTAGCTTACCTTCTATTTTCATCATTGAAATATGGACCAAAATACTAATTTGATCGAGGATTCCAATGCTCGGATTGCATTCCGTCCCTGGTTTCAATGTGTAGTTCTCTGCAAAGTCAACAACGGGCAACACACTATTATCCGGGAGTTTTTCAACACATATTTTAAACTTTTGCTCGCCCGGTTAATTTGTAAAGTTATGATCGTAAACTTAGCAAGCTGATTTTCATGTTCTTTAACAAAACAGATGCTTTGTCATTCGATCAACTAATCTAAGCCTTCGGATGTACCTTTTTTGGATGGCTCATTGACATATGCATATACTTGCCAGTCCACATTAAATTCCATCTTCCTCGTTTGGACGGATGTCTAATTTCTTCACTCCACATTCATCACATTCACCTTTGATGCATTTTAGTTTATGCCATTCATCCGTCGCATATTTCTAATAACCGTTGACCTCCACAAGATACTAACATTATCAAAAGTCTTCTTGTTTGCTTGACATACTCCATTGTTTTCTTTGGGATGCCACAGACAACAGCGCAAAGAAGTGCAATTAACATGTAGGGATCTCCTCATATCATTGAAGGCCTTTCTGTACAGATCTGCTTGCTCATGTTTGACACAACAACATGTGTTTCTCTCCTTCAATTTCCTTATGCAATCAGGTTTGGATACTCGAACCGTCGAAGGCGAATTTTGGTATCGAGGATTACGATATACAAACTGTTGATAAAGCTCAGACTACAATAACAAAAGCATTAAAGACCATGTTAGCAAAATGATGTCGGCAACCAGATGCCAAAAGAGTATTGAACTATACTATTGTACATTTAATGTATGTTCTATGTACATAAAATGTCCATCCAATAGTTCCACTGATCTGTTACTTTACATCTAATGTACATCTAATGTACATCAGTACATCTAATGTACAGCCAACAGTTCCACTGATCTGTTACTGTACATCCAATGTACATCCAATGTACATCTAATGTACATCTAATTAATGTTCCAATATTAGTACATCACATTAATGTTACAATATTAGTACAACTAATGTACATATGCATGATTTGTTTGGCTTCATTACCTGAAAGTACACTAAAATGTAAAATGATGTAATTTTGATATTCAAGTACATGTAAATGCAGCTGCATGGACATGTAAGTGTTAATGGATGTACATCTAAAAAGTACCTAATAGCACATCACTGCAAGATTTTTGCTACTATGTAAACAATGTAAAAAATGTAAACAATGTAAAATGCAATACATTTCATGAGGTCACTCGGAACAGAACTAGAATGTACAGAAGAAAGTCATAAAAGACTTTTGGAAGAAAACATAATCTCCAAAACTGAATTGATTCAATTACAAGAGCAAACCTGTGAGATATCAAGGTATTGTATTGCTTGTGTTCTCCTCTTTGTGACATCTCTAACCTTTGGTGAAACTTTGGTATTATCAAGCCAAAATTCACGAACCTGACATTTGATTGAATCATCGATTCTATTTGATCTTGGCATCCTTCCTGCCAAAGCCCATACATTTGCTCCACTTGATGACACTATCTTCCTTCTTGCTGCAGCTTTGGATAAATTTCTTGAATGTATCTTTAGCAATTTTGAAGAAATAATTGATAACAGTGAATGTTTTGCAGCCAATTTATCTTTGTTATTAGCAGACTTTACTTCTTGAAGCCCATCTTTCAAGTTTCTGATCATTGATTTCATAACAATAACTTCGGAAGGATTTCCAATTACAGGTTCGAAAAAAGAAAAAAGCCTGTCATCTTGCAACAAACGAGCACAAAAAACTAATCTTTGATCTGGACGAAGCGTTTGCCAGCAACTGAGGATGCAATCCACCGACTTGTCAACACGCTGCTTTATTTGTTTTGTGGTATAACACTGGCCAATGTCGGCATACTTGCGCTTAGAACCATCACTTCCATTGGAATTCTCACCCTCCATGAACAGATTGAAATTGATTTGTATTTCTTGTAGATTCAATTGGCATGTGTTTGCTTCTAGAATTCGTTCGGTGTTCGTCCTGTAAAAGGGGGGAATTTCGGAAAGGGAGGGACGGATCCATTCGAATTGGTTCGGTGGTTCGGTGGTTAACCAAGAATTTCGGGGGCACTGTCAGGGATGATCTTGCAATCATTGCAAACCTGACACAAAACAACAAACCATAGTATCTTGATGTACATCTAAAATGTACCCCAAAAAAGCACAAATTCGTCCTTCAATTCAGTACGATGTACGTACACCCTTTCATGCTTTTATCCCGCTGTAAGTTTCTTATATTTATTTAAGTTTTCTTTGCTCTTCCTTATTTCTAACACATTTTTTTTTTGTTGTATAGGATTTTTCGTGGCATTTCATAAACAGGTTAAGGTTTATCTCTAAGAACCTTGTATCATGAAAAGCTTAAGGTAATGGTGTGTTCTTCCATAAATATTTATAAACTTCACTCATCTGTTTAACTTTGTTGCAGGTTTTAGGCTGCAATTTCTAACATCACACTTAGGTAAGTGTTTTCGGTTGCATGCAGAGTTTTTTACTTTCTTGCAATAAACAAACATATAGTCATTGTTGCAAATTTGCAGCAGATTTGTAATGGGAGAGCCAAGGTTGATGCTGCTATTTGCCTAACTGATGAGCTATTGTTTGCCAAACAGTGTTTATGAAACTTTGTTCTTCAAAATGCCAAGCAGGTCTTAATTTTTAAAAGTATGGAAGTCTTTTGTGAAGTGATTTTGCAGGCATTGTAATGTTGATGCATTGTATCCATTGAATCTATAATGAGAAGATTACCAAATGGTTACTACCATAATGAGTTTTTCAATTTAAGATTTGATTAGTTTAGCAGTTTAAGGTTGTGAAGGTGAAGTGGCCCTAAGAGTTTACATGTTCAGTTATAAGAAGGTTAAAAGTTATAAGAATTTACCAATGATTAAATGATTAAATGGCGGTGCTCTAAGCGGCGCCGCCAACAAGTTGCATTGAAAACCAAAAAATTACCCAAAGTAAACAATTGCTCAAAAATCCAGGAATTTCAATGAGCTGGCAGTTTATGGAGTTTTTTTAAGTTCCAACTTTTGTTGAAGGACTTCGTATAAATACCAACCCCAATTCCAAATTGTAAAATGTTTCTTACTTTCACCTTAGGCTTAACAAGTAGATAAGTTAATGTCAAACATTCCTGGCCTATGGCTTATCTGGGACTATGTTGTGCCTCGTGGCAAACTCAGCCATGAAACTCGACATTCCCATCAGATTCAATTGACAAATTTCCGTTGATGAGCCCAAGTCGATCCTATATTTTTCAGATGATGGAGCACTACATCTAAAAAACTCAAGATGAATTGGGTTTGTCTTGTAGTGGAGGAAGCATCTTCTTCTAGCGAATCTATCTTCTAGTAGGTTGAGCCATTTAAAAACCAGGCAGAAGAGAAATAGTCTCAATTTCTTCTTCTTGAATTTGATGATATGGCACAATGGTCAAACTCAGGCTATACCCTAATGGGGATCCGCCCTAACCAACTCGAAAACCCTTCAGGCAGGGGTTTTTTAATACGGACAGTAATAATTCTGTTGCGCTCTTTCATTGGCACCCGTAGGCCGATTGGTCTCCGTGGACAAAATATCTAGTCTATTCTATTCCTAACCAACTGGCCAAAACCATCCAAATGTATATGATCATGAAGATATATAAGGTCCAACGAATGATGCCCAATTTTTATGTTATAAGTGTCGCATAGGCAAATTGGTCTCCCAATTGATGTTAACAATACTTTAAATGAAAGGTAGATCCTTAAACAAATCTGGTTACGGATCATCTGAACAAACTAAAAAGTTAAAACGAATAATGCATGATTGAGAGGAACAAGATGAAGGCACTGAAAGTTTATATAATGGCCAAATTTGTAGAGAATTTTATTTATGTAACAAGAAAGCCCCAATATGAGTTAATTTTGCAATTAGGGGAACCCTTACAAAAGCACCTCATTGAAATGCAGTTTAAATATCTAGCATAAAACTTAGGAACTTGGGGATATCTACTCTTTTATTTTTTGTTTTATTTATTTATTTTTTTAATATGGTTTTGCTATGATTTGGTTGTTGTATTTACTTAGATGTACAACTAATATTGTGTACAAATTTGGCAGAGTTATTTGGATGGTCTGGATATTTGATGAGTTGCAGCCCCCTTTTTTTATTGTTTGATTGTTCGAAAGAGTTTAGATGTTATGTGATTATATGAGAATTGTTCATTTATTTTCATCCCTCAACTGATTTTGTTTTGCATTAGTAGTCCAAATACTCTTAATTTTGTAGTACATAATTTTGCAAAATTATAAGTTTGCAAGGACTATATTTCTTCGATTAAAACATTTAAAAACAAAGTTTCAATTGAAAACTTTCTATAAAATGCAAGTCTTCAAATTGAAAACTTTGACACAATTAAAACTTTACTTAATAACGATTTAAATGCTCACAACAGGTATATGTATTAGTGTATAGACTTTTTAGAAAATATAGTTTTCTAATCGGCTTTCTTTTTTAAGCCATTTTTCAATTGAAATGTTTAGATACAAGTCTTCAAGTGATCTTTCTTTTCCCCTTTTTTTTATGCAAAGGAAATTTTCATTGAAATGCAAAAATTAAATGTATCAGTTGTTGTATAATGCTATGCAAGATTACTGGTTATATGCTTTTAGTAACTTACTACTCCATCCATGCAGATTATTGATGCTTATGCAAAAGAATGAGAATGAGAATGAGAATGATTTTTTATCGTCCACTGAGGCCAATTGGCCTATGGGACCCACAAGGAGCGCAGCAAACTTATTACTGTCCGGGTTAAAAAACCCCCGCCCCGAAGGGTTTTCGAGGGAAAACCCGTGGCAGTAATAAGAATGCTGTCAAACTGTACAAGTATACATCAATGTATATATATATGTCAAGTGTGTGCCCGAGGACATAGCTGATCTCGCATCTGAAGGTATGATCCCAGCACCCGTACGGATGCTGTGCTCAATGTCACATGTAATGGCTGGCCGGCCTGACCAACTCAGCATAGCGCGTCCGAATTTGATCATATGCTGGGCAACTTTGAAGGGTATGAGATTCATCCTCAATGACTCCCATTTGGCAGCATTGACAGAGCCTGTCCTGGCATGGTTCACCAATCCATTTGCCCGTCTCAATTCGAAGATGATGTGCCCCTGTGCGAATGGAGGCAATGAGTCTGCGCCTTTTCATGGGCAAGTGGGTATCTTGGGCGGTTAATAAAGGACAGTTGTGAGCCCAATTGTCAGACGGAAAAGGTCATGTTGTTGCTTTTCTATTTCTGCATGATGACGTAGAATCACTACCTAATCATTGATATATATTTGCTGCAATGATGTGCCAATGAAGAAATTTGCAATGGTCTATTTGCCATTAGAGATGTTGTATAGGTATTTCTCTTGTTAATTTAGGTTTCATGAACTTTACAATCTGAAGATACTAGTTTTTGATGACAAAATATGAAAGAATATTTAAATGGTATGGATTTTTCCTGTTAGTTGTGGTTGAGTCTGAATGGCTGAGAATATTATGGTAAAGAAAAGAGTCCCATAAAATGACGTTACTTCTTCAATTTTAATGCAGAGCCAGGCACTGAGATCCTTCTAAACAATCAAGACACGAAATGGTTGATTGTAATCTATTATCTTAAGAAATACACACAACCCCATCCCTGCTTCTCTATCTAAACAGCTTTGTCCGGGAAGATGATTAAATTATATTTTTATGGACGTTCAACATCCTTTTGTGTGTGACAAGGAATTAGAAAGCTTTGAAGTGGTATAATAACTAATCTTATATTGTAGGGGGAGGAGATTACCTTTGATTATAATGACAAACGACTTTATGGAAAAGCAACAAAAAATGCCACTGGTGATCTTGTCGATGTCAAGGGTGGTTCTCATATCCTCTTCACGCCACCCCACGCCTCTTGCACTCACATATCGGGGACAGTCTGTGGAGGTCACGCCCACCTACAAGTACCTAGGGGTGGAGTTCCCCTCCTCGCTCTGTTGGGAGGCGTCCATCCGCTACGGTGTGACAAAGAGTGGAAAGCGCTTTATGTCATGCGTAACAATAGTCACCAGCAGCTCTATGATTGGGGCCATCGGTCACATCTGCTTTGGCGTTAGTCGAGCCCGTCCTTCCCTTCTGACGGGTCGAGGTTTGGGGTCCGGGCGCCTCTTTGGCGACTGGAATGACTTGGAACAGTGTGAGGGCATTTTTGGCACGGGCACTTGGGGTGAAACCTTCCAGTCCCCTATCGGATTCTGCTGCAGAAGCCGGATTCTTGCCGCTTCCACGGCAGCCCTTGATAGACACATCGCCTATTTTCGTAAAGTGGTTAATATGGGTGATGCTCGGCTCCCTTTTTTGCTTCTGCCAGGGCAATGGGCCCGCAGCGGCTCGGGGGCCTGCTGGAGGGGTAAGAGAGATCGCTGGTTCGCCAGATGGAACGCGGGGAGCACGAGTGTGTGTGCGGTGAACACGAGGCCGATCGTGGCGACTGCGGAGTGCCCGGACGCTTGCTTCCTTGGCAAGCTCGGGGACCCCGCGGCTCTAGAGCAGGTCAAAACGGCCCATTACAAGGAGCACATCAACACCGTGTTAGCCCGGGCCCGCAGGCTCTACTTATGTTCCCGGCGCCCAAAAAGCGCCCAGACTCATTGCCTCCATTCGCCATTCGGTGCCCACCATCTTCGCGATCGAGACGGACGGTGGATTGGGGAGCCCCCCGGGGGGACGGGCTCTGGCGATCTTTGCCAAACGGGTGCCATTGAGGATAAGTCTCACACTTTCCGAGTTGCCCAAAGATTCGGCCAGATCCGGGCGGAATCGCTCTCTAAATACGGCGGACTTGCCCCTACATTTGCCGATGAACACACCGCCGTCGACGCGTGCTCGGGGTCGCATATCTTCGGAGATCTTTGGATCTGCGAGCTCACCTTTGCCCCCGCCTAGCTGCCCGCTGATCAGGCACTACGGGTGCGATGCATGAGTGTATATATTTGTGTGTTTTTGCATTTCGTATATTGAAACAGTTTTTCAGCAGGCTGATTGCTGCCACGGTTTTTCCCTCGAAAACCCTTCGGGGCGGGGGTTTTTTAATCCGGGTAGTAATCCGCTTGCTGCGCTTTTGTATTGGGTCCCATAGGCCGATTGGTCTCCGTGGACGATAAAAATACCTTCCTTCCTTCCTTACCAAAAATTAAGATTTTCTACTACAGAATGTCCATTAATTTGGCGAATTTAGTATAACTACAATGCAATATTATCAAATTTTGGCGTTTGTATAAATCTTTTAAGCTAACGCATCCTACTAAACCTTGTAATCTAAATTTATAAAATTTGTGAAATATAGAATTTTTACGATATATCACACCTTAAAGTCATCGTTAATCCCATCGAATTAGGTGCTAGAGATTCTAGTGTAAAAAAAGTGCTAATTGTGCAAGATATGACCTTTTACCTCCATGGAAAAAAATGGAGATCATGGTGATAATGAAGTCCGGATCTTCAAGATACAATTTTTCTTTTTTCTTTTTCTTTTTTTAGAAGAAAATTTAATTTAGATTGTATAACTTTTGCAGGCTCAGCAATATGCTCGTCTTTTCCAAATTAATTGGTTGCCTTCTGACCAGGTCATGATTGCTTTTCCTTTTATCAAGGATTTATATGGGTCAATAGATTCAAGATACCAATATCGAAAGTATAATGGGAAGGGTTTGAACTAGAAAATACTTGTTGCAGTACTTCTACTTTGTTGTTATATTCCATAAACTAAAGTTATAATTTTTTATGCTGGGTTTTCAGGAAAAGATAGTTGTATCCTAGAAAAGCAGTTGCAACCACCTCAAAGATGTATCAGTATGCACTTCTCATCGCTGACTCGTATTGCATTTTATAAAGTTTGTTGCATGTTTGTTGTTTGGTATTTCTTGCACCTTTCATTTGGTCGATTGGTAATTACTTAAGAGTACTATCATTTCTTAAACTTGATAGTCTCGTCTCTTTGCATGCATGGTGGGCAGAATGCTGACACTCGAGGATCAAATCTGTGGACAAGCACATTGACACAAGCGCATCTATGAAGAATCTGCCACCACAGCACAACCATCTTAGGAGAAAGTAGTTTATCCCAAGCCCAAGTCCACATATGTCTTCAACTAGGAGGCGGGAGCAGAAGGGACCACTTAGTGAATGGCGGAAGGATATCACCGTTAACAAGAAGCTTATACAGAGAGTTCATAAGCCTATGCTCGTGAACACTTTGGTGAGAGATCCACATGCACCCTTCCATAGGCTCTGGAGCAACAATGAGCACTGTTTCTTTTTGTGTGACCATTTCCAGCCAGGTTAGTCTTGGCTGCTTTCTCCTTTTCATGTGACATTGACAAGTTAGCAAGTGCTCTTGGCTATTTATCCTGATACTTGCAATAAGTTGCGAAGTCAAGCCTTTCACTTGGCATCAGGATGGTTGTTGCGGTCTATCTGGAAGCGTAGAAGATTGTGTATTTTTAACGGCTTGGATACTCCTCCTACTGTTGTCCTCTAGGACAATCAAGATAGAATTGCTAAGGCCTACCATTGCTCTTCCTTGCTCCTGCCAAGCGTCAGTTGATCTTTAAGACTTATTTGAGTGTGTTGTCTTATGCATAGGCTGGTGGTCCTACTCAGTGGATCATGATTGTCCTCTAAGATTTTAATCTCGACAGTGCAGTTGTATCTGCCTTTTGGCTTGGACTTTCAATATAGTTTGATGTCCTTCGCCTTTCAAAAAAATAATAATAATTCTTAAACTTTTTTTAGGGCTTCTATCTAAAGCTCAAATTATATGAGTTTCTATTTGAATGATGATTACTTAAGAGTACTATCATTTATTAAACTTGATTCTTTGAGCTTCTATCTATCGCTCAAATTCTCTTTATGCGTTTCTATTTATGGGTTGCCCACAGGGCAAACCCTAGGAGAGGTGGGTTGATTGAATATTATTGAGATATTCTCATTGGACAGATGTTGTTACTGCTCAGTATCGTTTCTTCCCATTTATGGGCTTCATTATGTGGAATCATAATTGCAAGTGATATTGTTTGGAATTCTCACTTTGTATTTTATTTGCTTTGTTAAAAGGGGTGTATATTACCATTTGCACGAGTTGTAAGATGCCACTGCATTATGCTCACAACAATTGCCATTAAATTGCATTGATGCAGGTAAAAGGATGAATAGATTTGGCAGCCGGGTATGGCTGTGGTTACTGGGGCTTTATCAATGGGCGCATCTGGGTGCTCTTGGGATTGCAGTATGTCATGTTCTGGGGAAAATCTAATGAAATGCTTATTGCAACTTCTATGTACGTGGTCATCTATTTCCAACTTGCAGCTTCAATTTATATATTCATCTAGTTTATGCGCTCAAATTTGTATATTTATAGATCACATTGCTTGCATACAATGATAATTCATAAATGATTCATATTTATGCAGTAGAGCAAGAACCAGTAATGTAAATCTAATAATGCTTTTCTTTCTTACTAAATATGCATGCATCATCTAGAAATTTGTCTTTAAATATGAGTTGTTTGGGGCTAGATAGTCTAAATATTTTACATCTTTGCTTTGGCACTTATAAATAACTTTTGGCCCGAGAGAAGTGAGATTGAAGTGAATAAATGAACAACAAACCAATTATGGCAAATCATAAAAAGAAACTAAAAGAGTTACAATACAACATGTAGCTTCTTAGGAATTACTTCATATATGCCAGACTTTAACCTTTTTCCAACTATCATTACGCAAATAAACAATGGCTAAATAAATTTGGCTGATACTTGAATATACTCATCTAATATGTGCACGAAGCTCCCTTTTGGTGGATGAATAAACTCAACATTTGAAAGTATATTTTCATCGACATGTGAGAGGAAATATTTCTATGCAAATGTAAGGGCTAAATTAACCATCCACCTTCGAACATGGCCCAAGCATCTTATCGCCAAAAAAGGGAATACAAAAATATAAAAATACAAAGCGGGTCCCAAAGTACAATGTCTTTGCATATATTGATGAAACAACCTAAATTTGCCATGAAAAGCAAGAAAGTGGTATGATAATTCTATCGTAGGACAAAAGTGCTTTCTAGAATAAGTAGGAGAGAGAAGAGGTGGAGGAAATGACTTGATCTAGACTTATTGATCCCTCATTGTGGGATGGAACTGTAGGTAAAAGAATTTGCTTTAAGACGAAGAGCCTTTGCATTAATTTCTACATACTGTGTATTTATGCAAATTGACGTCTTCTCTGTGCAATCTGCTGCTGGAATTGAAGGCAAGGCATATTTTTGTGGTCTTTGCAGTTTGAAGTTTCAAAAAGGGAGTAACATGCACCAGGGGAAAGAAAAATTGAGGAGATTCCCACTATGGAAGTATGAGATAAAAGAAAGAGGAGATAGTGACACAAGCTAATAATTACGACATGCGACAAAAATGGCATATGGAATTGGCAAAAAAATACAGAGCAATGTTTGCATCTGCTGGATGGAATTCGACTCGTGCGCTTGAACTCCGACTCCTAATTGTTGGTATGCACTTCAATTACCGACATGAGTTAAACTATTCAACTTGGACGTAAACAATACAAAAACGAATTGTGCATGGTTTATGACTCCAGTGTAGGTAACTCAAAATTTTGACTTCCATAAGTTCGATATTAGTTCAGATGTTAAATCAAGACAATGGAATAATGGGGTTATTTTATATATACAAAAAAAATATGTAATACGTATTGCCAGGTAGCTTGAAATATCTGCCACGTGTTTTCCATATATTCAAAAATTAAAAAATATTTTTTTTTCCCAATAGTCCACAGTACACTCTTCCTTCTAATCGGAGAAGGGGCGGCGCCGAGAGGATCGGGGGCCCTTATCTAGGCTGTCTGTGATCTAGCTTAAGCTCTTCGATCTCCAACCCATACTTATCCGGCGCTCAGTCTCAGGTTTGGGGCATTTTTTCTGCTTCTTATCTCCTTTTTCTTGCTTTTTTTTTGTGATGGGTTGTCGTCTTTAGGTCCTATACAGATCTGGTATCCTTTAGATGATTTAAAGATTACTGTTTGGTTTGTAAGCAAGCTCTGTTTGTCTTGTTCAGATTTGTGCTCCAGCATCGACCTTTTGGTTGAATAGAGTCAAATTTCAGTTCTGAGTTCAAGGTTTTATAATATTCGTAAAGTCATGGGAGATTACTCAGAACGGACACCAGTAATAGATGAACAAAATATTGCCCCAACTGAAGGGCTGCAATCTGAAAGAACGGAAGAAAATAGTGCTGTAGAAACATACTGGTGCTATAATTGCAACAAGGAAGTAGATGTAACAAGAGATGCGCAAAATGGTGTTGAATGTGTGGATTGCCATGGAGGATTTGTTGAGGCTGTGGAGGCAAGTCATCCTGATTTTCGTAGAGGCCAGCATAGACGCCGCCGTCGTAGAAATGGCGGCCCCATAGCACTATCTGATGCATTAGATCACATGTATCCTCAACAGATAATGCAAGTGCTACAGTTGCTAGGACATGCCGCCATTAGGGAAGCTCAAAATAGAAGAAACCCAGTTTCTAGGGAAGAATCTGTTTCAGAGCAAATAATCTCTTCAACAGAGGATGGGGCAGATGAAGGAAGGCAGCTGGAGGTACGCACTTCCCTTGCAGAAGAGCAGGTAGATGGATTGCAAACATCACAGCCCTCTAGTGGGGGTAGCTCCCAACAGGATGAAAGCGAAAGCACGAGGCTTCGTGTTTCAGTGCAAGTAGATGAAATAAGACCTGCTTCAGAACCTAACGAAAATGAAGGGGAGGAAGAAGAGTCAGAAGCTGGGGGCTCTGATGCTGCAAGTGAAAGTGGAAGTGATACTCAGGGTCTTAGGCTCGAAATAATTGAAGGATGGGGTAATGAAGAGAGTGAATGGGAGGAGATTGAAGATGAGGAGCAAGGTGAAGGAAGAGTTACAGCTGAATCTAGAGAAACACCTGCATCAGCAGAGGCTAATGATAATGCGGAGCAATTGGAGCCACCGGTTAGAAGGCCCAGGGGTGATAACTTTCAAATGTATCTGCAAATGCTTGTCCAGAATTTGATGAGCCAGAATGTTGAACTGAGAGTAGAAATGGCAGATGGTGCTACATATATAGGTAATGCAGGAGACTACCTTGATGGGCGTGGTTTTGAGCAACTTCTTCAACAATTGGCTGAAAATGACAATTCTCGTAAAGGTGCCCCCCCTGCTTCAAAGTCAGCTATTGAGCTTCTGCCTACTATATTGTTAGAGCAGCAGCATCTGGATAGCGAGTTAGCAGCATGTGCAGTTTGTAAGGATTCATTTGTTCTTGGTGAGGCATCTAAGCAGCTCCCTTGTGGCCATCTCTACCACGAGGGGTGCATTCTGCCTTGGCTCTCTTGTAGGAATTCGTGTCCTGTGTGCCGGTACGAATTGCCAACTGATGACCCAGAGTATGAAGAGCAGAAAAAACAACATGCTTCTGAAAATAATGGAAGTTCAGTTACTAGTAATACAGGAATGCATGATGAAAATCCAGGCACATCAATGGCTACTAGTGAAGTGCAGGCACAACAGAATTCAAGCACAGGATCACAGAGAACAGGAGACATTGAGGATTAAAATCTGCCCTCTGTATTCTGTTGTTTTTAAATTCACATCATATAATGGCTAGTAATGAAATACACTATTGATAATGGCTAAGCACAAGTAGGCTTATCATGATGAGCAGTGCAAAGCGTCAGATTCTGTCAAACACAGAACAAGGAAAGCCGTCAAATTGCTGACAAACCAAATGACCTGAGGTAGTCAATCTCTATAGTGGTCTGCATGTTAATTTGTTCACTCTCTTTATCACATTACAGAATGAGATTGATTGTCTAATTAGGTAGTATTATTCATTAGAACTTATCGTGAATATTCAAAAGAGCGCTGCTCCATCATATGTTTCCCAAAAAACACTTGCAGAGTTATACGATGTTTAGATCCTGTTATAGATGCTAGTATTATCCATTACATTTGGATTTAGTGTATTAAAAGGAAGGAAAAAAAGCAATTTTTACGTTATGATTTTTTGAGGAAGCATGATTTTTACATCACATGCTTCACAAATACTTGTGGGTCTAAGAATTTAAAATGACTTCCCCTTAGTACAATGAGTCAAAACATTTATTTTTGTATCCAATTTTATGAGTTCTTATGAACTATAGGATGGGTCTACGAACCCAAGGATTCTTCTTGCATATGCTTGGACATTACTTTGAAGCACATTCATACAACATGGAAATGGGGTCGCAAATTCCGTGTGATTTTGAACCTTGACACCTGTCACTTGTCCATTGCTTTGAAGCACATTCATACAACATGGAAATGGGGTCGCAAATTCCGTGTGATTTTGAACCTTGACACCTGTCACTTGTCGACAGAGGGAAGCAAATTTCGTGCATATGAAATTTGACAGGCTACTCCCGGTTGTCCAAACAGTAACAGAGCAACCAAAGCAAAAAACTAAAATCAACAATACCTTTCAGCTATGGGGTTTGAACCCACAAATTCGAAAGCATCGTAGCAAAACTAAATCAGTGTAGAATAGAATAGAATAGAATAGAATAGAATAGAATAGAATAGAATATGATTTTATCGTCCACGGAGACCAACTGGCCTATGGGACCCAAGTACAAAAGAGAGAGCGGCCAGCGTGGATACTACGAGGATTAAAAACCCCTCCCTCGGCGGGTTTTCTGGGAAAAACCTTAGTAGCAATAAGGATCTTTGACATCTTCATGATTATATACATAATCACAAGTAATGCCTCCCGAGGTTAATGCCCGGACGGGGGGCATAACCGAGTCCAGTCGGCAACGTCAGATCCATTACCTCCCCGTGAGGTAATGATCCCAACAAGCCTACGAGGCCGCGGGTCGGTAGCTCATGCAAGGCCCGATGGGGCACAACTAACCGAAAGCATACCGAGCCCTGATATGCTCGCAGACGTACGGGACAGGCCCCGGAGGGCGTGACTTTCATCCTCAATGGCCACGCTGACAAAGACCGGCATGCTCTGTCCCTCACGCCGGCTCCCCCTAATCCATCTCCATGTCTCAATGCGAGGTGGTGTGCACCCATTGTCTTGAATGGAAGCAATCACCTGGCGCTTTTTCATGGGTAGATAGAATAGAATAGAATAGAATAGATTTGTTATCGTCCATGGAGACCAATTGGCCTATGGGACCCAAACAAAAGAGAGCAAAGAAAGCGACGCTGCCAGATTAACCCCAAGGGTTTTCGAGGGAAAAACCTTAGCAGTAATAAGTATATTGGCACGCTGTACAATTGTATAGGATAGTTCAGTACTGTCCCGGAGGACACAACTGAGTCCGTGCATCCATAATCTCCGGAGGTATGACCCCAACAAACCCACTAAAGCCGTATTCAATAACTCATGCAACGGTTGGCCAGGCACTAGTAATCGAACATACCGCTCTCGGATATGGGCAAACACTGGGCAGATCTGGAGGGCATGACATTCATCCTAGAACATTAGGAAAATGCGATAAATCATGAAAACTCCGCAACATTTACTGTGATGGCCCTCAAACGGGGCTTAAAACAGCATATAGCTGCCGGATTTGCTGCCAAGATCAGCCTAAAGTAGATCTAGAAGGCCGATTTTCTCTATAAAAGCATCGTGGAGCGAAAATATGGCACCGCTACCTGCATGCAAGAAATATTAGCACTGGACAAGCCGCAGAAGTATATCCTAAGCTTCTGACTGCTACCCTAGAAGGAATCGGCCTCAAAGCATCCTTACCTTGGAAAAAACCGCTATTTGCCATGCAAACTCTGGATATCTGTAAGCAGAAACCAAAGAAAGGTTGAAAAATAAGGCAAGCGCCATAGAAACAATACAAAACTGAAGAATAGGGCGCATCCGAACTTGGAAAATCCAAGGCAAATACCAAGTCATTGAGTGCCATAGCCATTGAGCTCCAAGGGCTACAGAGCGCCATCAAACACCACGGGCTGCCCACTGCCATAGTCGGCCACCGCCATCGCCGAACCTCCGCTGGAAAAAATGTGTTTTGGAGGGGGGCAAATTTGCTCCCCATTTCCATATTATGGGGGCATGGCCATTAGTCCTCCATTCCAGTGTGGCCGGTGACCCGCTCCCGGCTCTGCTGGTCGGGGGGCCCCACCGGTCTGCACCGGAATGGGGTCCCAATGGCCATGCCCCCATCTTTAAAGAAACTATTTTTAGCCTATAAGCAATCTACCAATGCCAAATATTCTCTCTCAAAAAGCAAAGTTAGAGAGAGAAAGGTGCACATTTTCTATCACAAAGTTTAAAAAGGCAAAGTTGGCCTAAGCAATACCAAAATTTCAAAGATTTGAAGTGCACTCGCCATTTTGACATCACATTATCCACCTCACCAAAAAAATGCCACACTACCACATGTCATCCACATCACTGTATACGTGTCATCCACCTCATAAAATGTTTGACTAAGAAAAAAAATTCTATGCCACTTTGGTTGCCACATCATCATCTCATTTATGACATGTCACTATGTATTTGCCAAATTACCTCTTACCTTTGCCACCTCATCAAATTTGTACCATTTTGCACCAAAAAGTCAAAGTGCTCTTTTTCCAAAAATGATATTTCCATCTTGAAGAGCATGAAAAAAATATGCTATTTGGGATAAAAAAAAAAATTCAAAATGGCCTTATCTTGACCTTCAATATCCATTTCTTGGAAATCGTGCAGATGATCACAAAAAGGGGGAGAGGGGTGGGGGTGGGGAGGGGGAGGGGGGAGAAGGAGGAAGAAGAAGAAGAAGAAAAAATCCTATCTACCCCTTCCCACCAGCCTATTCATCCATCCGCCACGTGGTATTTCTGGGTGTGGGGCAGCAATGGGCCGATACCACGTGGAAATAGCACGTAATTTTATAGATTCACCTATATTTTTCTATATATACCTTGAGCTTCCAAAGTGGTTTCAGCCTGTGGGATATGACAAAAAAATCTAAGAACCCTAATAAGTTCAGGCCAAGATCCGGCCTTTTTGGCAGATTGGACGTGCCAATCATCACCCAGGCTCCAAATTTAATCTTATTAATGCCAAGAAACCCAACACATTAAAAAAAGACAGAGATTAGAGCCAAAATTGCCAAGAACAGATCGAAAACAGGGGAATTTAAGAAGGGCCCTACCCTCCCTGTATCATACTACCCTATTGAAATTAGAATGTTTTATGGATGCAGAAGTACTTTCTTGTATTTTGATAGTAATTTGATAAGGTCTGATATGTCATATGGAAGTCCAGGAAAATTGTTGTATCTTAAGGTCTTGAACGCGATTCTAATGATGTCCTTTCTAGGGAAACCACTGTTTTGAAAGGCCATAATCAGCCTCCAAATATTTTCTGCTATAGAATCAGGACTTGAGTGTGCATAAGCATATGGGAATACCTGTGAGATACCGACTTTGCAGGCCTGTCCATATGGTCTGCAACTACTGGCCTTTATAAATTTGCTAATATGAAAAGGCAATTTTATACTTTTATCATACCTTGTGAAAGAATACAGTCCAATGTTCCTATTCATGATTTGAATTGAGACATTCAAGAAATTAATTTTGTCTTCCACAAGTGTTATTTTAAGGGCTCTTGCTGCCCGTCTGTCTATAACTCTACCCTTATTTGTAAGCCTCAGAATTTTTGGGAAGCAACCAGGTTTGTATCGATTGTTCTGAAAGCTTCCTGGGCGTCAACACTAAACTCTGGAAGGTTCTAGAAGCGCCAATTTGTGGCTATAAAGATGAGCGACAATGCCAAGAATGGTGCAAGCTTCAAACAAGGTCCTAAATCCCATACAGTAGCGCCTTTTTGCAAACGATCTGCAAGGATTGAAAAGGGATGGAGAGGCCCACTCCGGATTTGTAGAGGTCACCAAGCATAGCCTAATATTCTTGGAGTGAAAAACCTTCCTGAGTAGGCATCGACATGAGCTCTTTGGTGTGGATGACATGGAGCTTTGCCATGGCAGAGAAATCGCCAAAACAGGTTCAATCTTTTCAAGAAATTCTTTCTTTGCATTTTGGGGTTACAGCATGTGGCAAGAAAATGACACATGATATTGTGGATAGAAGAAATAAACGGGCGTTTAATGGAGTTTGTAGAAAATCTAAATCTGCAGTGGCATTTCGGGACCGGCAAATCATACGCACACTTCAATGCAACTAACTGTGAACCCACAAATCGGGCTTCAGAGCCCTCGATCAGACCTTTGAACCCCTGTTTTGTTTGATGGGTCTGAAAATCGACATGTGAACCATGTTCT
This sequence comes from Isoetes taiwanensis, assembly GCA_021234155.1. Taxonomy (NCBI): domain Eukaryota; kingdom Viridiplantae; phylum Streptophyta; class Lycopodiopsida; order Isoetales; family Isoetaceae; genus Isoetes; species Isoetes taiwanensis. Next base: position 6,949,676 of record JAJEKV010000060.1, read on the forward strand.
GCTTGATGGGTCTCCAAATTCGTCTCTGACAATCCACAAATCCGGTCTGATATTTACCCAAATGAGATTGGCCTTAGCTTTTTTGTAGCCATGAACGATGCAAGGCATTCTATTGCCTCAAACACCCGCAATTTGGTATATCTATCTATATTTTTGAGTTTATTGCAGGGCATAAGGAGGAAAGTTAAAGTTTTATGCATTTTATTCACAATGGCATGATAAAACATAGCTAAAGCCATCGTCTCATGAGGAAATCTTAAGGATGTCCATATGTTATAACTTACAGGCAGAAACGGATAGAAGAACTCAGACCAGGTCATCTGTCTCTGGGCATTAGATATGGGTGGGCTCATCAATGATTTGTCGAGGGAAACTTTTAGTAGGAAAGAACTCTTTATGCAAATGGTATAGCACATCTTACCTTATCATATATAGTCACCTACATATGGAAACACAAAGGACAATTAATCACAATCATGGATTTTCCTTATGATAATTGTAAACAAGGTGCTGCGCACGGAGGATTGCCCTCCATGGCCGGAGGGTGAAGTGGCTTAAATCATACTTGAAAGTCATGTTTTAACAATCAATCAAAGTTTCTATTTTAAGACATTGACATTTTGCGAAGGTGATGGTAGCCATTTGCATTACTAACTCCTCCTTAGATGTTGAGCTCCTGTTGGACTAGGATCCAGCTGGACACATGGACTCTGGGGTTTCAGTGTAAAAACATATTGTTACTAGGTTACTAGTAATTATAATAGCAGTGTTGTCAGGGGTTGGTTATTGTGTGGAGGAAGTATTTACAAGTTTTTCTTGAAAGAAAACTGTGGTGTTGTTCCTTTTTGTCCTCCATGATTCAACCAGTCATATATGGGCCTGAAAGCATCCTTCCAGCATCTGTTCAAGTTATTCAGCAAAACATGGAATACAACAAAATCATAATATGCCGGAGAACTATTTGGAATGAACGTGGGTGTAAGATTTGTTGGATGTCTGGCGCATTGCCTAGACACCCGGAGACCTGCCCCCATGCTTATTAATTTCGTAATAGCATTCAACGTTAGCCTCATTGTTTCCCTATCCTTGGTAAGTGACAACGAAGCATTCATGCAATAACTTGGATAAAACACAAGTTGGCAAAGTAGTGTCAGGAATTCATATATAAGAAGCGTCATGTTATGCAAAAAAAATGCATTATTAGAAGTTCACCGAATGGAGAACATATATGCACTAAAAGAAATAACAACCTTTCGTCTGCTACATCATCTGTCCTTGAAGCTGAGTTCCTCTGATCTTGTTCAAGACTTCTCAACTCAATATGAATCATGGTTATGAGCCTCCATACAAGACTCTCAGATTTCCCTTGCTTTACTATAGGTTTTGTATTACACAACATCTTCTTTCTTATTTTTGGATATTTTCTTTCTTATTTTTGGATAGAGTTGGTATTTGTGCCCGGGAATGCCGCATGTAACGCCGCATGCGGTGTTCCCTTTGCCCCTTGCGGGACGCCTGCGCTATTCCCTGCAAATTTTGAATTTTATTCAAGCCTTGCTTCCTGTCTCTCGAATACCGAGAGCACCTGGAGTGGCATTTCCTGTCTCACGGTCGACAACCTGGAGTGGCGCTTGAAGCCTTCTCCTTCTAAGGTTATGGATGCAGAGTAACGACACTGCAAGTTGCAGTTTTTGAAAAATGCTTTTTGCTCTTTCTGATATTTTCTGATATGAAAACTGCAGGTTATTGCTTCATCAGGACTTTTTGGGAAGTCTTGAGCGATCCTTGAAGATAACGGATGGAAAGTAATGGCACTGCAAGTTACATGTCCACGGTTATTTGTTCTAAACGAATCTGTACCGAACCGAAGGTAACCCTTTTTTTCGCTAACTTTTTCTGTTTTCAAACTTGCACGGCTCATTCATTAGCAGTTTGAGGTCGTTGGTCGTCTCCTGCAAACATGAGTAGCATGACAAGTTCATCCGTGCAACTCTGTATTATAGAAAAGAAGAGTTCACAAAGAGAAAAAACTCGGGTCATAGGTAAACCATTTGGAACAAAATCTGGCAAAGTTTTTGGTTCTGCATGTTTTTGTTTTGAATGCCTTTTTTTCCTCTCTTGCTATGGCGCAGCTCTTCTTTGATGCACTCTTCCTGCACATTTTTTACTCTTCTTCAATGCCCTCTTTCTGCACAGCATCTCCCGGGTGAGCCCAAGGAAGTTCTGGGTGCTCTTCGGCCTTGCTCCATTTTCTTGAAGAGATTTGGCACCGGAATGAAAGAGCTTGCTCTATACTCCAAAGCATCATGCCAGGTCGCTTCAGCATTGTGCAAGAAGGTGAACCCATCTTCTATCATTTGCTCTTATTCTTTGTTTGAACTGATGATGATTTGATTTGGAATGTCCCCAATAAGTGGTTATTCTTCTCAAGGTTTGTGGGCTTCATCTTCTGTTGTTCATCTTATCATGTAAAGGTGAGAAACTACCTATCTGATATCAATTCATTCTTTATTCTGATGGAAGGGTTTGAAGAATGGCATACCGACCATTTTGAAGATGGGTTTGCTGAGATGGGCTCAGGTAATCTCCCAACTCTGTTTGTTAAACCTATTATGTCTTAGTTGCAGGATAATTTAGATGTTTTAACATAATAATATGAGCATATCCTGCATCCATACATGAATCTCTATAGTTGCAAATGTGCAATTTTGGTCTCTAATTCATGGAAATTTGGTCATCATATTCTCAAGCTTTCTCAGTAAACTGGAAAATAGGGGCAAGGAGTTTCTTTTTACAGTTTTAGTGGTTTTGAAATACAGCTTGATCTTCTATCAGCTTTGCTTCTGGGTGTATATTGGTATTGTAATGCAATATCATTCAATTAGGTAGGCTCCAAAATCCTAGAGGATGATTAGACTTAGATTCTTACATTAATTTTTATGAATCAGAGACTTGACTATGCTTTAAGCCAAAAAAATTGCTAGAGGATGACTAAAATTTGATTCTTACATTAATTTTTGTGAATCAGAGACTCGACTATGCTTTAAGCAAGATCCACTTAATCCAACATATTGCATTATATTTTAAATATTGTATTGTTTTGTACAATATTATGAGTTTAAACTGTGCGTCTGCAGGGGTGAGGGTCAACTTGATGTTTTGCAAATTTGGAGGTTGCTTCAGTTTTTTATAAAGAAAGATTTGCTCTCAAAGCTTAAAAGGTCAAAGGTCACTTGCTCTTCCATTTTGATCCTTCTGATTTGTTCTTAGATCTGCATTGGCATATATTTTTATATATTCTCTATCATTTATAGCTTTCTTCTGATTTGTTCTTAGATCTGCATTGGCATATGTTTTTATATATTCTTTATCATTTATAGCTTTCTTCTTTGATGTGGAATCATCTTCTGATCTTCATTTGGACAGAGGTAGAACCCCGTATGTGTTGTGTACATGATATTTACTTGCATTTGAAACTGCCATCAAGCATGGTGTATCTGCTATTGAATCTGGCAATTTAGATCTTCAATTCTTTGTTATATCTACAGTTGATGCAGATAATATTTTGCACAGGAAAAATGGGCTTATGCTAGATTTAGATTGAAGTTAGATTGATGAGGTAGATCAATTCACTAAAACTTCCAAAGTATAGACAATTCCAAAGGATTTTTATTAAGGATAACTTTAAACCAAAGCCAAGTTAAATTTGTACAGGCAATACCCTATGTAAGATTACACTAGCCTTCTCTACAAATGTATTTGAAAACTATGAGGGAGTCCTTTCGTTGCACCTACTACCTTTACGATGTGTAAATTTTTGTAACTGTGGAAGAGTTAAGTGTTAAGTGGTTTTGGGGTTAGGGTTTATGGATTTAGGGTTCAAGGATTTATCATAACATGAAGCTTGAAGAACTACGTGGATGTAACAAGCAACTCATAGATGGAACAACAATTATACGTACCAATGACAAGTTAAATTTGTGCACGCAATATCCTATGCAGGGATTACACTAGCTTTCTCTACAAATGTATTTGGAAACTATGAAGGAATCCTTCTGTTGCACTCAACTACCCTTTATGACGTCTTTGTTAATAGCTATAAATTTTTGTAAGTGTGGAAGGGTTAAACGGTTTTGGGATTAGGGGTTTAGGGTTCAAGGATTTATCATAACATGAAGCTTGAAAAACTGCGAGGATGTAACATGTAACTCATAGATGGAGTCTTCCAAAGGTAGAGACAATTCCAAAGGGTTTTTATTAAGAATAGAATAGAATAGAATAGATTTTTAGCATCCACGGAGATCGAAAATACTAAACTAATGCCAAGTTAAATTTGTGCACGCAATACGAAAATATATCCTTTCTCTTGAACTGATTAAGCATATAAGAATAGAGCTTATGCAAAAGTCTTAGCATACCATTGAACTCGCTACAAACGCTTGTCCTAAACCCTAAAGTTGGTCATTGTTTGTTTCATGAACCATTTACAATGGATTTTCCTTTTTGTGTTTAATACCCCTACAACAAGCTTGACTAAGATCATGTGAACTCTCAAACAAACGAATACCTTGCTCAATGGCTACATGTACACACATGACTATCATTTCAGGCTTGCAAACTCACACACTGCAACTTACCATGACATCACACACAAACATTACCTACACACATATTCCACCTCTCATTCCACACAGATTCAATATTTCAATATCCAATTTTCCACTACAATCCCGTTGCGATTGTGTTGACTATGCATTGGGTCTATGTTCTTCAATAAAACTATATAGTTTTACAAGCGCCAAACAATAGCCTAAACTTCATGCATTCCATTATGTCTATCCATTTTATCCGCACTATGCATTCTATAATTTTAACCATTCCACGTGCCTAAGGGTAACATACATGATTACATCTATCAATTTCACACATCCATGACTAATGCCCGGCATCGCCGGGCACACGTTACTAGTCTTTATTCCCTCCCTTACCATCAATCCCTTGCAATGACATGCTCAAGTTCCTCTCCAACCAAAGAGGAGCAACCATTGAACACTTATGCAATCACACAATGGTATGTCAGACAATGGTTCTGTTAACTTCGATGTAAATAATTCACATGATATTTTAGAATGTAGCACAATAATTACCTTTAATTGCAGAGCTTCTTTCGATGTTGTTGTAGGAAAACTGTTGAGAGGCATGTCAATTACAGTCGTTGAACCACCTAATAACACATAGAAAATCTTGTTACTGATATTAGTATCTTGGAACAAGGATGAGAGTGATATAAAATGCTGATGGAAGGATTTCCAAGCAGCTTGTAGGTGCCAGTCGAGAATTTAATCTTTGTTATTCTGATTACATTCATAATGTTTTGGTCGATCTTACTAGTTTTTGACTAAGTTTGCAAAACATTTGTACCTGAGGTTTGAGTATAAGTAAAAATACAACCACTCACCAGCAGCTCTTGTACCAGTCTTGAATCCCTCCCATTCTTCTCTTCCTTTTTGCTAAATCTTTCAGTAGCTTTGCCTGTCTACTCACACCATTTCCTGCCAGTAAAAGCTGCCCAATAGTTCGTGCAGCTAGAAGTCTACTTGCTAAATACAGTGGCCTCAACCATGCTTCTGTTTCGTTGGGTAGTCCTGATCCACGTATAACAGACAATTTCAACCTTACAAGACAGAGCAAGTAGAGGCAAAATCACCCTACAACTAGCAAAATAATTAGTGGCTTGTATAGTAGCAGGTATTTTCTCACTGAGGACATAAAACATGTCAACTATTGTGTAAAGAACCTCATCCACAATAATTGCACAATGGCAAATATGGCTGTAGCTTGTGGAAAATATGATTGCTACTTGTATCACAAGTGAAACTTGCAAAGTAGAGGACATAATAATGCCATACAATATGATGGAAAATTTGGAAAATCAGAATACAAGATTTGAGCACTAGCATTCCTTGATCTTGAGAATGAGAATGAGAATGAGAATGATTTTTTATCGTCCACTGAGGCCAATCGGCCTATGGGACCCATAAGGAGCGCAGCAAACTTATTACTGTTCGGGTTAAAAAACCCCCACCCCGAAGGGTTTTCGAGGGAAAAACCGTGGCAGTAATAAGAATGCTGTCAAACTGTACAAGTATACATCAATGTTTATATACATGTCAAGTGTGTGCCCGAGGACATAGCTGATCTCGCATGTCCATAACCTCCGAAGATATGATCCCAAAGCACGTGACGGATCTTTGTGCTCAATGTCACATGTAACGGTGGCCGGGCGACCAATTCGACATATCGTGTCCGAATTTGATCATATCTTTGGGCAACTTTGAAGGGTATGAGATTCATCCTCAATGACTCCCATTTGGCGGCGTGACGAGCTGTCTGGCGTGGCTCACCAATCCATCCGCTTTGTCTCAATTCGAAGATGATGTGCCCCCGTGTGCGAATGGAGGCAATGAGTGCGCACCTTTTCATGGGCAAGTGGGTACGCAGGTAGCATTGGGGGCCACGTTCCAATATGGGATTTATGTGGCGCCGGTAGTGTGCTTCTTTGTCTTGACCTGTTCAAGGGCATTGGCATCCCAAAGCTTGGCGAGGAAGCAATCGTCAAGATATTGCCTCAAGCTATGGCGATCGCCTCTGTTTGCACATGTATGCACCTCGCTCTGCACATTCCATCTAGCCAACCATTGAGCTCTCTTTTCCCTCCAAAGCGGGCCTTGAGGCGCTGACTCCATTGCCATGATATAAGCTAGTTTAGGGAGACGAGCATCGTCCCATATTGACCACCTTCGAAAATAGACAATGTGGCGATCAAGGGCCCCCTCAAGAGGCAAGAATCCTGTCTCCTGCAGTAGAATTTGATATGGGACTGTGGACTTCACCCCTAGTGCTCGTACTAAGAAGGCTTTCGGACTGCTCCAAGTCATTCCAAGTAGCAAGTGATACTCTTGGGCCCCATACTTCCACCGTTAAAAGGACAGGCTCCACTAAGACCTTGAACAGGCGTGACTGATGGGCCCAATCATACAACTCCGCTCTATGACCATTGACATTAATTAACACAACCATTGTGTCCAACACATTTAAATTAAAATCCCCCTTAAACCCCCTTTGGTTTGGGTGCATATTCACACGGGGGTGACTCAGAGAACTTGAGAGTCGTTGGATAGGCATATTCACCCCTTATTCCTTAATCTATACCGTACGTAAAGTTCCTCGTTTGTGGGGTATGCAAGTACAAAATTTGCTATACTGTATAACAAGATTCGCAAAATACTATAAGATTTCAAGCGGAATACTATATGGTGTTGATTTCGTACGTGCAAAATACAATTATGAGGGCTCTGGCTGCCCTACGTCACCCCCCGTGTGAATATGCACTCAAACCAAAGGGGGTTTAAGGGGGATTTTAATTTAAATGTGTTGGACCCAATGGTTGTGTTAATTAATGTCAATGGTAGTTATGTGTTGGTTATTAATGTCAATGGTTGTTATGTTCTTTAAGAGGGATGCCTCTCGAGATGTAAATTCAGTACTCAGTCTCCCTTTGTACTTACAAAAATCCAGGTATTCTATCAGCAAAGAAATTAGTGTGAGTACCAATACCATTAAGTTGGATTTATATAATTGGAAAGAACCTTCAAAGCTACCATACAAATCCCATTTTCTGTCATACTTGTCTCCAAGAACATGCTTATGAGTAGTGGCCAACAACTCCAAATCATATTGAAAGTGCAGCTTGATCCACATAATAGAGAATTTGTTCCCCCCATATAAGACCCTATTCCTTGATTTCCAAATATTTCAAAGGGCAAGAAAGATAATAGTATTTTTGAAAGTATTCTCATTTTGAATACAACTTAATAGGGAATTATTATAAGAAAGGTTGAACTTAGTAGAAAACCAGGACCAGAAGCTATTAAGTTTAGAATCGAAGAAAATGTGATCCATGGTTTCAAGCTCATTATAATCAGGGGGCATAAAGGGGAGAGAGAGGAGTCTCTGTTATCCAAGAGCACAGAGCTCATGAGACTATCATTGCCAACAAGTCACATAATGTAACTGACCTTTGGATGACAGTAAGAGTTCCAGATATTAGAGATGAGGTTTTAGGAAATGATGACATTAAATTTGTCATTATTGACAGGCAGCACTCTGTTGAGGCACAGAAGGCCCTAATTAGGCAGGTAGAACAAACAGGTCAAAATATGTTCTACAATCACTATATAGGAAGTGTCAATTCTTGGATGCCAGTACTTCATCAGCAGATATAGCTGAGATTACTGCCACCTTAAACGAAATGGGGAAGACATTTCTATACAAAAGGTATTTTACTATCAGAAGATGCTATGTTATAGGATTTCATGCATGGCGTGCTTTCAGTATCTATCTTTTAAATTTGGATTTTCCGGTCTGGAGGAAAAAAATTTGGAATTTTTTTTTAAGTAATTTTCCAAAGGTTTTCGGGCTTTTGGCTACCGGGAAAAAAACCGGATCTTCCAAAAATCGGGAAAGTTTCTTTTGCGATAATTTAGATTTCCATTTTCTCTTTTCCTATCTAGGCGCAGATCGATTGCCCCCTTTCAATTTTTGGCATGCAATGATTTGCTCCCGTTCAATTGTAAGCATGCTATAAGGATCGTTAGGTTTTTCTTGCAACAGATTTTGGCCGGAGCAGCGCCAGGTATGGATGATAAGCTTCCATGGGTTTTACCAGGTAAATCTCTTTGGTTTCCCTTCTGATCGATTTTGTCTCCCTCTAATGTTTGCCTTCTCTAATGATTTTGGTGAGGCGGTAGCATACAAGGATCCAAAGGGTTGTGGGAGGAGGCAAGATCTGATACAAGAGGATGCAGATGGGAAGGAGCAAGAACAAACTAACACAGGTAAATGCCGATTTTGCTATAATCAATCTATTTGTTTGCTTTAGATTCTATTTTGGCATTCAATCTTGGGACATCTTCCCATCGATTCAAGCAGAGATTCATGTTACGGCTGCATGTGTAAAGCACAGAGTTGGATTTTGGCTGGCATTCCTTTGCATCGTTCTTATTCAGACCCTATTGATGGCATGTTGTATGAGTTGGAGCAAATACGTCACGTGTTTATACTCAGCCTATAGTCTGGGCACGAACCTCTATCTGTGAAGTTGCCCAGCCTCTGCAACAGATTTTGGCTGGAGCAGCGCCAGCTATGGATGATAAGCTTCCATGGGTTTTACCAGGTAAATCTCTTTTTGATCAATCTTTGTCAACTGAAACCAGACAATATATCTTGAATAACATAAGTCAACATGTGCTGAAGTTACCATTCTTTTAATATATTGATGACACAGTTCCTCAAAAAAAAAAACATGTGCTGAAGTTTTTCTCTGGAGTTTTATACCTATCACAAACATTTGCATGGATTTTGAAAATCATTTTCTTTATAAACTTCACATAATCATTGGAACTGTCCTGCAGATCATTAAAACTTTCAGCAACTACCCTGTGCTAGAACAGTATTACAATATATTAAAATTCCTAGCAAATAGAAATAATCTTAATGCGTCATCAAGTTTCTTACTGCAGTATCATTAGTTTTGACCCCATCCTTGTCTTCGGATGCATTAAAGAACTAAATGCTTGGGACTGTGACAATGCTGCAAAATCTTTCTCTAGTTTCTCCTGGAGATTTACGCTTTCTTCTTTTCTTTAACTTTCAGGGCCTACAATAAGTAATATGTTAACCAACCAAAACTGTAAACTGTAAGTAGTCTTGAACTGAAAAGCATAACATGTGCAATGGTTACAACTTCTAAGGAGGACCCTAATATATTGTTAATAAACTGAAATTACGATTAAATATTGCAGTTTTCTCTTCTCAACATTTTGCTTAATTTTACAATAAAAATGGGTGGAAATGGTTGTCAAACTCTGAGAATAAGGCATATATTCAGTTGGGATCAGCAAAACCTAGGAGGATAGAAACAAACAATATAACAGAATGTGAACAAAATGTTGCTAATCAACCTGCATGGTCTGGGCAGAAGAAGAAGTTCTTAGGAGAGCACCCAGGAAAAGAAATAAAATCCATGCCACAATTGTATAAACTTAAGCAATTTAAAGAGGCCCAATTTAAAGCGCTGAAGTGTATCAAAGGCGAGAAAGACATGCATTTCCAAATTGGAAGCATGTTGGATGTTAATGGTTTGTGTTGCAAAAAAAAGAATTTTGGCCCCTTCGGGGCCTTAGGACGCCCTCCTCCCCGGGGCCTTAAGGGCGCCCCCCTTCCCCGGTGTGACAAAAATTTTAGAATTCAAACCAGAAAAAAACTAGAATTCATTTGAGGCTTTCATCACCTGTAGCTTTTGAATTTCACCACAATAAAACAAATAGAACATAAGTAAAACTCACCATAAAGATAGAGCAGATTGATCCCATTATTCTGAAAGTCATAAAGTTTGCGACACCCATACATAAACATTTTTCAACTGGAATTTAACAGCAGCCTTTGGTCTCCATGGATTCTTGTGGTGAGAAACCAAAGTGGGAAACTTTTTTGCTTGTTCGCACAAGGATCTAGAAGCCTTGGAATTTGTTTGATAACTGCCTCAAAATCTAAAAATGCATGGTAATTTTTTGCAAGCTTCATTCGGAATGAGCCATAAAACAATATCCGATAGCGCAATCCTGTATTAATCAATTGGTAGGATGTGAAAGCCTACCAAACCCGGCCGAAAAATTGCTGTTTTAGCATAGATAACTTAACCAAACATATCCATATCATACACTATCAACGAGAGCAACGAGAGCTGCCGGATGGGCATATTTGCCCTTTATTCCAAGATCTGGAACGTACATAGCGATCCTCGTTTGTGGGGTATGCATGTACAAGTTTAAGTATACTGTATATTAAAGTTTGCAAAATACTATAAGGTTTGAGAGAATGTACTTAATAGTGTTAATTTTGTACATGTATTGTAAATATATTTTTGGGGCTCTCGCTGCCCTACGTAACCCCCCGTGTGAATATGCACCCAAACCAAAGGGGGTTTAAGGGGGATTTTAATTTAAATGTGTGAAATGCAATGGTTTATGTTAATAATGTTAATGGTAGTTGTGTGTTGATTGTTATATTAAAAAAAATTTTGGGCCCTTCGGGCCCTAACTAAAGCAAACATAGGTAAACTTTATGGGTGTAAACATTAATTACTAAAAAGGACAATAACATCAAGACAAACAAATTATTTCCATTGCATACCAAGAGCCGCCCAAATATACGCAAACAAACTGTTATAAAATGGGCAAAAACAACAATAACATCATAAGGTTTACTTGGAGGGGGGCCATGGCGCCCTCCACTCAAAGAACATGATCATTTTATCTGACGGTGCCTCTTTGTAAAAAGGCCAGACCACATTTTCTAGATGGAAACTCTCTGGCGAACTTCTGGAATAGATGATGTCCTGCTTGAAGGTTCTCATGTCTAGTATAAGCTAATATCATAGCATTAAATGAATCTCATGTTATTTATGGCTTCAAATCGTTGAGTAGCAATGCTCCTTTTTTTCCCAAAAAGGCTTTTCCCACACACGGAGCATTTTAAGAACCTTATTATTCTAGAAAAGAATCAAAATAGGCATTTGATAATTGTAACATACTTTTGTTACGCTAAATCCTAAGAATAAAAACAAGGCGTCTTGATATGGACATACGGGACACTTGAAACACTGCGAAATAACACTTGAAACACCACGAAATCCCCGAACATATAGAGACTCTGGTTGCAGTAGTAAGAATCAAGCCTCAAAACTCAATGGACTTTGTTCAGGATGAAAAAAACAAACACAATGAATACAAACTTTACTTCAAATATGAACACGGAAAAGCTCACTAATACTTGACAAAGCATGCAAAGAGGAATACTATCAGTTAAGCAAATAATACAACACAATAGCAAGGTAAAAACATACCTGGGGATGCGGATCTGCTTTCGGTGCGAGAATCAACCCACACAATGTTCGTTCGAACAATGCCATATCTGTAAAGTGCAAACTTAGTGATCAACTAGTGGCAGCTTATGGAGTTTACTAAGTACAGCATACTTACGTGAGCCAACCTGTATTGCTGAAGGTATGAAAGAAAAGATGCTTTTCTTTGTCATCACCTTCTTCCTTTAACCACGTTGCAAGATGATGAATTTGTTCCTCATCTTGCCAACCTTGACACACAAGAGGTCGCTCATAGGAAGCACAAAAGTAACAGCATTGAAATAACAATGCAGCATCAGAGCTACATTGCCAGAAACGTGAATAGCCAGATGCAGCAAAAGCTCTTCTTGGAAAAGCTCCTGAAGATGAAACCCCTCCTGCGGGTAGTATCCTTGAATGAATAACCGCTGAAACAGCAGATGGCAATCCTGGCCCAGAACCGATAAAAAGACTCAAACTGTAAAAAATCCTGAACACTTGATGATGCTAACTTTCTTTCCCATTCGTCAAACTACTAATCTCTCGCATTGCCTGTCTCAATCTGTCTGCAGCTTCTCCTTCTCCTGAATCTTCTGATTGGTGTTTTGGAGAGACGCAAGTGTCTTTCTTTCTGCATTGAATGGACCTACTTTACACCTGCACTCTGAGGAGGCCAAAGAATGAACATGGAGATGCCCGGATCCCAAAACCATTATAACATTTGACCGGAGCTAAGAACTCTGTGACAGATTGAAATTCATGGCCTTTTGCTTTTCTGCTCAATCCGATGCCTAGCTAGGTGGTGCACTTATCCCTTTTCTCAAATGGGTGCTCGAAATATTCTATTTGTTTGCTTAGTTATGAACCACGCAGTACAGAAAAGCCAGTTTCGGAGGGGCCATAGCCATATGTATCACTTCTGTTTTTGGTATGAACTTTAAGCCCTATTACGGTGAATCACCCCTTGGGCTTGTTCTTTTGGTACGTTCTTCTGGAAATCGAATTGGAGACCCTATTTTGCCTTTGGTTCTATTGGGAGAAGCGCATCACCGAAGGCTCCCATTCCTGGACAAAGGCCAAGGCCACCTTCCATTCCCCATACCCACACGCTTCCTGCATCATCTGTGACATGCACAAGAATGAAAAAGACCACATTTGCCTTGAAACCCACCAGACCATGCCATGGAAACTTTGAATATGTAGCACAAACTGCTGAAGCAAGCATCCGGCCGCATCATCCTCTGCACCAAAGCAAGAACAATATGTAGCATAGCATATCCAAGAGGCTTGCATGTTCAGCCCCTAAAATAAAAAGAGGGCTTTTGTTGTGAGCCCTTGGATGTTGGACCATTGAAAAAAAAAAACTAAATCGACGACTAAGAAATGGTGCACTCTAGACGTACGCATTAGTACATCCATTCGAATACGTCATGAAATCTTAGGAAAACCTTTGTGAAAAGCGTACAAAAACACAAAAAAAACCCCCTGTTATTATGCTACATATTCATGATCGCTGCATATGTCAGGCTTGGGCAGGCAGAAGGGGCAATTTGGTTGTTTTGGAGAATGCAGCATGAAGGTGTGAAACCCAATAAATATACGTTCAGCACTGCTTTGCATGCGTGTTCCTGCTTGGAAATCCTTGAAGAGGGTAGAAGGGTACATTATTGCATTGAAAATAGTGAATTGGACCTACATGTTGTAGTTGGTACGACCCTTGTGAGCATGTACTCCAAGTGTGGCAGTTTAAGTGATGCAAGGTGGGTGTTCGAAAGAATGCCCGAGCGGAATGTTGTCTCCTGGAGTACCATGATCTCATCATATTCCAAAGGATCCATTATTGCAGATAAATATGCGTTTGTGGGTATATTAGATGCATGCACCTCTTTGGGAAATTTAAGAGAAGGCAAGTGGATCCATTCCTGCATACTTCGCAGTGGCTTTGAATCAAATATAGTTGTCAGAACTGCTCTTATTGACATGTACGAAAAAGTCTGGAAGTCTAAAAGTTGCGAAGATGCTGTTTAACAGGATGTCTGAGAGAGATGCAGTGTCATGGAATGCAATTATTACTGCATACAACCATAATGGAAATGGAAGAAATGCCTTGGAGCTTTTTAGAAAAGCACACTCAGAACTTACATCTTATGGCAATGTTGCATCCTCATTCTTGGAAGCACAACAAGTTTTGAGAGAGACTTTTCTTGCCAAAACGATATCAATTGTGATACAAGAGCTCGTATGAACCTAGCATCAGTTGATGCACTTATGTTGGTGTTATTATGGGATGCACCATTCGAATCCATAGATTGGCAAGCATGTTTTAAGGATTGGTATGCAGCAAAAGATAGAAGAGCAATGTCGCTTGTAAGTTGATCAATTTGTGTTTATAAAGCTTACTTATGTACTCTTTTTTGGTATAAATCTATCTAGCACTTTTTAACATATAATTTATATGTAAGTAATACAAATGTGTAATTGTCTACGTTTTCTTATTAAAATTTTGGATTCTGTCATTTTAAATTTTTGTTTGGCATATGAAAGGTTGGAATTTGAAAACTTTCTATCATGCAAAAAAGCATTAAATATTTTGCCTTGCCCCTTGAAAACCATCAAATCTAAGCATTGTATGATATCTAGGTCATCTTACTAAAAAAAAATAAAGCCCCTACCAACTTTTTGTTCATTCTACTTTTGAAGGAGTAACCATGCAAACTGGAACTTTCATGCAAGTGCTTTATACAAATAGCCATTAATTAATGGAATAATTATGTCCTGCTTTGTACAGGCCGTCTGTGCCATCTTTATTAGTTCGCTTCTCAAATGTAACTCGTAATCAAGTTTTTTTAAATCAAGGAATCGCCTTCAACATCCAGCCTTCAAATTTTCATGTATAGTCTAATTAACCTTTGACAAATATGTCCGAAACACGATCCAGAAATCTCAATTATTCACGATGATCCCTCGAGAGGAATTTCCTACATTTTTTAAACCAATCATATAGGACAATTTGCTTCGGGCATCCCCATCCTAATTTGCATTTTACAAGCTCCCAAGGCTTAAACTTTGTCATCAAAAAGCATCACGGTGACCATGAAAATTGATGTGCTCTTCTCGAGCGACTCGATATAGATCGATCAAGATCAAAATATTTTATAATCATCGCCTGCAATCGGGAACAAAAGCGGTTTCCAAAACTCATTAGAACAAGACAATACCTAACCATCTCCATTTAGAAAGAAACTATTCATGAACAATCTCCAAGTGGTTCACCTCTAGTAAACCACTGCTCCACTCCCACACAATGAAATTCTCTCATTCAATAAAGTTTCTGAACATTCTAAACTTTTGTTCCCGGCGATTTGGGCTTTACTTCACGAACATTCTAAACTTTTTGTTCTGGTGATTTTCTTGAATTTGAACCAGCGGTATATATCATCATGGATAAAATAGCGACATCGTGCACTTCTTTGGCGGTGATACTTGTAACCATCAGTTTGTCGTTCGCGGGGTTTTATAAGTCTAGTCTAACCAAGGAAAAAAGCGCTAATACATATGATATCTGATGCAAATGTTCCTTTCAATAATTCTTGCTTTTGCTAAATGTTGATAGACTAAAGACCCATAGACACTACACGTCCCCAAGGGAAAGAAAATAAGGGCATAAACCAAAGTGCCAAAATCAGATTTTCAATATGGTGGCATAAGCGGACACAAAAGGCATTTGCCAAGTTATAAATTTGTAGCATTCCTTTTCTATTTGTTTTCTTGGAGCAAGAAAGCAAACCTTATTAAAGTTAGTTTTACGCATAGTTCCATCATAATCGGCTCTGGAAAGGCGTGATATTTTAGTTCCTCCTTTGAAAAAATGAGTGTTGGTAATTGTCTTACCACCACTTTATTAATCCGAATAATACACATCGAAAATAACAAGTAAAAGATAAAAAGTGCTCATAAAAGAGACCCACCATCAAAGTTAATTCCATATTTTGCGGTTTGCATTGGGAAACCGACTTAATTCAATTCTCCCAAACTGAATTACGTTAGAAGAGTACCTAGTGAAATTATACAAAGACAAAAAATAAGGAACACACACTATGTGCATTACTAGAATTGCTGAAAATATCAAAAACATACTCTATCTGACAGGTCTCTTTGTTACACACTACATAATGCAAAAATGCATATCTAACTATTAAAAACTATTAGGAACATTAGCGTGACAACCAAAACTTTGAGGATAGCACAAATAGTTTGTGCACTTGTTGGCCCTCACATCTGCGGGGAACATGATGTCTCTACAATGCCAAGCCTCTAAAACTAAGCAAAATCTTGGTAATTCTTTTTCAATATCGTTACTTAGTTGCAAAGCGAACAACAAGAAAACGTGTCTTATTGTTGCTATCCCATTTCTATCCCATTTGATTTATAGGAGGCGCGAAAACTCACAACAACATTTTAATCTAATACCTACCGCACAGAAAGCTCTGCAAAGAGCCTCCTCATTCTAGCATAGCGCGGTGACCATGCAGTTGAGAACTCCACCTGAAAGACCTCAAAACTTTAGTCTCCACTTCAGCCCACCAATGCATCTCATTTACGACCGTTCCAAGCATGTTTTTATGTAAATGTTCATTATAGATTTACTTCCTCTTGGAAGAAATTAGACCTTTAAGCAGATCTGTTTGCTTTTGAAGTAATGAAAGCCAGAGAACTTATATTAATAAACAATATCAACAAGAAGCAAATGCAAAGTCTTGTTATGGTGTCTAGCCTTTCATATCGAATATACACAGCATATGAAAGAACATTAACTTAGCAATTGTAGCATGCATCTTAATAACATAGAAAAGTGGCAAGATCCTGACCAGCCAGCACACATTTCCATTCCCATCAACAAAATGATTCTCCAGTTCCAGTGGTGTAAGTTCACTAATGTTTTCTGCAATGACGTAATTAACCGACTTTTAAGACCAATAAAATAAGAACAACCACACAGCATAAAACGCAGTACTGGCTAGTATTCTAATTAGATAACCCCATGGAGAACTCACTTCAAGCATCATTTGATACTGTGATTAGAACCTCCCAAAGATAACCTCGCGTGCAAATTTATGGCTACAGCAACTAATGCAAATAGCATAATAAGCATGTGAGGCATTCAATAGGAATGACCTCTCACACCTTCACAAGCCATTGCAACATGCCCGTTGCTTGAGGTATCTGAGGTATTGCACTTTGTGCAACACATGCATTAAGTAAAAAAGTCCTTTGGAGATGATAACTGGAACTATGATGAGAACGACATACATCTTTGAACATGATAAGTTTGATATACAACTCAAAGTTCAACGTTCACGGCATACGGACCACTATATGAAGGTGAAGGCGGATAAGAAACAATACTGAAAACAAACCAAGTCAACGTCACCATCTTGAGTTAAGATAGAGGTCAATATGCATTATTGTAAGAAAAAAAAATTTACTTGCAAAGATAACAAGGTACCAAGCGAGTAAGCGGTAATCCAACATAAATGCCAGGCAATAACCACGATTCCACCCACGAAATTGCATTTTCTTAAGAATTGGTTCAATAAATTACATTATACTAGATCTGTAAAAGCTCAAGCTCAAGCTCCTTGCCTTTCCATACGAAAGCATCACGCTAAAAATGCCTCCAAATTGCACAATTAATATCTTGAAATATAGCAAAGAAGATTGTTTATACAATTGGCGTCATTACATTGATAAGAAGATAAGATCTGTACTTTTTTAATCCAATGTAATTGTAATACCTTTATTAGCGACATGGTGGCTAGACTTAAGATAGCTTGAATCTCTGAAATCGTCAAAACCCATTTCTGGTTAATCCCCAAGGTCTACATTAAATAATAAAATCGAGAAATGTGACAAAAAGCGGGAAAGCTAACCCATTTGATCGGTAAAACGTCTGGAGGGTATAAGCGGTTGCGGGGCAATGTGATGAAGAAAGAAGTAAGATGCAAAGGTAAAAGTGTGAAGCGGACAATAGGGATGGACCAAAAGACTCCAAGGACTTGAAAAATGCTTCCTTCCGGCATCCATCACCGAGATGGGGTGAGCCGGAAATAGGGCCGATTAGATTTGTGGCTACTTCTCTACAGCTCCGCCATAGCTACCATAGTTGCCGCTACATCTCCGACATATCTGCAGCCTAAGATCCGACATCAAACTCACTAAAAGAACCTTGCAAACTTCATTAAAACTCACGCAAACTCACCAAATGTCTTACGAATGCCAAGAACTGGTAAGAAGCTCGTTATTTTAGCTGCAGAACACCAATCCAACTGCTAAACTCCCACACTGGTTGCTGACCTCTCAAAATAGCCGTTAATTTAAAAACGTAAGCAAAGGCGCCCACAAAGAGTGCCTCCAAGGGCCATCGCCAGATGAAACTCGAGCCAGCGAGAGACACACTCAAAATACTTGCCCATCTGCCCAAGAGACATCTCTAGTTAGCCGGTTTCGAGAGCGGCTGCCCACCAACAGAAGTGACCGAGAGTTTACAGGCAATCATAAGTTTGGAGCAGTCACCAGCATATCCTAGGGATATTCTAGCATATACGTAGGATATGCCAAAAGCCCATATAAACAAGGGTTTGCCCCCTAGGGGCAACCCAAAAAATTGTTTCTGCAGGTTACTACATCCATATCCGTTGATGGTAGCTCAAAGTTCATCAAGTTTGCTTCCATAGTGGCGCGTATTCTAAGTAGGGTATTAAGTGCTACCCGCAGATGCTCGATGCCTGCTAACAAATCAAAGTTCATCAAGCTTGCTTCCATAGTGCCGCCTATTTTAAGTAGGGTATTAAGTGCTACACGCAGATGCCTGCTAACAAATATTAGTTTGAAGGAAGGAAACCTCTTTATTAGTTGCAAGATTCGTTTCACATCCAAAAGAATTACCATTAGCTCCAACACACTCAAGTGGCATTTGAATAGCCAAGATATGAAGATTATATTGGCACCTAAAAAGATATATCTAGATTATCTCTAATTGGAGATATTATTGATCAGGTGATTGATAGAAAACTACCTCACTTTAATTGCACAAAACTACCTCACTTTAATTGCACAGCACAACAATGCCATTATGATATTATAATGCAACAAGATATTTTCCATTTCGTTTTCAGTTGTCCAGCTTACTGATTTTGAAGCTTAAACAGTATGCTCTCAAAGGGCATTTATTCAGTTCATCCTCATTTTAAGGGCATTTATTCAGTTCATCCTCATTTCAAGACTTCAGGTAGGCAACGATGACAAAAGCTTTAGGAGAATAATTAGGACCATTGAACATACATGCTCAGAAACCTGGACAACATTTTCCTACATAGTTGGAAAACTCGAGAAACTTGGCTAACAAAAAGAATTGCGGGATATATTCTACTCTTGGCAAGAGAACAAGTTATGGAATCCACCCCTATGGTGGTACCCAGACAATGCAACATATCCACTAAAATGGCATTGACACAAAAAAATGCCACATATAGTGGTCGAACAATGCAGCAATAATTCCAACAATAATTCCATGGACACATGAAAAATAATCACAAACTGACTCTAGAAGATTTGAATGAATATCTAAGGGTGTTACACTTTGGATAGAAGGGATTATTGCATTTGTTCAAGTGGAGCGTATAATCTATGAATCTCAAGGGTTTTATAGATTCAAAAAGGTCGAAATGGTGGGCCTATGCCTACGGAAATCCTCAACTGTGAACCCACACATCGGATCTTGCTTGATGGGTCTTCAAATTCGAGTGAGAATCCTCAAATCCAGTCTGATAATACCCAAATCATATTGGGCTTACCTTATTCGACGCCAAGCATTCCACTGCCTTGAAACACCTGCATTGACATGTTTGGCTCAAAAATTTTAGCAGGTGAGCCATCTCTGACGTCCAGGTCAAATAGGAATTCTCAGTTGTCTACTCAGGTTTGCAACCACTTATATAAATAGAGAAGTATTCGTTTGAACATGTCACAAACAGAAAACAGGCCACCCGTTAGGGCGGCCGCTTTTCTAGTTAAAAGTATAGCGTTCTTTAAAAAAGTTGTCAAAGCACTCCCTAAACTATTTTACTTGCTTGGTACAGGTGTTGGCTTATACACAAGCATGTTGACAGGTTTTGGAGCTTGCTTCTAATTACTATCTATCTATCTATCTATCTATCTATCTATCTATCTATCTATCTATCTATCTATCTATCTATCTATCTATCTATCTATCTATCTATCTATCTATCTATTGACAAAAACATGTACTAGTTGCATAGTATTTCAAATAGCACTCTAATATTAGTATAGTACCTTCTTATTGGGCTTTTTGAGCCTCTTTCAAATCACCCTTCTCAAGAGTAGTTTGCTCACCAGCTTTCTTTACAGACTTTCCATTAGCAGTTTTGCTAGCAGTCTTTAAAGCGATCTTGTCAGTAGCAATTTGCTAAGCAGTCTTCTTAACAGTGTTTTCGTTTCTCACCAGCCTTTTTAACAAGCTCTTCAAATATATTTTGCCTTATTGTTACTATTGCTATAAGAATGCCAATTGCCAATACCAAAATTCATTCTTATTTGATTATTAGTGTGCAAAAAGTCACCTTGTCCTCATAAACCTGCCACATAAGAAATTTGATGTCATGTACATTTTAAAAATAGCATGTTACCACAAGCTCAAGTGCATTATGTTAACAAATGTCTACCACTCTACTTGGTGATTCAACTTGTAATATCTCTCTTTTGGACAAGTTGGCAGCTTTTTGTTCCACATGTTTTGCATTTATGCAACAGATAATTATGATGATGCCATTCTTTTGATTCATTCTTATGATATATCAAAGCTCTCCAAAGCTCAGAGCTTGAAGCATACGTAAGTGTGGATGCATTGCAAGTTGGCCCTGGACTACACACATCGCAATTGCATGTGCAATTGGGACTATGAATTTTTTGATCTACTCTGACTTTGTTTATGGCCTATCTCACAAAGTCAACTCTCAAATGGTACATACAGCGGCAAGTTTCTCTATCTTTTACCTTCCTAAAATATGGAGGCTTTAAAACATGAAATGCAGTAAATGATATTTAAAATTCTGGATATTGCCTTACAAAGCATTGGTAAAAGGCTACTTGCAAACAAGCAAGAGTGCACATTTGTAATACGTAAATAACATCAACAAGTAATTCTAGGGGTTTTTTGTTCCCAATGCATATACATATGCAATATTTTTATTTCGAGGCCATGCCCATACAGACTTCCCACCCTCTATAATTCAAAAGTTGAATTTGTAGGTTCAAGTTTTATATCCCATTTTCCTCGTGCACCATTTTCATTTCAATGTGCTTTAAATACATAATCCAAGATCTCTAGTTCATCCCAATATAGACTTCCCACACTCTGCAATTCAAACTTTGAATTTGCACATCGTATAAAAACATGGATTATTGAGGAATTGATTTTTCGATTTCCATATAGACGTTGTAAATTTCAAAATTACACGTACCACACGAAGCAAATTTGGTTAGGGCAAATAAATTGTACACCTCAATTTTGCGACGTGTGATCCATGCCATATGGAAGCTCCAAATGATGTGCGGATAAGAATCCAATTGGCTCATAAGTATGCTCTAATTTTCAAATGCAAAAAGCGAGATCTAAGAAACAAAAACTTAGACCTCAATATGTTGCATCTTGCAGGCTCGAAAAGTGTCGACATTTGGGCGGATGGCAATTTATATCCATTAGGTCCGTTGAGTGGCAAGCAATTGTCCTTTTGGAACGTGTCAAGTTTAATCAGATTTTGTGGTGATGGTAGCTTTGGCCTCCTTGGTTGTTGTGAGAGATTAAGAGACGATGAAGGCATTCAAAATCGAATACATTTTCTTGAGAGGAGCTACTTTCAATTGTCACAAAAGACTTTTAACTTAAGCCAGTGACCTCTTTTCCCTCACTTCATTATTCTACTCTAAAGAGTTGACAATAGCAAATATTGGGCTTCAATCTAAGTTAAGGAATTTGAAGAAGATACCTCTTGGCTTGCAAGAAAGGACGAAGAACTTTCGACCAATAGAGGAATTCAAATTTAGATCAGGCACATTAGACGCAAGGTCATGGCCACAAGGTATGCTTATAATACTAGTAAAGACTAACCAAGAAGTGGCAAAACTAGAAGTGTGGAACCTAGCAACAAACAAGGAGATAGTGGACATGATTCGTCACCCTTACAACTATTCTCTCAGGAAGATGGTATTGGAAATGGTACTAGGAGAGATAAACAAAAAGCTAGAAGTGGCAAGTGTCCAAACATTTTGTAACGATGTAAGCATTAGTAGGCTTGGTTACCATTCTCTATTTAAGCTATTCCATGAAGCATTGAAAATAATGGGTACAAAGGAAGTATCTGCTCTACATCCTCAAATTGTTGAGAATACAAAGTTACTAGAACAAAGATGGTGTATGACTTTCAACAATTGACATGTCAGGATTGTAATGAAACTTCTTCTTAGCTTGCTTTTCAAATTCCCACATAATTTCAAAACAAAGATGGATGTAAAGTATGTCAGAGGCATCTTACCCAGGTATGTTTTCAATTTTGATGTTGTATGGAAGTACTTGGTTCAAATCCAGAGGAGCAGATATTTTCTTGTTCAATCCGATGATTTTAATTCAATACAAATTTTGATTATCATTATAATTACATGGTCATCTAACATTATTTGTTCAATCTAATTTTGTCAGCACAGACTTTGATTGTTATTATGCTTATAATCACGTGGTCACCTTACACCATTATGTATTTGTGAAGATGAATCATAATTTTTTTTCCATAGATATAAGTACTATTCTTTATTTTTTTAGACAATTGTGTATTTCTTGAGTTTGAGTTTAGGCTTCAAGCGTATTTTGTACGGTTAGTATTCTGGTTGTAGAGTTTTATCATGATGGTTAGAATTTCGCTCAGATGGAATATTTCGGATTGATCCAGGGCCAGAATTGGATATATCCAATTCTCCAACACAAATAGTTATTCCATGATGTAAGTATCATGACATTATATACCTTTATTGCTCATTAACATGAATAGGAAATCCCGAACTTATGGAAGAGCAAGAGCGGAAACACCCATTACAAAGATGAAATATTGCAACCACATTAAAAAAAAAAAAAAAGTGAAGTAATAACATTGGTAACGAAAAGGTAAGGAAGTCATGATAACGCTCAAAGTTTAGCCAGGGTTACATATGAGTGAAGCAACCACAATCTTGGCATAATCTTTGCAGATGCAGAAGATGTGACAGACAGAATGAAGAAGCTTAGATCAGAACCATAAACAAGTTAGAATAGACTAAACCTTTGGCATCTCTACTTCAGACGTGAAGGGAAACAAGCGTCCACCATGCAAGTAATATTGTAAGGTACAATAGAAATTACTACGAGTCTAGAACTAAGATTCTTACCTTAACTTAAAGATGTTTTATGTTAATATGAAGCACAAAGACAATCACAATACTCGTAGATGAGCTATCTATACAACAAGAGATTGCTTTTGTATTTTCAATAATGCATAGTGAAATACATCGAAACCATTAGACCAGAACCATTGTTAAACATGAGTCGTTCATTCATATAGAATTTGTGTAGATATACTTCGACAGCTCAAGCCTGCAACCAAAATATGCAGTTCTCACAACATATTGTAATCTTATAGGGCCAGATCCGGCCGCTTAGGCGCAGATCCAGCCACTATGGGCCGCATGAATCTCCCTTCACTGTTTCATTGACTTGCCACAAATATTCTGCCATTGTTAGCTCATGAACATTCGACCGATTACGCCTCCTAAATATAACCATTGAATATTTTAATTCATATAGCAGCCATTAATATCTGCAATGATGTTCGCCCTTTGAAACTCCTAAGTGAACAACTCCCATTGTATTTTGCTTCTTCATAACTTAATATCTCATTTGTATATGCATGTCTCTGTAGATTTAACATGAACACATTCAACATTCCCCTTTCATGTTAACATCTTCTGAGATATAAACTCTGTACTACCTCCCCTTTCATGTTAACATCGTCTAAGATATAAACTCTATAACTGACAACATTGTGTGTACTCATCAATAGCATGGTGAATGTTCTTTCCTGTAATATCACATGTTCGTTTGAACAAACACAATTGTTTCATCACTTCAACTGTTTATTCTTCTGCAATTTTTACCTTCTTACTGCATAAATTTGCCATGTGATTTTTTGTTGTACAACCAACTTCTGATATTCCCAACATATGCTTAAATTTCTGAAACTTACATTCAGGTAGACCTTTAGTCAACACATGTGTGTGGGAATATATTTCACTATTATACCTCCCTTGTTTACCATTTCTCTTATGAAGTGCACATGCAGTTCTATGTGCTTGGTCCTCTGATGTAGCACTGGATTCCTTGTAATGGCTATGCAACTTAAGCTATATGAGAATAACACAGTAGGAGATGTTTGAAAATTTTTAAGCTCATCAAATATACGTCTTACCCAAACAATTTCTTTTGCTGCAAGTGTTGTTGAGCTGTATTCAGCCTCAGCAGTAGACATGGCCACACTCGATTGTTTTTTGCTTTTCCATACAACTGTAGCCCCTCCTAGCATCAAACAAAATCTAGATGTGGATTTTCTTGTATCAACATCACTTCCCCAGTTTGCATCAGCATATCTAGTCAGTATCAAGTCTTTGATATTGAAAGTAAGACCATGCCCTTTTGTGTGCTTCAAGTATCTTTGCTATTATCCAATGATGATAACCAGGATTGTTACAAAATCTACTGAGCAAGCTAACAATGAATGCAATATCTGGCCTGATACAGTTTGAAACAAACAATAAGCATCCTGATAATTCCTTATCTTATCCTATAATGGACATTAGTCATTTTCATCATTTCTGCTTCATTCTTAAGACTCATATCATTTGATAATTTCAGTCCTTGTACTATAGGGGTTCTTGAAATATTGCAATCTTGCATGTGAAACCTTATCAGCATACCTTCAATATTATTTGTCTGGGTAATATGTAAGACGTTTTGGGATCTATCTCTGCTGACCTCCATCCCTAGAAACTTCTTGAGCTCTCCTAGATCAGTCATCTTGTAGTTGCTGGTTAGGATATTCTTACAATATTCCAGAATTTCTGAATTGCTTGGCACCAAGATGTTATCATCAACATATAGAGCAAAAATGCAAAATTGATCTCCTTTGTTAAGAATACACATATTTCCATCATCTAGAAACTTTATGAACCATTGTTTTTGTAGATATTCATCTATGCAATTATACCACATCTTAGGAGATTGTTTCAGCCCATACACAGCACGTTTCAACTTCCAAACCAGACCTTCTCCTTTGACTTCAAACCCTGGTGCTTCCCTCATGTAAACTTCCTCATTTATTTCTGCATTTAGGAATGTTGTACTCACATCCATATGATGTATTTCTAGATTATCTGCATTGGCAAATGCAAGTAAAATCCCGATGCTTGTTAGTTTTACTATTGGAGAGAAGGTTTCCTCATAATCCAAACCTCTCTTTTGTGTAAACCCTCGAGCCACTAATCTAGCTTTGAACTTTAGTTCTCCATTTATCCCTGTTTTTACTTTATATATCCACTTGCTTCCAATAACATTCTTGCCTTCTGGCTTCTTAACAACATCATAGGTTTGTGTTCTTTCAAATGATGACATTTCCTCTCTCATAGCTGCCATCCAACTGTCTGAATTTTCTGAAGTAGCAGCCTCAGCAAAATTGCTTGGTAATCCTGGTTCAATGAGTGCCATAATTTGATATATATCTAGTTCATCTGTGTTTAGTCTTTTACTCTTTCCATTGTCAATTCTGCCATATATCTCATGATCTATTTCCATTCCTTCTTTCAGTTTTTCAATTTCTGTTTTTCGTCTCCTCCTTTCTTTACTTTCTGTGATTGTTGGTTCTCTCCCCATAACATCAGAGTCTTCTTTATGCTCCAAAGCTTCTTCATTTTCCACTTCAGGATTTATATCTAGTTGCCTCTCAAATTCAGAGTTACAGGTTTGTTTTCCCACTGTGACGTCCCCTACTCATATACGGTGCACTCACCATATACAAACAGGAGTTCATCCCCCATACCAGCTCCATGCTGATACAAGGCCCTCCACGTATCACTGCAACCTTGACGAGTTCCAGTGGGAAGAATGAAGGGGTCATTTTACCCTGTCTCCCTCAAGGCCTACCTAGCTGCGGAAGCGTAACATACATATAAGTATACATATATCAACATCACATGACCATCACGAAGGATGGCTCACCACATATCTGCATAGATAGAGATCAGTACATCACATATGGAGATCCTACCCAAGGCTCAGACTCAAGGGGGATGACTGACGGCTTGGGCCTCCAGAAGTCATTGCAGACAGAATTCATGGCAAATGGATTTGGCTGGCATAAGAACATGGCTTAGGGTAGTCCACTCCATCCACCCCTCCTGTGCACACTTTGCAGAGTAGGTTGAAAGGCCTTGGGACTTGACTGTAGCCTGCCGGATGCATAGCCAGAGGGGCTACTCCTGGGTTGCATCTCCCCAGTTCCGATGGGGCAGGTAGGGATTACTCCCACCAGAGGCTGGCCA
Organism: Isoetes taiwanensis; assembly: GCA_021234155.1. Lineage (NCBI taxonomy): Eukaryota > Viridiplantae > Streptophyta > Lycopodiopsida > Isoetales > Isoetaceae > Isoetes > Isoetes taiwanensis. The sequence goes on from JAJEKV010000060.1 coordinate 6,976,332, forward strand.
TGCTGACTCAAGGTGACTAGAGGGCCACTGCACGTACTCGACTGAACTCCATGGAAGGTGTACACCACCCCAAGAGTGTCGCACCCATGCAAAGCCCGCACGCAGTGGCAAAGCATTAGGTCTAGTGCACTGTAGTCCCCGATAGGCTTTACTACCAGAGGGACATGATCATGAGCCAGAACATGAACCTCCTTTTAAGCCAATCTAGTCCCTCCACCCATAACCAGGCGTGGTTCTTGTACACAGGCCGAATTTAAAAGTGCATTAAAGAGAACTAGCTAGGAGCATCAACTACTAGGCTTTTAGGGCCTCTACCCCCCTTCCCAATACAATGATTCCACAGAGATCATCATCACATACATATCATAGAATATCCAAAGAACAAGATTTAATCTAAATCACAGAAGTTAGGTTCTTTAGTTATGGCTTGATATCTAGAGGTCTAGATGGCTGCTATGGGCAATTCAATAGGCTAAACCTACTTACTCTATGCCTGGGAGGCGGATTAGACTATTGAATTGGCAAAATACCTGATCCCTGGCTTGCTCCTCCTGCTCTGAACGCGTCCATGTTGCTGAACTGCTTGAAGATGAAGCCGGAAAGGGAAGCTGATGAGCTGGGCTGCTCAGACAGACCTCGGGAGCCAAGATTGACTCTTGGAGCAAGCGAAACGGATCCCTAGAAGGCTGTGGACGAAAATGGAAAGTTAGGGTTTGGATACCTTATATAGGCTATAAGTTAGGGCTAGGATTTCCATCAACCCTTGAGATGCCCTTATTATTTAAGTGGCCTAAAGTGCACACATGAATAATGTGCACACACTTGCAAGTTGCCCCCTAGGGCGCTACTTGCTTAGCTACACGTCGGCGTACACGTCAATTGGGATGGCGTGTACGCATGACGATGCAGTACAGTATACGTCCTGGGACTGTATACTGTGCTGGAACGTCACACCCACACTCTCATCAAAATCATCATAATTATTTAACTTATTTGCATCTGTAACATCTCTTATCACTGGACTCAATTGTTGTTTTTTGTTCCTATCCCTATATACCATAGATTCATTGAAAGTAACATCTCTACTTATGATTATCTGCCTTCTTTCCAGGTGAAACATTCTATATCCTTTGGTATGTTCATCATACCATACTAGATAGCATTTAATAGCCCTATCATCAAGTGTCTTCCTGGTTTCTTTTGGTACATGAACATATCCTACATATCCAAATGTTTTAAACATATCATCCATTCCACATTTCTTCAGGAGTTTTGCCCTTAATACTTGCAGAAAGAAGTTTATTTTGAATAAGCACAGCAGTTTTAACAGTTTCATCCCAAAGGTAATTTGGCATACCTGATTGTTTAAGCATAGACTGTACTGCATCAAGAATAGTCCTATTTTTCCTTTCTGCTACTCCATTTTGTTGAGGTGTGAATCTGCATGTCAATTGCCTTTTGATACCTCGAGCCCTGCAATATTGTTTGAACTCCCCTGATAACAATTCTCCTCCTCTGTCAGACCTAATGCATTTGATCTTCCTTCCTGTTTTTCTTTCAACCTCCTACTCGAATATTTTGTATGCATTAAATGCTTGATCTTTATGTCTTAGCAAATAAGAAGTGGTTTTCCTGGAGAAATCATCTATAAAGGTGATGAAGTATCTTTTTCCAGTCATACTAGTTACATTAACAGGGCCACATAAATCTGTATGTATTAAGTCCAAAATTCTTTTTGCTCTCTTATTGGATTTAGAAAAACTCAACCTTGTATGTTTTCCCAACATGCAGCCTTCACAAACAAAGTGTTCATCCCTTTCTCTTTCTGCAATAATCATATACTGAATGTTGTTTAGATGTGTATGCCCTAATCCTTCATGCCAATTTCTTATTGTTAGAGCTGAGACCAAATTGATAGAATCATCAAGTTTCTCATTGTCAAATGCAAATAAATTACCAACTCTTCTTGCTAAAAATTTCAATGCATTTTCCAGAAAGGTTTTACAATGTGTTTTCTCAAAACATAATTTGTAACCTAAATCAACAAGTTGGACTAACAGAAATTAAATTTCTGATAATTGAAGGCACATAGCACATTTCTAAGTTCCACTGGTTCTCCTGATAGATCAAATATTTCAAGCATTCCAGCCACCTCTACTCTTTGCATGTTCCCATTTCCCATTTGCAGAAAGCTGGATCCCTTTTTCTCCTTTTCCTTGAGCTTATTTCGATCTCTTATGACTGATCTTTCAGCTCCTGAATCTAATACAAGCAAATCATCTTTAGAAGTTGTCTCATTTATGGATAAAACCTTCAGCATCTACACTTTTAGCAATATTAATGGTTGTTGTATTTCTTCCTCGTCCTCTCCCCTTGCACAAAAACCCCTTCCCCTTGTAAAATCCCCTCTGGGATTATCACTTCTGCTCCTGCCTCTAGCATAGTCCTTTGGACTTGAACAATTAACTGCCATGTGACCATAGCCATTGCAATTGAAGCATTTGTTCTCCTTCACATTCTTTGGATAATTATTTTTTAAACGTCCATAACTATTGCACACATAACATGGCCCAATTTTACTCTTATTACTAGTTTTTCCTTTTCCCCTTCCAGCAAATAAAATTTCAGTTTGATCATTTATATCGCTGATGATTGCTTTCTGCTCAAGTTCTGTCTTCACCATTAACTCAGCACTCTCTATATTCTTTGCTACATTTCTGACTAAAGTGGACAAATGTTCATAATTTGAAAAAGCTCGGGCAATACTCATTACCTGGTGATCTTGAGTAATCATTACTCCTGCTGCCTCTAAATCTGCAACCAAGTTGTCAAACTTCTGGAAGAACTCAGTGATGTTCTCTTTGTCATGATATTTCATCTTTCTTAACTCCCTATTTAAAACATCCAATTGAGTTGATGTTTTATTCTCATTAAGTGGCAATTAGATATTTCCATATTGCCCTAGGACTCATACCTCTGACCCTTAGAAGTATACTAGATCCTAGTTAACAGTAATGATGCTTTTGGCTTCAATTAGTTTAGCAGCCACACACACCTCAAAACTTACTTCAGTCAGACTTTCATCATCTTTTGCACTTGAGCTTGAGGCAGTTGAGATGACTGCCTCCTTTCTGCTACTGAGCTGCTCAACCTGCTCAACTTCTCCTGTGACATAAGTCCACAGTCCTTCCACCTCTAGTACTTCTTTTATCTTTTCCTTCCACACTTGGAAGCCCCATGTTCCCTTAAAAACATCAACATCACTTAGAAGAGATGCTCCTCATCTAGTTGACATCTTTCAGTCAGCTCTGATACCAAATGAAAGCTGTGTAGATGAGCTATCTATACAATAAGAGATTGCTTTTGTATTTTCAATAATGCATAGTGAAATGCATCGAACCCATTAGACCAGAACCATTGTTAATCATGAGTCATTCATTCATATAGAATTTGTATAGATATACTTCGACAGCTCAAGCCTGCAACCAAAATATGCAGCTCTCACAACATATTGTCTTCATGTTAATTTTATAGGTCCAGATCCAGCCGCTTAGGCACAGATTCGGGCGCTCTGGGCCGCATGAATCTCCCTTCACTGTTTCATTGACTTGCCACAAATATTCTGTTATTGTTGGCTCATGAACATTCGACCGATTAACACCTCCTAAATATAACCATTGAATATTCTAATTCATATAGCAACCATTAATATCTGCAATGATGTTCACCCTTTGAAACTCCTAAGTGAACAACTTCCATTGTATTTTGCTTCTTCATAACTTAATATCTCTTTTGTATATACATGTCTCTGTAGATTTAACATGAACATATTCAACATTAACACCCTGCTCCTTGGGTTTTTATGCCTAAAACAGTCATAACGCCCTAGGGCGTTATCACGAAAGCTCATAGCACCCTCGGAGCAGGGTGTTAAGGGAGATAACGCCCTGGCCCTCGGGCATTAATGGGAATAAAATTCTCGGGCAATATGGCCATGGCCAAAATGGCGAGGGCGTGCGTCGCCATTTTGGCCATGGCCAGATTGCCCTTGAATTTTATTCCTATAATGCCCTCTAGCCAGGGCGTTATCTACCCCATCCATCACGCCCTCGCCATGGCCATGGCCATATTGCCCTTGAATTTTATTCCCATAACGTCCTCTGCCAGGGCGTTATCTACCCAATCCATCTTGCCTAAGGATTGAATAATGTCACATAGGCAAGACGGATGGCGAAGAGCACCCTATTTTGATAGAGACTTAAAAATAATGGCATGCCAAACTCTAAGTTAAGAAAAAAGACAAAGGGGGGCACAATGATTCCCATTCTATGGTTGGAGGAGGACCGGCGGCATGCTTTCCAGCTTGCGGCATTTTCGTTACCGCGTGTACAAAATGTAGTAGCCCAGCCCATTTGATTCATCAACCAACATTTCTTGGCTAGGTGCGAAAATGGCCACCATGGTCGCCCCTAATCTATGCTCTGCGCCTTCATCCAAGCTTGGATCTTCCTCATCTGCCGGAAATATCTTTGTGGGCCTTCGGCCCCAAGTTTCCACCGCTTCAGACTGGTCCAAGAACACTGTGCAGAATGTGAGCAGAATAACTTGCATGCAGGTCTGTTTTTCTTTTTGTTTCAGGTTCTCTCTTCATCTATTTCTTCCTAGTTTATTTTTTTCTCGTCATCTTATTTTGTTTAACTGCAGACTTTGAATCCTCTTACCAATCAGCGATTTGAAACTCTATCTTATGTTCCTCCCCTTTCTTCTGATTCGATTGCTAAGGAGATCGATTATATGCTTTCCAAGAACTGGATTCCCTGTCTAGAGTTTGACAAGGTATGTAGAGACATTTTCAAGGTTTTGTTAGTATATGTAAGATGATTTTTCGTTCAAGGCAGTCTTTAAGTATTATTTGTCTCATTTTCATGTAACTTCAAATTAAATATGTTTATTGTTCAACACTATGTTTAGAACATGTCTCTAGGTTATAACTTATACTCTATATCTCGTGTTGGATCTTCAGGAATATTGTTACCTGGAGTTTGGCCTCGAACTTTGCTATTTGATGTCTAATGCTTAGATAAATGAATGATATAAGAACTCTTCATTAACACTGTTAATTGATTTCTGAAGTTGTAGTATGAATACTATAGTAAACTCCTCGTTAACCTTATTGGTTGATTTCTGAAGCTATGAAATGAATGCTAAGAAACTCTTCAGTAATAGTATTAGTAGATTTCTTTATCTATAGAAATGAGCTTTCTAAAGAAATGTTAAAAAGGCCTTTTTTGCTTTTATGCTGTATAGGGTGGATCTATCACACGCGAGAGTTCCAGGATTCCTGGTTACTATGATGGGCGGTATTGGACATTATGGAAGCTCCCAATGTTTGGCTGCAATGATCCTGCTCAGGTCTTGAGGGAAATAGATGAATGCAAAAAAACCTATCCTGATTGCTACATAAGGATTTTGGGATTTGATAACAAGAAGCAGGTGCAGTGCGTAAGTTTTATAGTGCATAGGCCCACTTGAGAGTTCAGAAGCTCCACTATCTGAAGAAGCAAGGTTTTGGATTGGTTTTCTGTAATCTGATTATATTCATGGTTTGAATAATTGGTTACTTTTCTTATAATAAACAAGTGCTTCCACTATGTCAAATTTATGCACTTATGTTTGAGTGTGCTACCGAACGTTTCGGAGCCTCATAGACCGCTCTGTATGCTTTCGAAGTTTGTGCTAAAATGTAGAACACTAGTCTGTGGTGGTTTTGCATTTTAGAGGCTGCCCACGCCAGCAACAGTAGCGTGGCATCAACTTACTATTCCATTTTAACTCACCGTCTCCCTTAGTGTGCAGTTGACTCTTCAAAAATCTAAACCACTAGGATTTTTGGGTTGCCCGTAAGTGCAAGCCCTTGCTTATGTGGTGATGTGGGATATTCCAGGTATATGCCAAAATATACCCTGATATATCTGATGGCTGCCCCAAACCTGGTGTGGCCAGTCATTTTGCCCGTCCCCTGTGTTAGTTGATCGACCCAATCGCAGATTTGAACCATGAAATCATCCCCTGTGTTCTCGTTGCCCAGATGAAATCATGATTGAGAAGCTCGGGTAAGCACATATTTAGGGACAAGAGCAGCGGCAGGGGGGAATCGGAAGCCCTTCCGAGCACAATCAATTCTTCAGAGGTTTTCTACATCACAGGGGCTCTTGCAGAGGACTTGCTCCTATTGGCTTCTTTTCTAAGTACTGGAATCCAAAGGTCTTCCCTGTGCTCGTTGGCTATAGCATGCAGGGCCTTTGAAATCAGCCCTGCTTGGTCGCTGCCATCCCAGTTGCATTGATCATGATTCCGTGCCTGCATCAACCTTGCACATGGAGACCCAAATCGACAACATGCATTCAAATAGCCCATTGGCTCTGAACTAGGGATGGGGAATTGCAGCCTGTCTATTAAAAATCTTATGCTTTTCTCATCCAATAACTATTTTGTCTATTGCTCAAACAGGTAAACATGTTATAGATCTGTGCTTCTTGGATGGTCCACTGTAGAAGACAAGGACAGAGGCAACGGAAGCAGGGGAAGCACCAAACATTGAATCATCTCGGAAGAATTTTTTTTTGGAATTTTGTTGCTTGCCAATTTTCTTTACTATGGAGTTCAGGCCAAAACCAGATACTACATTTTCAAGATCTTATAAGTCCCTCTTTTTTCTCAGCATCGACCAGTGCTTCAGTTCATGAGTTTGGTTTCAGCTCCAATTTTCCTCCAGTTCCAACTTCACAGGGACGCATTCACCGGGCTTTCCCAGTATCTTCAGATTTTTACCTGCATGGGTGATGGGTTCACTACATCTATTTGTTTAGTTTCACAGTAAAACTTCCATGTTTTTGGAGGTTGTCTGTTTCTTTCCAAGAATGTGAAACCATGGCAAAGTCTATCACAACCGCATGCTTGTGCTGTCTTCACGCTCTAACTATATATCGATGTCTAGGGAAGGCAGCAGAACCACGGGCCTTGAATTAGGTATTCTTTCCTTCAGTCTGAAGCTCTTGACGGGTTTGTGCACATAGAGATCAGTAAAAGATCACAAAAAAAATAATTTTCTCAATAAAATAATCCAGATTAATGTGCATGTAAGTAAGAGGCAGTTAATTTTTATGCATTTTTTTCCAGCTTTGCAAAATGAAGCGTTTGCCAGAAATAATCAGCTAATTTGGGCTAATCCGCTTGGTCCAACAACCCTCTTGGTTCAGGAAAAGAATTCAGATTTGAGTGGAAGTGCCACAAGCATTCAGCAACACCTTAAGATGGTTTTGCATACCTGCATGTGGTTCAGTTGCAGATGCATGCAAAGTATTTGAAGAATTGAGTAGAAGCATTGTATCATGGAGTGTCCTCATTGCAGAGTATATTGGACACTGGATATGGGCAGGAAGCACTGAAAGTTCTTTAGTTATTATGTGTTTACCTATTGAAAGCTTGTGGTAGCATAGAAGATTTAGATAAAGGGCTTGAAATAAACCTTCATATTGGGAGTGCTTTGGGTAATATGCAAGCGATATGTGGATAAATTTCAAAAGCACTGGATCTTCTTGGCCGTGCAGGATACCTAGAGAAAGATGAAAAGTCTACTCATGTAGTTTCAAGAGAAATACAAGTAAAAACTCGTGGGGTTTTAGGGGCCATCAAAAAAGGCCATAAGTTAGATATAGAAATGATTAATAAGGGGATGTTGTATAAATGACAAAAGTATGGTTGTACAATGCTTTGAGGAGATGATAAAACATAAGGCCACCCAAGTTCTACCACATTTGCCTCTCTCCTTAGTGCTTGACAATCATTCTAATTCTGTCTTTGAAGGCCAAAGGTATTTTAAAATGATCAGAGAAGATTTTCAAATTGTAATAACAGTAATCACTGCAAGTGTATGGTGGTCCTTCTCGCAAGATCAATGCATTTACATGAAACAAAAAGCTTTTTAAAACTATGTCAGTTTGCCATCTAAGGAAACATGGATAGGTATGCTTTATGCCTGTAAGAGTTATGGAGAAATAGAATTGGCAAATAGATATGCCAACAAATGGTAGGTGGGATGATGTATATAAAGTAGAGGAGTCTTAAAGACAGAAATAGAATTGGCAAATAGATATGCCAACAATGGTAGGTGGAATGATGTATATAAAATAGAGGAGTCTTGAAGACATGTTGGAGCAAAGAAAAGCCAGCCAATGCATTGATTGAATTGAATTGAATTGAACATGCGAGTCCATAAGTTTGTGATGGGTGACAATGAAGATGTTGAACTGTTAGAAATGATAGAAACTTTGAGTGGAAGATTGAAGATGGAAGGGCATGTGCCAGATTTAGATCTTGTGTTGAGACACATTTGAAACGAAGACAAATAAACTGCATTGTGTGAATATGCTGAAAAAATGGCAATAATTTTTGGGCTTCTTAACACATCATAAGGACAGAACTTGCGTGTCACAAAGAATCTTTGGATGTGCAAGTGTCACAATGTGAAGAAAATCGTTTCCAAGACCGAAAGGCCTGAAATTGTTAGTCGCAGACGCCTATTGCATCTAACGACATGCTATGATGATGTATAGCTCTATGAATCACTTAGACAGTGCATGCGCATGATCATTTGCAAAAACTATGCCATACACAACAAAAACATGACATAATAAACTATAGAGAACCCGTTTCTTTCTCAACTATAATCTCTCTCTTTCTCAACCATGCGTCAATGGGCATCTTTCAACAATGGACATTGGTGTAACATGGAGGGAAGGTAAGCATCCATTTTGCACAGCTTTGATTAAGTGTTATTGGACTAAAAATGCATGCCAATTGTATGTTTGTACTACTTTTTATTTAGAAAGTGTATTTAGCTTGCTATATAGTTCAACATTTGTATAGCGTGTACCATATTTACTCTATTTTTAAGCAGGAGCACTTGTACATTTTTAATGGTCTTATGTATTTTTTCTGGCGTACTTTTTCAGAGTTTGCTTAATAAAAAATTGAAGAAAGGGATATTTATAGCTAAACATTGAAGTAGAACAATCAACTTAAGAAGGCAAAGTGCATTTTGCTTTAATTGACGTTAAAATTTTATAGTGGGGTCCCAAATATAAGAGTGTGAATTGAAAAACATATGACATTGTTCCTAATACTTTAGTGGTGAGTATAATGGTACGTGGTTGTGGGCGCATCACTGGGCCTTCCAAAGAGCAACCCATTGATGCGTTAGCTCTTATTTTTATCGCATTTTTCTCCTTCATTCATACTTCTATCTGTTCTAATCAGGTCACAATGGTGTTGGCGAGAGGATCTAGTAAAAGCGAGCCAAAAATTTTTAAAGCGCGCCGTCGAAGCCTGAGAAAATTTGGCTCCAACCTATGCACTTAATTGGGGTATCTTGGAGGACATGATATTTAGGTTCGGGGACTATTGTAAATCTTGATCATTAATTTTAGTAGTAATAGTTGTACTGACCCATTGTACTGGTATTGTGTTGTTTTCTTCTTGGACGTTAAAAAATCTATTTTTTTTTTTAATATTTTATTCTTCATATATTCGAGATTAGAGTGAAAGACAAAGCAATGAGAAAGGTTTTTGAACTGAACCAAGTCATTCAGGAGTTGCAAGAAGCCTGTCGGAACACCCTCTTCGTTTCAATCTCATGCATGGTTTTCCTGGACAAAGAAGTACTAGATTAACTGCTTTCTGGAGTAGAAATATAGGCGTCCTTTATATCGAGGGCATTCCTGAATTTAAGGTGTCTAGAATCCCTCAATTCAAGATAAGAGTGGTTGGTTGCCCATGGGCAGAGAACCTCTAGTTTCCTAAAGGTCAGAACAAAACTTCTGGCGTGCAAATGAGCCCCTCACCTAGGTGGGCTCAGGTTCAGAACCTCCCTTGCAAAGTAGTCCCAAGCTATATTTTGAAACCTAGGTTTGGAGCAGAGTTTCCCTCCAATGGCTCAGACTTGGTGTTGCTAGATTCTGCTGCCAAATTTATCGATTCAGATGCATGGTGCCAGATATTGAGGTCTGTTGTTCATGGGAACACAATAATCCTGAGTTTAGGTTTGGTATCTAGGTTTGTCCATTCAGACTGGTTTAGGATGTATCCCCATTAGGCCAACACCGGCAATTTCGCACAGCAATTTCACAGTTCCAATTATCGATTTTTAGACCATCATTCCCATTGCACCTGTGATGAACGAAATCAAATCAGAAAAAAATAAACAAAAATAGGAAGAGGACAAAGAAAATCTTGCTAAAGGACAAACCCAGTTCTCGTTTAGGGTATTCAGAAGCCTTTGAATCCATCTGAATTGAAGCTCCAAGCATGTGCCATATCAGCAAAATCCAACTCCAGTTACGAAATGGGAATGCTACTTTCGTGCCTGTAAATTGCAAGCTGTCACAGTTACCTGCCCACTTTGGGCGTAAAGGGGATGCACCCTTATAGGAAACCGCCCTTATTCTAATTGTGGTTTTCCATGGTTTTCCACGGGCATAAATTTGTGTCGTTCCCATGAAGACCTTGCGTAGAGCATAGTTAGAAGTTAGCAGTTATTCGTTAGCTAACGGCTAACGCGAAAATAACGGCTAACGAGTTATCAGCCAAGGTGATAACGCGTTATTTTGGGGGCAAAAAAAAATTTTCAAATTTTAACAAAGTGAAACTTGTTATTGACTAATTCGAGCATGTTGAATTCAAAAATGGAATCAGAATTTTGAACAGACTACTCTAACCTGCTGAAACTTCATCTCTGTGTTGCGCTCAGTCTTACAGAATTCCCTTCATGTATCTGCATGTCCATAGCTTATCCTGCAATTAAAGTCCACATCTACCAATATTTTTACTTCAAGTAGCAACAAAATAAGCACCATAAAAATGTAGCACATCACAACATATATAATTGAATTTGTAATTTTCCATTTTTGTTCCCCAGTAATTTTTCTGCGCCGCAATTTAGACTTCTTTTTTGTTGCCACGTTTTGGATATGTTTTCTCTGCACACGAATCCGAAACCTCTGTTTCTTGCCACGTTTTGGTTAAGAATAGTTGTTCCGACGCCATAGCCGGCTCTTCGTGTGCCGCCGGATTCTAAGAATAAGGGTCCTCATATACTGTGAGATTGCATCAAAAAAAAAAATTATGTAAGAACGTTGATTATATACCTTGATTTGTTTTACTAGGAGATAAAATTCGTTGGATAAGAGCCGGAATGCTTCACGTAAAATAACACATATGCAAAGGAAGATGTTCGGGTTACTTTTATGCAAAAATACTATTCCGTTTCTATGGCCTAGGGCAAGGAAAAAATGAAGCACTATCAGCCCACATGAACCCCTTCCCTCGAGTGAAATTTGGCGACATCTTGCTTTCAACCGGTTGCAATTTCTTTCTAAAAATATTGGGCGGTCACAAAATGATCAAAACATCTAAGGACGGTATTAGGTTTTGCAAGCTGGACCATGAGATTAAAGTGTCCCCGCACCGAAATAACAAAGAAGGGAGCGTGGAGATTATTGCCAGGGGGGAGGGGAGGGGAAGGGGGGAGGAGGAGTAGCCGGTTTTGGCAATGGCGAAATTTAGGTATATAAGTGGATTAACGTTGGATACTCCTCGGTTGTTTCTTTAATTGTAAGGCAAGGGTTTTTAATCTTCTATTTTTCTCATGTTTTTGTTCTTACCACTTTGTGCCCCATTAAACAAGTTCAGACTATTTTTTTCTAAAATCGAGAACCTTTTTCCTTCTAAAATCGTAGATTCTGTCTTCCTGGATTAGAAGCTAACATTGCCGGGATGATTCATTTGCCATTGCTAATAGAGCTTTCTAGAAAGCTCTAGGTGATCCATAAATTTCGTGCAGTTAGTTTTTTTTTTTTTAATCCACGGGCACCGTCTTTGTTTCTGAAAAGTAAGTATTGATCCTAATGTCCACGTTGTTCTTTTATTTTTTCAAATTTTCTTTTTTGTTGTGATTTATCATACTCTGTTAGTGTCAACCATAATCACACGCATCTTTGGCACTAGGCCTGTTCACACTTCTCCAATCAGGTTTCCTTTTGCATTTATAAGTTGTTCTCTGCAGGAACGAAGGCATGATAAGAATATATAATCTCATTTAATAATCTTTATAGAATGCATGATTGAGGAGAGACAGATGTCAGGGATTGCTACACTGACATAGTTGTGTGCCATTTACTGTTAGAATTGCGTACCTTTTCCTTTTGAACTGCTATAATTCTAGAGCTTGAAATAGACAATATAACTTACATATGGGTCAAAGATGTTGTTTGATTGTCATTTTTCCACGAGGTTGCACACATGCTGAATACAATAGTTCCAGAATTGCTTGAGAAGCTTGCTGAGTTCATTGCAAGGTAATAGTTTTCGACTAAGTGCTAGGATGCATTGTTTAGATTTTGGTTGAAATATGTTTTACCCAAGGGCATTTGATCGCGCAAAAATGTTAGAAAATTTGCATGTTACCAGCTGTACTACATATGAAGGTGGTATTGCTATGTTTGTCTAAAATAGCATAAAGAAAGAGATGCTCGTTTCTCGTGTAAACTTCAAGCTTCATGTTCCTGCAAGATAGAATTGAAGCCTAAAATATGAAATCTGAAATCTAATTTTTGCCAATGAAATCTCAAATCTGAAATCTAAATGCTTACCGTTGAACACTTCAAAGTAGATCTTTAACACTTCGTGTCCCTTCCTCATCCTAAAAGAGTCAATGTACTTTGAGGTAATCATGAGAGCAAGTGCATGAACAGTAAGCTGGCTGCAAATTTACAGGTTTGGATCAAGCTCTCACTAAGCTATCACTAGTAATGCTATTAAACTAGTTATTACTAAGCTATCACTAGTAATGCTATTAAACTAGTAAGCTCTCACTAGTAATGCTATTAAACCAGTTATGGAACTAGATCAAGCGCACCATGCAAAGTCTACATTCTACAATGAAGCAGCTCAAGCAAAAGAAACATGGAAAGAAAGAAACATACATGCTGCTTATTCAGAATGACTATAATTTGTAAGAAAAACTATTCGTGAATGATCACTCTTTTGTTTGTTTGTATTTGCAAAAGCACTAAAAAGTCCATGAAACATCCGAACTGGAACAAGTATCGGCAGGTAAAAGTGAGACTTCATGGAACGATCCGGCAACCCCAAAAATTTCCACCACTAATGTTTTTTAGGTTCGCTCCATATGCAATCATCGCGAAGCCATGGCATTCAATCTCTAAAGAAATCCCTTTTGAATGGGCAATGTACACTACTCTCTACATTTTGGAAGAAAACAAATCATATGTATAAGTAATGAATCAACCGGCCTCGAAGCTTTTGCTCCTCCACACAATAAATTCCTCGCTCATGTCTTCGATGCGTCTTTCGATTCCGATGCAATCAGCGGCCGTTAGCATCGAGGCTTAGGAGGCACTAAAAGGAGAAGCATAAAAAAAAAAAAAAGGAAAAAATGGATCGAAAAAAGTGGCCCCAAAATAATAACCAACCCTTCGTTATTTTTTATAACGCATAACGCGTTATCCCCAATTTGATAACGCGTTATCTTCTATCCATGGCGTAGAGTAACTTGATTTTTAAAGTTGGTAAGTATTGCACGCCATTTCTGAACGTCCAGATCAAGATCTAGTTTTATCCTCTTGTAGCTGTCTATAGTAGCATGTATTAATTCCTTCGGTTTGTGTCAAGAAGGTACGATCAAGTCTCTTGTTCATGGGAGCGAGACAAGTTTTGTATGCAGATCGGCATTGCCATAAAGCTAGATATCTGAGGTCAGAAGAAAGCTCATGGGAAGATCTTGGTTTGGTTTGACGTCGTCAGACAAAAAGCCAACAAGAATGCAGTCTCGAGTTTAATTCTACGTTACGTCTAATTTTACATTTGCATTAGAAGTTCTAGGATTATAACCTTTACTTTAAGGATAAGGAAAGGGTTTACATGGAAAGAAAAGCGGCCCATCCTGTCCACACATGATTGGACCTCAATGAAATATTCTCTTTTATGTATGGATGATAAAGTATCTCTTAATTATGTGGTCATGATACCATACCTATGTACTTTATTAGCCCAAAGAACCAGAATCCAAAACGTTGCCAAGAATCCATTCAATCAACATATTTAAATTCATTTGAATTTTAAAGTAGGCACATTCTGGCACTCAAATATCCCCAATATTGGGCAAGTGCAAGACCCATATTCAGGAGCTCTAATACTTCCATTTTATATTTCTTTCTTTAAATGTCTCTGCAAGCTTCAGGATTTACTGTTGAAATTCTCACTCTCATATTATTTTACTCTCATCGATTGATATATTCCCTCGACTATCACAATATCATATTAAACATAGATTTTATGGATGTAAATTTATAATTGAACTAGTGCACGATGCACATAAAAGCAAGAATAAAATAGTTTTGCTTATGTTATCCTATTGTTTAAATTTGGTTTTTCCGGGGTCCCGAAAACTTTTTGGATTTTTTTCTTAAGTTATTTTCCTAAGGTTTCAAGGCTTTTAGCTACCGGAAAAAATTTCCGGTATTCCAAAAATTGGTATGTGGGCTTTTCCTATGATTTAGAAATTGGCATTTTGGGTTATTTGTCCCGTTTTAGAGGATTTGGCGGATTCCTTATCCTCGGCATGTAGGCCACAGAGATGATTAAGGTTTTTTCATCATCCGTCAAGATATTGTGTTTGTTATTTAAATTTGCTTGCTTTTGATTGCTGGTGAAGATGATATTGTTGATTATGGCAGATAGGGAGCGGATATGGAGACTGGAGCTCGCGCATGTCGATGCTTAAATATGGTTTTGAGGTATTTAGGCGATAAGAATACAAATGGAGGAGGAAGTCATATCGATGGATTTGAAAACTCCCAACTGATGCTTGGGCAGATCGAGTCTTACAAATCTTTTGTGGTTATTTCACATGTGGAATATTTCAGGCCACCAGAAGACTATGAGAAGGCTTACGTTGTTTTTCAGGTGAACTATGCATTTCGTTGTCTGCCACAAAGGTCATTTTTTTTAGGGTTTTAAGATCATTTGTTCTTTCCGGAGGAGGAGCTTTGCTCGTCCTCCCGCCAAGTCCGTGGGCCGTCTCTTCTTCCACGGATCTAAACGGTCAATCGTCGGGAGCCCTAATTCAACGCCTCTCGCTTCTACGGTTATTTCAAATATCTTGCTTTACGGAGCTTCTTATTCTCTGCAAGTTTCATATCGATTTTGTTTCTTTATTTTGAGTTTGGATCTTCAAGTTTTGTGTTTGACTATCGGTTAGTATCATTGAATTATTTTTTCTTATATGGCCCCGGAGCAAACTAATAAAAACATTTGATCTCGAAGTTTGAAGCTCTAATAACACTACACCTTGAATTGGATGATTGTAACATGCAATAAAGATCGTGGTTTTAACCCCTGGCTGTATCTCGCTTCTAAGAAAAATGGGAGCCGTGCTGCCTCCTGAGCCATCAGTATTACATGCTAATGGCAATTCAGAAGTTATCTTTTGTTGACGAGCCACATTTAGGTTTTTCATTCTTAGATTTAGATTCATGAATTCGTTGGTGCTCGATTATGGTTTTTTTTTTTTTTTTTGGTTGATTATTCTGTGGTACAGCAAGAGATTATTCTTGCAATCTGTTAAGCTTTTGGATTCAATCTTTATGTGTAGATGAAATGGAAAGGAAGTAATTACGGCAATTCTTGGTCTATTATGGTATTAAAAAAAATGCATGTATGATCCAAAGAAGTCGCTTATGTTCTAAACTTGGATTGGGGTAATTGTGTTATCTCTTTGTGTTTTTTTTTAAACCTTATATGCGGATGCTATGATAAATTTATGCGGCGGTGGCAATAGATGGAGTTAGCACTTCCTTTTACAAATGCAACAATTGCGACCAACAATTGCATCTTGCATTTCATGTTTTGAGGGATATTTTGAGGTAATTGTGTTTTATTCCTTGGATTGTTTAGATACAAACGATTTTTACCACTGAAATATTCTTTGTACTAACATAATAAGCTTGATTGTGAGATGATCGTGTGTTGTCTTTGTTATGATGTGCATCCTATTCTATCGGTTGCATTTGTGCATTTTAGTCCAAGACATATGGCGGGGATCGGTCAAAGGAAAATTTTTTGTGCAAAAATATGCATCTTTGGGGCACTTATATGCATTTGGCCAAGAGCTTGTTTTTTTTATGGGCCTACATCTTCAAAACATGTTGTGAAACCTCTATCTCATATTCAATTGATGTTCTCTCTTCATAATCATTGTTGTTGCAATTGTCCCAAGCTCATGTTCGAGGCTCATGGTTTTCTCAACCCGATTCTCCTTTGTTATTTCCAATGACCCACATTAGAAATTTTTATGTCATTATTTCAAGTTGGCGGTTTAGTGTTTGTTAATAGAAAGGTCCTCTAAGATTCACAAGGAATGGCATTTATGGAGGCGGGTGCAAGGGGGCCACTCAAGGCAAACATGAGTGTATTATTCTTATAAATCACATTCTCGTACTTTTGATGAAGACAAAATGTGGTTGGGGCTCAATGTAAGCGAATGCTTCAATTTGTTCATTAAGAAAACCTTTCTCATGTTGAAATATATGTTATGTCTCTTCTTACAGCTTTGTAAAGCAATGTCTAATAATGCAAAATTCTTTGTAGTTTTATTTGAAAGGTCTATGCATCTTGTAAATGCAGGCTCCCATAAAGGATGTGCCCCATATATATGCTTCTAAGTTTATGTCTTTGATCGCATTAAGATCTTTAGTGAACCCAAGTCGTGAGTGCTTTGTGAGCTTGCTCATTACTCATATGGTATCTAATACATTTGTTTATTCTACAAGAACAACAATTTGGAACCACTCTTGCTTTTAGGAAGCGTCGGTTGTCCCATTGCAACTAATAGATATCTTCAATAGTTGACACTTTGTAAGTGCTTTTAAACTTCTCATTCTCCTCGAGCCATGTAGTGCATACATGATCCTAGCAATTTGGTAATTTTCTATGTCCCCATTAGCGAAGCTTTTAATTAAAATTGAAGCATATAGAAAATGCAGACACCTAGAGCTAAGATATAGGATCACCATACTCTAATATTTTGCCTCTTTGTTATATATGCAAGAAATTTGTTTCGCTGCTCATTTGATCTGAGAGCAGATAATCATCTAGATGTAGAAGGAATAATAAAGGAATTCAGAAACATGAAAGTGGAGCACAACGCTCATTATAAAATTTGATCAGAACGATGGCAATTGCTTCTGGGATGCTATAAGATTTCATTCCCATTCTTTGAAGATTTCATCATTAAGGCACCGCATTGTTCATGATAAGATTACCTAAGTTAAGCTTGGTTTTCTAAATAATTCCATTTTATTCTTTCTAATCGTTAATGCATGCATCCCAATGTTATGTTGACTAATTAAGTTTTTAGAAAAAGCCATGTGGCTTTAAAACTACATTAAAACATAATAACAACACAAATGTTGCCCAATTTTACCCTTCAATTATGCCAAAACTTGAACAAAGGTTACTTTGTTGCAATCCTAGCATAGGGTAAATTCCAAGATTTACATCAAGATTCTAAAAATAATGTATCTATGGCATTAGCCAATAATAATGTTGTTCATTAAGAATCCCCACACATTACTCTTTTGTTGTATTCCTAATTCCATTGTGTTTGGACTTATATGGCGAAAAATTGACATGACCTATTTGTTTGTAATTTTGCATGGGTGCATGGTTCTCAAAATTGTTGTAATTTGCATCCTTAATTTTCTTTGACCTCAAGATACTATCCTTTCATGTTTGATTTCATGTACAAACATTTACTCCACACGTCATCCGTTATCCCTCTCTCAACCATTCATGACTTCACATTTCATAGGACACTAAAATCTTCATCAAAAATAGCCATTGTTATTTCAATATCTAAATTCATAATTTATTTGTGCCATCTACAAATGCATAAATTCAAGTACAACACAATTAATTTTCATGCTAAGCGCAACTCAACACTCTTGTTCACCAGTTCAAACCTTAGAATGCAAGAAAAAAAGGGTTTTCTAAAAGCAATATTGAATGCTTTACATTCAAATTTTGATAATTTTAGCTATGCATTATAGTATATCCTTGATTAGTGCTACTACTTTCTAGAAGTCTGCATAATGGGAGCTCTAGAAGGAAAAGACCAAGAACATGAATGTACAAGGAGAACAACAATTGTTTTTAGACACTACATCTTTACATGTCAAGCTCTCTTTCACATGAGCATTATTGATTTGAACCCCTATAATGAGGGGTCGCCCAAAAGAAAGACCATTATTCTAGGGTCTCGATACAAGCTTCCCATCAACAAAATCCCCTCTACTAAAATTTTTGACCCCTCTTTTTTGCTCCTTTTGCCACTAGCTGTCTTGCTCCTTCTCCAGAATGGTTGCCAGAGCCACCACTTTCTTATAGGTACGTGCTTTCTATTTGGGAGGTGCTTATAGCCATTACAAGTTGTGCATCCTTTATTATACATAAATCCTCATCATATATTCATCCAAACATTAAAACTCTCTTCAAATTACAGACATCCTCTAAGACCAACTATTCTAAGGTCTACAAGGGTCAATTCACTAAAACATCCTTACGACAATGTCTTGAGGCCTACAAATGCAAAATTGCATGCTTCCTTCTACTATCCACGCTTACTAAAGCCCGGCAACGCCGGGCACCATAACTAGTATATCATATATATTGACCAAGGAGGTAATATGGGCATATGCAAATACTGCGAATTATAGACCATACCTCAAAATAACATGATGTGCTCTTTGAGACCTACTTCTATGGCTTGAAATGAAATTAACTGATCCTGCAAAATGTGCCCTTGTTATGTCACGTAGAAAAACATTCGTGCGCATGCCACTTCCACTAGGTGTAATGGCTCGTGCAAGTTGTCATGTGCAATCTTGTTGATTTTTGAATTTTGTGGATGGAATGTCAGGATTCAAACAAAGTAAGTTAATTAGAACCAGGCTCTTTGTTTAAGTCGCTAGGAGACCAGGACCAAGTTGGGCCATATCGTAACACGAGTAGAATGTGAATGTCTAGAAGATACAGAGGATAATGCTATTCATACAAGATGCTAAAGGATAATGTTCCTATCATATCATGAGGACTATAGATAGTGGGAGAAAATCTATTTGTTTATGTTGGATGACGCATGAGAAACGGTAGCTGAGCATTCAGAATCCATACGCAAGATAATATTTTTGTGTCACTTTCCAATTGGCCAGTGTATGTTTATTCATGTGAAGAAAGTGGCGCAAGTTGACAAATTCGACGAATGGTCCAAGTAGGAAGATGATGCTTGTGTTGCTGGAATTGGTACGGGTTTGGCTGGAACTGTAGAGCAATGGACAGGCTGTGGAGATGCAGAAGTGGGCACGTCTGAACGGTTGGGAGGTCTAGGACCGTTGGGAATGTGAAGGAAAATGATGCATTTGAGTGAAGGTGGCCATGTCTATCTGACGTGGTTGGTCTCCGAAATGCCATTGAAAGATATATACATTGGCTATATGGATACCCTTCAAACTATCTATATACCTCCATCTATAGTACAATACAATCTCAAAATATGTACATTGGTTATATGGATACACTTCAAACTATATGCTCCAAATCTATAGTATAATACACACAATATATACTTTTTTTTATTAATCAAGAAAAGCATTTCTTTTTTCTTACCTAGATTCTAAATATAATAACAATAAAATAAGCGTCTTCTTTGAAGGGTCCTAATTTGTGGACCAGAAAAAGGGAGTTTATTATTAGAGCGCGTTGTTTGTGCAAGAAAAATATCGGGAAAAATCCATCGCTTGGAATGCAAGCTATTGCGCGATGTGGCCGCAGAAAATCGCGTCCAGACGTGACGTTCTTTACAGGTCTGTGCCTCTAATCCGTCAATTTCTTTTGAATCGCTTTAGATTTTAGCGCTTCTTTTGTAATCTTTGCCTGCCTTTTTTCTTTGATTCTTGAAAAGTAATCACTTGATCTGTTCGGTTTGCCCCTGGATGGTTAAATTCCTGTACAAAAGCACTTATTCCGGTACTGGCAAGAAGCGAGCGACAATTCAACGGCTTTGTTTTTGCATAAAGACTTTGGATTCTTGTCTGAATCCCAAACCCTTGTTTCGGCACTGAAGAAATGACAGTCTTTACTCAGATTTAGTCTTTGTAATCTGCAAAAATTTTCATTTTAGAGGCATGATCGGTCGATTAACCAGTACTTCTGTTTTTATCTATGTTCAGCTGTGGAGCTTGTGGGTATTCCTTGAATTTAAGCTCGTCGAACAGGCTGATTACAAGCAAAGAAAGCAAAAATCCCAAGTGGAAAAGAAAAGCAGTGTTATCATTTTTAGGCATAGACGATAGCAGGTTTTTGATAGCGGAAGAATTTAAGTGCAGGCCTTATTTTGAAGCCCCTGGAGAGTGGGGTTTTTGCCGGAATAGGACCAAGCTTTTATGCAGAAAGTGTGGAGCTAAAATTGGCTACATAGCTCACAAATTGGTTGCTGATTCTCTTTCAGGGCAGAGCTCTGATTCATCGGATCAACCCGATCATCGCAAAATCTGTGTAAATATAAGAGCTCTTCAACCAGAACAGGTAAGCCCTGAAACAGAGCATACTCTCAGAATAGAAGATGACAAGACCAGGCTGAAAGTTTCTGGATCGTTGGAGATGTAAAGTGGAAAACAATTCCGCTTATAATGTTGCTGCAATTTTTCGTGTAAAAATACACTTGATTTTTTGTTTTTTTCGTTTCTTTATCTCATCTCTTGGACCATAAAAACCATTCTTTCTTTTTATGAATATCTCTATATCATTCTTTCTTTCTATGAATATCTATAAATGAATGTGCGTTCTGATCTAATTTAATAGCTCGAGGTGTTAAAATTCTTATCTAGAAAAGTAACTATCTTATTCAACTAACCTATTTCAAGAAAAATTGACAAGTGTTCAAGAAAAATCGACAAGTGTTATGGCAAACCCAACAAATCAACCTTTATGGACCATCTTAACCCAATCAGGATCAACAAACCTTACAAGCTTAACATCTGGATCATTTGCATATACCATTCCAATTGTAAGGAGATAGCACATGATTAAAATGCTTTCCAGTGTTGCTTCTGGATTTTGTATAGTTTGTGTACAATCTCAACTCTTCTGGATTTTGTATAGTTTGTGTACAATCTCAACTGCTACACCAATACATGTCTTCTATTGGATTTTGTATAGTTTGTGTACAATCTCAACTATAGGTTTGTATAGTTTGTGTACAATCTCAGCTGCTACAGCAATATCATGTCTTCTATTGGTCTTCTATTGATCATTAGGCATCCTATTGCATATTTGCTATATCCCAGATAATTTGAAGTCTTGATGTCCCCTAAAAGTGTCATTTTGCGTCTAACTTTTGCTTAACCTTAAAAATGGCTAGTTTTATCAGTCATCAAGTCTACTGAAGCTAGAAGCTAGGGTCATTATATAGTCATTATATATTAGATTCCATTCTAATGCCATCTCTTGAATCCATGGTTTTGAAAGAACTTATGTATTTTCTAATACTGCCTTACCTCCTCTTAGGCTTTGCTTCAAGACATAAAGCATTCTTTAAGGATGGTTTTGAAAGAACTTATGAATTTTCTAATACTGCCTTACCTCCTCTTAGGCTTTGCTTCAAGCCATAGAGCATTCTTTAAGGACGCACCAAAATTTCTTTGTCTAGAACCTTGAACCCTGTATTTTCCTGAGAGGTCTCCATTGTAAAAATTTTGTTTTGACATCCTTTTGTTAAATTTCAAGGTCCCCCGAGCTTTTAAAGCTTAGAAAAATGTATTGGGGCAACTAACAAAAATGTTTTTTTGAGATCTATGCTAGTATCTTGGATTTCGAGAGAGAAACCGCTAAAAAATTTAACCTCCCCCCACATAGGCCAACAAAGGGCCATGGGATGGAACAAACATGGACAAGAAGCCCAAATAACAGAGCAAGGGCATGAAAATCCAAAAAACAAACAAAATAAATATAATCAAATTATCTAGAAATAACCAATCCATGGGATCAAATTATCTAGAACTAACCAATCCATGGGTTATAATCCACTAGAATAATTAAGCCAATGGGGTAAGTTACCATGCTATGGTCAAGTTTCTTTGCTCTTAGGCTGGACTATGTCAAACAAAAAGAGGAAGTAAGCAAAGGAGAATGAGAAATGGAGATTTATCACCTTGGATGATCAAAAGGACAAAAAATGGGTTGCAATGAAACAACTAGCAAATATTCTCAATCTAGCCAAGGAATAACAGAAAATCTTGGGCATTTGCATTAGTTGAGTTGTTTAGCGATTTAGCTTTTGGATGCCCACAAATCTATGAGCAAATTTTTGTCTGATGATCACTGTATTCATGGATGTTTTACGTTGTCTATGCACGTTCTAGAGTCGTCTGCATGTATAAACAGCTAGACGATATTAGTGACAGTATCTCTACTATGCTCCCAGATTGAGTCAAGTGGTCGTTCCAAGTTTGTTCAACAGAGGTAGAATCATTGCCCCACCACCTCCTTCATCTGGGTTTGAGCAATTTTCTCATAGCAGCTCTTCAATGGTGCCAACCGATGCCAGATTTTCGTACAGTTTGGTGATATTTTAAGTTCTTCAAATAGCGCAGAATCTGGTAGAAAAATTTCGTCCAATGCTGACAACGTTGATCGCTGCAACAGCACCCTTTCGCACCATGTAGTAGCAGAACAAGAGCAGATTAAGGTGGTCACTGAGTCCGGCTATTGAAGCAGGTCCGTCCCAATCTTAGAACGATCTTGAAGAAACTAAGAAAATCTTTATGAGATTTTATGGAACCTCGAAGAAGCTCATAGAATTTTCAAGTCTTCCACACCGTTTTGCCTTCAAAAAAATTACTTTCCTCCAACCTTGACTCCTTGCGGTGTCATTGTCTTAGAAGAAACAATAACACAAAACCCAAATAGCATTTTCATTTCACGCACAACTCATAAATACTATATCAAACATTCCACCAGGTCCTTTTTCATTCCAAAGCCATGAGACAAAATTTGGATAATCAACATTTTAGGACACAGTTTTAAGTTTGTGGGTCCGTGAAAAGATGAGAATTACAACTATATTGAATCATACAAAAGAAATATTGAGATTGCCATCACCTGCATGGAGAAGCAAGCTGCAACCAATTCAGAAGTCAACAAACGACTTAAGGCTTTGAGATGACTAAGATCTAGAGAAATTTCCGTCTTAGATCTAAGATGGTTCTAACAGAGTACCCCTGATGTCTGAAAGCCAATAGTCCTAGATACTTCTTAACCGTCAGATTCAAAGATTCAAACCACTAACACAAATGAATTTGAGGCTTCATTTCTCTTAGCAAGATAAAAAAAGAAAAAAAAGAAATCCAGATCAGAAACCCAGAGAATTGCTCTGCAAAGACAGCATAAGTTATATTTGTATTCGTTTTATAATGTACATCAAGTGCACATTCCAATGGCAGATACTAATCACAGTAATCGGCTTATAAAAAGACGCCAAATGCACCATGGCTTTGCCTTGCACGTTCCTTTCTAAAGCAAAGAAGCAGTTAGTAAAACAACAAAATGGCAGATAATAATTAAGCATGTTTGATGCATAACGTTGAAGCCAGAAATTACCTTGTCATTGGCTCGTAAAATTCCCTGGCATTCACCTGATATCTATACCATCCACCGAGACAAAGGGATTTCCTTCCCCGACCATCACATGCACTGGTCCAATAAGAGGAGGATTAAAGTGCATGTTGCATGTAATAAGCTTTTTCAAAACCCCACTAATAGGGGCTGAATGTAAGGGATGAATGATTTATAAACTATGGCTTGCGTTTGACATATGAAAGATATGGATCCTGAGCTGCAGTCAAGACATCAGGCCTCTCTGCTTGATTGTAACTTAGACAACGCCTAATAAAATCCTGAAAGATAGAACATACAACGGTGAACTCTGCAACATTGTAAAATGACCACTTTGGACATCAGAAGCAAGAAGAATTCTAACCTTTGCCTCACTAGAAACAGCTGGCCTGGAAGGAAATTCGACTTTGTTTGCTTTCATTATTGTGTCTTCTCTCAATATCCTTTCTTGACTTTGGTCATGCCCAAACGGTCTCTTACCAAAAAGCATTTGATAGAATAAGACTCCAGCAGACCAAACATCAACCTGGCAAAATAACCTCCAGCTTTAAATGTATGCATCAATATTTTGTCATCAATGCGAACAGATATACTACCTTCGAAGAAATCATTGGTGTCCGGTTGACTTCAAAGCATTCTGGAGGCAAGTACCTAAAGATATAAATACTTTTTTATTACAATGCTTTCTGGCATACAGGGACTATTGATGTTAGTCAACCATAGCAATGGTTGATTCTATAGCAACATATCTGCTAATGCCAAAAACAAGAGCATAGATTTGAACATACCAATATGTCCCAGCGCCTTGGGATGTTAATTCCATTCCTTGTGAATGAACTCCTTCCTCTACAATTTTGCTTAATCCAAAGTCTGTCATTTTAGCAACTCCAGTTTCATCGAACAGCACATTACCAGGTTTTAAATCGTAGTGGATGATACGCTGTGACCGTTTATTCAAGTAAGTGAGTCCAGAAAATATCTGCACCATTATGCTCCGAGCCTCTCTTTCAGGGAGAATGGGCGTTGCTTTAAGCACCGCATCAAGGTCTTTGCCTAAAAGCAGCATCAACATGGCAAGTAAATAAAACATTTCTCCAATAGACAAACGTTAAACGTCCTGTTAGCAAAACATACCACCACAATACTCCAGAACCGTACAGAAGGTATTGTGATCAATCTCAAATGTATCCCATAGTCGCACTATGTGTGAATGATTAAGGACTTTATGGATGTTGTATTCACGAATAGCATGGCGTATATAACTCTGCTTCTTTTCTTCGCTCCATTGCATGTTCAACCCATGAAGTTTACAGGCCACGTAACGATAATCAACTAAATCATATGCCTAAAAAAAGAGAAAATGATTAATAAACAGTAAAATATTAGACATAATAATCAATAACTAAAATCCACCTTATAGACCTCACTGAAGCCACCTTTCCCCAGAAGGTTCAGTAAGGCATAACGCTTGTTTAAAATGGGGTAATGATTGAACCGTGATCCATCTTCATCTCTTATCCGTTTCAGCTCTCGTATGTGACATGCCTTCTCCAATTCATAACGATCTCTGTCCCGAAGAGCAGCATCTTCCTCCTGAAGCAGATGGAGAAACACTTATCAAACATCTTATACTAACAGTTCTGCTGGGTGTAACTACAGAATGCACTCTTTAGCATGTGAATAACAAGTTCATAGAATCCATCCCTTGCAGCATCTGGAAGCGGTCCATCTCGTAGTTCCTCCCACTTAAGAGCCACACCCTAGAATCGTTCCTTTCTTTTTTAAATAAATGTTTACTACCATCAACTACTTATCAGGAGGAGAAAACTTATAGGCACATTACACTCAAATACATCTTTCTTCTAGCTCTGAGAAGCAAAACACTCCTGACACACTTGGGGAACTTCAATCTGGACCCACAAGTTGAACTGTTAAAGTAACTTCGAGTAGTTATCAGTGCTGATACTACATCCGAGACAATTATAACCTCATCTTCTATAGTGAAAAGGGGCTGAGGCAGAAACTCCAGACGTTATCTATCTATAAGCAACCACTCGATCTATGCTCCCATCTGTGCTTATACAGGATAACTGTGCCCCAAGAAATGTACGTGTGGGAAAGCTAAGCTTCTTCTTCAGACAGATATAGCAGCTGCAGAAGCTGGAGTATGAAACTGAAGAGACACATTCAAGCCACTTTGCAATGAATCTGATCACGGCAGGATTTGCATGTTTCACAGTGAAACATTTGCAAACACAAGGTGTCTAAACAAAGATCTTAAACAACCAGAAAAGAGCCTCCCATGAAATAATGTAGAAAAGACTTAATCATGAATCTTGGTGGGAGGGTCCCAACTTCTCCAGTGAGTTAATTTCTACCAAGTCATGCCTTGGAACTTCCAACCTTATTCTGTTTTCATGAGGGAAGAAGATATCCTAATTTTCTCCTAGTTTCCCAATATGGGCCTTTTTTCTTCTTTTTTGACCATGTTTTCTATGCTAAAAGTGGAGTCTACAAGCTTTTGAACAAATCTGAAGGCACTTGCTTAGTCGAGATTCATAAAACATGTAAATTAACAGTTGGAGACCAAAGATGGATGAACTATACACAAATGTTTATGGCGACTATGCAAATTAAATCTGAGGAACATTCACTTTAGCTGCCTGGTACATTGTCTCTTTAGATAGATATAAGAAAGATTTTAATAAGCTCCACTAGAGAGACAGGTTGTAGGTCAAAAATGTTCATTATTGAGCCACATTATCTGAAACATCTTTGGCTTTCTGTAGTATCAGTCCCCCTGAACATATCTGATCTTTCCTGTACTTATCATTCTCACATATGAAAAATCAAATTCAAGTGCAAAAGAGGAGGTCAAAACTGTTTTCTTCAACACTCCTTGTATTATAAGCTCTCTGCTTGATAATGCTAAGGTCGCTCAATTGACAGACATATAATGCCAGGCTCTGGCCATAAAGCTGCTGCACAATCGCCGGGCTCCAGAAAAGACAAAATGACCCCCAATGCAAGATAAGATGATCAACTTGTCCTCAATCCCCTGTTCATACATGCCCTGTAGATACCTAACTATATTCTTCTATGTAGTTCCAACTCAAGGTTGGAGGCTGAAGGATAGTATTGAAACGGTGAAAGGCGGTTCATCTTCCCCCCACCACTTTACCTGTGTCCTTGGCTAGCACCTAACCAGTAAACTATGCAACAAGCACGACAGAGGAACAGATAATGACACTCACCCGTTTTAACCCAGATAAACGTGATCTGTACATTTCTTCCATTGCTATGTGCTCTTCTTCATCACCCTCACTAGCTTCTGTCTTGTCTCCTATAATTGACCCCATAAAATTTCAACAAGAAACTTTTTCATGATCTAGTCTAATCTTCCTCATCTAATCCATGTTATTTCTTGCTACTAATATGCACTAGATAATCACTGACCTTGCCGTCGCTTCAGCTGCTTACGATTTTTTTCAATCACCTCCTTCTGTTCCATCAGTGATCTCTGTAAATCATGACCATAAAGAGTAAGCCTACACTAGGATCAACTCCAGAGAGAAAACATGTTAGCTTGAAAGAATCTCAAATAATTTTTGAGAGCCTCTCTGCTTAAACAGAATAGAGAACTTATAGAACGATTTTGACTCAAGGATAATAATCAGAGGCAGTTTTCCAATTCGTTATGATAGATCTAATGCATAAAGTACATCCTAATGAGTAGACGTCAATCTGGTGGAAAACCAAAGGTCTAATTGGGATTAAGAGCATCAACAGAAACAGTTGTATACCAGGCGGGTTTGGATATCTTTAAGCGCTTGCCCTTCCTCCCAAACTTCTGATATGACAGTTCCTGCCCTGTTAATCTCCAAGCATAAGAATTGCAAACTTAGACAGTTGTTAAAGTCACTCAAATTTGAACAATCCACAATACCTCATAACACTGACATTTCCAAGCCTAAATGAGTCTTGGCGAACCCTAAGACGAGCTTCATGCCTCTCACCTTTAGCCACTGCTATAAGCAAGTCTGAAACTGCTTTGAGTCGCTGCAGAATGAAGAACATCAAATAAATAATGAGTTCAGAGAGCGGAAAATAACTTTGAAAAAATGACCATCTAAGCCTCTTAATGTCATTTTACATGTTATTCTACCTCAAAAAATAGGCATTATACCAAACTCATTTCGAGTTGAAAAATACACATTCCTTGATTTGATCTGAGACTTCAGGTTATTATTTTAGAGCTAGACATACACTTAGCATTGGTTATATATCCTACTGGAAGCTGTACTCTAAAAGGAATGATCACCGAGCCTGCCATCAAGACTAAAAATCAATTTCAGCTGCTGGTGCATTCAAGACCTTATCCTCTGCACAGTGTGATTTTACAATTCAAGTTTTGCTGCCCCTCATCTTCCTAACAGTGCTCAATCACAGGATGAATATTTAAAGCCATGTGACACAAACAGAAAGGCCAAAGACTACCGAGCATCTTAGACAAAATATGATTACTAGAACAACCACCTTCCCAAATTTCTTTAATTAATGATTCCTTCCTATGGCCATAGGAGCTTTCTTAAAAGTCCATATTCAATAATGCACCATAAAGTTGAAACAAAGTAAGTGTTTGCACCGTTTGCTCCCGTTGTTGTTGAGCTTCTTTTGTCTCTTTAAGTTCCTGCCAGCATATCAGTGCATACTTACGACACTAAGAAATCAGACTCGAATGCTCACATGCACACAAGATGATGAGATACCTTTTCAACTGCCTGCAGATTCTGCTGGTATTCTGAAGCCATTTGACGAGCTTTTTCAAGGTCCTCACAAAGAGAAGCACATCTTGCATTCAAACCCAGTATCTCATCCTGCTGTGCAATTGAGCAGAAATAGCAGCTTTAGAACGGATAAAACAATTTGAGATAGAAAAAAACGAACAAGGTGGTAAATGCTGAGACAATGATCAAGCCACGTACAACTTCTATTGCCAAATCAGAAGAATTGCATAAGGGTACACAAATAACAACATATTTCAAGTAAATTATAACCTGTAGCTGCCTCTTGCCATCGCCATCTCCTGTGGCTTGTGTTTCCTATTTTTATAAACAACAACAAAAATTTAAAATCTGGTGGGCATTTGTCAGGTTTAAAGACCGAAAGCTTCTAAATGTGTTACTGACACCTGATATATAAGGCAATCATCCAAAGGTATATATGAAAAATAACATTCAAAGTGCCAGGCCAGCTGCTCTTTCAGTTCCATATTAGATAGATGTCTAACTTTCCAAACACTCACCTTTGACACAGCTTCACTATGACTGTCAAAGGAGGTCATAGGAAGAGAAGGAACATCTTTTGTCTTTCCCCGGCCTTTTGTACCACCTCCTCGGCCCCTACCTCTACTGGTTCTTCGTTTACTTGTATCCTCCCTACTATTGCTTTGATCCAACAGCTTTATCTCCTGTAATATGTAGCATTTGAAGCATGATAATAATTAGAAGATGCTCAAGTGAATTTAAAAGTTCTAGTTGATTTGACTCCGTATACCTCTGATTGGAGGGCAGCGCTGTCAGCACTGTCTGAAAAAAACTTTCTTTTTTGGGGATTTGCTTGTATCATAAAATCTCCACCACCCTGGAAAGATAACAATATACAAGAAAAAATTAATTCTTCTAACCTGGATCATATTAAACGCCAAAATATTACTATTCAGCTCACAGTGAGAGTTGCCAAACTATGATTTGCAATACCTAACTTTTATGGCATGTGCTTTTGATTAAACACTAAAGACCATTTTTATACTATGCTGTTCATAAATAATCAATGAGAGATGCTTAAAATTTCGTGCAATAAAAAAGAGACATTTACTTTAGTAGAAGGGTACTTACATCTTCTTCCGAATCCGTTGAAGTTACTGCTACGGGAGCCAGATTGTTTCCAACACTGAGGGCTACCGAAGTTGAATCCTGCACCTGTCCTTGCCAGGCATTTTGCATGGAAGATGAAGAGGTGGGTTTCCCCGCCATCCGAGCCTCTAGCTTAGCCAGTTTCAGGGGCAATGAAGGATCAGACTGATTAGAATTACTAGAGAGATGAAGCAACACGTCGTCGTGCATATTGGGTGCTAAAAATGCTCCTTATTCCTGGAAATTAATGCATTCTGTTTATGCCGGCCTAAAGCCAGCACTGCCAGAACCTCAGCATTGCTTGATCTTCTGTCCATCCATATGCCAAGACTATAATTGAAGAATGGAGCATATCCTCCATAGCCATAAGTCAGGCCTTTCTCCCGCTTCACCAACAAAAATCCATAACCTACTAAAACCAAATGAATATTTTTTTAGAACGTTTTGTATAGCCATACTGTTATTATTAGGCTACACATGTATAAACAACTTCTTAAATACGCTCTTTATATTTACCAATATTCCATAAGAATATACCCATCTTTTTCCAATCCCCATTGCCATAAATATTGTATATTTACTTGAAACGGTGCCCCAGCATTGTTGGGCATAAGATAGGAATTGTAAATGATACTTCTATTGTCAAAGAACCCTAAGCATATTGAATATAAGGCAGAAAGTTGATACCAAGCTAATACCCAGGAGAGCAAGAAGACATTCGAATCTAGCTGTTCCTTCCAGCAAAGATAAAGTGCCACACCTATTCACCGTAAAAAGTCATGCCCAAGCAAATCTAAAAATATAGAGTTCTGTTAATCTATTTATTTCCAAGCAAATTTGTTGTCGGAGTTGGAGTCTAAGCCAAGCCACGACTTGCCAGAGTAGGAGTTTTTCAGTTTAAGAAACAGAGGATGCCAAGACGGGGTAGAGCGACCATAGTCGCTAATGGGCAAAGGGGCCCTAGCCATTTAATGTTGTTTTTCCTTATTTATTCTACTTTCTTTTGATCAATAAAGCATGGTTGTTGGATCGGATGAATTAAGCAAGGGTCAAGATGAAATTTTGGTTGCAGGCATGTACGCACACACTAAAACCTTATTAATAAAAGGATTTATAGTAGTCACGCCTTTGGACCCTAAGGTCCACCAGCGAAACGAGAAAACAACGGCATGAATGAAGGTTCACCCTTAAGCGAGCAAATTTTCAACCATTTTATATAGAGCCAATGTTTCTAGATTTCATATATTCTATACTCTAAGTCAAATGCTGGTGGAGATAGATCCAACAGAATCGAAAAAGTTCCAACAAAATTGAAAACGAATTGCAGGTGATGTGGTGATGTTCCCAGATGTGATTAAAAGTCGAGCACTTGAGCAACGCATAATCCTCATCCTCCATGTGTGCTTCAAAACAACATGGGCAACGATGCAGCTCTATTGGATCCTTTGCTCTTGCCCTCTTTCAATTCTCAAGTAATGAGAACTAAGCCATAATCTCGCAATGAGGAGTTGTTTTCCGCGAGTAAGCTTGCTCTTCAAAAACTACCATACCATTAACCTCCTAACCATAGAAGCTTCTCTTTACACCAATATGTAGCAAAATAACAGGGGGTTCCAGGGGGATTTGATATGGAACTTGTACATTCAACATTATAAAACAAATCATCTAATTCATCCTCTGATAGTAATGCATTAGTCTCTCCTATCTCTAACTCATCTACTTTTAAGGTTTTTAAAACATCGTCCCTACGCTCTAAAATATCAATGACACATCTCCCAATACGTGATCCTGGAAAATCAAAGAAAGCCATCAATGTGTCAGCACATACATCGTACTTCTCTCGAATATCTCTGTAAGCATGGCAATGTAGAAGTACATGTTCCTCATCTTCAAGTATCCCTGCTTTACATATCTTACACAATCTAAGCTCGTGAGGAATGTTATTCCACCTGCCTACTTCAACACCCAGCCTATGTGAGCTTAGCCTCATCCTGCAGATGGCATGTCTATACTTCGTGGATATCCCCTCTGCCAAATATTTTGCTTCCTGCAATGTAGGATTAATATGCGTCTTATAAAACTCCTTTTTTACGGCTCCATCTCTCCATGTCCTATGAAGAACATTCATTTTGACCCATGTGCGGATATCATCTTTATGCAAAGATAAATCATAAATATTCATCCCCCATCGTGTCATCCACTGAGTGGCATTAGCAAACCAGCCCTTAGCCCGTGTCTCCTCCAAAGCCAAGCGTGGTAAACTTTCTTCAGGCATAATATACAACATCTTATAGACATAATTAAGGAGTCTGCAAAGCGCCTCTGCTTCCAATGTAAGCATCCCACATTCTGCTAACATCATATCATAGGAAGTTTGCATTTTTATTCCAAGTTCAGACCAAAAGAATTTTTTTTGAACTTTCTCAACCTTTTTCCAAGTATCCAATGCCAATCCAGGACCCCATACTTCAGATCCATACAAAACTATAGATTGAACCAGTGTTATATAAAGCATTCTTTTCAAGCTAAAATTCCATATCTCTGCTTTGGCACATCTACGCTGCATTGCATACAATGCTTTGAGGCCACCGTTTACTTTTTGCTCCACTGCTTGGTTCCAATTTGGACTCTTATCCACTAATATCCCAAGATACTTATAGCTATTGGTAATTTCTACAAGTTCACCTTGATAATAGAACTTTAAATGATCAGTCTTGTTTGCCCCAAACACAATCACTTTGGTCTTACCCATATTAACTTGTATGCCTTTTGCATCACAAAATAATGAAAGTGCATTCAAATGCCGTTGCAACCCATGTATGCTCCTCCTAGAGAGAGAGAGAGAGAGAGAGAGAGAGAGAGAGAGAGAGAGAGAGAGAGAGAGAGAGAGAGAGAGAGAAAAGAAAAGAAAAGAAAATGGTGTGTTTATTGTCCGTGAGACCATCAGGTCTATAAGACATCAAAATTGCTTATCATCCATCTGATCAAATGAGCTCTCCATTAGAGCATCATTGTCCTCTCTCTCCTCATCTTCATATAACTCTAACAATTGTTTGTAGTTTTTAACAGCTAATTCTCTCACTTTCCAACTATCTATCAAATAGTTACATATATTTTCCAATGGTAGCATAAAGAAGGTATGTAATGAAATCCCCTGAGGTATATTATTCTTACGCCTCAAGTTTTGATATGCAGGACACTTCAGTACAAAGTGTTCTTCATCCTCTATTTCATCATCACCACAAACCTTACAAGTGCGTCTGCTTCTAGGGAAATTACCCCATCTGCCTACCTCCACCCCCAGATGATGTGAACTCAAATGTAATCTGCATAGTAAATGTCGTTTATAGTAAGTCATCTTACTCCCCAAATGTGGTGCAACTTGAAGTTCAGGGTTAATAATGGTCTTGTAAAACTTTCCTTTTGTACCTGCATCATGCCATAGAGTAGTATAGATTTTTCCTGCCATCCATTCTCTCAACTGTTTACTATCATCAGGAATTTCATTTAACGACATCCCCCATTTCCTGAGCCATTTATCGATATCTGCATACCAACCCTTCATAGTACTCTGTATCAATGCAAGCTTAGGCAACCTTTGTGCATCCATTTCTTGTACTTTAATCAGATACTTTAGAGTGCAATAAAGTGCTTCTGCTTCTAATGGCCACATACTAGTTTCTGCCAACATCATAGGATACGGAGTCTGCACCTTAACACCCAACTCTGCCAAAATAAACTTTTTTTGTATTTTCTCTACCCTCTTCCACATATCAAGTGACAGTCCCATGCTTCACATCCATATAGAATTACACTGCGTACAAGCATATCATAGAGCATCTTTTTTAATTTCCAATCTGTGATATTTGCCTTCCAACACTTCCTTTGCATTGCATAAAGGGCTTTAAGCCCAGCATTTGTCCTATGCTCCACAGATTTATTCCAGCCATAGTTATGATCAACTATCAAACCAAGATACCTATAGGTATCACAAATCTCAATTTGTTGCTCATTATAGTAAAACTGAAAATTGGGTGATCTCACACCAAAAACTAATATCTTAGTCTTATTCAAATTTACCTGCATACCTGTATTTTTGCAAAAGCGCAAGCGCATTGATATGTTGTTGCATGTCTTTCACCGCTCTAGCAAATATCACAATATCATGCATAAAAGCAACAATGAGAGTATATACCCAAAGAATCGTGGTCCCTCTTCCACCTTGTTGTTGTAACCATCCCTCCAATTGATCAACATATATTCCAAAAGTGTTGGAGAAAGTGGACACCCTAGCTTGACTCCAATGTTACTAATGACCTCTTCTTCATTATATAATGGGAAAGAAAGCCTCACCACAACCTTCTCGCACAAATTGCCACTTTGCATTTTCTTAGTTCTATAGGTACCCCAATGAACTCCATGTATTCCCAAATATTTCTCCTTCTAAGCATATCAAATGCTTTAGTCAAATCTACAAAAAGAGCAAAAAGCGGCTTTTTGGTCTTCTTAATGCACTTCGATGTGGCTCTAATAGTAACCAAATGGTCTATGGTGGATCGTTGAGGCCTAAAACCAGCTTGTCCAGTTGCCCTTACATTATTTTCTTCAGCCCATGTACTTACTTTTACGCTCTAATATTGTAGCAAAAGTTTAGCAAACAAACTTGCTTACCATAATCATCCGATAGTTGTTCGGATCATGAACATCTCCACTTTTATGAATGGGTGTAACTCTATTAACCTGCCAGGAGGAAGGAAAACCATTAACTAAAGCATCATTCAACATATTTGTAATAACCTTCTTCACAGTAACACCAGCCCACTTCACCATTTCTGCAACTAAACCAAAAGCATCTTTTGCTTTCCCACATGAGAGCCTCTTTATACCATCATCATCACATCATCTTGATTAGCACCAATAGAGATCCCTTTCTTTGCAATCGGTCATCTAATCCATCGATGTGATACAATTTACGTACTTGTTGCATAAGCTGCTCTATATCCAACTTTTGGTCATGTTTCCTTTTATTTTTTATTTGTGTCCAAAACTTCTTGGGATCTTTTAGAAGTTCCTCCACTAGAGCCTCTTGCCTTTCCTGCAAATACATCCTTTTCTTACGTCTAACCAGGTAGCGATATTCATTCCTTATCATTTGCCTTTCTTCCAAAGCAGCATTCTTAAATTCAAGCCTCTTTGCTTTACATTCATCGTCATACCAACTATTACACGGTAAACCCTTTTGTTTTCTTCCAGATAAAAAGCATTGATTCACAATGTTTAATAGCATAAATGTAAGATTCTATTCTATTCTATTCATCAATTCCCACTGCATCACTTGGCCACACTACTTTGCTAGCTTGCTCCTCACATTGCTGCATATATGCATCTCTTTTTTTTGGTTGCATACGCACTGTAGTATAATTAACCACATCATCATGCGTAAAAAATCCCTTAGTTTTTAAATGCAACACGATAGGGTAATGGTCAGATGTAGCCACAGATTCTTCTACATAAAACTCAAGTATATCCTCAATTTTGTGCATGCTTGCCATTGCCAAATCCACTACACTGAGTCCTTTACCCATAGAGCCTATAGAAGTGCATTTGCCTGACATGGGAAACTTTTGAATACCATTTAACACAACTAATCGTGCCACTACACATATTCAACAAATGTGCTCCCCTGTGGTTGTACATCATCATTCCTATCTTATGTGTACCAGTATAAACCATCTATTTTCATCTCATCCTCATCCAGGTCCATCCATCCAAATAGGATCTCCACGATCTACCGCAACATATGCCCTTCATTAGCAATTCTACTATTAAAATCCCCATTAACAAAATATCTCCCAACTCCCCAAGTTGCAACGCTTCCTTCTCTAAATGATGGAACGGATCATCTCTCGTCCCATGTTATCGGCATTATATGTAGGTGAATCACGTGGTGGAAAATAACACCCCGCCACATAAGTTTTCTTATTGCTGCCCCAATTTCAAGCCATATATATTGTTTGGATGAATCCTTATTTACGACCTTAACATATTCTTTTTACTACATTACTTAACATAACACGCTATTCCTCCAACTCCTTTCTGCCCATCCTTTAGTATGCCATACCGAGTGTACAAGTGAAAAAATCAGCCAAGTCCCAGAATCCCCGCTCTTCATGTTCATGTGTTTCTACCAAGAAGACCACATCCCAAGATTTGAGAGAGAGAGAGAGAGAGAGAGAGAGAGAGAGAGAGAGAGAGAGAGAGAGAGAGAGAGAGAGAGAGAGAGAGAGAGAGAGAGAGAGAGAGAGAGAGAGAGAGAGAGAGAGAGAGAGAGAGAGAGAGAGAGAGTTTTTAACGTCCACGCCTATGTATGCTCCTCCTAGAGAGAGAGAGAGAGAGAGAGAGAGAGAGAGAGAGAGATTACAACAATTTATTTAGCTGATCACAGTTTATACAAGAGCTTGAGTTTTGCCCATGAAAGGAGAGCTTTCTGATGGCCAGACCAATTTGATGAGTTATTCAAAGAGCAACTATATAAAAAAAACAACTCTAACATGCGAGACGATTTGAAATATGTAGCATAATAACAGGGGGTTTTCTTTGTGTTTTTGTACGCTTTTCACAAAGGTTTTCCTAAGATTTCATGGCGTATTCGAATGGATGTACTAATGCGTACATCTAGAGTGCACCATTTCTTAGTCGTTGATTTAGCTTTTTTTTTTTAATGGTCCAACATCCAAGGGCTCACAACAAAAGCCCTCTTTTTATTTTAGGGGTGAACATGCAAGCCTCAGATAGCATTTTAGGGCACGCAACGGGCTTTGCAAATCTGCAAAGATAAGATTGCTTGTCAGTGAATATGTTAGCTATCATTTAAAGAGATCGCCGTTGCGGGGAGAAGCTTCTTCATAAAAAAATGGTGGCGATCTTATAACAGTGGTTTTGTGGGTCTGATTCAAGCGGTCTCAGTGAATACGATTGGCCGGTTACTGTATTTTTGATTCTGAAGATGAAGAAGACTTCGACAGTTTACTATCCACCTGTATTGTTTCAGCCTCATGTTTTATGCGGTTGTCTATTCCTTTCGGTATAATAGAAAATATGTTCACACAAACCTATTTCTACTAGGACTGGTTAAACCGCCTCTGTAAAGTAGGTAGCATTCGGTGGCCATTAAAGCAATGGTCCCGGTTGCCTTGTCTTTTCGGTTGTGAACTCTTCCTGTTTTCTAGCTTCCAGGCCTCTATCCATCGGTTAGTTGAGGATTTGAGTCTTTATGATTTCTCATTCACCTAAATGCTCCATATGCACTTTTTTTCATAGATTTGGTTGCTCTCTGCATGATTGAGGTCTCTAGTGATGGTTGATTATCCGCCTTACTGCTTAAAATAAGGTAAGGGATTGATTGAAGAACTTTCACTCACATTTCGAGTCTCTTTTCGGCATTTTGATGAAGTGAGGAGTTGTGAACTCCCCGGCTTTACGACCAATTTGCGGTACTGTATTGAAGTAACTAGGGAAGCACCTTTCTCACTATATCAAGCTTACTTTTACAAAGCAGGACCGAAGTTTAATGTTCGTGGTCCTTGATGATGGGCACGCAAGGGTGCCTAAGCAACTTCTTGTTTATTTATAATTCTTTTGAATTCTTCAGTTGCCTTTACTATTTGAAATGTTTGCCAACGATCACTACAAATGAAGAGCAAGAGAGATTGCTTAGACAATTGGTTTTAATACATGATGAGCTAGATCTTTTTTACTTGGTTTGTCAACGGCTCATGAAGGTGTTCTTTACAGGATAAGGACAACAAATGGGTTGTTTCCCCATTTGATTTGGAGCGACATTTTTGCTAAAGTGGATATTGTGGTGCCGCCATTTAATGGGTATGTTATGTTTTTCTTATTCACTTGTTTTTTTCTCAACATGGTAATGCGATTTAATAGCGGATGGTTCTTTGGGCTACCCAAGAATCTATGTGTTTTAAGAGAGAATGTGCGAAATGCCATCCAAGATTTTATCTCTTTGGAGACTTCATCCGTACACGCTTTATGTTGAAAGGTTGTCCCTTTTATGTTCATGCTTTCCGGTGTCCGCTTTGGTCTTGCTAATCTGGAGCTTTTTGTTTAATAGCGAGTTATGGAGTGATATCTTTTAAGATGCGGCTATACGATGGCTCTACCGTGAGGATCGATCTACCGAGGTCACCATGTTGCTACTACTTTTAAAAAGCTAGTTGCTTGTTTACCAATCTGAATTTTCAAGCACCGTTGGTTCGGTTTTACCGCTTCCTTCGAATTGAGCACCCCGGGATGTGATGAACCTTGGGCAAAACCTTTATGTCGAGCCGGGCAAATCAAGTGGTCTAAATTGCTTAAAATGGAAGTAAGTAGACGGGATTTTGGCCTGTGGCCTTCTAATTTTTCTAATTTTTGGAAGGTCGATATCCATGTTGGACATGAACATCAAGTGGTGGGCGCTTTTTGAACCGCTTCTACTTATAGTTACTAGTTATGGTGTCCGGCGTTCTTGCTTTACTAATAACCAAGAAGAGGCGCTTGTTGGCTGAGTAGACAATGTGCCTTGGTGGGGTGAGGGTAATGTAGAGCAATTCGCGATTATGAAGTATATATTATAGGTCTACAATGGTAATCCTATTGTTTAAATTTGGTTTTTTCGACCACACTTTACATCAATGGGCTACCGAGTGGATCTTGAGATAAAAAAAATATGAAAGATGTATCTTATCAAACAACATGATTTGATGCTTTGTTCAACACCCCTAATGCTATATGCAAATACATTTTAAGTAGCTATAAAGTTGTAGGTATATATTGACTACCTAAGGTAGATATTGTTATAATTTTTTTGTAGTTCATATAGGGCGAAAGTTGTAAGATGTGGTTGACCTTGGGTGGTTGACATACTGTAGTGGATTATGAGTGGCATATTTGTAAAAGTGCACAATCAATTTGTAAAAGGCAATGGAATATGGGCTTTAGCTTGGGCCTAAAGAAGCACAATCAATTCGTGAAATGTAGTGGACTTTGAAAAGAGGATGTTACAACAATATCAATGTGTCAAGGGTGGACCAAGTCATTTAAGGTGGCACTTGGGGACACATGCAAATGCGATCTAGAGCTATTTATGAAATTTATTTTTGAAGTCACAAATATGTACTGGAGGGTTTACAATACTTGGTATGACACTGAATAGTGCATGACAAAATATTGCACAATACAGTGCAAAGTGTTTCTATTTGTTGGAAATCTTTGTATTTGTTGAGAAATAAATGAAATGTGCAATCCCATTCGCTTGGGAAGTGAACAATCCATCCTTTGAATTCTATACTTGAGCATAACTATAAAAATATTGTGCCATGTAGCCAATATTCTTCTCTAGCAAGTAATACATGCATGAATAAACAAAACATTGTGTGCTCATGCTTTACAATATTTGGACAAACATCTAGATCATTTGTTACAAAACATTCCATCAGCTAGTCCCTTAGTCCTATAGTTGTGGGTGAACATCCATTTGTGTTTCCATTGATCAAGGTAAAAGGGCTACAGCATAAATTGTTTTGAAAGAATATGCCTTGGAGACTTGGGCTAAATTCTGGTGGTCTTTGTTATGCAAAATAAGAGTGCATTAACAGCAGGCTGGATACGGTTGAGACGATTTGATGCATCCAATATATGGCATATTGATACTCCATGCTTGATCACCTTTCACCCTGTCATGACCTAGATTTTGTAGCAAGACAAAATCGACATGTAAAAGGTGCATTAACCAAGAAATTGTTTGTAACTGCTATATCATTGCATAAATCAAATATGGTATACCACAAAGAGAAAACAATTCCCACCTGAACCTAGTTGCCATCGGAACGTCACATCTATCAGCTAGGAGAAAAAGCTGCGAAGGGGACTAAAACACAAAAATGAAGCTCTTGATATTTGAACCACCTCAGCATCACAGAGGGCATCCAGGAATATCACCTGCAAAAATATGATGCTTAGTCCTGACGATAGAAAAAGCAGCACATTTTCATTGTGTCAAAGAGGAAGCCTAAATTCAAGATGCCATTTCAATATATGCCATTGAAAAAATACTATGTGTAAGTTTGGGTTCAAAAGAATATGAAGCTTTGTATCTCATCCCCGGTTTAAAAAAAGCACTTGAAGACAAAGACACAAATGCCTTTCAGAATCATCCCCGGATGTGCAGCCACAATATTTCAAAAACTGCAAGCAATTATATGAAAAAGCAACCAGGGTTTCCTAATTCTACAATAGAGCATAAGTTGTGACCCTAATACCCATGCAAATAATCACAAAAGTAAAATAAGTGTATATTTTACCTCTCTATTGGCCTTCCAAGTGTCAATGATATCTGAATTGGATCGTTCTACGCCAGCAAAACTGATTGTACCTGCTAGAAAGAAGGTAAGAATTATGTACAAATAATCCAAAAGACAGGATGTCCACATACTTCATGCACCAGTTGTCTATGCATTATAGCAACTGCAAAACAGGAATGGGAAAAGAAGAAGACGTGTTGGGGATAATAAGCCAAGAGGAAATAGCTTCCCATTGCAAGAGGTTGGGCTGCTTACACAACATATAATAATAAAAAAGCAACCTTATCACTCTTACCAGAGGAACTTCAGCATAAGATGATCCTGATAGATCTGCTTTTATATTCACGTACATTTCTTGAATGTGTCATGACTTGAGATATTTAAGATACTCATGATTCTAGACATCAGATCTATATGCAAGAACATAGCTCCAAATGAAGGAGCAACATGCATAAGCAATAGTGGTAGATGAATAACAAAGCACATGTAATGCCTCATTTTAAGACTGCAATAACATGTTTCACTTCTACATCAACTTTCTAATGCCTAAAAATGATCGCATACAGAAATAACTGGGAATCAACAATTGGGTGCTGGCTCTAAAAGCTTCTCAATGATATCTATAGTAGATAAGATAAAATGAGATATGAATTTTTTAACTTCTACACAGAGTGACCTGTTTATCCTGGCGACCTCTCTATCCATATCTCTAGGAAGGCAAAAGCACTGCAAGAACACAATTCACTTCTACATAGACAGGTAAGAGTAGACAGGTTGAAGAAGCATGCTACGGATGGTGGATCATGACATGCTAGATTAATCTGAAAACATAAAGAGAAGAACAACCTGCATAATAAGTGTATATTTTACCTCTCTATTGGCCTTCCAAGTGTCAATGATATCTGAATTGGATCGATTCTCTACCAGAAAACTGATTGTACCTGCTAGAAAGAAGGTAAGAATTATGTACAAATAATCCAAAAGACAGGATGTCCACATACTTCATGCACCAGTTGTCTATGCATTATAGCAACTGCAAAACAGGAATGGGAAAAGAAGAAGACGTGTTGGGGATAATAAGCCAAGAGGAAATAGCTTCCCATTGCAAGAGGTTGGGCTGCTTACACAACATATAATAATAAAAAAGCAACCTTATCACTCTTACCAGAGGAACTTCAGCATAAGATGATCCTGATAGATCTGCTTTTATATTCACGTACATTTCTTGAATGTGTCATGACTTGAGATATTTAAGATACTCATGATTCTAGACATCAGATCTATATGCAAGAACATAGCTCCAAATGAAGGAGCAACATGCATAAGCAATAGTGGTAGATGAATAACAAAGCACATGTAATGCCTCATTTTAAGACTGCAATAACATGTTTCACTTCTACATCAACTTTCTAATGCCTAAAAATGATCGCATACAGAAATAACTGGGAATCAACAATTGGGTGCTGGCTCTAAAAGCTTCTCAATGATATCTATAGTAGATAAGATAAAATGAGATATGAATTTTTTAACTTCTACACAGAGTGACCTGTTTATCCTGGCGACCTCTCTATCCATATCTCTAGGAAGGCAAAAGCACTGCAAGAACACAATTCACTTCTACATAGACAGGTAAGAGTAGACAGGTTGAAGAAGCATGCTACGGATGGTGGACTGCGTACATGCTAGATTAATCTGAAAACATAAAGAGAAGAACAACCTGCATAATAAGTGTATATTTTACCTCTCTATTGGCCTTCCAAGTGTCAATGATATCTGAATTGGATCGTTCTACGCCAGCAAAACTGATTGTACCTGCTAGAAAGAAGGTAAGAATTATGTACAAATAATCCAAAAGACAGGATGTCCACATACTTCATGCACCAGTTGTCTATGCATTATAGCAACTGCAAAACAGGAATGGGAAAAGAAGAAGACGTGTTGGGGATAATAAGCCAAGAGGAAATAGCTTCCCATTGCAAGAGGTTGGGCTGCTTACACAACATATAATAATAAAAAAGCAACCTTATCACTCTTACCAGAGGAACTTCAGCATAAGATGATCCTGATAGATCTGCTTTTATATTCACGTACATTTCTTGAATGTGTCATGACTTGAGATATTTAAGATACTCATGATTCTAGACATCAGATCTATATGCAAGAACATAGCTCCAAATGAAGGAGCAACATGCATAAGCAATAGTGGTAGATGAATAACAAAGCACATGTAATGCCTCATTTTAAGACTGCAATAACATGTTTCACTTCTACATCAACTTTCTAATGCCTAAAAATGATCGCATACAGAAATAACTGGGAATCAACAATTGGGTGCTGGCTCTAAAAGCTTCTCAATGATATCTATAGTAGATAAGATAAAATGAGATATGAATTTTTTAACTTCTACACAGAGTGACCTGTTTATCCTGGCGACCTCTCTATCCATATCTCTAGGAAGGCAAAAGCACTGCAAGAACACAATTCACTTCTACATAGACAGGTAAGAGTAGACAGGTTGAAGAAGCATGCTACGGATGGTGGACTGCGTACATGCTAGATTAATCTGAAAACATAAAGAGAAGAACAACCTGCATAATAAGTGTATATTTTACCTCTCTATTGGCCTTCCAAGTGTCAATGATATCTGAATTGGATCATTCTACGCCAGCAAAACTGATTGTACCTGCTAGAAAGAAGGTAAGAATTATGTACAAATAATCCAAAAGACAGGATGTCCACATACTTCATGCACCAGTTGTCTATGCATTATAGCAACTGCAAAACAGGAATGGGAAAAGAAGAAGACATGTTGGGGATAATAAGCCAAGAGGAAATAGCTTCCCATTGCAAGAGGTTGGGCTGCTTACACAACATATAATAATAAAAAAGCAACCTTATCACTCTTACCAGAGGAACTTCAGCATAAGATGATCCTGATAGATCTGCTTTTATATTCACGTACATTTCTTGAATGTGTCATGACTTGAGATATTTAAGATACTCATGATTCTAGACATCAGATCTATATGCAAGAACATAGCTCCAAATGAAGGAGCAACATGCATAAGCAATAGTGGTAGATGAATAACAAAGCACATGTAATGCCTCATTTTAAGACTGCAATAACATGTTTCACTTCTACATCAACTTTCTAATGCCTAAAAATGATCGCATACAGAAATAACTGGGAATCAACAATTGGGTGCTGGCTCTAAAAGCTTCTCAATGATATCTATAGTAGATAAGATAAAATGAGATATGAATTTTTTAACTTCTACACAGAGTGACCTGTTTATCCTGGCGACCTCTCTATCCATATCTCTAGGAAGGCAAAAGCACTGCAAGAACACAATTCACTTCTACATAGACAGGTAAGAGTAGACAGGTTGAAGAAGCATGCTACGGATGGTGGACTGCGTACATGCTAGATTAATCTGAAAACATAAAGAGAAGAACAACCTGCATAAGCTGTAAGATTCGCCTCAGAAGCTTCAACAACTATTACCAATTTTGTTGGTCAAAAGCTGTGAC
This sequence comes from Isoetes taiwanensis, assembly GCA_021234155.1. Classification (NCBI taxonomy): domain Eukaryota; kingdom Viridiplantae; phylum Streptophyta; class Lycopodiopsida; order Isoetales; family Isoetaceae; genus Isoetes; species Isoetes taiwanensis. The sequence goes on from JAJEKV010000060.1 coordinate 7,019,941, forward strand.
TAAGTACCTGGCTTTGCCGAAATAAAGAAATGTACTGATACTTCGGACCGTCCAGGCATCCCGCAGGGCAGTACTAATTTCGAAAATCATAGAGCAATCCAATGAAGATGCCAACTCGTTCTGCTACTCTCAATTCTGACGGGTTAGACAGAAGGAAAATAGGGCAGCCGGTTAGATCCTGTATCCTAGAACCAAATCATACCCTTGAAACCCCTGAATGAAGCTAACAAAGCCAGGTTCGAGAAGACCGCCATAAGATAAATTGACACTTTTGACGTTAGCAATCGTGGCATGGCATGCATCGCCCTCCTCGCCAGCTACAATCGAGCCCAAAAAAGAAACAGACTAAAAACAGAGAACCCAAAATCATACAAATGACCCTAAAAAACTTTCTTTCGATTTTTGGACTGCCAGAATTTTTTACGGGATGCCAAAACATTTAAAACCTTAGAAAAACAAACCAAGCAAAAAATCCTAAAAGTTTTCGGGACATCGGAAAAACCAAACTTAAACAATAGGATTTTAATTTTCTTATCATCTACAACTAAGAATTGTGGAGAGTTTAAATGCTGAAATATTCAGATGGTTTAGTTCACATCAACATCAATATTTAACAATCTTGATTTGGTGAGATAGAATATGTTTTGGCCAAACAGAGGAAAGTATCACGTCCAGTATGTGAAGAAATGTAGATTTTTGGTTCAAAAGATTGTGAAGTACTAAGTTTCAAGACTTAACACACTTCCATTTATTATTATGAAATATAAATGCTCTAAAGAAAAGTTCAAGCATCTTCTTTTATAGCACCCCAATCATTCGTGTTACATGGTATTATGTCACACTTAATATTAGGACTTCGAATGTAATGGCTTGATTTTAGCTCTATTACCATTTTCTATTATGATTTGTATGCATTAAGGAATTTCCATGCACAGATATTATATGCACAATATTACATGCACTAAGGAAACCCATGCACAATATTACATGCACCCTACACCATCCTTAAGGCCCCAAAGGGCCAATTTTTTTTAGTTAACACAAACCATTAACACACAACTGCCATTAACATTATTAACACAAACCATTGTATTTGACACATTTAAATTAAAATCCCCCTTAAACCCCCTTTGGTTTGGGTGCATATTCACACGGGGGGTTACGTAGGGCAGCGAGAGCCCCAAAAAATTTACAATACATGTACAAAATTAACACCATTAAGTACATTCTCTCAAACCTTATAGTATTTTGCAAACTTTAATATACAATATACAAAAACTTGTACATGCATACCCCACAAACGAGGATCGCTATGTAATGGGTCCGGATCTTGGAATAAAGGGCAAATATGCCCATCCAATGCTCGTTGCCTAGAGTAACCCCGCGTGAATATGCACCCAAACCAAAGGGGTTTAAGGGGATTTTAATTTAAATGTGTCAAATACAATGGTTTGTGTTAATAATGTTAATGGCAGTTGTGTGTTAATGGTTTGTGTTAACTAAAAAAAAAATTGGCCCCTTTGGGGCCTTAAGGATGGTGTAGGGGTGCATGTAATATTGTGCATGGAGCCGAAATGGAGGACTCGCTAGAGTCAAAGCATAGCAGCTCACTGCTGCAATTTCAAAAAGTTTATTGATCCTAGCCAATATTGGCGGGATAATTTGAGTCAGCATTTGCTACTTTATTACCTTTGTACTATGTAGTGGGGCTAAAGTGATCACCTTAAAATTCTTATAATAGTCTCTCTCTCTCTCTCTCTCTCTCTCTCTCTCTCTCTCTCTCTCTCTCTCTCTCTCTCTCTCTCTCTCTCTCTCTCTCTCTCTCTCTCTCTCTCTCTCTCTCTCTCTCTCTCTCTCACACACACACACACACACACACACACACACACACACACACACACACACACACACACACAATAATATGATTAATCCTTGCCATTGATGTTGCATCAATGGATGAATAAAGGAGGTCAAGGGACGATCTACCTGGCCATCACTTAAAGGGATCAACCAACAATTAGTTGTAGGATCGGTACGAGCAATTGGATGGAATTGAAACCAATTAGGCATAGTCTCCTAAGTAGCTACTAACCCTTTGAGGAAAAGTGATGCATTAGGATATGGAGATAGTGGATATAATAATGCCTATAAAATAAGTGTCTTAATAGATGGAGAGAAAAAAAGATTGCACATCTGCAAAGACTGATAATGAGATGCAGAACGTGGGGAATTGTCAACATTATTCAAGATCCGCCATGTGAATATAGAAATCAACATTTCATTTCTTTGCATATACGTCAATTGTTTCTTCTGTAGCTCAACTTTCATTTGATTATGCTCAACAAATTAGTCTGAATTGCCTCCTCCATCTACTAAATCCTTATCATGTCTAACACTATCATTCTTATTGTCCATAACTGTATTATTGTTTTGAGATTTCTCATTAGCTTTGTAATTCTCACTTGAACCTGAAGTTTCAAGTTTCTCATTTCTTTGCATATACATCAATTGTTTCTTTTGTACTATCAAGTTCAACTCTCGAGCTTCCCTAGATATAGATTGGAGGATCTGTTGCATGGTACCTGTTGCGGTTGTCAGTTTGTCAGGAACATTGAAGGTCACCTTCTTATCTGGCTTCTGGTAAGCAGGCTATTAGGGAAGCCCAGGGCTAGGAGAGCGTGCTTTGTAAGGTGCATAGGGCTTATCTTGGCCAAAAGTGAAGGGACGTTGATAGAAATACTTGGGGGTGTCCTCTTTCAGGCTAAGTGCTTTGGCCTCTAGTTCTGCCACTGTCTTAGGATCAATGGCACATCCCACCTTCCTAAGGATTAGGGATGAACCTCAATGTATCCTTCGACCGCTCGGCGCTCTGTAATACCTAGGGACATATAGGCATAGATGCATAAATTCGTCAGTGTTTCACGGACATGTTCCTCTGTTCTAGGCTATAGGAGGTCTGTATTTGCTGACATCAATGCGCCCTTTAGGACATAGTAAGACTTAAATGCCAGATCCCTTCTACCAGATCTTTGCGGATCCTGTAAGATTGGTGGTCGCTACTTTGTCAATATTTTTCTCGCTCATACCATATGGCTTATCAAATTTTTGCATTTCATCGAGCCATGACTCAGCATTAACACCAGATCTGGACTTCCCCGAGAATTGCGCAAGCTTGCAATTCTTCCAAATACTGGTGATTGCAGAGTCAACCGTCTTTTGGTAGTCCTTCTTACGGGACTTGGCATAATTATCCTGTAAAGTTGAGGAATCCATGGAATCAAAGGAATCTGAACTAGTATCAGACGAAGACATTGTTCTGATACGCTTAAGACGTATCGGTGCAGCAGTAGGATGGCCCGGTGCAGGTGGGGGCAGCCTTTGATTAACCTCAACTGCTGGCACCTCGGGCCCATACTCCGGAACCATAGGCAGAGGGTTCCTTTGCAGCACATATGCCTGGAGATCAGCCATCTGGTGCTTTATGAGTACAAGTTCCTTCTCAGGAGTTAATCGCCCCTGGTCCATTGTGTGAGAAACAGTTCATGTGACAATTTATCTAAAGGAGATAACCTAAGATATGAAGTATACAACAATTAAAGAGTAAGGACTACATACCTAAGGTTAAATATAGACAATATTCACCACATAACCATAGGATTTTATAAGCCATTATATTATTAGACCATTGGTTTTGTTTTTGAAGGGAAATCTTAAAGCCTTTTATAGTTTTAACTTGACAGTCGAATAAGCTGCTGGACTCATGGATTTTGCAACCGAATCTGTGATCCACAACCGACTTTGGTCAGTCAGGATCCTAGCATAAATTAAGAAGAACGACGTGTATTTCTGTGAGAAAAAGGACCAATTGATTGAGTGAAGTATTGTGATTGATTCATCACTCTTCAGCTCGTTGTAAGTTATCTTTTCTAGGTCAATGTGTGTGAACAACATATTGGCCAGTATTGTCATTTGAGTTATCTTCAATAGTCATTGAACTTACCCGAGCTGTGCATTGTGTGAAATACAAAGTTGGTTGCTATAAAGCTTTGAATATACAAGATTTAAATATCTTGTAATTGTTAGTCATTGTGGATACACTTTGTGTTAGTTGTTCACATTGGTATCAGAGCCAAATATGCCAACCAGACTTGGATCATCCTTGTTAAATAGTGTTGAAACATTTCAAGGATAGGTTAGCTTCCAAGCTTGGAAGGAAAGGATGAAGGATGTTCTGCAGGCTGAAGACCTCTGGGATATTGTTGCAGGAGAAGGCCTTGATATACGAGAAGGTAGTGTAGCAAATTCTGGAGGTGTCGCTGCTAGTGAAGGATCAGTTAATGCTGGAACTAGTGGAAGCATCACAAAGAGGGCTCAACAAGCAAGGTGCATAATTTCCAGTAAACTCAGTTCTATTATTATGTTTTAACTCAAAAATAAAACAACAAGAGAAATGTGGGCGTTTCTGGTAAGAAATGATGAAGTGAAAATTTCCTCTCAAATAGAATAAATGCTGGATAGGGAGATAAGGAAATTGAAGCTTAATGAGCATGATAATTTAACTCAATTCTTCCAGAAATATGATAATACAATAACTGATACGAAAGCAGTAGGGATTCCCATAACAAAAGATTTTCATGTTTTGTCATTATCTCAAGCAGTGTCTGACTTTGATCAACTATCAAAAAATAGAGAAAGGGCATAATTAATGATTAGGACTGAGATGGAACAAAGAAAAATTATAAAAGGAGAAGAAGATGAAGGTGCAAAAATTTTTTAAACGGGAAGGAGGAAATGGGAAGGTGGAAATGATAAAAGCAAGCTTGGGTTTGTTTTATCTGCAAAGCATATGGACATCTAAAAAACAATTGTCAAAAAAAAAAAAGGGAAAATAAGTGTTATAATTGTGAAGGTTATGGTCATATGACATCTGTATGCCCTAGCCCTTGAGGATTAAGGAAAAATAAAGGCAAAAATATTGGCAATTTTGCAAAGAGAAAAGGATACAATCCAAAAAGAAAGAATGAAGGGATGGCAAGTGTAAACCTAGCACAAGAGACAAGCATTGAAGAAGAGGCTCTGATACTGAGGTATAAACTCACAATATTTGCTCGATTTTTTGCAAAAGAACAACAAAATAGTGAGATGCTTGTGCTAGATAGCAGAGCAGAGAGATCAATAGTCAAAGCCATTGATGCACTCAAGCAAAGAAAGAAAAGGAGTGGTGTTTTTATACAGATGGGAGATGGGGAACTACAACCAGTAAAAGAATCTGGATTTTTGGAAGTTTATGACCTGAATGGTCAACTAGTTAGCTTAAGTGATCTGTCTTATGTATGCCAAATCTTGTGAGAAACCTGATCTCTATTAGCCAGCTAGTAGATATGGGATATAGAGTTTGCTTTGATAAACTTTGTTGTAAAATCTATTTGAATGATGAACTGAGATTTATTGCAAAATGCTTTAGGAATTTATTTGGTTTACACAACAATGTCTTAAGTGGAAGTATCATTTTTGTACAATTTCCTACATTTAAATTATGGCATGAAAGGCTTGGATATATTCGCATTAATAATTTAAAGTATCTGGCCAAGAAAGGTCTAATATGTGCAGCAGAAGGTGATATGTGCCATGGTCGTATGCTAGGAAAAAATGCAAGGCTGCCCTTTAAAAGGAGAAATGATTAAAGTGGTGTATAGTGATCTTTGTGGTCCACTTAACATTCAAAGTTTGCAGGGAAGAAAATACTTCATCACATTTATCGATGACCAGTCAAGAAGAACAAAATTTTTCTTTCTTTAGAACAAAGGATCAAGCATACAATAATGTTTCAAAAACTACAGCAAACAATAGGGAATCAAGAGACAAGTTATGTAGCCACATTCCTCAGCAAAATGATATTGCTGACAGAAAAAATAGATCAATCTTGAATGGAGTAAGTCAATGCTTAAACACAATGGTTTGCCTAATTACCTATGGAAGAAGCCGTGAAGACAGTGGTATACATTCTAAATATGCTACCATCTTCAAGCCTATATGGAGAGGTAGCAGGAGTGGATATGGCATTACAATGCGTTCGAGTGACCAATGGATGTCGAGAAAGTGCGTCGGCAATAACATTATGTTTGCCCGGCTTATAGATAATCTCAAAATCATACTTCTCAAGGAATTCCATCCATCGTCTTGTCTCAAATTGAGGTGGGGTTGCGTGAAAATGTATTGGAGGCTTTGGTGATCAGTATCTAACTGGAATCATCTCCCAAGTAAATAAGGCCTCCAAATGCGCAAGGCACGCAAGGGCAGCAAGCAATTCCTAGTCATGCGTGGGGTACCGCTGTTCCCCATCATTCATCTTTCTAGAATCATACGCGATAATCCTATCCTCTTGCATTAACACGCCACCGATAGCTATTTTACTAGCATCCGTAGCAACCCACTTATCCTTCTGAGGGTCTGGCAAGGTGAGAACCGGGGCCGTTGTTAAAGCATCCTTCAATGACTAGAATTTGGCTTGAACTTTCTCTCTCCAATATGCTATCCAATCCTTAAACCTTTTCATGCTTGGTTAGGTCCGTTAAAGGCACGGTGAGCTTGGCGAAGTCTTTGATAAACTTGCGGTAATACCCGGCCAAACCTAAAAAGCTGCGAACCTCATACACATTGGTTGGAATCGGCCAATCCTTTACTGCTCCAATCTTAGCTGGATCTGTGGCTATCCCTTCCGCAGACACAATATGTCCCATGTAGTCAACCTTGGTGGTGGTTGCGAACCTACACTTGGAGAACTTGGCATACAGTTGGTGGCATCTGAGTTTCTGCAAGGCCAACCGAAGATGCCGTTCATGGTCTTCTAAGATCTTACTGTATATGAGGATATCATCAAAGAATATGATGACAAAATCATCAAGATAGTCACGGAAGACATCATTCATTAGCCTCATGAAGGTGGTCGGGGCATTAGTCAAGCCAAAGGGCATCATAATGAACTTATAATGCCCATAATGTGTTCGGAAAGCAGATTTGTGAATGTCATCCTCCTTAATTCGTATCTGGTGATATCCCGAATGAAGGTCAATCTTTGTAAAATATTTAGCCCCTTGCAACTGATCCATTAGATCGTCGGCACGCGGTAAAGCATACCGATTCTTAATAGTGTTCTTATTCAGTTGACGATAATCTATGCACATTCTCAAGATGCCATCCTTCTTGTTCACAAAGAGTATAGGGGCTCCAAAAGGTGAGACACTAGGTCGAATGAAGCCTAATATGAGGAGCTATTGTAACTGCTTCTTAAGTTCTGTTAACTCCGGAGTGCTCATTTGATATGGAGCCTTGCTGGTAGGCTTGGTGCCTGGTTCCAAGGTAATTTTGCACTCCACACCTCTAAAGGGTGGCAACCAATGAATTTCTTTTGGGAAAAGGTCATGGTATTCCCGAAGAACACGTGCTATTGCCGGAGGCAAGTTATCAAGAACTTCATCTTGCTTCGACTTGGCTTCTATTGAAGCAAGTCGAATCATGCCAATAACCTGAGATTTCCTGATAACTCTATGCAACTGACGTAATGAGATACACTGCATAACGGGATCAACAGGTTTACCTGCTATGGTCACTCGGGCTCCGTTGGCGGCATTGAAGGTAACTTCTCGCTTTTCACAATCAATGTTGGCCTTTGCAACGGCCAGGAACTCCATGCCCACAATGAGATCATAGCGACCAATATCCATTATCTTGGCCCCTAGAGCAACGGGTGCTCCTGGCAGCTGGATGTTCAAGTTAATGCGCCGACCCCGTGTGTGGCGCACGGCCCCACTAGCCAACGTAACTGGACGTGGCTTAGATTTCAAGAGAGTGAGCTGCAAAGCTTCTGCCATTCTAGGGGAGGAAAAATTATGCGTGCTGCCAGTATCCATGAGGATAATGAAGGGTTTACAGTCTACTTGGCCAACCGTGGAAATGACAGAAGGCTGATGATTGGCTTGGCCTGTTTCAATATCAACATAAATATGAGACTCGCCTTGTATATAGTCAGGCGCATCCTCGTCAGCAACACTGTCTGGATGGTTTGGGTCCTCTGTACCTTCCCAATCCACTTCGGCAAGGGCAGCCTGCACAGTTTGTGTGATGTAGGGGCATTCCTGCATGCGGTGTCCCGGGCAGAAGCACCAATAGCAAGCCTTGTCCCGACGTAACTGGTCACGAGCCTCCTTACAAATGGCTTGAAGAATATCTTTGAAAGCTCCCGTGGCGTTGATGGACTTGTCTGATACTGTGAAGGAGACTTTCTTCTCTGGCTTCTGATATCCAGTTGAGGCAGAAGGCCCCGGGCTAGATGAACGTCCCCTGTAAGGTGCATAACCCCTATTCTGACCAAAAGAAGAGGGTCGCAGCGGGTGATACTTGGGAGCATCCTCCTCTAGGCTAAGGGATTTAGCCTCTGCTTCTGCTACTGTTTTAGGGTCTGTCACTCGAACCATCTTCCTCAAGGTAGGGGATAATCCCTCAATGTACCCCTCAACTGCTCTGCGCTCATTTATCCCAGGGACGTACAAACGCAACCTCATGAACTCATCCGTATAGGTTTGAATCTGCTGGCAGCGGTGAGCCATGGAAACGTAATGAGACTGGCCTTAGCAAAAAATTTGAAGTGGCACCTCCCTCTAGTCAACTCGTGTGAGCGAACATATCCTTTCCACCATATACAGGCAGACCCCGTAAGATTCATGGTGGCAACCGTGCAAATGTCCTTCTCGGTCATACCATAAGATTTGTCGAATTCCTGCATCTCATCTAACCAAGACTCGGCGCATCTACTTCTGACCTGCTTTTTCCTAAGAATTGTGCCAACTTACGATTCTTCCAGATGCTAGTGATAGCAGAGTCCACTGTCTTCTGGTAATCCTTTTTCTTAGCTTTGGCATGGTCGGCCTCGTTCTCAGAGGAATCAGACGAGTCAGAAGACTCAAAGGTGGCATCCGAGGATGAGCTACTGACGTACTCGCTTCGATCGAGTAGCTATAACAAGGACAGGTGCTGGTGCAAGTAAGTCATCCCTTATACTTCAAAGTCCTCAAGAAAGAGAGACAAGGAATATAGGAAAACCAAATTCTTGTATTAAAAGGGCCATCAAAATTTTTGATGCAATAATACATATATTGTAGTGGCCAAAGAATAGGGCCGCCATTAAGAGCCTCATGCTCATCCACGGTGCTATGTCATGTTCCAAGGACGTAAGAGCGAAGTCCCGATGCACCAGCACATAAGTGAAAGTGCGATAAGGAAGCTTCTTATGGCCGGCCAGGGTGGACAAGGCACGGAGGTTCCACCACGATGCTTCGGCCTCTAGGGCCAGGTCTCGTGGCACAAAAAGGACCTATCCTTGCCGGAAGGCTGATAGAAAGAAGCGTGTGAGGTGGTTTCCCAACGCTTTGACCTCTAGTGTGACCGAGGTAGCAACTTCCTTATCGAGGTCCATGGTGACCTCTTCTTCCTTAAGCTCTTGCTATTCCTCCTTTACATGGCTGGGGTTATGATAGAGATCTTCCCCTTCTTCATCCGACTCGGAAGGTACATCGACCATATTGATATTTGGGACGTGAGATCCCATGGTCGTAAAAGCTTCCTGAGGAGGCTGAGATGGAGGATCTTGAAGCATGAGATCCCTGAGCCTAAGGAGTGTGTCAACCGGCTCAATGGTTTCTTGATGGAATTGGAGCAGCTGATGTACCTCTGTAGGAAGCTCGACTGGCGTGAAGTCAATAAAATCATCCATACAATACTCAGCAAGCTCATAAAGCACTTATGCTTTAGTTCGGCCCTTCATGCCAGCCACTACATGGTACGTCCACATGATATCCTCCAATAGGAGGTATTCCTGCCCCTGGTGATAAATGACTGGGAGGGCGTCCAAGCCAGTCAGGCATGCCCCCTGATCTCGGTGTGGTGGCATCTGTTCTGCCAATTGCTTCCACCGGGCAAAGTCATCCTCTCGGATGTACTCGTCTTCTTCCTCGTCCGAGGACTCAGGTACCTTGCCCTTCTCTGCCGGTAGAGTGTCATCTTCCACATACTGGTCTGTTGAATAAGTTAGCAATCAATGTTATTTTTCTCAACTCTAGTTGATAATAAAGATGCCTAGCTCATAAGCAACTGCATATAAACTCATTCTGATACTTAGACATTATGCAAATGATAGCATTTCCATTAGTATGACACCACAATCATAAAGATTATACTACTCACCAATCATATTTGCAACATGATCAATCCTTAAGATATTCACACATTGAAGATAAAATCAATGGCAATATCTAACAATGCAAAACTCAATAGTCTCTACCATTGAAGATAAAATCAATGGTAGTTAATAATAATATAAGCACCATCGATTACCTTTCCTTATGATGATCTCTTATTCCAGAACACCCTGTAGCTGTAATCGAACAAAAGACACTGAGCACCGATCCTTCTTTCTCATTATATTTATAATGAGCAGTTCCGACGGTGATGGAACCGCCCAAATTCTCTGGAGCCTTATCTGTTTCTGGAATCCTTGCTTACAGAGAGTTGCCACTTTTGAACAATGGTTTTGGCTCCAAGCCATTCGATGCCGTCAATATAATAAAGATAATTTTATTCTTTTCATATTTTCACCTTAGGTTATAACCTATGAATATCCCATATTCATAATCTAGGTCAACCTTAAACGAACTTTTCATATCTTTCTTCTTCAACCTAAATCTCCTTCATCCACCAAGTAGATTTTCATTCGATCTTTATGAACCCTAGTGTTCACAAATAACAGATACATTCCACCTCATGTTCCCTTTTAATTGTTAGATCACTTCTCAACATTTATCCAACCTTCTAAGCTCTGATAACTGCATATAAAGATGTGATCTGAACAATATTCTCACATTCCCCTTTTCAGATCACAACTTAAGATGTCTATGCAATTTAATTTGGTAATCAACCTCTGAAATTTAACATAACTTAAGCCTTTTTTCAATACATCTGCTAATTGATCTTCAGACCTAATGTATTCAACATGTATCATAGATCTTCTTACCATATCTCTGATGAAATGTAGCTCCATTTCTATATGTTTTGTCCTCTCATGTTGTATGGGATTTTTGGTCATAGCTATGCAGCTCTGATTGTCACAGAACAACTTTGTGCCTTCATTTTGAATTAAGCCAATCTCTTTCAAGAATCTTCTGCACCAAACAATTTCTTTTGCTGCAAGAGTTGTTGCGAAAGATATTCTCGATTCACCATTTGATGTGAGCAATTGATGATCTTTTTTACTTCTCCAACTTACTGGCCCTTCCTCCAAGCATTAACAAATATCCAGAAGTTGATTTTCGTTCATCCTGATCCCCACACCAATCTGCATCACAAAATGCCTTTAAGATCAAGTCATTTGTATCAAAAACTATCCCAGTAGTCTTTGTTCCTTTCAGATATCTTAATACCCTTTTGGCAGCTAACCAGTGTCCATATCCAGGATCATTGTTATATCTGCTAAGAACATTAACTATATATGCAATATCAGGTCTAGTATTATTTGCTATGTATAATAAGCTTCCCACCAGAGGTCTATATGGTACTTCAGCCATCTTATTTCTCTCTTTATCTGTTTGTGGACATAAATCTCTTGAGATCTTCATTCCTGGCACAACTGGTGATTTGATAGAATTGCATTCAGTCATGTTGAACCTATCAATCACAGTATTAATGCAATTTTCCTGTGAAAGTGTAATCCTTTTGCTTCTCCTATCCCCTGCAACTTCAGTACCCAAGAACTGCCTCAACTCACCCAGATCCGACATTTTAAATTTTTCCTTCAATATGTTCTTGCATCTGTTTAAAATTATTGTGTTGCTGGCTGCCATGACACAGTCATCTACATATAACCCCATTATGCAATAATCTTTCTCCTCTCTAAAAATGTATACATTCCCATCATTCTTCAGTGCCTCAAATCCCTGTTCCTTTAGATAGTTATCAATACATTTGTTCCATTGCCTGGGTTATTGTTTTAAACCATAAACTGCCTTTTTCAGTCTCCAGACCTTATTTGTTCCTTCCTCATACCCAGGTGCTTGTTTCATGAAGATTTCTTCTTCTAGATCAGCATTTAAGAATGTTGTGCTAACATCCATATGGTGCAGCTCCAGATCACATGCATTTGCCATAGCAATTAGCATTCTAATGCTTGTTAGCTTAACTACTGGTGAATAAGTCTCCTCATAGTCTACACCATGCCTTTGTGAGTATCCCTGTGCTACAAGTCTAGCCTTATATTTAGTGCTTCCATCTGCATTTAGTTTTAGCTTGTAGACCCATTTGTTTCCAACTATATTCTTGTTTTTTGGCATGTCAACCACTTCATATGTTGAAGTTCTGTCAAATGCATTAATCTCCTCTTCCATTGCCTCTCTCCACTTATTTGCATTCAAGCTGCTAATGGCATCTTCAAAACTTTCAGGAACTCCATTTTCCAGAACCATTAAAGCTTCAGTTATATTCCCTTTATTTGTATTCAGCCTGCTACTTCTCCCATCCATTTTCCTATTTTCAATGTTGATACTTAAATCATCCTTTAATTTTTCTCCTTCTGTTTTCCTTTGCTCATGTCTTATATTTGAATTTTCCGAAGCATTTTCTTGATCACTTCCAATGTTCTGACTGTGTTCAATCTCCTCTCTTTCTTCTTCTTCCTCACTGTCATTTTCAAAGTCTTCTGGTTTTGATAAACCCGGAGATCCATCTAAGTCATCTGATTTCTCTTGGTTTTCCTCTATCATGGTTTTTGTTATTTCTTTTTCTATAGGTTCTGCATTCATTCCCATTGGCTTATATAGCTCCTTTTCAACAAATTCAACATCCCTGCTAACTAGAATTCTTCTACCTACAGGATCATAAACCCTATAACCTTTCGAATGCTCATCATATCCTACCAAGTAGGTTATTAATGATCTATCATCAAGCTTTAACCTTTTTTCCTCTGGCACATGTGTATATACCAAGCAACCAAATGCTCTGAATTTTTCATAATTTGAGGATTTCCCTGTCCACACTTCATCTGGACTTTTTCCAGCCAATACTCTTGTTGGTAATACATTCTGTATTACTACTGCAGTCTTAACTGCCTCTTCCCAAAGAAAGTTAGGGAGCCTTGAGTGTTTCAGCATGGCCCTGACTGCATTTAAGATGCTTTTATTTTTTCTTTCAGCTGTGCCATTTTGTTGGGGAGTATAACTGCAAGTGTACTGTCTCTTTATCCCCTTCTTTATACAATAGGTCACAAATTTAGCCGACATATATTCTCCCCCCCCATCTGATCTGACACATTTGATTCTTTTACCCGTGGAGCACTCTACTTCTGCTGCAAATTGCCTAAAAGCTTCAAAGGCCAAGTTTTTACTTCTCAAACAATAAACCCTGGTTTTTCTACTATAATCATCAATGAAAGTTATGAAATATTTCTTACCTGTTATCCCAGTTATGTTGAGTGGTCCACAAAGATCTGTATGCATGAGTTTGAGGATTTCCTTTGCTCTCTCCTTTGATCTTGAAAAAGGTAACCTGCATTGTTTTCCTAACATGCATCCTTTGCATATATGATTCACAATGCCAACATAGCATATCAGGAATGGTAGCCATATTAATACTGTTCAAGCAATGAGAATCAATACCAAATAAGTTGCCAACACGTTTTCCAAGAAATTTCAATTGATTTCCTTCATAAACTTTACATTCGAGTTGCTCAAACACAACTTTGAAACCCATGTCAACTAGTTGACAAACTGAAATTAAATTCCTGACTAAGCTTGGGACACACAATACATTTTGTAGATTGACTGCTCTTCCTTCCAAATCAAACAACTCTAAAACTCCTACTTCTTCAATCTTCTACAAACTGCCATTTCCAACTTGCACATGTCCTCCTTTAGTGCCTTTGCATTCCTTTAACAACTTTGATGTACATGTTATGCTCTTTTCAGCTCCACTATCTAAAATTAGAAGGTTATCATCATTAATATTTGAATAAGCAACAAAAATTTGAGATTGTCTTACCTCTTCATCTGTTTCTGATGTACCCTCTTCTAGCTTGACTTCTTCTGCCATGTTTGCTTCAAAAGCAGCTTTGCCTCTTCCCCTACCTCTTCCCCTTGCATTAGCATATCTTTCTCCCCTTCCTCTTCCTCTAGAGCCTTCTTTAAGTGTGGAACAAGTCGAGGCATAATGGCCTCTGCCTCCACAATGATAACAGTTTATTTCCTTTGTTAGGTTTGGACAGTTTACCTTTATGTGCCCTTGCTGATTACAATGAAAGCAAGGTCCAATTCTGCCTCGACCGTCTACTTTATTCTTCCCTTTAATAAATAGAATTTGGCTTGTTTCATCTTCATCACTAACCTTATTCTGCTCAATCTCTGTTTTCAACATCCTTTCTGCTTCCTCTCTAGTTCTTGCTATTGTCCTAATGATAGAAATGTTTCCCAAACTTGTTACACTCCTGGAGATTGCAAGAACTTGCTGCTGCTGAGAATATGTCACCCCTGCACCCTCAAGATCTGCAATGATATTGTCAAAGCTTTGTAGAAACTCATTCACATTGCTTTTGTCAACAAGCTTTAGTCTCCTCAGTTCATTTTCTAAGACATCAATTTGAGATGAGGTTTTTTCTTCATATGTCATCAACAAATATTTCCACATATCTCTAGGATGTTTTCCTCTTAGTTTCAACACTATTCCAGAGCTTACCTTGCTTATTATAATTCCTTGAGCCTCTCTTAATTTGGCTTGACTTTCACTGCCTTCACCTGCACCAGAGGTTACACTTACCTCTCTCCCTTCACCTTCAGCCATACTCTCTCCTTCTGCAGTGGAACTTGTATTTAATTTCTTTTACAACTGTGTCAGCAGGTTCAACAATCTCCCATAAATCTTCCACTTGCAACACATGCTTTATCTTCTCTTTCCAAACTTGGAACCCTGAATCTCCTTTGAAAACTTCAATAGTATTCAATAATCCTGCACCAAAACGGCTAGACATCTTTTTCTAGCTCTGATACCATTGTTGAATAAGTTAGCAATCAATGTTATTTTTCTCAATTCTAGTTGATAATAAAGATGCCTAGCTCATAAGCAACTGCATATAAACTCATTCTGATACTTAGACATTATGCAAATGATAGCATTTCCATTAGTATGATACCACAATCATAAAGATTATACTACTCACCAATCATATTTGCAACATGATCAATCCTTAAGATATTCACACATTGAAGATAAAATCAATGGCAATATCTAACAATGCAAAACTCAATAGTCTCCACCATTGAAGATAAAATCAATGGTAGTTAATAACAACTAACCACCGATTACCTTTCCTTATGATGATCTCTTATTCCAGAACACCCTGTAGCTGTAATCGAACAAAAGACACCGAGCACCGATCCTTCTTTCTCATTATATTTATAATGAGCGCCCGAACGGTGATGGAACCGCCCAAATTCTCGGAGCCTTTATCTCATTTTAGGAATCCTTTTGCTTACAGAGAGTTGCCACTTTTGAACAATGGTTTTGGCTCCAAGCCATTCGATGCCGTCAATATAATAAAGATAATTTTATTTTTTCATATTTTCACCTTAGGTTATAACCTATGAATATCCCATATTCATAACCTAGGTCAACCTTAAACGAACTTTTCATATCTTTCTTCTTCAACCTAAATCTCCTTCATCCACCAAGTAGATTTTCATTCGATCTTTATGAACCCTAGTGTTCACAAATAACAGATACATTCCACCTCCTGTTCCCTTTTAATTGTCAGATCACTTCTCAACATTTATCCAACCTTCTAAGCTCTGATAACTGCATATAAAGATGTGATCTGAACAATATTCTCACATGGTCCATAAGAATGGCCAGGGCGAAGGCCACTTCAAGGTACTGCTGGCTTCATGTGTCACCATTGGTGGATTGCGGCCCCATCTAGGCTTGCCTTTTAGAACATCATATGCATGCGTGTCTCCTCCCAGCATTTCCCTCACCACAGCTCTCTCTAAGTAGAGCTGGGGCGGATCCCCTAAAGGAATACAAAGAGGTAGCATCTCTTGAGTATAAAACTCAAGAAAGCCCGCATAATCGGGATGGCTCTGCATGTTGGCAATGAGGTCTATCTTCTGGAGAAAAAAGGGCTATAGGAGATCAAAGGGAACTTGGGAGTCCCAATGCTCTCCGTCCTGATACCATTGGAGCAAGGTTGGGGTCATCATTGGAGCTGCAGGCGTGGAGGAGGAAGAAGGAACAAGATAAGCAAGAGATAAAAAAAAAAAAAAAAAGAACCCTAAAGGTGTTTAAATAGCTTTTCACTTTTATGCTGACATCAGTCAGTATTTAAATAATTATTAAAATTATTTATTTTTGTATTTTTTTTTTTGGTAAGATGAAGTTTAAATAGACAAAACTCGATTATATTCATATATTATACAAAATTGATACAAGAAAGATGCTTGATGGACAAGCTAATTATGATCTCCCCGAATTCTTCGAGCGAGAGCCAAATCCTTCGTCATAATAGTAACCCTTTTCTCATGGATAGCGCAAAGGTTAGCATCGCCAAAAAGGGCTATGAGGTAAGCCTCAGCAGCCTCCTGCAGTGCTAGTATAGCAAAAGTTTAGAACCGCAGGTCAGTCTTGAATTCCTGGGCTATTTCGCGGACCAAACGCTGAAAAGGGAGCTTCCTTAACAGGAGATCGATAGTCTTTTGGTACTTATGGATCTCCCGTAAGGCCATTGTGCCTGGTTTGAACCGATGCGGTTTCCTTTGGGCCACAGCCCTCTAGGTCGACATTGGCTTCTTGGGCAAACTCTTGCCCCCTGATACTGGGTGAGGCCTTCCCGACACTCCCAACAGCCTTGAGCTTTTCCTTGCATTGGCTCCCCGACTTATGGGCGGTGGACTTCCGCCGTCTCTTAATGGGAGGCTTCTCAGTCTGGTCAGGGTCGCATGGGGTCTCTTGCTCTGTATCTGGCTCCTGCTGCTGCTGATCCTGGTTCTGCTTGGCAAGCTCCTCTGCTTGTCGTTGTTGCTCGGCTCTCTTGGCCTCTTCGCGTGCGGCACAGGCATCGGCCATGCTCTCTTCCATTTCAACAAAGCGTCGGGCCGTTATCCTTCGAAGCAGTTCGGCACGATAACGGTCTGGCCAGGCTTGCATGTCCAACTGAATCAATGATCAAATGATCTGTGGTAATGTACGATGGGACTTCACCCCAAGTAAAACTCTGGGTGGCGTCATCATACTCATAAGGGGGAAGCTCAAAGGGGTTGCCGTCTATAATGGCTCTCCCATCACTCAGGTAAATATACTCGAGGCCCCGAGCGTTTGGGTCTCCCCTCTCCATCTCCCTTGTATCATCCAGACGGGCTAGCTCCCTGATTCTCGCAGCCTCCCTCCGGATGGCTTCCTCCTCAGGGACCTCCACGCACGAGGGTGGATAAAACTTAACCAGCATCATCACTTGGTCAGGTAGCTCGATCACGGTATAAGGCTGCTGGAGAAGGTTAAGCTTTATCAGAAAGCACTCAGAGAGGTGGAAGATGGGGTATGGAATCCTAAATCCGGCAATGAAGCGCTGCACTAACTCAGTCAAAAGTCTCTCGACTAGGTCCGGGTCAGTAGCAAGGTGCTCTCCGAGTTGGGCAAATATTTGGAGCACAGTGAAGTTGCTGGGACTTAGGGTACCTTTAGTGCGTGCCATAGTCATGGGCATTAGGTGAAAAGAGGCGTGAAAGGAGGCGTTAGGAGTTGGTAATGGCGTAGGGCAGCAGTGGAGGCAAGGCGCTTCAAGCTTCAACTCCGGCCGCTATAGCGGACGGGCTAGGCAGACGCATGACAGAGGCAAGGCGAGCAAATAAAAAAAAAAAAAACGTCACTTTGATTTAAAGTCCAAAATTTTTTTGAAAACTTTCTTTTTAAAAGGAAATTTTTATACGGCGGTATATGCGTTTTATATGACCGGGCGCCACCGTGATTATACGGCCCCCGTTCAAAAATCTGAGACGCTCCAACTCGAGCGTCGCCCGAGTAAACTTTTGACCCATTTTTTTTTTTCCCTTTTGCTGCCAGGTAACGATGCCCCTTAGGGTATTTGGATGATGACCGACATGTTGGAGGAATAATTCCGTCCATCCGAGCTACCTGGAGAAAGTTATGGCGCTTGTAAAAACACGAACCTCTAGCTCCATCATCTAAACCTAATCACTCTATTGTAGAGCACTCTCC
The DNA here is from genome assembly GCA_021234155.1 of Isoetes taiwanensis. NCBI lineage: Eukaryota > Viridiplantae > Streptophyta > Lycopodiopsida > Isoetales > Isoetaceae > Isoetes > Isoetes taiwanensis. Next base: position 7,038,241 of record JAJEKV010000060.1, read on the forward strand.
TACTCAACTAAGTTATTCCTCCCATAACTAGGTCAACTCACATGCTAACTATAGTAAGTACCGTCAATTAACGAGTTAGATTATAGTCAGTGCAATGATTTGGTCCACCAAAATCATGCTCTGATACCACTTTGATGCTCCTAGAATCTATACGATGCTCACATCGTATAAATATGGAATTCCCCCCATGGCGACTACATCACCATGGTAAGGCCCTCCGTCATACTCGGACCAGTTGGGATGGCCAAGTGTCCAGGTGAAGAACACAAAGGTGTCATTCGTCCCACGTCCTCTATGGGAAATCTTATACAGCGGAAGCATACATACACGTTAGCAGACAACAATCATGCTAAAATAATATACCACCACGAAGGGTGGCCCATCCATCATCATCAACGAAAGAAAAGTACAACCATCAATAATATGAACAATATATTATAACAAGGCGCTACCCGAGGCTCAGACTCCAAGGGGTCAACTGACGGCCAGGCCTCAAGATAACAGCAGACGGAAGTATAACATGGCGTTGGCTGGCATACAACAATGGCTAGGGTAATCCACTTCATCCGCCCCTCCTGTGCACATTTTGCAGATAGGCTGAATCATGCGATGACGTGCTTGCAGCCCTCCGGAGACGCAATCCCAAGGAATCACCCTTTGGGACTATTACATCTCCCCGGTCCGATGAGGCAAGTCATAGAAGCTTCTTCTCCTAGATCACAACGGCTCCCTGGGTGTGCTAGAGGATACCTGCCACCTCTGTAGCACCCGTATCCGTACCCGACTTACCCCCCAATCTACACAAAGTCGAGGACGTCCATAACGACCATGTCCAACGACCTAGGAGGTGTCAGACCCATACCCGACCCACACACAGTGACCGACTATAGACCTAGCATACTGTAGGAGCCCCAAAGCCACGCTCAGCAAGGCTCCACCCCTGATTCCCCAGTGTGTCCGTTGTTTGGTGCTGAACCACATCATAGCATCCTCAACCATGTTGGCTCTTGTGCACAGGCCGCATTTACTGGGTTTTAAGGGTTCTAACTAGGAACATCTCTACTTCTAGATGGCCTTTAGGTCTCTACCCTTCCCTTAACCCCAATACACGGAGGGAGCAGAAAGAAAGAATATAAAACACCATTTAAGTATCCATCATCATCCAAAACAACATAAGAAAGAGAATTTAATCATTCCATCTAGTCAAAAAAGTGTTAACGGAGATAGAAGCTATCTAGGGACTAACCAATCTCTTGGCTGGAGCCATTATCATGGTAGGTCTCCATACTTGGGGTTTGTTGGCAAGAACTGGCAAGAACTGGGAGCTGCTCCTCCTCTCCTCTTCCCAATTCGAATTTTGGGTAAAAAATGGGGGGTAGGACCCCTATTTCTCCACCCAAATTAGCAAGTCCCACTTGGCCAATCGAGTTTGGCCAGGTGGCACTCCCTTATTGGTGACATTTACCTAATTATACCTTAATTAGCATAATTGGGTCAATTATCCCCTAATTTTATTAGCATAGCTAATAAAATCCATTTTAAGTGAATCTAAGTTATCCTCTATAGACCCTTAAGGGTTTAATTAATTACTGGTGATGTGTCATGGTATCCATACGTATACCGTATAAATACCTGGACATCTTTTTAACATCAAGATATTAGGAGGCTCGAAAAAAAGGCAAGACTAGTTATCTGCTGCAATGAATAATTCCCTATGCTAAATCAAAGTTGAGTTGAACATGCTTAGCTATGCTTAGCTGAATATGCTCCTCAAATGTCCTTCACATAAATGAATTACCAAATAATCATGTTCTGGCTGTGCCGCCCTAGTGACTATTCGTTGTGCTATTTTCTTAAAGATACATGTAATAACTGTAGCATCTGTAATAACCAGCCAATTCTCTAGGCAGTTAGGTTACTATTGCGCATTTTCATATTATGCAGGTTATTATTGCACATTTTGGCATAGTGCAGCATACACTCATCAAGAGGCTCTAAATTGAGGCAAGGATATTTATTTGCGGCAGAAAAGACAAGGCTCTATGCATCTTGACGTGGACAAGCCAAATGCAAAGAGGTTGTCGCGTACATGCTTTACTAGAATTAACACAAACTACAATTGCAAAGAGTATATCTTCATTTGATAAGATGTCCTCCATCATTGAGGTATTGGGTAATACAAATAGAAGAAACAAAAGTAAGATATTTTAGGGACTTGTAGCTATCGTTTGCAAATATTTTTTAGCATTGCCTCTATGCCATCACAGAAATGAATGTGCACACGAGAGCTAACGAATACATAAACAAATAAAGTTGTTACCATATTGAAAAGCAAGATGTGGGAAAGAGATCATTCTTTGCTTCTTCTTCACCAGCCTGGAGATTTGATAGAGAACGTAATATGAACTTCATAAATTAACTTGAATGAGAACATAAAGTTGTACGCATGCATGGCATTTGCAGCCATAATGAAGACTATGAAACATCCTTCCATATTCCCATGAAGCATTCCATTGGAGAATTAGGTGGCCTTTTCAGATAATGCATCATCAGCATAACCAGACATTATAGCATTTCACGAAACTATATCTCTTCATGAATCTACATTAGTTAGAAATCTATTATTTAAAGAGGTAATTGAATAATCAACACTTACGAAGCTGCATTTATCATCATTACAGGGCAGTGACTTTGATAGAATTATATGTTGACTATGTCTAAAAATACTTAATCTTTCTGCATATGTTCTCACCTGTCGTGCATGTCTAATGTGCATGAATAAATAAGTAATGCCATCTTATCAACGATATGGAGACTTGAGGACAAACCCAGAAAACTAAACATTGTTCTTAAAACTGCATCATGATAACGGTAATCAAACAAAGTAGGCTGCCTGTTGTGATTTTATACAATTTTAAAATAACAGTTTTGAAAGTCATGCATATTGATACTTCCAACTTCCCACTAAGGCCAACAGAGGCATCCTGTTGTTCTTATAGACATGTTCTTGAAGACTAGCCTATGTGCGTGAAGCCTCCTTCTCTGACAACTTCTCATTTTGATCCTCCTCCGCCTGATCATCCTGTTCTTGTGTCTCTGGGTCCTGCTCCCCATTCTTCTCTGTTTGCTGCTCCTCTTGCGCTTCTGTGGACTTTTGCAGATCTTCTGTTCTCTTCCGTTTCTTGGCTTCTCGAGCCTTATGATGTATGGCACGAACTTGGGCGCTCGCTAATCCCTCTTCTATCATCATCCTTGCCGTCTGTTTGGTGCGGGCCATACTTGATATCACCTCGATCGCCTCATCGAAATGATGGCTCAAGTTGAATATGGGAGGACTTCCCATTGTAAAGCCTCATAAGCCAGTGAGGATAGGTAGTTCCCATGGATGCATGCATGGAGAAGTCAAACTCCCTGCTGAAACTACGTGCTTTGTTCCTTTCTCTTTGTTTCCAGTTTGTTTTGTCTTCTATTTTTTCTTTCCCATTCATGCCGCTGCTATTTGTTCTTTTGTGCTTTGCACTAGGAGTTTTGGGTGCTTGGAAGATGTATTCTTTGCAATAGGGGTTTTGGTGCCCGAAAGATTAGGTTTCAAAGCAGCATTCATGGCTGGTGATTTCTTCAATTCAACAGTATTTGAGCTCTTTCAAGGATCTTTCACCTCTGTCCGAGCCTAATGATACTGCATGGAAGGCCATAAGAAAGGTTGTCATCTATTTCTTCGAGTTAAATCATTTTTCAAAGGGCTTGGTTTTCCTTGGATACATCTAGAAGGTTTTGAAAATTTTGTTTACATCTGGCAAAATAAATGGGCAGTTAGTCCTATGTTTTGTCAAGCTTATGTTTTATTTTTCACTGTTTCTTGCAGTAAAGTTGGTTCTATTCTGATATAGAGAGCAACCCTTTGTTGAGTACCAACTTATTTTTGAGAGAGAATTTATGTTTCACCTAATCTGATTACACACCTTTTCTACCGTAAAGAAAAAACTAATTGCCTCGTGATGTGAACTCGGAGACATCACATACAGGCAAAACAACTTCCAACTTCTTTTTGTTCTTATCAAATCGTGCTTGCCCTTTAGAATAGTCCACCGGATGAGGCAATGACACCTGAACGTAGAAAATGATTATATACAATCACAGACACTTTTATCTTTTATGTATTACCTTTAACTTATTTTTGCCGGGAACTCTCAAAAACACCTCCGTTGTTGAAACATCTAACTGCATATCGGCTGCAGATTCCTGTATAAATATGAAGAGAACATGAAATAGTACCATCTAGAATATTATTTCGTTGTGGATGCTTACAACATCTGGGAGATTCACTCGTAAGAAAATTTCTTTAGTCTTTTTGAGGTCTTCTTTACTAGCAGAGTTGTCTTCCCTGTAATTATATTTCCACGCAGAGATCAGAATTAAGTATTCACCAGATAATGTGACAATGTTAGACGACGACATGGGTGTCAGCTTTACATTGCAGACAAATAAATCCTTGTATAATTATCAAACCTTCCTGTAAGCTTCGTATAGATAAACTCATGCAAGCGATAATCACGTTATAACATGCTCTCACAAAGTAAGTGGGTATGCCCAGCTTCCATTCGTTTCTAAGTGAAGAATATATGGCTTCCTATATGTTGTATCTCAATATGCAATTTAAATATACACGTGCATACCAGTACTCTGCAAGGTCCAAGTTACTCCTATGAATGATTTCGTACGAAGGTACAATCTCTTGCGTTGTGCCTATTTCCTTATTCTTGCCACAAGGATCACTTTCGCTACCTACAGATTGCTTGCAACTTTTCAGAAGAGAAAGAACATTGGCAGGTATCTGCAGATGCTCAGAGAGGACTTACTAGTATTTTCACAATCCTTTGGCTGAGACACTATCCTAGCACCATTGCATTTCTTATCATTTTCTGTTATTGAAAATTGGATTGCAGATAAAGTGCATGTTAGACCATATTTACTGACTCCAAGAAGCACAAATTTCTTACTTGTTTCTGACTTTGTTTTTGGAATCGTTAACATGCTAGGTGTGTTGGTAACTCCTTTATACTTCAGCTTGGGAAGAATAAAATCTGCATCAAGATATGTAGATGACTAGATTAGTATGATCTTTTAGTGAAGTAGGACTTAGATTATACCTCTATCAAGTTTTAGGCCATGTTGCTTTTCCACTGCTTCCATAGATGTCTCAATCAGAAGTTTTTTAAACTTTGCATTTTTACAAGCATAAGTAATAGCTTCATCATTGACAACGAAATCGTGCACTTGAGAATCCTTACCACCTACACAAAGTCAATTTAGTTAGTATTGTTTCTTATTAGGTCTGAGCAATATATCTTCTCTCTTAATAGTAATCTTTTGATCATCGAGGCTTAGGTCCATCACAAATATCCATAAAAATGTTTGCATGTCTTTATTCAAACTTTTAAAAGATTGCAATCGAAAACCTTTATATCAGAAAGCAACTACACAAAGAGTAACCTTTTATCACAACCTTCCAAAATTATGCCAAACCAAGTATTATGTTACTCTTTTAAAATGCCAAAACAACATAGATAACATGAAAAAAGAAAAGATAACCATAGCTCAAATAGATGGGCCTCCTACTGAAAGAAAAGTTTTGCATAAAATATAAAAGCTTTATCTCAGGGCACGACAAAGAAAAATTGGGTTGGTACAGGAACTTTGAATAGAAAACCATGCAGGTGCACAACAAGTTAGTATGGTCCTTGAGTTCAGTTTATGGACTCTATGCGAAGCAAGAAGATTCTAATTAATCTGGAATTTAAGCAAGTCAAAACACAATTCCTCGGGCCGCCAACCTCTATCCTTCTCATCTTTCTTTGGGCCTAAACTATAAGGTATTTGCCATTGCACTCCACTTCGATCAGTCCTGGGAATTGATTTTGCCCTTTCCAATATATCCGAGTGGCAGATATTGATAAAAACCTGTAATACAAATCCAACTGTAAGGAAATGAAAACAAAAGGATGAGAACCAGCCAGAACAACAACTTGCCAATAATACTTCTAGTACTCTACTTTTGCAGGACATCACTTTCCTACCTTCTGTCCGGTTTCTATGTTTCTCGTCTTTATACAAAATGCAGCATTTGGAATAAGTAACTGTTTTCCATCCATTGAAAACTCCTTTCTTTCTTCAGCCATCCTTATATATGCTTCCGCCTCCTAAGAATTAGAGAATGGATAACTTCTGGCAAACAAAGGGCCAAAAAGGCACAAAACAAATACTTTCCGTAAAAGAGGCATACCTCTTTGGATCGAGGCTCTGATATTTCTTTTGCATAATCGAAAAAGAGTTTCTTGAACTCAGGATCTTTGAAAGCCTTCTCAAATCTGCTCATTTCCTGCAATTATAACTCATGTTAGAGAAATATTACAGCCTAGACCCAGTAGATGCTGGCAATTAAGAACTAACATACATCTGATGACAGGTTCAGATCCTTGATGGCATCCTCAGCCATAGTAACAACTTTCTTGCGATTCTCCCTATGCAGAATGAAAGCAGGATGTCAAAACTTGATTACATTCTGATGTCAAACTTGATTACATTGTCTTTCTTTCTTATTTAGTCATCATTTTAAAGAAACTACTAAAAGTGAGCCCAATGTTGGAGACGTTTTATAACTGTAACTTATGTCCACTGGATCCACAAGTGTCAATTTTTGTTGGAATCCAGTTCTTTGATAGCACTAAGGCAAAGAAAGAGCTTGAAGATCATGCAATGGCACAACAAATTCAATTGCACTATATTTATATTGCCATTGCCTGCTGCAGCATCACAGAAGAGCCTTTGTAGGAACTGGCAGCCTTTAAGATAATTGATGACCAGAAGAAACCAGTCAACATCCAGAGCATCGCTTAGAAATTTCTTGGTTGCCTGCATATCATCGAAATGTTGGAGGTTCCAGGATAGATATCCAAGGACTAAGCATCCGTGACAAGCAGCATCCAAAGTATTTTCCCACACATAGAAGGTGAAGATAATGGAAATTTTCCGCATATAGCAGGGAAAACACTAAATTTTCGAGCCCTAATTTTTATAGATCGACAAGATCTAACGGTTTAGGATAATTCCAAATCAAATTTTAGGAAGGAGTTAATTTTCATCACGAGAAAATTTGGAACAAATGTTTTCTTGGGTTGCCCATAAAGTGCAAGCACTCGCTCCCATAGGTAAAGGGCATATTCAGGGTATATGAGTATGTACCCCGATTTTTTTTTTTTTAGCTGGCTTAAACCATGTAATTTGCCCGTAGTTATGCGCACCTGTCATATTATATATAGCATTCTATATAACAAAAAATTAATGCATCTGACACTAATTATATAATTTTAAAACATGGCATGCCTTTATGTCATATATTGCTACTCATTTATATGTCTACTGTATTGAGAAACTTATGTCAAATGTCATGTTTGGCATGCCATTAGTCTTCATACACGTGTCATACAACACTAGTAATATGTCTTGCTTGCAAGTGTCGTGATCAAACCTATTACCTTAGGAGCTACATCATGGTACACACAAGCTTATGTTAATTAGCACATGCCTATGTTATGATCCGAGATGGTAGTACTCATGACAAAGCATTGTTTGCAGCAATCGTATCCAGTAACATTTTGCTGAGGTGATTGTTAAGAATGTTGTAACACTAGAGCTTTCAAGTCAAGTTCTACTAAGAATGTTGTAACACTAATACTTTTATTCATTCTACTAGCAAGTTCCCTTCGCAATACTTTTTCTTCAGATATAAGTTAAGAGATTGGGCATGGAGAACCGCCGACAAGTAGAATATGTTCCGATATGGTGGCATATCAAAATATGGGATGTCCTTGGATCCCGTTTGTAACCAAAGTGAAGGAAATCCATCAGATCATCATGTGGAGAAGATTCTCTTATCTCTTACACCACATAGGAGGTAACGCAGTTCCTTGATGTGCTATTACTCCAAAGGTAGAAGACCTCTAGTTCCCTGGTGAAATACAAGAGTTCTACAATCTAAAATTGGGTACCTTCAGCAAATATGAAAAGCTGAAGTCTGAAATGATTATACTTGGCATTTGAAAGTGCATATTAGAAAAGCTCTGATTCCATAAACATAAAATTTACTATGAAGTAGAAAATATATACGCTGATCTTGACATGTTAGATTCAACAGCTGCAGTAAGGCACATAAAAAAAAGAGATTGGAGAATTGAACCCCAGACTCCAGAAGACATATTTTTTCTCATTCTAAGAAGTCAATAAATTTCCCTTCAAAAAGAGAGTTTAGCTTGTTTAAGAACTTTCAAGTTCTAGATTGACCTATAGGAGCATTAAAGTCTCCAACAAGATTCTTGTAATGATTTCATGAAATGATTTGACACCCCAAAATTTAAATATCAAACTGTAATGCCCAGGTTATGAGAGATCAAACAGAATTCTAGAAAGGAAGGAGATTCTTATTTGCCACAGTTGGTAGTCAAAGACACAGAGAGTATGCAATCTTATTTCTGGACATAGCCACTAAACCAATAGCACAGCCTAATATCATTCATGATCTTAATTCATTGAAACAAGCCTGACTTCTATAAGCAGCAAGCATCTTGCCTTCCTGAAGATGATCATTAATCGACAATCCTTTTTTATTTGTTTATCATAGAACTCCAACCAATTCATGAAAATTGCTTCTTATCTGCCCAGAATTCATCAAACATATGATCTAAGGTGTATTTTTCTCGTGGCACTAGAACATCCCAAGAATTCAACCCAACGCAACAAATCAGGCTCTATTGGTATTTTTTAAAAAAAATCCTTAACTTCATCTATTTGCCATGCTCTGCCTAAAAGTAAAAGCATGCATCTGCAATGATCTGCTAGTGGTCTAAAGAGATAATCTTGTAAAATGAATTCTTACTTCTTATTCTTAACTTTTCATAAACTTTCAGCAATAGCAGGTCGCTCCATGCTCAAGTTCTGCAAAAAAGCAATATGCATCGTCATAACTCCGAACGAGACAAGCTAAAAGTTAAATGTAAATAATCTTTAGACATCCCCCTCACAAAGCATTGATGTTCTCATTGTATTGTGGACTGTATGGCCGAGAGGCCGTTTCTCTCGACCGTTTCTGTACTATTGAGTGGTAGCTTATCCTCTCTGCCCACTAGAAACCAGCATCTCAATCTCATCTACATAAATCTGTACCATTGGCCATAGTAAACAGTGTGTGCAAGCATATCACCATATCTGGGATTGTATGCAGTCGTACTAGGCCCTTACTGTTGTTTTCATCATATATCATGGTTATTTAAAAGCAGGAATTTGTAAACGCTGCTAGTTTCAATTTAAATCATGTAATGGTTTCAATGGCCAGTTTTACCAAGTAAGAACAACCAATGTGCTAAACTATGTAATGACAGGAAAACAGAAGAGGTTCGAACCAGAAATTGAACTAAAAATCAAGTAACTTCTGCTTGACAAGTTTCCCAATTACTTAGTCAAGTTCAATTGCCTTTAGGCATAGGATGTAAGGCCCATCTAAACCCCTGATGGAATAGCATTCCCCTGTGCCATCTATGAGCCTTTACTTCCTACCAGATTCTGAAGGGCATAAATAACTTCAATTAGGGTCCTTCTCTGTGCCTCCTTCCCTTGCATTCATGCTTAAACATTCGGGCAAAAAATGGTGCATTAGCAAACCTGCTTGTCATAAGCACCAAAAATTCATGCAGTTCTTTGCAGTCCTAACAATTGTTTGATTTGTTGCATAAGTTGTCTAAAACATTATGATTCTTCATACGGTCATGCCTTTGATACAAAGTGAAATAGAGTTTTTTACGGAAATTTATAATAACCTGTAAATAAACAAGAAAAACCTGTAAATAAACAAGAAAGCACTTACGGTAGAACTCCAGCAAGGTTTCCATTTGAACCAGATTAAAGACCCTTAAGAGATAATCCTTCCACCCAATTGAGCTGCCTGCAAAAACCTACATATGGGTAACGCGATATCGTCCATAAGCGTAATAAGAAATCCTCAAACAAGTATCTTAAAAATAGAATTTACAATGAAAAAAAACTAGATATGTAGGCAGTAGCCACCAAACAAAATATGAAGAAAGTTAGCGGACAAGACTGCAGCAGGTTATGGCAGGCTGAGGGTCCGCTACAGGACTCATGCACTTTTTGAAGTTGGAAGCGACAAGACTTTCTTGACAGGACACGAGCAACTAATTTTCAACATCATTTAGCTAAACCACACTAAGCCTAGACTGAGAGAATAATTTCAAACAAACAAATTAAATAACGCCAAATGGATAGTTAACTGTTCCAAAAAGGAATTGTAAATTCTATTGCATCCCTTGGGAAGCTTAGTCAATAGTTTAGAGGATCCCTATAGATCATTCTAGAAATTGCCTTGATCTCCGTTCTCTAATTGCAAGAATTGGGAAACACCTCTTTAGGACCTGTGTTTCTGAATCATGTGTGAAGGTGTCTGTCCTCTAGGACTCAGCAGAATAATTTTGCCCCATCAAGCGTAAAATAGGCCTATCAGAATCATATATGTCAGGGATGGTTTTTTACTGTATGAGGTATTCTATTATATTGAGCATATGCACAGCCCTAAATATGACAAATATAGTCTGATGCAATTGCCTGGAATTGGGGAGCTGCCAAACTATGATACTCCGTCTAGCCACTAGTTTAGAAGATGCCTATGTCTAGCCACTAGTTTAGAGGATGCCTATGCAGAGGTATCCTATTATACTGAGTATAAGCATAGACCCTATAATCCAAGAAAAGATAGGAGGCTTACAAAGCAATATGCAGCGTCATAAACTCAAAGGCGAACCAAGAATTGATCTTGTGCCAGCACATATACGCTCTTTATCAGTTTGCAACATTATGAGCTGATAACATTTGATTAAGGTAAACCTAGGAAGGAAATGGCAGGCTGAAGGAGCGATGAGTAGCCACATTAGAGATACAGAATGCTGCATTTTCATATAAAATTTTTGGTTTTGCAACACATCAGCAGCAATAAATCAAAATGTGGATTGACTACAATTGTTGTCCTACATCATAGCAAAGGGGAACGTTTTGGTCCTATAAATTCCAATAATTAATGTAAAAGAGTCAGAGCCATATGCTGGTGCATTGAGTTCAAATCGTTCCTTCTTATTTGACGCATTGAAGGCAGCCGGCAACTTAAGAGACATACAGACTGACATACCTTTGTGTTGACGAATTAAAAACCATAAACTGTATAATTGCCATACAAAGGCTAGCACCGGAGAAATTATCACTCAGGCCTTATTCATCAGATAAAACTTTTATCATGTCACGCAGAGGTTTTTACTAAAGAATGCATTGCACGTGCCTTTGCAGCTAGAACTGACGCCACCACATCTAAACATCAACTTGCACAGATTACAGAGCAAACTCTGGCAAATAGACATGTTGGTCCATACCAAAGTGAGAACCCGAAATGCAAATGGCATGGCAAGGTAACTCACGTCTCAAATGCCAGGACATCATTATTCTGTGATGCCGGGAACTACGGGCCATTGAATTTTTAAAACAGTCTATTCTAGATCATGATCAAATGGCTTAAGCCACATCCAACTCAAATTATCCTGTGATGCCGGGACCTATGATCTTGAATATGATCTTAATTAGGGCTGAAATAGAGCTACGATAAATAGGAGCTAAAAAAACCTGATTTACCTTTGTGGAGCATCATAAGGCGTCGATCGATACCTTTGTGGAGCATCTTCTGCTCTAACCTAGGCGACGGTCCAGAACGGCCATCGAGTTTTGAAGACCGTCTGGTACTGTAGATCATGATCAAATGGCATAACCAACTCAGATAAAGGGCCACTGTGATGGAAACCTTGTTAATTTAAGTGTCGGGATATAAAATATTAGAATGATGATTCCACATAACATGGAAATACAGTAAAGTAAAGATGGGTAAAATAAAAAAACTTTTGAAGGATCAGCACCCATTTGTGGCTCTCTTAAGATAAAGTCACCCAAAGATGAAGAAATAGACCTTCATAATGGGCTCAAGCTCCACCTTGATAACCTATAGGTTAAGTGCAAACAATCTTACCGTCATTTAGGGAAAAAAAAACAAATCTTAACACATTTCTTTGATATAGCCCATTTGTCAATCCCATTTTTCCATTTTCCGTCACTAATTTTCTATTTTTTTCTCCGTACAATTTTCGCCAATTTTTGAGGTATTGTTGAAGCATGTTATTTTCATATCTCCATCAAAGCTCGTTTTTCCCCCGACGATTTTTCTCCTTAATCCAAATCTCCGGTCATTCAATTGGTTTTATTATTTTAATGTTGAAACTCAATCTGCTCACCAATCTATTCATTTGGTTTTATTGTTTTAATGTTGAAACTCAAATTGTTCTTGGATATAACCTCTTAGAATAGAATCTACGATTTAATCCCTACGGCTAAATGCGAGGCCAAATTATCATTGTTAAAAGTGTTGGGAATAAAATATTTAGAATTTTCCACATCTTTAAAAGTAAAGAGAAAATAATTGTTTTTCGGAAACCATTTGGCCTATAACAACAAGTTAGTATTTATTTGGCATTGTTTGTCAATCCACCATTCCTCAAAGACCGTTATTTTTCTCCTACATTGCAATTGGTTTTATTATTTTAATGTTGAAACTCAATCTGCTCACCAATCTATTCATTTGGTTTTATTGTTTTAATGTTGAAACTCAATCTGCTCAGGCTCTGAAATTATCATTGTTAAAGAAAAGTTATTTTTACATCTTTAAGAGTATTCGAGACCCATATGGCATTGCATCTAAGGTAGAAATGCAACAGAAAGTTCTTGTTTAAATATGTAGCAAAATAACAGGGAGTTCCAGGAGGATTTGATATGGATATAAAAAATAATAACAATTCCTGAAATTATAGTCCATATATCCCAAAAACAATTGAATGGGTTGTTATAAAAAAAATATAGATTCATATATTGGTTAAAGTAGTCTTAGGAGACGCTATAATAAATGGTTTTCAAACTGTCTCACGACAAAAAAAGAGTACATGAAATCTGTAGATCCTTTTCACAAGCAGTATAAAAATCTAGTCAAGCAAAAAAAAAAAGAGAGAGAGATTAGGAACGCAAACACTAGAAAAGGGTCATGTAAGAAGTGGATAGAGATCCAAGAAGTTTCTGGAAACAGGTCATCTAATAACATAGAAATTGAAGATATAACAAAGAATAATCTTTTGTCTTTCACAATAGATACATATAACTTGGATTGCACAGGAGACGCTATACACATATTCACAAGAAAAGATGTACAAATGGCCCTATAAAAAATGAAAAATGAGCGTACTCCTGAATTCAAGAGGTGTGTCAATTGAGCTTTAAAAATGGGGTGGAGACGACCTTTATAGTATCTTGGTAGATTTATGCTTGAGAGGATATTTTCCTAAAGAGTGGTGTCTAAATAGGGTTATACCCGTGCATAAGACAAGTGATACGGATGACAATAAAAATTATAGAACCATTCTAGTGAACAATGCGTTTTCTAAATTATTTGCATCAATGCTTGAACTCAAGACTACATGCCGGGCAGATGAAGAAAACATAAGATCACCAGGACAAGCAGGTTTTCATGTGAATCACTCTATCTTGGGCCACCTACTCACTTTGAAAGTGCTCACATAAGGCGCCAAGGGTGCAGGTAATAAGCGGTTTTTAGCATTTATTGATCTAACTAAAGCTTTTGATAGAGTGAATCGTACGCACCTTGTTGAAAGACTTGAATTGTTGCAAGTCCCCGTAGAATTGAGAAGCGCAGTTTCTTGTCTTTATAAGGAAGTTCTGGTTGAGCTTTTTTCCCTTTTTTGGATGTGACCAAATCAAGAATACAACTAGAGTTAAACAGAGTTGGCCATGCTCTCGTACTCTTTTTGGTTTACTTATTGATGAGCTTGAATGTTGGATGACGAGGTTAGGTGGCATGGAAGCAAGACTTGGAAAATATTTATTGCAATTGCTAATGTTTGCAGATAATAGTGTTAATTTCAAGGGATGCAAGTGGTTGACAGAGACATTTGGACGTGCTTGACTCCTTTTGTTCTTCTAAGCAAATGCAGATAATGTAAATAAATAAAAAATGATTGTGTTTGGTGGCAAGGATTTGACTGTTTTTACAGTGGACAGTGTTCCTTTGCAAAAGATAACATAATATAAATATGATCTTGGAATTAACATGATAAATAATTACAGGTGGACTAGGGCTGCTCAGAAATGTACTTCAGGTGGATTGCGACCCTTCTATGGCATGATCCATCAATGTAGGCTTAATAATTTTGAACATTTGGAACTTAAGAAGATTGTTTTTTGGGGTTCAAGTGAAACCAATTATTCTGTATGGTAGCCCATATGGGGCTCTGGACAAACCCAAAAATGCTGGAATGATATTGAAAATGTGCAAAAGCGTTTGTGTTGTGCAAAGCCACAAACTCCATTTTGCATGTTGTTAGCTGAGACAGGCTTGTTACCCTTAGAGGTTGAAGCGCTATGCAGAACAATAACTTTTGTTAACAGGGTTCTTACGATGGAAGAGAATAGATTTCCTCGCCTAGCTCTTGAGCAATCTAAGGACAAGGTTTGGTATTGTGAAGTGAACAAATGATGTGCTGAGTGGTCTGGACATGGTGTATGGTCAATGTCACTTAAGTACAATGAAGTTTATATGGAGATGAAAGCGTGTGCTGAAGGAAATGTGAAGGCTTGAACCAGACAGAGATGTTAAAAAAAAGGTTCTATCGTGGTGACATAAATCATTTGGATACATATATGAAGAACATGGTTACTTGCTCTGCATGCTTGTCTTTGTTTCAGTGCTCAAATCTGCACTTTTCCGGGCTGTGTGCTAGGGTTTTTGTGGCAGCCCTTCTTCTTCCTTCTTTGAGAAGTATAGCCCTCGCCTGATGCCGTTGTTGGCCTTGGCCACGCGGTGTTGAAAGGTGTGCGTTGTACTCTTATTGAAGGTTACGAGAATGTTTTACTAATTCATACCCTAGTTCTTGATGGTGTTGTTGATGAAAATCCGACACCAATATAAGGATTGGCGTATGTTTTAGTAAGTATTCGATTGGTCTCGCCTCTGGCTTGCGAAATTTTGATCGGTCATATCTCTCACGTCCGGTGTCGAGTTTTCATGTGCTTGGGCTTGTTGGAAAGCTGGTTCAGAGATCTTTCCAACGGTGTATGGTACCTGCATGCTTGGCTTTGTTTCTGTGCTCAAATTGGCACTTTTCCGGGCTGTGTGCTAGGGTTTCTGTGGCAACCGGTAGACATTTCGATGGACTGTATCTCTCACATACGGTGTCAGATTTTTATGTGCTTGGGCTTGTTGGAAAGCTGGTTCAGAGAGCTTTCCAACGGTGTATGATACCTGCATGCTTGTCTTTATTTCTGTGCTCAAATCTGCACTTTTCTAGGCTGTGTGCTAGGGTTTTTGTGGCAGCCGGTACACACCAGATATCCAGGAGTCTATTAGCCACTTTCCTTTTTTTGCCCCCTTTCAGCCCCTTTGCTCCCAACGCTAATCTAAGCAATGTTGAGCTAGGCTCCAACATTTACCTGACATTGCCATAGCCCAACCAACTGCCTCTTGGCCTTGCCTAGCCGTGCCCCCGCTTACCACCGCCACCTAGTTAGCTCTCTCTCGATAAGCCCCCCGCCATAGCCTACCTAAAACCCTATTTGACCCGTCATACCCAAGTCATACCCCAAGTCATGGCCACAGACCTGCAGGTCCGCAGTGTGGACCCACACTTGGTTGGTGAGCTACCTCAGACCACACCAACACATCCTGGGAAGGCCCAAACATGCCAACCACCGGCTGACCCCACGCAGGTGAGGCCCTCCGGGAAGACCATGAAGCGGGGCCACCAAGGAAGAGGCCTCGAGCGGAGGGAGAGGCGCCTTCCATGAAGAGGGAGGTCCGGTGACAAGGCCAATCGACCCGACAAAGGGGCCACAGTGCAATCCGGGCCCGAACCTTGGAGCCGCATCCGTGCGAGGGTTGAGGCCAATAGTGCACGCCTTCGCGTGCCTCCCGACAGAGGTGGAGAACATAACATCTCGGATGTTGCGCAGCAGCTTGGTGCCGAAAAACGATGAATCATAGAATTGGAGGATCGCATTTACGACAAAGTGCATGATAGCATCCACTTGCTACAATTTGACAGACAACAATACCGTAGCAGGAGCTTGCAGATATGAGGGGGGCGTAGACACCGCGGTTGGCGCTATGGAAGCCGGGACGCAGATGTGAACCGGTAGAGCGTGAGACACCGTAACCTCGCTCTGGATCCAAAGCGAGGTTGAGGAGGCTAAGGCCACGCGTACGAGCACAGCCGCCCTCCCCGCTAAAGGCCGCGGAGGAGGCCACCGTGGAGACAAGTGAGTCCAGCCGCTTTGGAAGCTAGCCGCGTAATCAATCGAAGCCGGAGTAAGGATTTAGCACGAGATCGGAGCTATAGGAACTTCGGTGATCGTTGCCCGGCAAAGGCAAGGGCCTCGGTGCCGAGGCACATGAGCAACTCGCCATTGCACGCGGGGAGATGGCAAGACATGACAACGCCCGGCAAAGAGCCGAGCTCCGGACTCAGGAGAACGAAACCACGGCAAAGAACACACCAACCCCCGCGAACCCACCAACCTACAGGCGTCAACACGCAACACCTCGGCCGCGGACACATCGGATTTCGCCGGGCCGCCACCACCCAGCGCCGGCCCACAGTCTATGCCTCACCCACCTCAACCAACACCTGGTGCGGCCCCGCCAACTCCAGAACGAGACGCAGGAGCCGCAATGTGGTAGTCACGAGGCCCGGCCGGAGGAGTCGGGAGAACATCTCACTTCCCAACTCCGCATTACCTGAATCTTGGACGGATGATGTTCCCAAAGACTTTGACCATTGGAAAGGCGAGTCGTCATGGAATTGGCGCCATCGCCCCGGGTGGTCATCTTCACAGTTGAGAGCGTGCCAGAGCGGGTGGCCATCCTACGTGAGGGATGGAAGTTGAAGGGGACGGCTCTGTACATTGACCGGGACTTGACCCCAGCACAGCAAGAGACCCGAAGGTGTGAGCTGGCCAAAGTCAGGGACTGCCGCAGACATGGAGGGACAGCGGGGCTGGTCCGGAAAGGATCGCGAATTGAGCAGCCAAACAGGATGCAGGCACTCCGGCCCCTCGAGTCCCCTCGAGGGGCCCCCCGCCGGCCTGCATCCACATCTTTCCACTCCCCACAGGACCACCACTACCACCGGACCTGAAGTGGCGATGCATGCCACTAAATAGGGATCGTGCCTCAGCGTGGTATCCTGGAATTGCCGTGGCTTTCCATGGCAGAAAGGGGGACAGTCTCAATTCCGTCGCCATGGACATGGACCTTATCTTCCTCATGGAAACATGGGAACATCTTGGTCCCGCGAGCTACGATTTGCCCGAGATACCGGCGCTACTCGGTCTTCAATGAGTGCACCGAAACGAGGACACGGAGGAATTGCGTGTTACTACCCGAGGCGGCCTTTGGCCCAATCGGTCTCCCCGCAGTAAGACAGAGGCACAACATACACGTGGGTAGTGCAGTGCGGAAACGGCGATGGCCACTCTCTTTGTGGCGGCTTGCTACTTCCCACATCTTGAGCAACTTTTACCACACGCGCTTGGATGTGGGCGGCAGGAGCCCTATGTCGATCTATATGATGACATCTGGCCCGTCTGAACAATTGGGCAAGGTCATGTTGCTTGGAGATTTCAATACGCCCACGAGGGGACAGAGCAGATCCCAAAATTCGCACCTCTAGCTGAGGATGTGTTGCAAATGGACCCCGCAGAGATGGTTTGGCCAAGGGCGGATGACAGCCGGTGACCGGGTATGGCCGGGCACCGCTTGTTGGCGGGCGAGATCTTTGACCTGGTCATTTGCAATGGTCGCACATTGGCGATCATCCGGCCTTCACTTGTAGACGGGAGAACCGGGAGGCGGCACCCGGTGTGGTGGACTATGTGCTAGCGCATGAGTAATGCCTACACTTGATCACTACGCTTCGTCGGGGCAGTGGCCGGATGAGGAAGTAGACTCACCATCACCGTTCTTGCGGATAGATTGGTAGGCCAACCGAAGCACCCATTGCCCCAACACCCCATGTACCACGGTTGCGTCCCGACTATGATCATGCGGCGGTCTATGCGAGGGTGCTTGAGCATGAGCTGCCGAGAGTTCCGCAGCTCCTCACTTCAACAGCCAGGCGGCCCCGGTGAACCGGCTCCTTCGAGGATAGGGGATGATGCTTTGGGAGAGGCCGCTCTCGACGATCCACGGGGCTGCAACCACCTTCCCCGCAATCACCGGTTCGATGACTAATGTCGGGAGGCTGAAATGATGGCTCCGGGCCAAGTGCTGGACCCCACCATTCGCCGTAGTCCGTCAATACCGCTCCTTCCTCAAGACCAAGAAAGCCGAGAACGGATGTTTGGTCTACTAGACCCCACCCTAGGGCCTTCCTCGGAGAAAGGTCTTGAGTAAGCCCTGTTCCCCACGGAAATATTACCCCGAACAATGGGTGAGATACTTGCGGCAGGTTGTATGACCCAATGGGAAGCCGGGCACCGGTACCTCTCCATGACAGGCCTAGCAATCGGTCATTCTTGAAGGGGATGTCATAATGGGCCCTGCAACGCCTAACTTAACGGAAAGGCGTGCATTTGGATGGTATGCGTGCAGAGCTTCTCAAGTGGGCCGGGCCCCCAATGGTGCCGGTTCTCACAAAGCCTCTTCAACATGGCATTGCAAGAAGGCTTCCCCGACTTGGACTACCGGTGGAGTTGTGCCCATATACAAAGCGGGGGACCCCCACGCCCAACCAACTATCGTTACCATTATGGTGGGTTCTGTCTTTGCCAAGTTGCTTGCGGGATTCTTGAGCGATGGCCGACACTTTGGGTAGAGGATGGAGAAGTCACGGGCTCTCACCGCAGGCTGAGCTTCCGCCCGGCATTCTACTATTGACCATATCTTCACTCTGCGAACACTCATAGAGGATAGCGGAATCAACGCCGAGAATCATCTTTTGTTGCTTTGTGGATTTCGCAAAGGCTTTTGACCACGGTGCCTCTGATAAGTTGTGGGGCGATTGGAGACGACTAGGGACCCCGTCGACTTGCGAGAATGCTATATACGGACTATCTGAGGCTTGCTCCTGGTGCGTCTCCTGCTTGTCGGGGAGCCGTTGTTAGTAGCATTGGGGTGCGCCCGAGGGGCTGCCCTCTATCCCCGAACGCTCTTCGGGCTTGTACATTGACCAGCTAGAAGAATGGCTAGGCCGAGCACCTGGGAGGCGATTGATGCACCACATAATCCGGCAACTCATATATGCTGATGATGTTGACCTGCTCGCATATACCCCGGAGGACATGCAACGCCACCCGGATGCTTTAGACACTTTACGCCAATTCAACGACATGAGAGTTAACTTGGCCAAGACAAGGGTGTCTTTACCGGTCCCATCATCCCGCACCCACGCCTTCCCTCATTCACTTACCGGTAAGGTGTAGTGGAGGTGGCTCGATCTTATAAGTATTTGGGCATTCAGTTTTCTACTACCACACACCGGGATGCATCCATCGGAGTTTCGGTCCTTTGCGGTTGGAAAGCCACAGATGCAATGCAAAACAACATCCACAAGGCGGAGTCAGATGCATGGGGTCACCGTGCACATTTATTGAGGGCCTTGGTTGAACCGGTCCTCCTCTATGGGGCGGTGTAGGGGCGATATCCCTCACCACTTGGAACGATCTAGAGCGTGTACAGAAGGCCTTCTTGGCCCTGCACCGGGAGTGAAATCCGCGGTTCCATATCGGATCTTGCTCGGGAGATGGCTTCCTTCCATTACAGAGGGGCTTCCTTCCCTTATTTACTTCCGAGAAGGTGGTGGCTATGGATGAAGCGTCCCAACCT
Organism: Isoetes taiwanensis; assembly: GCA_021234155.1. Lineage (NCBI taxonomy): Eukaryota > Viridiplantae > Streptophyta > Lycopodiopsida > Isoetales > Isoetaceae > Isoetes > Isoetes taiwanensis. Next base: position 7,058,282 of record JAJEKV010000060.1, read on the forward strand.
TTTTGGCGACGATGGGCGCGGCGACTCAAAGCTTCTTGGAAAAAGGTGGTGGCTATGGATGAAGCACCGCTGCCCAACCTTGCTTTGAAGCGGTGCGGATGCTTGCTTCATGGCCAAGCTTTAGAGGATCGAGTCCCCATCACGTGTCAAGGTGGCAAATTATGACATCGAGGTTAATCCCATGCTCAGGATGAAAGTCTGCGCCCTCTACCCATGGGCTTCCATTCGGTGTACACCACCTCCCGGCATTCGATCAAGCTCGGTATGCTGAAAGTCGGTTAGGTTGTGCCCCATCGGTTGCCTTGCATGAGCTCTTGAGCCGCGGCCTCGTAGGCTTGTTGGGATCGTTACCTCAGGAGGTAATGGATACGTGGGACTCGGTTATGCCCCCGTCCGGACATTAACCTCAGCTGTACTTGTGATTATGTATATAACTGTGCAGTATGTCAGCATCCTTATTGCTACTAAGGTTTTTCCCCCGAAAACCCTTCGGGGCGGGGGTTTTTTAATCCTGGTAGTAATACGCCTGCTGCTCTCTCTTTGTACTTGGGTCCCATAGGCCAGTTGGTCTCCGTGGACGATAAAATCATATTCTATTCTATTCTATTCTTTATCACATCAGCAAAAAGAATCACATATTAATATCCCAATTGCGGTTATCATCACACCAACTACACATTGAAACGGGTAGATGGAATGGTACAACAGAAAAACATGTTTTTTGGAAATGATTAGCTTACGAGAATATCAGAGCTAAATATGATATACAGGGCTAGACTCTGTGAGAGCTATTAGAAATGCCTGCGCATAAACTGAGTGCTTATCTTAGGGATGTTTGGATGGAGTGCACAAACATTATAGACTTATTTAACCTCTAGAGGTTTTCTTTTCAAGTTCTTTCAAAAGCCGGTCACACGTTTTCAATCATAACTGGAGATCTGGAAGTCCGTTTCAGTCGAAATCTGTTGCGTTGGAAAGCCATCTCAGAGTTCTTTCTATCGGTATGTGATTTGCATATGTTTCACTGATTATTTTACATCAGAAACACAGATTTTCGGGCTGCAAATTTGGGGTCCCAAAAACCCGGATACTCCCGTGCTGCCGGGGCACTTTTGATCATATCGCCAGATCAAGAACTCCGCCCACCCTGCTGGCGGTATGCGTGTTGGATAGTTATCTCAGAAGTCTTCTTATTGCTAGGAGTGTTCAATTTGTATATGTTTTCACATGTTTTCATTAATGAGGGCACACTTTTCCATGTTGGCATATTTTGCCACCTAAAACCCCGGCAAGTGGGGCCTTTCCACATTATCCCACATGCCAAATTGGGTAATCAAACCCTGGAAAACTAAACCCATGTCTATTTTTCTAGGAAAACCCTATGTTGATTTTTTTTCGCCTGTGGGTTTTATGGTGTTTCCATTTTGCAAAACACAGATTTAAAACCTGCCTCCACCACTTTGTGGTTCATATTACATTTTTGTTCATATCTCTTTCTCCACAGACTTGTTTCTCATGAAATGGTTAACTTTGGGAAGCCACTCAAAGATCTTTCAAAGTATTTGGTCAATTTAATAAAGTTAAACAGAATTCTAGTCATAGAATCAGTAGGTTTAGACTATTAAATTGCCCATAGTAGTTATCTAGATCTTAGATCTCGGACACTAACTAAAGAACCTAACTCTATGATTGGATCTAGTTCTTTAGTTCTTACGTGATATATTTGGATGATGTATTTCATGAACTCCTTGTATTGGGAAGGGGTAGAGGCCCTAAAGCATGTAGTTGATGCTCCTAGAGTAGCCTCTCTAGCACACTTGTAGATTCGACTGTGTACAAGAGCCACAGGGTTGTGGGTGAAGGGGCGGGCTGGCTAAAAGGAGGTTCATGTCGACTCTTGAGCGATCCCCGGTGTGTGTGTAAAGCCTACCGGGATCATTGTGACTAGGTCTAATGGCTTACCACCGAGTGCGCGGGTAAGGCATGGGCTCGACACCCGTGAAGTGGTGTACACTTTCCGATGGGTTCGGTCGAATCACGGGCGGTGGCCCTCTAGTCACCTTGAGTTAGCATGTAGATCTCCCGGAGGAGTGATCCCTACCGCCCCATCGGGCTGGGAGGATGAGACCGAGGAATAGCCCCTTCGGCTATGCATCCGGCGGGCTGATCGAGGTCCCAACACTTTTCAGCCTACTCTTGCAAAGTGTGCACGGGGAGGGGCGGATGGAGTGGACAACCCTATGCCATGTTCTTATGCCCGGCCAAATCCATTGCCATGAATTACATGCGCAGCGAACTCACGGAGACCCAAGCCCGTCGGTCATCCTTTGAGTCACGAGCCTTGGGTAGGATCCCTATGTGATGTCTTGATCTTTGTCTATCTGAGATATGGGGACCATCCTTGAGATAGTCCGCAGGATGTTGATGTATGTGCTCTTGACATGTATGTTTCGCTTCCGCGGCTAGGTAGGCCACGAGGAGGCGGGGGTAGAATGACACCTTCACTCTCCCCACTTTGAGACTTCGTTCACGAGTGCGGTGATATGTGTGGAGGGCCACGACCGACATGGAGCTGGTGTGGGGAAGAACTCTGTTTGTATCACGGTGAGTGCACCGTGCTCACAGTAGGGGACGTCCGCGGTGGTATCGAGCAATGTTCTTGGAGACCAAGAGCAAAGCAGCGACCATGTTCCCGATAGTACTAACTTGATAGGATCCTCAAGCCTCGAAAAGTGGGAAAAATTTTTCTCACCTTTGTAGTTATGCTAAGCTAGTAACAATTAAGTGAATTGGAATTTAACAAGATTAAAAAGAACTGAGCCAAAATTTTCCAAGTGAGGTGGTCTCTCACATTTCGCCTCGTCATAAAACTAACTTTTTGTTTTGAAGCGGCAAAGCTATGAACATCGAGCCAAGAACACCAAAACATGATGAATTTGAGATAAATAATGTGGTAAGGCTAATTCTAAGGTAGGAATTAGTTAGAATAGCATGTTTTAATTACCTAAAACCCTAGAAATGTATGAGATCTCACGATTTCGCTGGTCGCAAAACTAAACATTAGTATTGGAGCGAGCATGAAGTGACCAATAATTAGAAAAAGTCTGAAATAAGTATAAGTTTTAGATAAATTGGTGCCTTAGCATGTTAAGCAGAGCAACTTGAGTTTTGACCTAAAATTCCCCAAGCTATAAATAGATATAGAACCCCCTCATTTTTTTTTTTTAAGTCCAAGCCCTAGAAATCCGCTCTCCCCAATTTAGAAGCGATCTTTTGGCGCTTTTATCCGGATTGACGATCCAGTAAAACATGGCCCAACCAAAGCAGACCCGCAAGGAAGCGTCGCCCGGTGAAACCACCAAATGTATGAGGCGTAGATCATTCGGAAGATGCCGTGGAGAGGCTCGCAAGAGGGGGGTCGTTAAGCCGGACGAAGAGGAAGACACCTCCGATTTGATCGATGTCTTCAACCAGCAGGTGGAGGAGGGCGAAGGCCACATCACCGAACTCCATGGGCCCGAAGAGGCGAGGGAGGTGTACACGAGAAAAGGGCCAGAGCGGGAGATCCAGCCAGCGAGGAACAAGCGGACCATTGAGGCAGCACCCACGGAAATCCTCGGGAGGATGGCGGTGATTGTGTCGGAGCAATGAGGTAGCGAGACCTTAGAAGGTTCATCGTGAAGTCTGACGCCGTGAAGAGAAGGGGAAGACAAAAAGAGGAAAAGGAAGGAGGAGGAACAAAGGTAGCGGAAGAAAAGAAGAAAAGGGAAAGGGGGAAGTTAAGTGGCGTAAGGAGAACAAAGGACCGACTGGCCAAGGAAGAGGCCGAACCCCCAACATTATTATCAAGGGCGGCAACTGTGAACCCCAAACCCGCCAGACGACTCTTCGTGAAGACTTCAACCCTAACGCAGCGGTGGAAGCTCTTCCAAGCACCCAGCGACGGCGGGAAGTACTGGCCCGGCACACAACAACCCACAAGACCAAGTCTTGCGAAGCCCCACGAATACCCGGCATGGGATAGAAAAAGCAACCACACCTGACACGGGAAGTCTCGTCGCCCGGCTGGGTGAAGATTTATGAGAGGAAGATGAGAGAGCACGAGGCCTACATGAAGAAATGGGAGGCCTATAACAAATATTATGAAGAAAATTGGGTTAAGTTCGCCGAGGGAGGGCGACCAGCGAAGCGGCAAACCCTAAGGCCGCCACCACCGAAGCCCAAGGTTCCCAAGCACACCCGGGAAGAAGCGGATAGGAAGGAGGTGGAGAGAGAAGAGCGTTAAGGGAGATTAGACACTTCAGTAGCCTTCGGTCTCCCCTAATCCCCGTGCCCCCCTTCTCGGTTGGTGCGTGAAGTTATGCGAGCCTATAGAAACGGACTTTAGAGTCCGCGACGGGCGGCTGGGCAATGCAAGGTGAGGCAAAAGATAGTGCAACATTTTGAAGATTCAACGGCCTGCACTATCCGCATGGCGGGTAACCTTAATCGCGACAAGACATGAGTCTTGCGACCCGCGTAAGGGAGAATGCTATAGAAACTTTGTTGTAAATAATTAAAAATTTTGTAATATAGAGCAATTTTGTGTACCTTGATGACATAAACTTGAGTAATTAGAGCAAATTAATAAGTTTTAGCTTTTATTTCGGTGAAATAGGACATTTGGGGCCAGAGACATGATGTCTCACGGCTCGGCGCCTCGTCATAAAACAAAAGTTAGGATTGAGCGGCAAAGGCATGAGACCTCGCCCAAACTTGACCAAAACGACTCCAAATTGACCAAATAAAGGGGTCGATTACGCCTAATTTGGTGAGCCCATCACCCTTACACCATTAGTTTACCCAAATTGGACACCTTTAATCGAAATGGGACTGATGTCTCCATTTCAGCCTCGTCATAAAAACAAAAGTTAGGATTGAGGCGAGGCGCAAGCTGTGAGACCTCTTACCAATTCTTCACCGGGACTTGTCAAAGTCACCTTCAACCCTCTTGCATAGCATCTTTTAGGTAACCTAGCCTTGTTCAAGCATCTCCTATAGTCCTCAAACTCCTATTTTGACCTCCCGGATAAGTTAGAATTACCCAATCCTAGGAAATTTCCAAGTCATCCAAAATTAGGGTTTCCCCTTTTCTATAAATAGACCCGTCACTTCTCACATAGCACCCTACAAATCTGCTCCTGCCCTTCTAGCCGATTTCCTAACTCCACGAGCTCTTGCAACCATTTGTTACCTTCTTACGCAATTAATCAATGGCAACTTCGATTTCGGAGATGGTGCGGCCCCGGCGCTCATCTTTCTTGGTAGGCGTCGACCAAATCTTCAGTTTTTCAGGAAGGAGGTAGGCGTCCAAAAGCAACCTTACTGCACGACCCGGCTTATAGTAGAGTCTTGGTGAGTTCCAAGCTAGGGTAGAACCCGGCTAAGTGCAACTCCCTCCTTGTATAGGATATTTTGTTCCTAAACGGTCCTGCGAGCGACATTAGGCGATGTCGAACATGCGCCAAATACCTCACAAACAAAGCGCACGCACACGAGCCAATGGTCCTAGCGTCAGCGGGGACCAAGTACTTCTCTTTCAACACTGCCACGGCAATCTTTCTCACCCACCGTCACGAGAACATTGTGGGGGAAACCTCTATTCCCCATGGGCGTGGATCCATTAGCCGTAGCGGCGGAACAACGGCTCCTCACCGCAATTATGAGCGAGGCGAGGAAGGGAAGGAAGAAGACTTCGGATGAGCAGGAATCAGGGAGGAGGAAGGCGATGTTGAGCTTCGACCAGCGAGGAGGCCGGCGACAAAGCGAGAGCGGGAGTGGCAAGACTTGAAAGAAGCGGCCGGACTCTCGAGTCGCGCCACCCCTCGGGTTAGGCATCACAAGCCTGCTCCCATTATCGTCGAAGGTGAGGAGTTTCTACTCGGCGACATTCAAAACCTCAGGTCTGCAGGGGAAAGGGAGTACCGACCTGAAGAGTTCTTTGCACCAACTCCGGAAGCGGACTTGGGCGACTTCATCGTCAGGAGAGTCGACTTTCCCCTCAAGTAAGGGAAGCCGACACTTGCGGGAGAGTTTACCTCAGACATCCAAGCCTCACCGGCAACATCCCGAGGCCCGAGATCATGGAGGCGGAACAAAGCTGAGAACAAGCTACCGACGGAGGAAGAGTTCCTTGCTCTCCGAGGAGCAGATGGGGATCCGCTATGCGACCTCAAACATCCTAACGGCAAGCTCGTCCCCGAGAACCTCCCGGGATAGGGCGGCCCGAGTCGACCTCGGGGAGGGCCCGACCTTGATCCCGGACTACGAGGGAGCTCACCCGCGGTGGAGGTTGATGATTTGGAGCGGAACCGCAGAGCTGGATCTGGGAGTGGCCCAGAGGACCCATCTACTAGCGGCGGTCATTACGCTATTACACGCCATTGCTGATGGATGGAAGAATAGCGGTTATCCACCCGCCAAGTTCACCCCCCCAGGCGAGGAAGGAGTTATCGTTCTTGATTGCACTCTCGGGGATTCGGCATGCGGCTACCCCTTAACACCGAGTATGCAATCTGGTGAAAAGCGGTAGCACTTTCGGCGTCTTCGACTTAGCCATACCTTACGGCGGCGAGCAAGGCTGTCGGTGTGGCGACTTACACCTCCCACCGCGAGAATAGAAGATTTAGCAAAGAGCATTACGAGGTGGATCTCCAGCCAATGTCCTTAGGAACTTGGGCCATTCGGTGGGAACAGCCCAAGTGAAAAAGTTCTTGGAGGATAATCCATCTTCACAGCATCAACGAAGTGATTAGCGTGTTAGTTGCAAGTTCTTGTATTAGTGTAATATAAAATATAAATATAACATTCTCTTGCACTATAAATGTTTTGTTGATACATTTTGTGTCCCCTCAACCATGCCAACAAACATAAATAATGCAAGAAAGCAAGGAAAACTAACCATGTAGATATGAACCACTTGTGTATCTGACTAGAGGCCTAAAGCCAGGAGGAGAGCGACAACTGCGGGAACTTCACGAACGAGCCAGCCCGAGGCCACGCCCGTGACAGGAACACAGCTTGAAGAGTTTGGACAAATGACTCGAGAAGAAGAAATATCGCATAAATGAGGACAGGACCTCGAGCGGATAAAGGCCTTGCTAGCCGCACTGGCGGGGAAGCGAGGTTGATTGGAGTAGCAGCTCAAGCTGCCGCCAAGCATCAGCTCGGAGAAACGGTAGAGAGCGGGGAAGAGGAGCAAGAGAGAGGAAGGTCCCCGGCTTGGACTCCCTCAGAGCTCAAAGCTCGGTTGAACTCAGGTCGAGAAAGAAGAAAAGCGAGAACCAAGTCCGGCGGGGCGAAAACGAGGAGGAACCACCGGGGACGACAAAAGGACACAAGAACCTCGACTACGGGAAAGTAGACTCTGCATTGGGAAATGTTTGGAAGGCGAGGAAGCTCGAAAGCAATTCTCGGCGAGAACAGGTCGTGTATGGAAGCGAGGCTTGGCTTGAGATGGCGAATACGGCAATGCCTATGGTATGAAGGATAAGGATAAAGCGGGGGTGGCAAATGAACCTGAAGGGAAGCGTACGCATTTGGTGGAAGGGCTATGCCAAAGGCTCATGGCTTAGCGAGGGATGCTTGCGGGTTCAAGAAGTTTGCTAAAGCCTTCAAAAGCGCCATTACGTTCAAAGAGAGCACAAGTCGATATGATCTGCGGCCGGTTCTACGAGGTTGCGGCAAGGCAACAAGTCGATCTGAGAAATACCACGAGGAATTTATGAGGCTAAAGGGTTGTATGTGCCAAAGTTAGGTGAAGAAGCATGCGGTTAAAGCTACATTGAAGGTCACGAATGAGGAGATCCTTAAGCTTGTAAGGGCAATAAACCCTAGAAGCGGTATCGAAGCGGAGTCAAGGCAATAAGCTTGCAAGGGGCGGGACCTCGAGAATAGCGGGCGAGAGGCAACGATATTACAAGATAAAGGCAAAGGCGTGGCGGTTTTAGCAGAAACGGCCGGCCAGGACCGGCTAGAGCCCCATATAGTGGCAATCAAAGGAAAACAACCGGGAGAAAAGCGGGTGTCCTTCAAAGACAAGCGGGAAGGGTCAAACTACTCCAAAGCGGTCGCGATCCTTTGCGGAGGCCATGCCCAGGAAAAAGCGAGGAGTGCATAAGCGGCTTTGCCCGTGTTTCCAGCCGGGCCATAGGGCGACAAAGCGCCCATATGTCATGAGTCTGGCCTAGCGAGTTGGGAGATTGGGACACTGCATCCGGCGGGCGCGAGGAGGCCCGCGACTACATTGAGGGGTGAGTGTCATATCTTTGCCGCAAATAGATCTGAGCAAGCGAGCGGTATAAAAAGTAATTTCCACGATTAGGGAAAGGCCAAGGCCAAGTCATTTATAGTCCTAATAGATTCCTGGAAGTAGCCATAACTTTGCATCTCCCGAGAATGGTTCAAATGTTGAAGTTGAAACCATTAAAAGTCAAAGCCAAGGCCCGTTGTCTTAGCAAGTGGAGCGATAAAAGGCGGGCAGGCGGGTAAAAGAATCAACTTTGACATCGACTTGCGGGGATTAAGATCGGATGGGGGGGAGGTAATGAGCATCGGCAAATATGACTTGATAATAGGTATGGAGTACCTTGGACCAGCGAGGGCCATTATTGATTGTGGAAGCGGAAGGTGACCTTCCCAACACCCGGCAAAGATCATTGAGATAACGGGTAAAGAAGTTGTCCCCATCATGCGGTGTATGTCTTCTAAGCGGTACATTCCAAGTGCATCAAGAAGTGGCGGTAGCATACATCTTCAAGCTTGAGATTAGTGGCGGGTGGAAGGAAGCAAAGACAAAGATGCTGTCGGCAAGTTCTTGAGGCAAATAGCTAAGTTGATCCGCGGAGTTCCACGATCTCTTTCGGATGAGATCAAGCGGCTCCCTCCTTATAGGGAGTCGAGTCGCGAGATAGCACTTTCGAGCAGGGAACAAAACCGACAAGCAAGGCTCCATATAGAATGACAACGCGGGGAGTTGTCCGACTAAAAAGCGATTCTTGGGGGCTGCTTTCGACCTAGGTTTCATTAGACCTAGTGTCTCTCGTAGTTTGGAAGCGCCCATTCTTTTTGTCAAGAAGAAGGATGGATCTTTGAGAATGTGCATAGACTATAGGCGGTTGAATAAGCACACCATTAAGAACAAGTATGCGCTTCCAAGATCGAGGCGACTTGATGGATCAGCTTCAAGGAGCAAAGATCTTCTCAAAATCGACTTAAAATCGGGTTATCATCGAATCTGGATAAAGGAGGAGGATATCCACAAGACCGCCTTCCGGGGCCTTGGTATGGGCATTATGAGTTCCACAGTGATGCCTTTACGACTTATCAAATGCCCCATAGCGTTCATGAGGCTCATGAGCGATATCTTCGAGTTCACGGACACCTTTGTGATTGTTTTCTTTGATGACATTTTGGTGTATAGCGGATCCCTTGAAGAACACGTGCAACGCGAGAAGGGTGCTAGAAAGTTGAGGAGGCACCGGTTATGCGCCAAGTTGTCCGAAGTGCCGCCTTAGCGAAGAAGGTGGAATACCTTGGTCATGTGATCTCGGCGAAAGGCATCTCGGCGGACCCGCCAAGATTGAAGCGGTGATTGATGGCGGCCGAAAGAATGTGCCGCAGGTCGAAGTTTTCTCGGTCTAGCGGTACTCTGAGGAAGTTAAGTGAAGAACTTTGCTAAGATAGCAACCGGATTAACAGACGGCGAGGCGAAAGGTGAAAGATTGGGTAGAGCATTGGCACAAAGAAAGCCCAAAAGGGATTTGAATTGTTGAAGGAAGCTTTAACAACAGCCCGATCTTAACCTTTGGGACCGGAGAAAAGATAAGCTTGTAACGGATCGCGAGTAAGATAGCTTCGGTGCGGTGCTTATGCAAGAAGAGCGTGTGGTAGCGTATGATTCGAGAAAAATGAAGCAGCCGCCGAGACGCTACCCAACGCCTACGATCGGGGAATTGCTTGCGGTTAATGGGGGCATTAAGAATATGGAGGCATTATCTCTTGGGAAGGAAGTTCCAATTGGATCACAGACCATCGAGCCTCAATATGTATTCACGCAACCACACCTCAATCCGAAGGCGGAGATGGATGGAGTTCCTCGAGGAATACGACTTTGATATAGTCTACAAGCGGGGAAACTCAATGTGGTAGCGGATGCGCTCAAGGCATCCCCCTCGACAACTAGAGTGCATTGCAGCGCCAATTTCGGCGCTCTCCGGCGACTTTGGTAAGAGGATTGAAGAGTCCTTGCCAGCGGATGTGGATTTCGAGGGAAGTATGGGCAAGCCTCTCTAAGGAGGCTAGAACAGATAAAAAGCGGAGAGCCTTCAAGCATTATAAGAAGGAAGGCAACTGTTATACCATAAGAACAAGTTGTGCGTGCGAATCATCGGTGTAAGGAAGTTGATCCTCCATGACCACGCTTGACCCAATAGCTGGCCATCGCGGGATTCATGAAAACATATTTCAAAGTCTTGGCGGCAGCTATTATTGGCGGGAATGAAGAAGCAAATAGCTTCGCTACATCAAGGAATGTCGGCTATGCCGGCCAGACGAAAGGCGAGACGACTTATTCGGGGCATTAGAGCCGTTAGCGATTACCAAAAGCTAAGTGGGAGGTAATCAGCATGGATTTCATCACAGGACTCCCAAAACGGCGAGAGAGGCAAGGATGCCTTGATGGTAGTGGTCGACAAGTTGTCAAAGATGGCACATTTTGTGCCTTGCGGGACCACGAGAATCGACTATGGATACGACAAAGCTCTTCACCAAAGAGATCTTCGGGCTTCATGGCATGCCAAGGGAGATTATCTCCAAGCCGCCAGATCGAAGTTCATGAGTGCCTTTTGCAAGACCTCTTTCGCGACAATTCAGACCAAGCTATCCATGAGCACAGTATCATCCTCGAGACGGATGGCGGACGGAGGCGGACCAACGGGATCTTAGAAGACATGCTCTGAAACTATATGCGGAATAAGCAAAGTATGTGGGAAGAATTTATTCACTTGGTGGAGTTTGCATACAATAGCACCAAGCGGGAATCGTCCCAAATGTAAGCCATTTATGATCAATTATGGCTATCGATTGCCTAACTCGGACACTTGGCACAACCAGAGTGTCAAAAGTAGAAGTTTCAGCGGCCGGATGTTGGCCGATATCGGCCCGACTCGTGGAAAGAGGTTCGAGGGTATCTGCTAGCGACAAGAAGTCGACAAAAGAGCATCGTAGATAAACATCGAGCGGTAAGAGAGTTCAAAGTTGGAGATGATGTATGGCTCAAGATAAAGGTGAAGCGGTGGCTTCGGGATTGGCAATTGCAAGAAGCTTGCTCCAAGGTGGGCTGGACCCTTGAGAATAATCAAGAGAGTAGGTAATCAATCCTACAAGTTAGAATTGCCGGTACACCTAAAGATTCATAAGGTCTTCCACATTGAGTTTGTTGAAGAAGCATACTCCAAATCCAGGCGAAGTTTTGGACACTCAACGTTGTTGGAAATGGCGGAGGAGCGGTTGGAAATAGTTCGAAATGATTCTTGATAAAGCTTTCAAGAAGACAAGGAGGTCGGAGTTCCTCAATGCTTGGTCAAGTGGAAACACTTGCCGGTGGAAAACCATGGCGTGGGTACTTAAGAAGGATTTGGTAAAAGCGGTACCCACGGTTTATGGAGCAATGGGGCGGCAAGGTCATCTCCGAAATGCGGCCGGGCATGTCGATTTGCGTGGGTTAATTCTTGTATAGATTAATCTCGCATGCAACCTATGCTTGGTATGGGTGCATCTTGTTGTTACCGATGATGAGACCACTACGGTGATCTCTAGGGCGTGGTGTAATGTCAATGTAGGCATGACCAAGCGTTTCCGCTTTGGGCTGTGGAAGGTAGATTAGAAAGTCTATACGTCCCGCGGAAGGAGGCGGCCTCGAAGAAAAGAGGTCATTAAGGAATGCATTGATAGGGGAAAGCACCTTTAGCCCCATATATGCTTTGATAGGAGGAATCCATCCTTCACACGCGAGAAGGATATCCTCCACGTTGGGCAACTAGAGGTGTAGGCATGGCGGCATATAGGCATATAGGTATTTCTCTCCCGGCCATTATGGAAGATTCATCCTCTTCCTACGCCGGGAGATTAGCCATGCATTCATGTAGATAGGTGGGGTGGTCACCATATAACCAAAATTTATTAAACAATTAAAACGGTACTAACGTAGTGTCGACCTGCAGGCCGATGAAGCTCCGGAGGGCAAGGAGGTCGAAGCTCACGAAGACTTGCAACACAAGTTTTGTTGGAATGTGTTGCAAGGAATGAAGAAATACCTCGGGGCCGATAATTATAGATATGAAATGCTTGAAATTTTGTCTAACTTAACATAGTGAATAACTTGTTAATGGTGTTATGAATTGATAAGTATTCCATAATATAATAACGTAATAATGTTCTAAAAGTAATTACCTTAGAGTAATCGCGATAAATGTATAAAGATTATATTGTAGGTATCACGTTGATTGCAGGTTGCAGGTTAGGAAGATCCCAAGGTGGGGAGACCCACGATGCTGCGGACAGCATCATTTCAAGGTGGGGAGAATGTGACGTTCGGCCACGGTATCGCTCCCGGGGCGTACATTATACCGCCCGTCATTACCGTACGCCACCCACCCCGATTGGCGTAATGCGCCAGCGGATAGCGGGAGGTAAGTAGCCCTAGGGGCAACTTGCTAGGAGTGTTCATATATTATTAATGTGCACATGTGCACATTAATGAGGGCACCTGCTTCCATGTTGGCATATTTTGCCACCTAGCCACTAAAGGCAAGTGGGGCCTTTCCAATTATCCCACATGCCAAATTGGGTAATTGAAACCCTAGCCTAAACCCCATGTCTATTTAGGGTAGGAAAACCCTAGCTTGCTAGTTTTTCGGATCCTTAGGGTTTTAGAGCTCGGTTTTGGCTGCCCGGGGAGCCAAAAACCAGCCTCCCGTGACTTGGCGAGTTGCGCCATCGGTTTCCACTGAATTGATCATTTCGGCCGGGATGGTTGAACTTCGGTCGGGGAGGAGCCACTCAAGGATCAGGTATTTGGTCAATTTAATAGCTTAAACCGTCTTCTAGTCATAGAATCAGTAGGTTTAGACTATTAAATTGCCCATAATAATTATCTAGATCTTAGATCTGGGACACTAACTAAAAGAACCTAACTCTATGATTGGATCTAGTTCTTTAGTTCTTACGTGATATATTTGGATGATGTATTTACGTGAACTCCTTGTATTGGGAAGGGGGTAGAGGCCCTAAAGCTTGTAGTTGATGCTCCTAGAGTAGCCTCTCTAGCACAATTGTAGATTCGGCACTGTGTACAAGAGCCACACCGGGTTGTGGGTGAAGGGGGCGGGCTGGGCTAAAAGGAGGTTCATGTCCTCGACTCTTGAGCGATCCCCACGGTGTGTAAAGCCTACAGGGATCATTGTGACTAGGTCTAATGGCTTACCGAGTCGCGGGTAAGGCATGGGCTCGATTACCGTGAAGTGGTGTACACTTTCCGGTGGAGTTCCCAGTCGAATCGGGCAAGGCCCTCTAGTCACCTTGAGTTAGCATGTAGATCTCCGGAGGGAGTGATCCCTACCTGCCCATCGGAACTGGGAGGATGAGACCCAGGAATAGCCCCTTCGGCTATGCATCCGGGAACTCTGATCGAGTCCCAACACTTTTCACCCTACTCGCAAAGTGTGCACGGGGGAGGGGCGGATGGAGTGGACAACCCTATGCCATGTTCTTATGCCGGTAAATCCATTGCCATGAATTAATGCACCCCGAACTCTGGAGACCCAAGCCGTCGGTCATCCTTTGAGTCCAGCCTTGGGTAGGATCCCCTATGTGATGTGCTGATCTTTGTCTATGCAGAATATGAGGGACCATCCTTGAGATGGTCACGGGATGTTGATGTATGTGCTACGACATGTATGTTTACGCCTCCCAGCTAGGGTAGGCCCCCGAGGGAGACGGGTAGAATGACACCTTCACTCTCCCCACTTGGACTTCGTTACGGTGCGATGATATGTGGAGGGCCACAGATCGACATGGAGCTGGTGTGGGGGAAGAACTCTGTTTGTATCACGGTGAGTGCAATCGTGATATACAGTAGGGGACGTCACAAAATTGGGGTCCCGAAAAACCCTGAAGTGCTGCTGGTGCTGCCCAAACACTTTTGATCATATCTAGAGATCAAGAACTCCGTTTCTGCTGAAATTTATTGCGTTGGAAAGTTATCTCAGATTTCTTCTTATTGGTATGTAATTTGTATATGTTTTCAATAATTTTTCCTCTGCAAAAACTCGAACTTTCTGGCTGCAAATCGAGGGCGCAAATAAAACCCTGAAGTGCTCGTGGTATTGTCCACATACTTTCTATCGTATCTGGCGTATCACGTTGGAAAGCTCCCTCAGTGATCTTTCTGAAGGTATGTGATTTGCATGTGTTTGAATGGTGTTTCCATAGCAAAAACACAGATTTACAGCCTGCACCACCACTTTGTGGTTCATATTACATTTTTGTTCATATCTCTTTCTCTGTGACTCGGTTTCTCATGAAATTTATATCTTTGGAAAGCTCTCTCAAGTTCTTTCAAAGCTATTTTATGTTGCTAAAGTTTAGACAGAATTTCAGAGCAAAAACAACAGATTTTCAGTGCTGGCTTTAGGGTTTCCATTGTTCGATTTTCAGCACTATATACTTTTCTTCATATCTATTGATCTGCAGCTCTGTTTTGGGAGCAATGCATATCATTGGAATTCTTGTTCTGTGATGATTATACAGACATATGGTTTGTACACATTCGCTTAAGATCTGAGAGGAGAAAACAACAAGTTTTTGCAACCCGATTTTAAGACGTGATTCAGAGGGTGTGATACCATCCAATCACCTTGGCTTAAAGCATTTACATGCTGAAGCCTTGCGCACGGCGCCCTGTAAGGGGGAAAAACCATTGCTTATTTTCATTTCGGATGCTGCGTCCGTAAGGTGGCGAGAGGTTGCACTAGAGGCTGCACTTGATTTATGCACTTGAACACTTTCAGACAAGTGTCTGTAAAGTGAAAGAGCCTGCACTTGCTTCTTGCACTTGGAAGCCTGCGCCTGCTTCTGACACGTGGAAGCTTTCGGGCGGGCGTCTATAAAAGGACGAGAGGTTGTCCATCAAAAGTGCTTGGAGGCTTTGCATGCCGCCTATAAGGTGGCGAGGTTGCACTAGAGGCTGCGGCTTGATTTATGCACTTGAACACTTTCGGGCATTGTGTCCGTAAGGTGGCGAGGTTGCACTAGAGGTCAACGCTTGATTTATGCACTTGAACACTTCCGGGCGCATTATGCAGTCCGTAATGTGAAAGAGCCCGCACTTGCTTCTTGCACTTGGAAGCCACCGCCGACGACGCACGAAGCTTTGTGACGCCCCTGTAATGTGACGCAGGTTGTGCATCATCAAAGTGCTTGGAGGCTTTGCATGGCCGTCAGAGGGTGACACCGTATTCATGGCAACTCCGGTGATAGAAGAGTTTTACGCCACTGCCTCCCTTCATCCAACCCCACGAGATATGCATGTGGATGGTGCCGATCTGCCAGCCCCTCTACCTAGCGCGGACATGGCAAAGAAACTTCTACCGGAGAGTACATAGATGCCATTCCCAATCGCAGCCGATGACACCGCAAAATTGACAGGTGCACAATTGAAAAGAAGAAAAGCCGCAAAGTCTCGTGCAACAAGCATAGCTCGGCGGGCATATGACGATACTCTAGCCTAGCGGCAAGAAGTCGTGATCCGTGCTTCACCACCACCAAACCGGTAGTTGAGGAGCACTGGAAACAGGTTCAAGCAATGGCAGAGGGCAACAGAGCTCGAATTGCTTGCTTGGCAGAGGAAATGCAGGCCTCCGCACCCAAATTGCTCAAGAGGCAGCTGGCTACTGAAAAATAGCGTGTTTCCAGCATGGAGACCCGCATACTACTAGTACCTAGAAGATGGCCTTCGCCTAGTGCACTCTGAAAGGCAGAATGATAAGAAGGGTCTTGCTGACATGCAGGCCCGCATAGATTCCTTGTACACCGCCATGGAAACCATGACACAGGACAAGCGACATGTTGAGCAGGAGACAATGGTAACCATCTCCCGCCTTCGATCGAGGTCGAGGAGGTCAAGCATCGTGATGCGAAAAGTCCAGGTCGCTTTTAAAGAGAGCCAGTCACAATTGAGAGCCCTTCAAAGTAGGGTCGAGACACAAGAAGTTGCCTCATCTGCAATGAACCCTATGCTGGACTCTCGCTTGCAGAAACTGGAGCATAGCTCCGCAGCCCAAGATCGGAAGATGAAGGAGCTGAGGGCAGCCATTGCTGAACAAGGCAAGGGCCTCAATGCAGACGCTCATGAGCAATTGCAACGGTGCATGCGTGAATTGACAAGGCAAAGAACAATTTCGTGGGAGCTAAGCTCCCGGCCGGGGAAGGAGAGACCACTATACACGCCACGCAGTCCCACCGCCCAAGAGTCCGCAAGGCGCCAGCCGGGGCCGCCTACTACCCCCAAGCCACTCCATGCCACCCCGCCCCCAACGTGAGCCCGCGGCCTATGCCCCGCCGACAACAAACAACTCCCTCAAGCAGCCGGGTGATTGACCCAATCGCCGAGAGCTCCGTGAGCCGAGATCGAGAAGCCACAATGTGGTGGTACGTGGCCCGTGTGAGAGCGGGGAGGACCTCATTAACCGGGCTCCAAATGTTGATTCTTGCCCCCATTCCCCCCCAAAACATTATTAGGGCGAGGACGCCATGGCGTCCAAAGCACGAGCAGCCCGCGGGTGGTCCGCGTTCCACGCTGATGCGCAAGTAAAGCGGCCATCTGCGCCCGAGGTAGGCGGCCTAAAGGAACTACCTTGTATGTTGACCAAAAACGACCCCGGCCCAACAAAGAAGACCGTAACGCGAGTTGGCCAAAGTTAAAAGCATTAGCAGAGGGAGGAGGCTGCGGGGCGATTCGGGCAAGATGCAAATTTTCAGGCAGCCGAATCTTTGCTCTGAATCTTGCTACCCTCAAGCGACCTCGGCCCGATACTTTGCCGCTGCTACTGGCCCAGGCATACAACTCAAGTTGCCTCACCTTACATTTGCTTTCGCACATCTCGGGCGCTCAAGTTGCCTCACCTTCCGCACATCTCGGTTTGCCCACTCCGCCACTCCCCTTCTAGCATGCCCGAAATCCCCTGCGCCCCTACCAACAAATAGGAATTGTGCCTCGCATGGTCTCCACGGAATTGTCGGGGCTTCCCATGGCGAAGGGGAGATAGTCTCAACTTCGGTTCTTGCATGAACATGGATCTCATCTTTCTCATGGAAACATGGGAGCATGCAGGACACAGGATACCCGACTTGTCAGGATATTAGCACTACTCAATCTTTAATGATTGCATGGGGGGGTTGCCTGCTACTACCGAACAACCTTGGCACAATCAATCTCCTTGTTCAAGACAGACAAGCACAACCGATACCTGTGGGTGCGTGTGCAAAACCTGCGATGCGAGACCCTCTTTGCTTGGCAAAGATGCTACTTTCCACATGCGAGCAACTTCTATCACACCCACTCGGATGTGGATAGGCTGGACCCCTATGTCGATCTATATGATGACATACAGCAGCATAAGCAGTTGGGCAGTGTCATACTCCTTGGAGACTTCAATGCGCGCACCGGGGTAGAACAACCCATGAGATTTGATCCCTTGACTGATGATATATTGCAGTTGCATCCTGCAGAAGGAGCTTGGCCACGGACATCAGATGACAATCAGGTCACACGCTATGGTCGACAGTTGCTTTTGCTCTGCAGTATCTTTGACCTGGTAATCTGCAATGGACTGGCACAGTGGCCTTCCACCCGCAAGAGCACTTGTAGGCAGGAAAACCAGGGGGGCGGATCTAGTGTGGTGGACTATATGTTGGTGCCTGAGCAGGATATGCATGTCATCAAGCACTTTTAGGTGGGAACAACTAATAGGGATGAAGAGATCGACTCAGACCACTTACCACTTTACTTGAAGTTGGCTTGGCAGGTTGTGCAAACCCCCGATGCAACAACTCCTCACATGCCTCAACTGCGACTGGATTATGAACATGCAGGGACTTATGCCCAGATGCTTATAGATGACCTGACAGGAATTTTGCAATATCCTACACTAGAGCAACAGACATGCTGGCTGACTGATGTGCTTAGGATTGCGGCAGAGAGGTGCTTTGGGATAAGCCGCCCGCGACAGACCTCTAGGAACGCAACCTTCCCACGCAATCAATGGTTTGATGCAGAGTGCAAGGAACACAAATGCTGGCTCCGCCAAGTCACAGACCCTGCTTTACGCCCACATGCAGTCAGACAGTACCGCATCTTCCTTAAAGCTAAGAAAGCGTACATTCATTCGGTAGCATCAAAGGAAAATGTTTTACCTCCTCGGAACGTCACCCCGGACCTTACGGCGAAGGGTTCTTAGAAAGCGGTACAACCCACAAGGAATATCACTCCCGGCGATGGAGGCAATACTTTACAAATTACTATCGACCCTCGGGATGCACATGCGGCATTACCCTTGCAAGAAGGCCCAATCTGGAAATCACGATTCGGACGTGGAACAAGGCTTACGGCGTCTTGCCAATGGGAAAGCCCCGGACTTGGATGGTATACGAGGCGTAATTGCTTAAGTGGGCGGGGCCATCCATAATACCAGTCTTTCGATCGCCTTGTTCAACAAGGCATTACAGAAAGGCTTTCGTGTAGTGGACCAATAGCGAGTTGTTCCCATCTATAAGGCGGTGACCCACACCGCCCGACCAATTACCGAACAATCATGGTCAGTTCGGTGTTTGCAAAACCGCTTCTTTGGGATTCTCGAGCGGCGGTTGGCCGACGGGGGCGAGCGAAGGCGGCGAGAGGTGCGGGCCCTCACCCGGCGGGATTCGCACCCGGCCTCAACCATTGACCACATCTTCACGTTCACGAACTCTAATTGAAGACAAAGCAGGAACCGCCGTCGGGATCTATATTGTTGCTTTGTGGATTTTGCGGCGTTTGACAACGTGCCTCGGGAAAAACTATGGGCAAGACGCAATACCGGGGTTCCCAGATTTGCAAAATGCGATTAATGCTGGCTATATGAAAGATGCTCGGGTGATTCGCGGCAAAACAAGCCAACCATTTGATAGTAGTATCGGGGTTCGTCGGGGGATGCCCTCTCCCCCAACGTTGTTTGGGCTTTACATTGATCGGAGCTGGCTTTGGCGATAATGGGGGCGATGGAGCTCACCTTCTCTATCGAGATCATCGGACCGGTTAATATATGTTGATGATGTGGACCTCTAGCTTACACACCAACGGACATGCAACGACATCTCGATGCCCTACGGACACATTACGCCAAGCGACCCGATATGCGCGTCACCGGCCAAGACTAAGGTGGTCTTCATATCATCTTCACGTCGGCCGAGGGTCCCCTCCTTCATTACCAAGGCCAGAATGTGGAAGTTGCATCCACA
Source organism: Isoetes taiwanensis (assembly GCA_021234155.1). Lineage (NCBI taxonomy): Eukaryota > Viridiplantae > Streptophyta > Lycopodiopsida > Isoetales > Isoetaceae > Isoetes > Isoetes taiwanensis. Next base: position 7,077,875 of record JAJEKV010000060.1, read on the forward strand.
TACAAGTATTTGGGAGTGGAGTTTCCTTCTACTATGCACCGGGACACATCTATACTGACTCTGAGTGACAAAGGGCCGGAAGGCACTATATGCAATGCAAAACAATAGTCATAGAGCTGAGTTGTATGATTGGGCCCATCACCACACCTGCTCAAGGTCTTAGTAGAGCCCGGCCCTTTTATACTGGGGGTGGAAGTATGGGGCCCGGTGGTATCACTTGCTACTTGGAATGACTTGGGAGCAGTCCGAAAAGCCTTCTTAGTACGAGCACTAGGGGTGAAGTCCACGATCCCATATCAAATTCTACTGCAGCCGGACATGATTCTTGCCTCTTCAGAGGACAGCCCTTGATCGCCACATTGTCTATTTTCGTAAGGTGGTCAATATGGACGATGCTCATCTCCCTAAACTAGATTATATCATGGCAATGGGGCGCAATGCCTCAAGGCCTCTTTGGAGGGAAAAGAGAGCTCAATGGTTGGCTAGATGGAATGTGCGAGAGCACGAGGTGCATACATGTGCAAGCGAGGCGGATCGCCATAGCTTGAGGCAATATCTTGACGCTTGCTTCCTCGGCAAAGCTTTGGGATGCCAATGCCCTTGAACATGTCAAGACAAAGACACACTACCAGCCACATAAATCCCACATTGGAACGAGGTCCATAATGCTACCAAGCGTACCCACTTGCCCATGAAAAGGCGGACTCATTGCCTCCATTCGCATTGTGGGGGCACATCATCTTCGAATTGAGACGGGCGGATGGATTGGTGAGCCACGCCCGGGCGTGCTCTGTCAATCTTTGCCAAATGGGAGTCATTGAGGATGAATTTCATACCCTTCAAAGTTGCCCAGCATATGATCAAATTCGGACGCGGTATGCTGAGTTGGTCAGGCCTGGCCAGCCGTTACATGTGACATTGAGCACAGCATCCGTACGGGTGCTAGGATCATACCTTCAGGAGGTTATGGACCTGCGAGATCAGCTATGTCCTCGGGCACACACTTGACATGTATATATACATTGATGTATACTTATACAGTTTGACAGCATTTTTATTACTGCCACGGTTTTTCCCCCGAAAACCCTTTGAGGCGGGGGTTTTTTTAACCCGGACAGTAATAAGTTTGCTGCGCTCCTTATGGGTCCCATAGGCCGATTGGCCTCAGTGGACGATAAAAAAATATTCTTATTCTTATTCTTATTCTTATTCTTATGAAGAGTTTTGACATTTCAGGTGCTTCGGATTGAGTGCCTACATGTTACATTATATTATGTATTTTGTTTGCCATAGAGGCATGGGGGCCTAAATGGCTTGATGAATAAATTAAATAAATTAATTAAAACTCAAGAACATTAGTTCACGTATCGACAAAAAATGCTCTTGATGTGAATGGGATACATGCATGGATTGACCAAGTACGATTCTGACATATAATGGATGGAGTTATTCATATAGACACAACAGTATTCTTGATTGCCAGTCATTGGTTTCAATTGCTAGCTATCTTCTATTTTTAGCAATTCTAAACTACATCTAATGTACGAGACATGTAACACACATACACAAGATCAAGAAAACTGCTCAGAGTTTATTGCTCAAGGAAAGGAATTGGACTTGTGTTACTGAATTCAATAGCTAACTAATACTTGAAGACATGGCATTTAAGTTATTAGTAGAAACTTGTTTCTTCCTTCCGCAATAGTTCAAACGAATAAGAACATCCAAGATCAATAAGATGGAAGGTGCTATGTCATCTATTCACTGTCTATTCTAGCATATCAAACATCTAAACGCTAGCACATTATTAGTTTTAGGGTCAAAGCATGGAGGTGGGGGATTTTTGTGTCAGCGACACATAGTGCTTAGTGTTGCTTTCTGGGGACATTTTATTTGTCTTTTAATATTTTCCTAATATTTTGCCTTGAAACACACTTATTTTACGCCTTGGAATACAAAATATCAGCCTCAACGGAGTTACAGAAACAAAAAGATAAATAAGTTTTTTGCACTAGGTGCTTGACTGGCGCAAAAATGTTCTCCAGCTCCATAATTTGACCCTTTATATATGCAGCAACTCAACCACTATTCTAATGCATTCTACTTATAAAATCTAATCCAATTGTATTCAACTAAGCTCAAAGCGAAGTGCTTCTCCTAGTACCTTTTCAAGTGCAGAATGTTTATGGAATATGGCAATTCTCAATGATACTCTTTAATCAATAAGAATCTTTACCTGTTGGTCCAAGCATGTTAAATGCCTTTCCGTAGGTTATCAAACTTGGTAGTAGGATCCTCTTTGGCCTTGTTCCATTTGAGAACTAGTTCACCATTCTTGAGTGCACCTTGAAGTTTGTTCTTAAGCAGAATGAAGTTCTCAGCTTCATACCTACATCTTTCAAGCTATATGAATCTCATAAATCTTTCTTTTAATGCTTCTTCCATCTCTAGGCTCAAGTTCTATGTGAACAGATTCTCTATGTAAATAGATTCAATGCCATATATAAGGCTAAAAGGTGTATGTTTGGTGGCTGCTTTGACAGTAGTTTTATATGTCCCTAGAGCATTATAGTACCTTTTGAAGACACTAATGTTTTGTAGAACTGATTTGAGCACTTTGTTGGTGGATTCAGCTTGGCAATTGAGACTCAATATCACACAATTAGCTAATAAATTTACTAGTGATGAGGGAGGGACTGTCCCTAGATATTGTGCTTGGTTCCTTGTTCAACTTCTCAAAAATGGTAACTTAAGGATGCCTAGCTGATAATGAGACCAACTATCGCCATCAATGGTTAATACATGAACTTGATAACATGCAACATGTTTTATTAACCCTCGTATAGGCTCATCTTGACCAAAAGTAGCAATGACCAGAATTAGGGGCTGATAGTTATTCCATGCACCTTTTAAGATTAAATTCGAAAATATCAACCCTCAATAACTTTAAGATCTAGCCATATTTGTCGCACTTGACCCTAATATAAACATCTTTTGACCAACATTAGGCTTTGGTTTGTGCATTGCCATCACTTCATGATCTCTTTCTTCTCTCTCTCCCCTCCTCCTCCCTATCTATCTATCTATCTATCTATCTATCTATCTATCTATCTATCTATCTATCTATCTATCTATCTATCTATCTATCTATCTATCTATCTATCTATCTATCTATCTATCTATCTATCTATCTATCTATCTATCTATCTATCTATCTATCTATCTATCTATCTATCTATCTTCTTGTTTTTCCTTCATCTATACCTCTATTAATTTTGGTTATTTGCGACCTGAGTGGTGTCTGTTGTTGTGATCTATAAGATCATTGTGACCTTCAATTCATTCCACCTTCACATGCCACATGCAAATTTGTGACAAGCCCATGAATCTACCTTTGTCCATGGCCTTCTAAGATACAATGAAAAATATGTTTCATAGATTTGTCGATCTTATTTGCGAAGAAGTAGTATGGCATACTTTTTCTCCCTTTCCTTTTAAACACTCTTCTAATAATAATCACTTATTCATCACACATCTCTAATACATTACATCTGTCACAAGAAGCCAATCCGAATCCATTCTATGCTGCAATATCGTATGCATGGAGTTGCTCCATGTGATTGTATATGACATCTGGCCAATCTTGAACCTATGATCTCACGACAATATATTTTAAAGTTTTCATTACCGAACTGATAATGGTCATACTTCGGGTGTGGGTGATTTAAGGTCCTACCACTAAATCAAGACAAAGTTGTCTTGGTGAATTTACAAAGGTATATGAAGATAACCTTTGATCTTATGAGGAAAATTAACTCGTAGAAAACACTCTAGATGATTCCAAAAACTTTAAAGTGCTTGTAGAACATGCGCTTAACACGCTATAAAAAAAAATAGACATTTTACCTAATAATAGGCATTGGTATTCTAAAACAAGCACAGAAGCACAGAGTTAACCTTCTATTATTTTCTTGGATTGAGGTAATTGACAGGAGGTCCCTTTTTGCAATTATCACTTAATTTACATTATTATTTTACGTCAAAGTTGACAACAATTGATAGGAATTATGGCTCACTATGGGTCTAATTGAATTGAATTGTTGTTTCCTTATGGATTTTCTTTTCTAACATTGACTGTGCGCCGTTGATGCCCAGTATATTCGTGGCATTGTGCCAGATCCACGGACATTAACATTTTGCCAGATAGAAGGCATGACAAATCCTATGGTCCCAAGACATATGGTATAAACCAAGGTATGAACGGCTGCTCTGTTCCATGGAAATCAACTTCAGCTTTCCTTCACACTAACCAGAGCAGCTTAGCTCTGTCAAAGGTGTTTCGGCTTGTGGAAAGCATCACCACACTTTCAAATCAGGATTTCCCATTGTATCTCAATCTAACTTAGTAATTTGAGTTCAAATCGAAAAATTTTCCACGAAAATGGCAGAACCTTTGCAACCAGGCCATCCAACAACTTCTATAGGAAGATCCCATCTTCGATCTAAACCAAGTGCCATAAGACTAAGCTCACCCTAAATTGGCCTTATGAGAATCAGCATAAAGCGACCTTATCAGACACTTCTAGGATCGACAAGAATGACAAGCAAATCCTGACCTGTCTGCACAACAAATGTCGTTTCTTTCTATCCTCATACCATGCACACGGAAGCCCAAATAAACAGATGCCAGAGCCGATTTTGGAATGCTTACCTTTACCGGCCAATAAGTAGCTTGAATCAGTGCAAACATACGCCTTCCATACGATTTAACATACAATACAAGGGCCAAATCTTGGTTTCGGCCGAACCATGCCAGAAATACTGCCCGCAAATACCAAATGAAAATATTGCAAGCTTATAAGATATGAACACTATATAAATAGACCCTTGTAGCCATGAGGTTATTTAAGGTGGAAGTTGACAACAATTGATGATACATAATTATGGCTCACTATAAGACATGAGCACTAGATAAATGGACTATTATAGCCATGAGAGAACCAAACTTGATGAATCGTATCCTCAAGAAGGTTGTCAAATTATCTGAGGCATAAGGCTTTTGTAATGGTGGCCCGAAATATAGGGGTTAGGATTGCGTTCAATTTTTCTTTTTTTGGCCCGGTCTGAGCAAAGACCGGCCGTTAGGAATTCATGGCAGGCGTGGTCCAACGAAGGCGCATCAGGATGTCCTTGTGGTGGAGGAGATGGCGCACATGTCGGGCACTGAGATGCCACTCCCTATGGCTTACCAAAAGAGGCCCTTCATCGGCTTCAGTTGCAACTGATCTGCTGACATAGGGGCTTCAACATCAAGGTGCTAAGCCTGAATTTTGGTCTTCGATTTCTGTCTCTCCATTGCGGTCTATTTTTTTCCTTTCGATCCCAACCTCGTTCTCTCGCGTTTCTCAGCTTTTCAGCAACCTGCTACATGCCCCTGTCCTTTTTAGCTCTCGGTTACCACATTACTTTCGGACGCCCTTGATCGGCTGGAATGGATGTTTTTTCCCGTCTTCAGTTCTTAGGTGTGTCTAAACTGGAAGGGATGCTTGGAGCGTAAGGGAAGGTGCTGAGGGAGGTGTTTTGTGACCAGCAGTTCGTAGTTTTGTTAGCAATACTGAGCATGAGATGGGATTGTCAATGTCAAAATTTTGTTTGTTGTCTGCTTCCCAGGTAAAGAAATTCTTGTGCATATTCAAGAAGGAATATGTCAATGATTCCAGTTATGTGGTATGTAGATTGATCGACGGCTCGTCAGCTGTGCTCTTTGATTGCTTGATGGCGGAACAGTTTCTTCCTGAGTCTGTATTTTCTGCATTGGAGACGATACAGACACATCGATCATTTGTTGCATCAACGAACTTTATTGGAAAATACATCGGTTGTGGAGCTGCGGTTCCAATTGCTACTATGGGTGGAGATATGACTGCTACAGGGACGAGGTGAGGTAGTGTCGTACAGTTGAAATCCTTGAGAATCTGGCAGGTTTTGCAGGGATGGTGTTTTTTGTGAATCTGGCAGCTCATGTAAATCTGTTTTATCTCCTCTTAGCTGTTGGGTTTCGATTCTGCAGGCTTCTTTGTGAAGCTGCTTACATGTAATGGAAAGCGTCGAGTTCTACGTGTATGTGATGTGGAAATTCCTCAATCTTTCATTTGGCATATTCGTGAAATTATCTTTCGATCCAATGATCCAGAGTGAGCAGTAAGGAGTGAGCAATAGAAATCATTGAAAGAAATGCGAGTACTGAAAAAACCAAAACCAATATAAAATTGAGGCACCAACACAATGAGAAGCAATTGGTGGAAAGATGGATTTAGTAAACTAAACTAGATTGTCTAATATATCAAAGACATTATATGCATTATATGGATCGTGGCACATTTTGTAGGATATTCCCCCTCCAAAAATCATGTTTGCCCATTTGGGGTCTTTCTTGGGTCAAACTAGCCTCTGTTGACCCGCTTTTAAAGAGAGCACTAGAAAACCATCAACCATTCGCTGAAATAGTATTTTGGCATTTGTACAATACAGTGTCATAATAATACAGTATACTTTACAACTCACATCACATGAGCAAGGTTCCACCATCACATGAGCAGGATTCTACCATCACATGAGCCTGGGGAATCGAACCCCAGTTCCAATCTAATGCTCATCTAAGCATAAGGGAGATCCCAAGAGAGGGGATCGCCCTTATGCACAGGACCGAAGCCTTTTGAAAGTGCACAGGTGTTAGTATTAAGGGCCGAAACCCTCTGAAAGTCCACAAGTGTTAATATTAGTAGCCAAGTGCAACAACAACAAAACTTCTCCAAGACACAACAGCAAATTAAGAAATATCACTATTTATACAGTTAGAAAACGTACCTGTGGCACAGTAGTGCCAGCGCCCAATGCCAAAATGATAATCGATCCACATTCTTAGCAGAGATAGGTTCCAGACGACGCAATTCTGACGAAATCCAAATTCTGTATTTTTGAAAAAACATATTTAACGTATTTTTAGTCGCTAAAAAAAAAAAAAAAAATGTATTTTTTTGAAAAAATATTTAACGTATTTTTTTAGGTCGCCAATTTTTTGTCGCTGGAAAAAAAAATTTGTTTTTGATAGCTAGGTCGAAAGAAGGTCCTCGAAATTTTTATATATTCGCGGCCGGCCAAAGAAGGTAACTTCAAAATAGAACCTTCCAACCTGCCCCCTCAAAAGCTAATTTTTTTTTTTTTTTTCTTAGTTCAAAAAAGGGTTAGTTTTTGTTGTTTTTGATAGCCGATAGTCCTCGAGGCCCTTTGTTCAAGGGTGACGATAGTTTGTTCAGCTTGACCTATTTTAGAAAAAAAAAAAGAAAAAAAAGGAGTAAGCTAAGACCACAAAAAAGAAAGTAAGAACACACAAAAAGGGAAGGGGGACAAAGGAAAAAAGGAAATTTTTGTTGCCATCCCTTTTCAAAGGACAATTGTAGTGCCAATTAGGTGTAGTGCCGTAAGGTTTCGTGTTGCCAAGAGCGTAGGCAGTGTCCCTTGCCTAGTATTGCTGCAGTTATTTGCGCCATGCCGAGGGTGGGTGGCATTGCTGAAGTTTAAGGCAACTAGGGTCTTTCCTTCTTTGAGAAGTATAGCCCTCGCCTGATGCCGTTGTTGGCTTTGGCCACGCGGTGTCGAAAGGTGTGCGTTGTACTCTCATCGAAGGTTACGAGAATGTCTTACTAATTTATACCCTAGTTCCTGATGGTGGTGTTGATGAAAGTCCGACACCAATATAGGGATTGACATATATCTTAGTTTGTATTCGACTGGTCTTGTCTTGTGAAAAAGCGTGACGTGGGTCAAGTGCATGCAATGCATTTTAAACTTGCTAGCCTCCAAGTGGGAGCATTCTGTCAGTAGCTGGGCTATAGATCATAAATCGTGTTTTGGTCATTTCATGTGTTCCCCCATCCTTGGGCTTGCACGTAGATATCAACCAATCAAAATTCATTTAGTAGTAGTAGGATAGGATGTTAGGGTCTTGACGTAGTGGCTTAAAACTTAGCATTTTGTTTTAGTTAAAGTGAGTTGATTTATGCTCTTGCTAAGCACTAAATTGAAGGTTTTATCTTTGCTTGACCTGTAGGTGTTGTTGCTGTCATTTGCATACTGTCGTGGAGTTGCATTTTGCTAGCTAGCTAGACAATCCCTTAAACAAGCAATATGGCTTCAGAAGAGAGAGCAGAAGTTAACTCGCAACCAGTAGAGGCATTAGTCTCTCAGATAGAGCCGCAACAAGTAGAGCCGCAACCAGCAGAGGCATTGGTGTCTCAAACAGAGCTGCAACCTGAGTCATCTTTCGCACCACCACCGTGTAGAAAAAGAAGTAGACCACAACAAGCATGGTCTGCTTTGAGACCAGAATTCATAAACTGGTTGTGTAATCGGTTGTGCAATGACTTAGCTCAGGATTTGGAATTGATTATCAACAGCGAGGAAGGGTGGCTAGACTACCATGCAGGGCTTGTTAAAGATGCTGAGAGAGCTTTTAAGCCTCGAATAATAGCTCTAGAGCCTGAAAAGAGTGAGCAAGAGAGGTACACATGGATAGTGGGCAATATTAGCCGCACTACTGGGAATATGATCACAGAAGTTGCAAATTTGAATAGTCATCGCTTGAGGCTAGAGCTGAAAAAAAAAGCCATCACGTTGAATGCGGCTTGGAGCAACAAGAAGTTGAAGAAAGAAGCCCATCAACCCCCTGTTGACCGGGATTTTGGCACCCGGTCAACATAAGAAGGGGGGTTGGGGGAGGTGAAGGAGTATTTGTAACCTAAGGGCCTAGATTTATAAGGGCCTTTGGGATGTTTACTACAATTATTCTAAATGGCTAAGATAAAGAGGTGAAAATAGAAGGCTAAGATGTGTAACCTAAGGGCCTAGATTTATAAGGGCCTTTGGGATGTTTACTACAATTATTTTAAATGGCTAAGATAAGAGGTGAAAATAGAAGGCTAAGATGAAGGGGCATAAATCAAAGGTTAAGATGAAGAGACAAAATGGAAGGTTATGATGAAGAGGTTGGAATGGAGGGTGAAGATTATGAGGTGCAAGGTATTTAAGATTTTTGAGGGACACGAGTTCCTCCTCTCTCCCTGATCCAAGATTCTTGAGAGGGTTCAGAGACCTCTCTTGATCATGGATTCAGAGGCCCTCCATGTTTCAGAGGCATGGAGGGCAATTTCCATCTGGGCGTTTAGTCTAGTGGTAACACACTAGGTCTAGCAACTATAGGTCTCGAGTTCGAGACCGCCCAGAATCGCACTCTGAACTGTTGGGTGTCAAAAACCCACAGACGCAATGTAAAGTGGTTGGGGCAGGGCCCTACCAAACAATGTAGTGTGGTGTGTGGTCACATGTTCAGTTGGATGCTGCCTAGTGGCGTGACGTTAAAATACTATCTATCTATCTTATTCTTATTATTAGAAGATTAAGATTTTTCTTTGAATCTCTCTCATTCTTTATCTTGCAGCATCAAATTTGATCTTGATTCTTGCCTCTTGAGGCCACTTGTTGGGGATTGTGGGGAAAATCCGTCAACAAAATGGAGGTTCTACCGAGATCCTAATTTTCCCTGGGATCATATTTTGGTGCTGCTTACCAAGGCATCTCCAGAGAGAAGGAATGACAAATCAGGAAGGATCGATGTTGTTTATGATTATTTCAGGAGAGCCAACAAAACGCCAGCCCTCCAATGCTATAAAAGCATGCTAGTCTGTGCCCTGCGTTTGCCCTGTGCTTAGAGAGTGTCTGATGCTTCAGCCTTGTTTCTCTATTGATTCTCTCTGTTGATTCTGTGCCTGTAAGAAAAGCCATGGCCATGCCTGCTGCCGAATCCAACCATCGCCATAGCCTCTGTCTTTGCCATTGCCATCTGCCAGAAAAGAAGAAAAAGGAAGCAATCAAAGAAAAAGGAAGAAAGAGGAGGAAGTTCTTGCCATAGCCACTGCCATAGCCACAGCTGTCCTTCTATTGCTGAATCCATCCGTCTAAAGGAAGGAAATCCAAGGATGAAAGTAAAGAAAAGAGAAGCTCCATTCCGTCCGCCGCCATAGCCTCCTGTTCACTGTCGCCCAAAAAAAATTGTCTTTGTCATTTTTTTTCCACGCTCATCCTTTTGCCCTTTTCCTTTGTTTTGTCCTTCGCCACTTTTTTATTTTGTCTTTCCTATCTATCCTTCTTTGTATTTATTTTTTTTAACCACCCTTTTTATTAGTTTCTTGACACATTTGCTTAAACACTTTTTACCACTTTTTGCCATATTTGCCTTTTCTTACCCACTTTTTGTCCACGTTTATGGCCACATGCTATATTTTGTTTCTTGCCCTTTGGCCCCTGGTATCCTTGTAAGGGGCGGTGCTCCTTGAAGGGGGATTGCAAGAACATGCCATATGTCGTCGTATGTCCTAAGGGATGCTGGCTAGTGCTACGATGTAAAAATACACCTTCCTTCCTTCCTTCCTTCCTTAAATGGCCCCATGTCTATATCTTAACCTATTATTACCTTCCTTGCTTTGCATTCTTGATATAATTTGCACCTTCACACATTTTGTTTGGGCGTTGCCATCTCTCTAAGACCATTGCCCCATTGCATTTAAGTCGTACCCCAAGGCCAAACTTATCATTACTCTTCTATATCTTTCTCATGACACATATCATTATGGTGTTGTTACATAGTATAGATGTTTGCTCATGTACACACTATAAGTTATATTCTGGTGTTGGAGTACACCCTGAAACCTCCAAATATTATTATTATTCTATGGTGTTGGAGTACACCATAAAACCTCCAAATATTATTATTATTCTATGGTGGTGGAGTACACCCTAAAACCTCCAAAGTTTTATTATCATTCTATGGTGTTGGAGTACACCCTAAAACCTCCAAAGTTTTATTATCATTCTATGGGGTTGGAGTACACCCTAAAACCTCCAAATATTATTATTATTCTATGGTGTTGGAGTACACCCTAAAAACCTCCAAATCATTGTACTCAAATGGAGAAAAAGAAGTTGAAGTATTTGGGCCGAGGGGACCGGCCCATTTTTTGTTTGGGCGAGATGTTGACCAAGATTTTGGCACCCGGTCAACATGGGGGCGAAAGGAGTATTTGTAACCTAAGGGCCTAGATTTATAAGGGCCTTTGGGATGTTTACTACAATTATTTTAAATGGCTAAGATAAAGAGGTGAAAATAGAAGGCTAAGATGTGTAACCTGAGGGCCTAGATTTATAAGGGCCTTTGGGATGTTTACTACAATTATTTTAAATGGCTAAGATAAAGAGGTGAAAATAGAAGGCTAAGATGAAGGGGCATAAATCAAAGGTTAAGATGAAGAGGCAAAATGGAAGGTTATGATGAAGAGGTTGGAATGGAGGGTGAAGATTATGAGGTGCAAGGTATTTAAGATTTTTGAGGGACACGAGTTCCTCCTCTCTCCCTGATCCAAGATTCTTGAGAGGGTTCAGAGACCTCTCTTGATCATGGATTCAGAGGCCCTCCATGTTTCAGAGGCATGGAGGGCAATTTCCATTGTATTCCTTCTCTTATTCTTATCATTAGAAGATTATTTTGGACCCAAGATTTTTCTTTGAATCTCTCTCATTCTTTATCTTGCAGTATCAAATTTGATCTTGATTCTTGCCTCTTAAGGCCACTTGTTGGGGATTGTGGGGAAAATCCGTCAACACCCCCTCATCTTGTTAAGAAAGTGTTGGCGCAAATAATAAGAGCCAAACGTCCTGGTGAGATAGATAGGGAGTGGGAAGCTCGTAAAAGAGTGGATGCTAAGACAACTTAGTTTGCAAAAGTAGATTCATCGCAGATAATAAATAGACAACGAATTGGTTCCGGTTCATATGGCACAGTGCATAAATGCAATATTTTAGGTTCTAGTTTTATTAAGGATGAACCATATTGTGTAAAATTTCAAAACAATAATTTTCAGCCAGGTACAGATCCCAATAAGTTAGTGGAGGCTATGTTGAAGAACATGAGGGAGTCTGGGATGCAAGTTAGGCATGGGTTTATAATACGTTGCATTGGTACCACAACCGGCTTAGAAAGACAAGGCTTAATTTTTTCTTTTTGGAATGGAGGTTCGTTGGCAACCTTCTTTACAAGTCATGAGTGCAATGCTTTTGCAGAGCTTGCATTTAAGAAGTTAGGAGCTGTCCCCAGAGTTGTAATGTGCCTTGAGGAGCGCAGAAGGAAAGAATTATTTGTTGCCTCTAGGGTTGGGGACTTGGCTATGTCATTCTGCAGCGGCCTGCGAAAACTTCATCAAGAAAGGTATTTGCATATGGATTTGCATCCGGGCAATGTATTGCTCCATTTTTAGTATGGAAAGGAGAAGGGATGCATTGATCCTCAGGCTGTATATATTGGCATTTGTGATTGGGGTGAATCTAGGTTGATGAGCGAGACAGTGGAGGTAAAGCGGTGGCATTACAAGGGTTTGGATGGCGAGGGTAAGAAAAGAATTGAGATGGAAAGGGCCAGGCATCTATATATGCATGATGATCTTTATTTTGGTAGTGGCTCAAAGACAGTGGCTGCAAGGGTTGACTTTGACTTGCACGAGGCAGCGTACATTGTCTATTACTTGGCTGATTTTGCTAGTAAGCACTCCTACATGGAGTCGATAGGAAGCCTGGAGCAGCAAGGCAAGCATCGAAGAATGTGCGACTATTTGAAGCATTGTGTTGAGTCGCCAATGAGAGACAAAACAAAAAAAATTGATTTGGCTCAGCTACTTGACACCATGCGGAGCAGTTTTCATTGCTCTCCAATTCCGTGCGCGAGGCCACAATTGGAATCAGATTGGATTCTTCAACTTGGCCACGGTGGGGACGACGCAGTAGACCAAGCTGGTCCTAGTCACGTTTAGCGTGCATATTCAGTTATTCACACGACACCTAAATTTACATTCAAACATTCTTGCATATAATATTCAAAAGAAATTCATTGAACGCTTGTTTGACACTATTTGAGAAATTATTGTCCATATATATAGCTCTTCTTTTCGTGTGCTTTTCGTGTTATTTATTGTGTGTTTTTTTTATATGTCGCAGCTAACAAAAATTATAAAGACAAGAAGTCAAAGTACACCTTGACAAGTCAGCACCATAATTATGTCTCATGAACAGCATGACCAATCTCCTCTCAACATGGGCACATCACAACAGCAGGGAATGCCTCCGGATCCACATGATTTTTCAGTACCTTCACATTTGAGGACCCCCTCTCCTTTCTTGCAAAGCATGTAGAATGAGCTTGAATTGTCAGCTGCTCGGCAAGTGGAGAGAGCAGCAGCACATGCAAAAGTGAATGAATATCGCACGGCTGAGTTACAAAGGCTGCGTGCGATGGAAGACGTATCTAAGAGAGAAAATTGCACCATCACAGAGGTGCATAACGTAGCTGGCGAGACAAGGCCAGGCTATTGTCCGCATGGAGCAGACTACGAGGATGTGATAACAAATTTGGACAAGAATGAGTTTGAAAGAGATTGGCCCAATAAGAGGGGTAAGTACAAAGCTCATGAGTGCAAGATTGATGTGGTGCGAGCAAAAGCAGTGGAGTGGTATGTCCAAGTGAAGGGACACCTACCCCACAATAGTGAGTTCAGTAAGAGTTTTGCGCAACAAGTATACTATCTTGTGAAGGAAGTGCTTGTAAATTATGCGAGTAGAAAATGAAGGCAAGGAAGCGATAGTGGCAGCACCAAGAGGGTTAAGCTATCGGAATATAGCGAGAGTGGGGTGCATGGTGAGCCTCTCACCATTACATACCTGGTTGATGACGCTATTCGACTTTTGGAAGTGGCAGGGGTAGCCGCGGCTGGAGGCCTGAATGAGCTTGGAGACATTCGGGCCCAATTAGAGAATGAGAGAAGTCAAAACCTAACCCTTTCTGAAGAGAATATTCGCTTAAAGAACCGTGCCGATGAGTATGAGAAGATGGCAGCCGAATTAGAGGACATTAAATGGCAGCTAGCGGCATTGAACAGAGAGGCAACGGTCCTCAGGGAAAACAACGATCACTTGTGCAAACTAACAAGATCGTTGGACTCTGAACCTTTTAAGGTGACTTTGGAGCAGTCAATTGTATATCTCCCTCGCGAGTACTTGTATGAGAGCCAGTGGGAAGAGTTAAAGGCTGCTGATTATAGACATTGCGTATGGTGTGCAGACAACTTGATACAGGTGGGCTGGTACACTCTAGGGTGTGGGCATTGTATGCACATGCGATGTATACATGGAACGTGGAACATGGTGGCAAATTGTTAAAATGACAATAACTATTACTAGTTATGGTGCCCGGCGTTGCCGGGCTTAGTAACAATCTTTATGGTGGTTGTTTCATTGTTGGTCAGAATAAGAGGGCTAGCAATGAACATGCCAACTTTGTTATTGAAGAATGATTTACTACGAATCTTGTTATATGACGAAAAAAACAAATAGGAAGACTCCATGTTTATGATATATTTTAGACCTGGGTGTTTTTATCCTATTCGAAAAAGTGCATTACCCCTATCCTCTCTCTGAACCTACATATCTGATATGTAAAGCAGCCCCGTACCATTTAAAAATTGTTAGATGGAAAATAGACTCGATTTTAAAATTCCCATGAACTCCTGATTTGCTCACATGCAGTAAACACGTAATGGGAATGCCTAATGTAATGTTGTGTCTTTACGCTCTTCATCATTAAAGTACCGGACAACAAATGGAAATGGTATTTCTTTTTTTCTAGAAATTGTTGATGATATATATGGCTAAGGATCTTATGCTAGACATTTAGAATGTGCTCTCCGTATGATTTGAATACAAAATAACAAATGCAAGTGGTATTTGTTTCTTTCTAGAATTGTTGATGACATATATGGCCAAGACCTTATGCTAGACATTTACAACGTGCTTTCCACATGATTTGAAATGCACCAAAAAGTGATGCTATATTTAGAAATTTGTTATACTGAATGGTTTGTTATGTTGTGGCTTTGATAGTTCTTTTTGTTTCCCCCCCTTTTGCTTACATAGGAGGGAGTTAAAGAGGCTCGTATTGAATATCATATCACACATGGAGTCAAGCAAAATTGCAAGTGGATTGAGAAAGGGTACTCAATCTCCATTTCCATAATTGCATGTTCAAGATTTGCAATCTTCATTTGGGCTCCAAGTGTTCGTGTAACTGTTTTTGTATGCTCTTTCAATTCCCATTAGATGGGTTTGCAACCTTCATTTGGGCTCCAAGTGTTCGTGTAATTATTTTTGTATGCTCTTTCGATTCCTATTAGATGGGTTGTAGGAAAAGCTGTGGGGATGAGGGGAGCAATGATGCACTTGATTCAATTATTTATTTGTTTATTTATTAATTTTTGGAAGAGGCATGTGGTTCTAATTTGTACAATTTAATTTGGGTCCAAGAATGTGAATATAGGAAGTTGGTGGAGTGAGATATACATATGAAAGAAATTTGAAGTGGGAAATAAAAGTTCGATCTATGGCAGATATCTTGTTAGGGGGAAGGGGAGGTTGCCTTCACATGCATATTGAAATTTAAGAAGTACATGTCTATTGAAGTTTGAATTTGCAAAATTGCATCTCCATAGTGTATAGAGGTATATATTGGTTTACTATTTATTTGTAAAAAATAGTAGTATTTGTTGAAAGGCAAGGTCTAGGATGCATTCAACTTTAAAAGTCCATTGCATGTGTCACCCAAGTATAGTATTTGAAGTACTTAAACTAACACATCGAACCAAAAATTAGCCAAGCGTAGTGTTTGAAGCACTTAAACGAACATAGTGGACCAAGAATTACCCAGGTGAAAATGAAGTTACATAAATTGTAGAATTGCAATACTTATGACATGTTTTGGGAAGTGCTAGCATTGAAATCCTGTACACCGGAGATAATCTATCATCTAAAAAACAATATACTGATGGCCTGTGATTTAGCAAGCTATAACATCCAGCAGTTAGAAGCATCGCATTTCATTCACTTTCCATGTCTACATTTGGTCAAACTTTAACTACGTGAAAATGCCTATTACTTTTCTCTTCCGATTCAGTATTCTGGAAAACCAAGCAATCCTTATAACACTTTTGCATAACGGTAGACGACAAAAGGCTTTTGCATAGTTATGTACCTTATGCAGTCTTTGCAAAGTTCGTGCCATAACAATGGACAAAAGGCTTTTGCTTATCATTCTTACATAATGTTGTCACAATAGAATCTTTATCTGCAGATTTGGAAAGCATGTTGATACTCTATCATTAGGCCTCCGCCAACCATCCACGCACGATGGAAAACATGCGCCCTCCATGTCGTGATCCTAAGGCAAAAGCATGCAACAAATTGGCAGCATAGAAAAGTACTATTGCAAGTACATATATAAATGAAACCATAATTACAAAAACTTATAGGAAAACCTTGATACAAACATGGACCAGCTACAGGTTGAATTAAATTTGTAATGGTTGGCCGAACGTATGATTTTTAGTTTAGAAATACTTTGAATGAACAATAAGGGCATAAATCTATAAAATAACATTAAATGGTCAAGCAAATACCACCTGTAATAAGTAGAGGCTTGAGCTTCCCCTTTAAGTTGAAGAGCATTGAAGCTTGAACTCCAGTCTCATTTAGTAAAAAAAGAAAGTACGAAAGAGGACTTGGGTCTGCATGAATGGTTGCTATTGGTATGAAAAACCAAAACACACTATGGTTTCCAGTTTTCAGTTACTACCGCGATGGTTATTCACGAAATCATTAAGGAAGATTGTGAATAGTAGATGCCATCATTCTATCTTCTGCATTTAAAAGCAAGTATGTCCCAAAGAAAAACCGTGGCAGCCAGACTACATGATCTCCATGGAATGAATTGCATATTTCTTATGTACGCTACAGCAGAAGACAAATGAAATTGATGACTTGAAACAAATGCACATGGTTTTTTATTTAATGATTGAGAAGTAAATACCTGCTGAAAGAGACACACATATGGCAGCAAGTGACGCACATATGGATCTGGAACAAATCTCAAACACCTTAGTTTCTCTGCAGAGGCTGCCATAATAGATGCATAGAAAAAAGTAAAGATGAAGTTCTAGCAATGTCAATACAATGGACTTCAAATAAAAATAGTTGCAGCACGCATAGAACATAGTGTGTCTCCAAATTCATCAACCATATATTCCACACCAAAGGAGAATATACTAAGCACCATCATTCCTGCACATTGAAACCATTCCTGGACAATGAACCCATTCGTGGACTATACCATCCTTCCTGGACATGCAAGAATGCTAAACAACTCTACCATAGATATCCAGAATAGTCTCTTCTTAAGTAATCCTTGTAGAATCTCTTATTCTCTGTTAATCTTTATAAAATCCTTAGATCGCGACTACACCGTAAAACATCCAAATTCAACCAATATAAGAAAAAATAAAATGATGCTCAATCATTAGCAGAGAGGCTCTTACTCTAGGGGAATGTTCTTACTCTAAATTTAGTTCTTGATGCAACCAATGAGATGAAGTCCTTGCAAGCTTGTCAAATGGAGACAAAAGGAGAGCAACGGATGGTGCACGCCTTCTTGGGAACTCACAATCTAACGCCTGCAAGTACAGAGAGGTGTTATATTATGTAGAGTTCTATTGGGTGGCAGATATTCAAATCCAGTTGTTGGTCCTGTGATTTCATGCAGAAAAAATTACATTTCAGGTTGGTTATATAACATGCATCATGAAGTGAGAAAGTGTGAATGCAAATGCAATTGTTGAAATGCTTACCCTTTGATCTTATAACACCATAGCTTCAGGTAAGAGACGCAACCAGTATGGAACTAATCGAGAATTGCAGCAAAGAATCTGGAAGCAATAAAAGCACTTGGTTACGTGAAAATCAATACAAACGATATGTAGAAAACTCATATGTATCCAGTTTTACATCCATATAATGAACTGTTTTCCATTGTTTGTTCATGCATATTTTCCAACAAACAACATTCCATAATTTCGCAACCTGAACATAAAAACTACCATTCGCGCAGAGATTTGAAGGTTGCAACTGTATGAATCTCCATACCAAATATCTAGGAAATTACATGTTATCCCTATGAATGGATATCTCACCTGCTAGTGCACAGATGGGATGCACAAAAAGGGAAAAAGATTCATAGCAATGCATGCGCAAATGCAGAGAGGACGAATGTTTTAAGACCCAAGAACACATCAAACATGCCTTTCAAGTGGCAACCATGCAATAGCATGCAATAGCAATCATGCAGATCAATTTTGACAGCCAGAATGCACCCTTCGAATGTCTACTACAAATACTCTCTAAAAGCATCATATGTACACTAAATGCAAAGTGAAATGGTGGGTTGATTAAAGGAGAAATTTGAAGGAGGAACTTACATGCAACACAACACCAATGATAAACTTTCCGGTCTTGCAAACACACGTAGAATACACTTCTTCTGGAAAAGGCATGAATTAATAAAAAAGTTCGATATTTGCTGCCTTAATCATAAGGTTGTCTATTTCTTCTTCTAAGATTCAACCATCCTCACAGATTCAGAACTTAAAGCAAAACATTGCCTGAGCAACAACCTTGGCTTGGGTTTCCTGGAACAAAAAGCAATGGAATATATAATGAAATCATCGTATCACATAACAACAATGGGGATTTCTCTCATGATAAAGAATAATCCTTTCTACGTATAAGCGTGAGCTTCTAATGCATCAAACCTGCTTTCCCTGCTTCTAATTTCCCAAAACATGCAATAATAATCGTTGTTCCTGCTAATTTCCCAAAATATGTAGTGATATTAGCTGAAACAGAAGAAGAAAAATTAAGGTGTACCTGTCATAGCTCTGCAAGAAAATCATCAGGCTCTGGTGGGTTTATATTGTGGGCAAAGAAATTTTGGTAACCCTACTAATCTTGGCCTATCAAAATGAGTGTACAGAGCTCCATTCACATTGCCATCTGCATCTACACAGGCACAACACGCAGAAAAATGCATATATCAATATCATAAAATTTGGAGACCAGTTGGTCTGCAGATCGCCATATTCTGCAAAGAGCAGCCACCACTCAGATCCAGAGCATATTGAGGGGAGGGAACAAAATGTTTAACATCACGCGGCATTCAGAAGAAAGGTCTTTTTGTAGGACGTCTTCAATCTGACCGCCTATCCTCTACGGCACAGAACAGATTGATCCCCTCGATGATCAGACCGATAGATCTCCAGGCAATCACATAACTAAGGTTCTCTCCTTTTTCGGGTATGCATGCCCATATATTTTCTTCGGATATGCATACCCAGATATACCTAGATGGAAAGCATGCCCTAAAAATAGCCAAGCTTCTCTCCTTCGCCCTGGTCGAAATCATATTCAAAAAGATTTAGCGATTTTTGGAAGCACCGAAATATTTTCCGGCGACTAAAACACCAATAATCTTAGGAAATCATGCTAACAAAAAAACCAAAAACCTTTCCCACCAAACCGGAAAATCCCAAACTAAAAAGATTGATACATGAAACACGATAACAAATTGTTAAAATGACAAAAAAAATTTTTTATCAATACTGCCAAAAAACGGTTACAAAAGCTTAAAGATCCTCATCCACGGTTACAGTAGTTTGAAGATACTAAAAGCCTTTTCTTTTTAGGTAGCACCATCTTCATCAATTTCATCATTCAGAGTTCCATCCTCTTCTGCCTGCTGACCTAGGTTCAACCTCCTATGACCTTTTCCCTTAGTACAATGTCTGTTTCTTCTAGCACGTTCTCTGTCTGTCAAGGTAATTGGCATTGGAGAGTTCGATGGATCACGTAGGCCAGTCAAGTCCTCAAACGGAACTCTTGCATTGCTCGGACTTGGCCTTTCTGTATCGGACTCCTCGGTATCCTCGTTGTTGGCTGACTCGTCTGAGAATATAACTTGGCCTATATCATCTTGGTCGTCAACGAAGTGAGTACGCTGAATGTCTTCGTCAACATGGTTTGCAACATTACTACAAGTAGCTCGTCCTCACTGTCTTCGAAGCTGTCCTCTTCCACTTTGGAATCTGCATCTATGAAAGGAAACTGTAGCTTATCGATTGTGGATGCACCACTATTGTGATTCAATAGCTGCCAGTTTAGAAGTTGTATACAAATTTGTCAGCCTTCTTATGTAGCAAGCGATTACATGTGACACTGTATATGTACTTATAAACACTCCAATTCCTCTCACTTGCAATATTGGAGGATACCAAGGAGAGGATAGTCATTGCAATTGCATGCAAGGTATCAGTAACTTGCCCGTGGGCTTGCCACCATGCATAGGTCCATATTGGGCTCCTTCTTATGACTTTCCAACGCATCGTGAAGCTCTTCGTCTACCCACCTTCCACTTAGGTTTTGGTACTCGGTTAACTCGGCAATGAAAATCTTGTAGTTCGAGCTATTAGGATAGTACAGATTTGCAACTTTCTTCAACGAACCCATAACTTCCTTATCTGTATGTTGGTCCATATCATGGTTGTGCGGGTCTAAGGCATGTGCGGCACTATGAAGATCATTGTACGACTTCTTCCATCGTTCAATGAAGTCTTTGAGCAGTGCTGCGTGCTTAGCATTGTCAAAGGGCGCATTGGGACCATCACGTTCTAGGAAGGATTGAACTGAGTGCCAACACCTCCAGACCTTTCCAGTGCTTGCCTTCAAAGAATCAAGGGTTTTGATGGCATGACAAACAGGTTGCATGCACCTCACAACATTCTTTATACCTTTCCAAAACGTCTCCTACCCAAGCATTTTTTGAAGGGCAGCAGCTTGTTGTCGGTGTTTGGAGGCATTTTTCCCTTTCTGCCTCCCCTCCTATTCAAAGAACTCTATATGATTGAAGGTCAAGATAATCCAATCACAACACCTAAGAACTCTTTCTAGACAGATGTAATTGGAACCAAATCACGTTTGCCCAGCGTTCATGAGTGCTAGGACCTTCTGACGCAATGACTTGTAAATAGCATAAATTGCCGGCTTCTTTGTGATAAATTTTACAAGGCGACGCACTTTCTGAATGGGATCTTTGAACCAAGTGTGCTGTGAGAACCAAATCCTTGAGCAATAGGTTCAGGCAACGACATTGGCAGCTAGTGGCATGCAACCCTGAAAATTCGGACTCCAATAATTCCACGGCTAACTTGCAATTAGACGTGTTATCCATTACAACCTGAAATATTCTCTTCAGTCCAAAACTCTCTATCACAGCCTTTGTTTTCTGAAAAATCCAATCTCCTATCACTTGGTCAGTTTTGGTTTCTACGGTTTTCAAAAATACTTCGCCCTCTGGATACACGATCATGAAGTTTATAAGATGGTCCTTGTTTACATTGCTCCAACCATCAGTCACGAGTGAAGCCGGTCTGGCTTTAGTAACACGACACAACTTCATCTCCATCCTCTCGACCATTTTTCCATGTATTTCATCGACCATTTTATTGTTGGCATGCTTGTATGAAGGCAACCTAAAAGCCGGCCCCTGTTTTGGCAACTTCCTGGAAGGCTTCTTTCATTGCTTTGTGTTCTAAAATGTGTGGAGACAACCCGGCATATAAAAATGCCTCTACAACCTTCAATTGCATCTTCTTCAGTTGCTCTGATGTTAAGCAATGATCAACCCTCTGTTGCTTCGTCTGTCTTTCGACTATTTCAATTGTCTCTATCATTCTCTGCTCTCCCGTACTTATACCTATTGACCCTAGTCCACCCTCTGATTGGTATGCTGCCCCAACAGGGGGGGAGGGTGGTATAGTTATTTTCGTCTGCTTCTGCTCGGCACTGCTCTTGAGTATCCGTAACCCGTCTTTTTTCATATTATTCTTCGTTTTGCATATCACATCTAGTCGAGACAACCTTTCAATGGCATCTTTTTGCAAGTCAGCAGATGCAGTACAAGTCGCGACACCAACGTCTCTTTCATGTAAGATGTGAGCTCGAATTCTTGTTGCAGAACCATTTACCGATGGGTATCCACAAAACACACATTCCCACTCATTTACGCCAAACTCTTTCACAAAATCCCATTCTGGGTCTCTTTTCCCTGGCAACCCTAGTAACGCGACCATGTTCACATGGTGCAGTCCCCATGGCCATGCCACAGGCGCGCACAATCCTCGCTCCTTTAGAGGTGGATACATGACCGCTGCCTGCACCTCCTGAGGTAGATGCATGACCAGCCGCCATGGCTGACAATGTCTGTTGATCAGACTCCTTGATTACACGAACTAAAGGAAGACGTATATATGCAAAGGAGCAAGCTCACTATGCATATGTTATGTCGACGTTCCGTACGAGAATCAAGGGGGGTTGGACAAGAGCCTATAGGATATTCTAAGGAAGCAGATGCGAACCCAAGGCTGGAAAACACTGAGACAGAGTAATCTCACTTCCCAATATCCAACATCAGGCCCCCGACACAAAACCCACATCTCAAAGGAAAACCGTTTCCCAAGGAGTATTTTGACTCAACTTCCATGTGCATCGTAAAATATATCTCCAAGCAACGTGAGCCGTAGGATCTCGGATCGATGATCAAGATAAAAACAACCTAGACCGTAGGATCGAGTACATATAATTCCCAAAGCCATGTGCATTGTAGGATATATCCTCAAGCAATGTGAGCCGTAGGATCTAGGACCGACGATCAAAATCAAATCAACATGGACCATAGGATCGTCTATATAGAATCTACATAGAAACTCCCAAGCCATCTGAGCCGTAGGATATATCCCAAAGCCACGTGAGCCGTAGGATCTCGAATGGACAGTCGGATAAGCGCCACAAACATAAGAACATATATATGTTAGATAGATATATTTAGTCCAATACTTTGAATTGCGCCACTCCAATGGACGAGATTGCACAAATGTCGGCATGCATATTGGCTCTAGAATATCTAGAACCTCCTGGAAGTAATTACGATATGAAGAGGAGCAAAGAAATACCTTCAATAAGTATTAATAGTTCACTTGGCAAAGATGCGTGACTTACAACTAAAAGCTTGTGAGTCAACGTTTAAGGTGAATTCTAGGGCTAATCACATTTTTCCTATATATACTATTACAATGCCACAAAACAGACCAAACAGGGGCGCAAACATTTTTTTCCCTTTGTAAATTAAACAAAAAAACAACTCGAGGATGTACGGAAAAACATCTAATTCGCGTACGCGAACATTTTTTCGTACCGCGTACGCGATGAATTTTTTTTGCGTACGCGAAAACATTTAATTCGTGACGCGAAAATAATTCCCCATACGCGAAAATTCAGTTTCGCGTACGCAAAAAAAATTTACTTTCGCGTACGCGGCTTTTAAAGTTCGAGTACGCGAAAAAATGTTCGCGTACGCGAATTAGATGTTATCGCGTACACGAAAATCTTCCGACGCTGAAAATTTTTTTGACGTATTTTTTACGTTTTATACGACAAATATGTGTCATATCATACAACTCATACGTATTCCATATAAAACGTACAGCGTATTGAGCCTATCCCTGATTCTTAGTGTGCAACAATTCGTTTGGAATTCTAACACAACCCAGATCGGATTTCTTACCAGGAGAGGCCTTCAAAGCATCATGCCGGATTAAGCCAGTGTTTAACTTATTCCAGAGCTGTGAATTTTGTCTGCAGCCAAGAAGAAGATCATTTTTTTATTTGATTCTAGCATGATTTATTCCAGTCATTTTTAATAAGGAAATTGCATGGACCTAGTATCGATTTCATCTGCCATATCTGGATGGAAACAGCTACTTTGTTTTGGTTTTTAAGGAGGAGCTGGAAGGCGAGGGATTGATGAATATTCTTGCTGCTATTCCGGCCGAGGCAAAGCAAAAAATGAGAAGGCAGATTGCCCACTTGATTCCAAGGATTCTCTGTTCTAGATCAGAGGAGAGGCATGGTACTAAAGATGCTTTTGACAGTACCTTAGATGCCCTTTTCAATTTCGCCCTTCTCATAGACATGATGACAAAGAAATCAAAGAAACAAAACAAAGCAATTTGACATCTGCGACATCTACACCTACAGGGCCTCAGCGGCACCTACAAGGGCCAGATTTGGCCTCAGCGACAAAATTTGGCCTCAAATTCGATCTGCCGCTGCAGCAACTGGCGCGTACATTTTGCAATAGGTACTAGCGATTATTTCTCGAACACAACATGAAAAAAAATACCATGAGCTTATTTCTTGCCGGCTTTCGTCTCCTTTCTAAAGCCCTTTCCCAGCTACCATGTTTTAAAATCTTCCTACCACTTAAGATGTTTCATTTCAAAGCCGCTTTACCTTCTCCAATTTGGTGTGCCCATCTGAAGCATGTACCGAGGATTTAGCCTCAACGACATCTACAGGGGCCAGATTTGGCATCGGCCTCCTTGAGCGCCAGGTGCCACGTCAACTGTTATCTGCTCCTGAAGCTTCGTTCATAAATGAAATATCCTTTCTTTCCAAAACCGAAGTGCCAACATCATCATTATACGTATTTATATACGAATACCTCAATAAACCTTTAAAAACCTTGAGTTATAAACATAAGCCATCTGATTGTGAAAACATTATATTAACAACCTAGGCAATCCACCTCGAATTGAATGTCTTTGGCTCCATGTATGTAAGACAAACAAGCATTTACAAACAACTAATACCAAATATATTAGACCGAATGCCTTATTCTCAATGACCATTGAAAATAAACACATGGTGCCCTTCACTTCCTTCTTCTAACATGGTGCCCTTCACTTCCTTCTTCTAGAAAGCACTTCCAAAATTGTAAACAATTGCACAACAGATGATTAAATGGGGGCCATGCAATTGGAGTTTGTGCTTGGTTTGTTGGATGACCAGGAAAGATAAAAAATATATAATGCACCAACACGTGCATCAGAACATACATCAAAACTTTGAGAGTATTTGTATCTCAGAGTAGAGTTCGTATAGCTAACTAATTAAAACCTAAATGTCATCTACTCAAAGACAGAAAGAACCAAGTTAGCTTGCTTGCATAACATTTACCCCATACTATAGCAAAATTTTGTTTGGGTCGTGCAATCAAAGGGGATGGGCAAAAAAGTTTGTAGACTTGGGTATCCGTTCTACATCATATTAATCGAATAACAAACAAGAAACCATCAAAATGGACAAATCTTGCCTTTTTTCTTTAGATGCTCTATATTCGGAAAGTGATTTCAGGCGGGGAATGGGAAGGCACGTCCGGCAAGTCGGGAGATGGAACCTCGATCGGAATTGAAGGAATAGGGTGCTCGGAAGGAGTTGGGGCGGCCGGAATCTCGGACGGAGCGAGCGGAGGCACTTCAGTCGGAATAGGAGGCACGGTAGGAGTTTCCGGTGCCGGATTCGGGATTTCGATCGGAAAATGAGGGCCTTGCGGAGGCTGAGAAGGGGGCAGAGGAACGGAAGGCACCGGATCTATTGAAGGTCGGATTTCTGGGTTGGGATCGAACGCCGGGAACTCTTTGCTCGAAGCATGGACTGAAAAAACTGGGGATTTGATGCTGATTTTGGGGCCGCATTTTTGGCGTAGAGAGCATACTATTTTTTTGGGATTTTTTGGCTGATTTTTTGCAGGAGAGGCTAACACAGGGGAGGATTTGTGGAGCCATAGCTGCGCCCAGCAAGCTACCGTCGTCATGGATAGATCTCTGTTTGCCATGTTGCTCATTTTTTTTGTAAGAAGAGCAGAATTGAGGTGTCAAATAGCCCCTGCCCTACGTGGTGGCACGCATGCTCTCAGATTGGGGAATTTTTTTCTTTGCCAGTAAAATCTCTTGTTCACCTAAATTAACGAGCTAACCCTTAAAGACAAGAATTTTTATTCCCACATTGCTTCCCATGACTTATGCTGGCAAATGCAAAGCTAATATGTTGATATTATGTTCTGGTGGCACTGGCAATAGGAGGATGGAGTTCACTCTCAAGGAAAGATTGCCACCATGTAAGTATAGATTGGACACGCCGATCAATATAGACTGAAAATAGTGTATGAGACCCAAAAAATAATCAAGAGAAATCCATCGAAATCCCGAAAGAGAAATGAGTAGAATGAAACTTGTGCCAGACCAACTATGAATGCAAACAACTTGCAAGTGGCAGATTTGAGCGGATTACTAAATTCAAAGGGTTTGGAAGTAGCTGGGAGGTGGTTAATCTGGTCTCCCATTATCAGCCACTGTGCACAAAGACAGTTCACCCTTTAGATCATGAAGTCGACTATCTTCGGAACAATAGAGTTTGGAAACAAGTGTTGACAATTGAATCTTCTTAGCAACATTGTTCACAAAATAATTCACTGCCAGCTTTCGTTCTCTCCATAACTTAGGGACAACTTTAGCATGTTAGGATGTTGGAAGCAATGCCCTTGGTTCAGGGTAGTTCGTATTTGTTCTGTCATTGATTTCTTTATCATAACAAGAATGTAAGTAGTCTACTTTGCCTCTCCTCTCTCTGTTTCCTGTATAACAAGCATATCTCCAAGTGATTATATTTCCAACCTTTATTATCATGGCAAAGTTTGTTGCTCTGTAGTACCTTCTGCATCTATTCTAGAAGGTCTCCGCAAATGTAAATTCAGACAAATGCATTATTCACAAAACCATATCAGACAACACATTAGTTTAGACAATTTATGAACCACCAACTGAAACATCACTTATATGCCACAAAACAACTATCAGAGCAAGAGCAAGTGGCAGAAGTTAATGTTGGTGATTCGATCTTTGTAGGCTATCCATAGTTTAGAATTAGGATGTCAATCCTAAACGTACAACCACTTTTTGTGATTGAAAAAATAATAAATCACAGAGAGACAATTATTTAGACATTCATATTTATGGCATGCGATTCATAAACACATACTCTGTACCATTTTCTATATGGATATACAGTCCAGCTTGTGCTATCCTTTCCATTTTGCATAGAAATGGAACAAATAAAAACCATGTGCAAACGAAACAAAGATGTCAAGCTGCTCATCTAAAAATTGAAACAAACAATGCTACAGAAGCATGATGCAGACAAAGAGAGGTTTTCCGATTACTTATGCTACAGATGAACTGAGCATTATACAGATGCTTGCAATAGGAAGAATGCTTCTTGCAATGTGAAGAATTACAAAGACAAAGGAAGGGTTTTCTGATTACCATATCTACCGGCGGCAAATACTCCGGCTGTCCAAATCCCGCTAGGCATCATTGCATCCTATTCAATGTATGCGAACAAGTGGCAAATAAATAACCGTCGATTTTTGGGCAGATCTGACGGCCCACAATTATCCACTTATCTTTGAGTTGGTTGTTGCCGAGAATCATGGGATTATCATATATCTGCAGTAAAACCCGGCTTCGTGATTCCCACTATTGATCAATGGTGGAGATAGATTTGTTGGAGTATAAAAAAAAACTAGAACATGGGATAGACATGGAGGCTGAAAATTAGGAACCGTTTTTCACGCCATTGATTATGGACATTGTGCGGCAATGATGTCGTGCACGTGGAATAGAATATAGTGTAGAGTAAAATAGAATAGAATAGAATACAATAGAATGTAGATAATGATTCACTTTGGAAATTTCAACCTCAAGATCTGCACGACACTTATAAAGAGAGAAGACGTTAATTAGACACATGTCCAACATCAAGAAAAACAATTAGTTTGCTGGCTATAAACATATATTTGTAAGTGTTTAGCAAGTTCTATTTTGAGATTATCTCTCCATGTGCAAACATGGGTCTTCTATTCTTTTTATACGTTGGGAAAAAATCGGGCAAAGGAAAAATTATGAGAGGGCCAAGGAGAGAAAAAAGGTGTCCTCCCTTCTGCAGCGATGTTGAGATGCTTGATCCTTAAGCAATGCAGCGTGATAGGTGCCATTGCCGCCTAGGTGCTTTTTCCTTAAGAATATGTTCAATTTTTCTTATAAAGAATCCGTCTTAGGCTTCAAAATTCCTTGCCCTCCACTGCATGATATGCATGTGGCTTGTTGGGACCATTGACTTGACTGCATGATATAACTGTGGTGACACCTAACCATTGGACCAATATAGAATGGCAAAATCATGTCAAACGCGTGCAAATAATTTAAGTTTCTAGGTTCTAACCCAAAGAGTGTCTTTAAATGGAGGATGCCCTTGCTTTGTTCAACAATCAATATCTCCGTTACTTTGAAGAAATCTACCCTTAGAGTATGATATACTTCCATTTTCCCACCTGTTTTGAATCGTGTTTTATTGTATTAATCTAGTTTCTATATCATATTTTGATGGTTGGTTGTATTTCACTTTAATGCTTAGCCTTGTGTTTTTGTATATGTCCCCTGTTGCAGATGGACCAGCAAAACGAATATGGAAAATGGCATGGATCATTGAAGATGGCCATAGCAGTGCCATTAGAAAAAGCATGGAACATAGCATCTGATTTTTGTGGCCTTTCAAAATGGATGCCTGCAATAGAATCTTGCTACATGGTAGAAGGAGAGGGACAATCACCAGGATGTGTGAGATTTGTGGTTGGCACTGCCGTAAAAAGAGAAGATGATAAAAAATCATGGGTCACTGAAAGATTGATACATTTTGATGCCAAGAACTACACTTACTCATACTCAGTAGAAGATGGCAACATGGGACTAAATGGTTATGTTTCAACATTCCATTTGGAAAAGGGAATTGACGACTCAACAATTGTAAACTGGTCATTTTATATGAACCCTATGGATGAATCTCTAAAGGATATAGTAGTGGAATCAACTATTTCTTACCTAGCCAACGCTCTGCATTGCCTTGAAGCTAGTGCTTCTAAGTACTCTAAGATGTAGAGGAATACTTACAATGTTGAAGTAGATTATTCTTAAGCGGGTAAGGTATCTGTTTTATTATAAATAGAAAACATGTCTTGATAATTTGCATTTTGCACAAATCTAATTGATATGTTCTGTAGGGTATGGGATAAATTTTGGAAAGGTTGTGGCCCATGAAATAACGATTTTCTTGAAGGATCCGCCCTTTTGGTGTGTTGGTTATCACTAAATGCTCCAGTGTTTAACATTTGGTATCAGAGCCCAAGGACCAGTTCCTCATGACAATATTGGTGTGTTCCACATTCTTGAGGGCAAGCATCACGAAAAAGCGGAGGAATTAATATAGTCTGTAGGAGATAAAGCCTGAAAAGGTTGAGGCCCATTGGATAATCATTTCCTTGAATGATCCGTCCTTTTGGTGTGTTGGTTATCATTGAAGGTGCTAGTTTATAACACTAATCAACAATACAGATCTATAAGCAACATCTCGTAGAAATGTGTAAGAATTTCAAAAATACGTAATGTGTACGCGTAAGCTAACGAGACTTGATTCCCAATTTAGCAGCGACCAACATTAGTCGAAACCTGCTAATCGAGAATCACAGATGTAAGTAGCTTATCTTAACAGTATTACAATCAAGATTTCCCTTTTTTTTTCTTTTTTTTTTTTCAAATCAAGCTATATTTTTTGCGAAGGATCTACTAGAGTTCACAACTACAAGACAGTTGTTGTTTCAACTTGTTTCCGAAATTGCTACATCCGATTGTGATTCCTTCATATTGAAGCATGAGACGTGGCAGCATAACAACGCGCCATCAAAAGATATCTTAACCTGATTGTGATATTGGAGGCAATGGTGATATTCAAGAGGCATATTTGATTTCATTACTTAATACACATCTTCTACTTGTCACATCTTGTACCTACATATTATTTCAATCAACTAACAACCTGTCATATAATTAAAGTGAATTTCCATGTGCGGATCTACAATCTAGCCCATTATTAATGGGTCGGTCATTCCTATTAAATAAAATTTAGAGTGTCTTTTTGTCCTTGTCCAATGGGTCTATTGTTATGGCACAGATTTCGGGGGAGCGGTCCATAGTGAAAGGGTTAGCAAAAAAAACAAGACTATATAAATATTCGTATTTCCAAGCAAATGGTTATCTTATGATAGACATATGTTAATTTAGAGAATACAATAAGAGATGCCTTTATAAAAATAAAGGGCAAGTCGATCCTTAAAAAAGGAAGGTTACAGACAAATCATTTGGGGGTCGCGACCTGTGCACGAGGCAACAATTATAAAAGGGAGAGCCATAATTTTACGGGTGGAGGCATTTATATGGAGAATGCAGACAGGTTAGGAGAAGGCAAACAAACAATATTATTGAGCGAACAAAGATGACATGGAGAGGACAACCAAGAGTATACAATTTTTTCCGATGTTGCAGATGGACAGAAAGATTTTACCCAATAGTCATCTTTGCCAAAATTTTTATTCAAGGTAGCAGATCCCAACACTCATAAACTCATGCTAGTGTCCAAGTGATTTATCTCGATTCTTAGACTTCATACTTCTATTCCTTTGACACGAATCTGTAAGATTATATCTAATTGGAGGTTGTAGCATAATAGAAAGACCAGAAGCTAGTTACTATATACTTAAGCCATAGCATTAATTCTTGGCCAGTTGATCAGAGGCTGGATCTGCAAGATTCAGTGTTTACTAGAACTCAGTGATATAATCTTACATGTAGCCCTTTAAGAGATTGATCCGGTTAGGTGATTAAAAGAATCGCGCCATGTAATTATTTTCTCAATAAAGCTTCTAAATTCTTCTAATGTTCTGTGTAAATATGAGATTATAGTCAATATTATTTTTCAATTTCTTCAATTCATATCACTTGGTTTCAGAGTGCACTTCTGGTTTTTATTAACAAGGCTGTAGGTATTTGAATATCTTATGCATAAATTCTTGTATGTGAGCAAGAATCGGAAAAGGGTGTCATAAGACTAACAGGGAAAGCAAGCAGAAGAGAAAAAGTGAACTTCCATTTCTCAATTCCAAAAAGTTGGAGACGATAGAGTTATTTACAAACCACCGTATCTATCATTGAGATTAAGATTGCACAGATTTATCTCTATTAGAGATTATATTTAAAAGTGATTGAAGAAGAATTCTATTATCATTAAACTTGTTTTGGCCATGAGATACTTAAATGTTACTGCCACCACCTAGCGCCTTCAGCAATACAGGGATTTAGAGACGCTGGGATCAAGCAGGATAGGAGCAATTAGCAGATCTGTAGCAGCAGGTTAGAACTATTGTGAAAATAGCAGAAGAACCAGAACCACAAGAAGAATAGCAAGAACTTGTGAACACGAATTATAGGAGCACAAAAAGGTGGTTTATTGCATGAATAGAGTTCCCTCTTATAGTGGTGAGGGGTTAAATACCTTAGGAGTCCCTTCCCCAGTAGTCCTGCTCCTCATCACCAAGTTTCAGATGATTTGGTACACAACCATTATTATAACGTGTGCCCGACGATGCCGGGCATTAGCCATGGTCAAGTAGAATGGGTAGACATCATAGAATTTGTGGGTGTAACAAAAAGTTGTAGATGTAATCGTGTCCATACGTTGCCAAACATGATTGCAATCGAAGTTGATCCCACTATTAGATGTTACCAAATAATAGTGTTGCCATTGTCCTTGCATTGTTGGCGTTGTCAAATATGATTGCAATTGAAGTTAATCCTACTATTAGATGTTGCAAAATAACAGTGTTGCCATTGTCCTTGCATTGTTGATCTGTCTTAGTAAAAGCATGCATTGATCTATTTTGTTTATCTTCTTTAAAGCTATAAATATACTTGAGACATAGTCGTGGTAATTTGTCTAGACACACAAATTTTAAGACCCAAACCCTAATGGTTGATGGCTTTGCATCTCCATCCATGAGCATGGCCTGCTACATCCTCCAAATTTATGATATGATAAATTCACAAAATAAGTAACTCCGTAGTGAAGAGCATGTCTAATAAGCTTTGTAAACTTCTTCATCCACTATTGACTTATGGCATAGCTATAGCCATGATTATGGCTGCAGCAGACCTGTTCCACTTCAGAAGCT
This sequence comes from Isoetes taiwanensis, assembly GCA_021234155.1. NCBI lineage: Eukaryota > Viridiplantae > Streptophyta > Lycopodiopsida > Isoetales > Isoetaceae > Isoetes > Isoetes taiwanensis. The sequence continues at coordinate 7,109,916 of JAJEKV010000060.1, forward strand.
AGGGATGCAGTTGCAAGTCTGCAACGGGCCACCTCTGTGCAAGAAAATCAAGCACAGAAAGAAGTGCCAATTTTTTAAAGAATGAGCAAATAGGCAACAGGATGTCTATGCAAGGACATAACAATTTTTATGCTATATGTTGTGTTAAGACTCTTACTGTAATCTCTGAATTGTATAACTGCTCTTTGAGTCACTACCTTTTTCTAGATAGAAATAAACATCTTGACTGTAATACCTCAGTTGTAAAACTACTCTTTTAGACGTGATGTCATGTTTATTTAAGCTCATCACACAGGCTAATTGAGCGGCCATAAAGAAACAATTTCTGACAAAATTGATGTGGTAGTTGAGAACCTTCACTGTGTTAAGAGTCCAGTTTCGTTCTCCAAGTTTCAGGAATAATTTATTTGGAAAAAGAATCATCAGGTCCCCTATCCCTTTGCTGGGCAGTAAAGTGCAACCAACTGTCCCACAATCCCACCAAAGTAGTCTTCACTCTGAAGGGCATCTGTCCAAGAGTTCTACATTTCTGGAATAATAAAATCATGTAAGCACAAATCAAAATTCACTTTGAAGAGGAACAATTCAAGAAAGAAATTAGAGTTTCTGTATTAAACTCAAAGACATCGCCAAGAAGGATCATCCGTTTTGTAACAGGATTGTTCATTGTCGTGCCACCTAATGTTAATTATTACTTGATTACGATCACCCAAGCACAGTCAATGAATGAATTTGCCTTTGGCATTGGAGGAAAAACTTTCCATTCCTTTGCATCACCTTCAAGCATATCCACATCACCATATTGAACCTACATCATCAAGCAGAGGTTCTAAAATGAGACTACAGATCCACCCAATTAATGAGAAGTATGAGCATTAACGGCTGAGATTTTCTTACCTTCCTTTCTTCGCGAGCACTTAAAAAATGCTGAACCAAGTCTTGGTTGGAAATCTCCCTCTTGTCCACCTATGACATATAGTCTATCATCTATTATCACACAAGCTTTGCAATAGAAAGAAATTCAATCCTCAATTAAGAAATATAAATGCATATATAGAATGCCTATGAAAAAAAAGCTGAGGGGCCACTGCAAAATGCATCTGTGTAGGCCACCTCTTGGTATTGGTATTTCATTCCGCCGTTTTGACTCCAGTGCTTTTCTATTCTTGACAGCAATACTCCAATGGTCAACAACTAGTTCCCAACAGTCTTTTTTGCTTCCTCCCATTACATGCAACTGACCCCTCCACAATGTAGTAGCAAGCATTCCCAGAAGATAAATCTCAGAAAAATGAAAATGAAGATAATTATGTTCTATTTATGTCCAACTGAACTGAAGTTAATGTGTAGTTCATTCTACAATGTTTACTTCTGCATATCTACTTAAGTATCTGGGCTGCCAAAGAAGAGTTTAGAGTCCAATAATTCTAGTCTGAAATGCTTTCTTGCAAAACCTTACCTAGAGAAAGGTAGAGATGGGAAGCTAGACCATTTTCTTCTTTTTGTATCTAGAACAAAGCTCAAGCTGATTAGGCGTTCGGCACTGGGGCCCATACTGCCCTCTGATCACAAGTGTGAATTGGGCCATTTCTTTTGGTATATCAAAGCGGTCTATCCAAGACCCATTTCTTAGGCCTAGAACATCTACACATGTGTACCTGATGAAATCACATATCAGTAACATATTCTTCCATTCATCTGATGTAATGCAAGTATACAAACTTTTACCTCATCAATAGTAGCATTTCTTGAAAGGCATACTGGAGATGGCCAATTTGAAGAGAATAACCATCCAAGCGTCCAACAGTCCATGAAAAAGAAAATGCAGCTCTTCATTGCAGTCTAAAAAGCCTTGTTCATTTAAAAAGACCGAAATGGCTATGGTTATGGCCATGACTATGATTATGCAACAGAATCGCTGTAGAAGCTAGGGATGCCTTCAAGCAAGTCTGCAGTTAATCAAGCAAGTCTGTAGAGTTGATCCATAATATTTTTAGCGTGCTTGCGGTATAAGAGGAACAAAAAAAGATGTCCCTATAAAGTGTAAGACATTTTGTGGATGTCCCTATGAGCTGAAGAAAAAAGTCTGTAGCAGAGTTCCATCCATCGAATGAAGCTTTAGTCAAATAAAAGCAAATTAGGAGGCAAACCTTGATGTGCTGGTGTCAAAGCACGAATTCATCTCCACTGAAGTCCTGCAACACAAATCCAGCTCCATAAAATCTTGCAAATAGTATATGTCAGAGCTAGTGCTGATAAGCAAATACGACCAAGACGTGACCTGGGAATGGTTCTGAAAAGCATTGATAGAAATGATATTGTTGCTTTGGCAATCTTTTATCATAGAATATGGGTATTTTTGCAGTGGAAACAGTATGGAAAAATAATCTGAGGTAATAGTCTGTAAAATACAGGAAGGAACAGAAGAGTAGCCCTCACCTGCAGCCGGATTCGATAGCTTGTTCCTAGATCTGAAGAGGGAATCAGGCACACCTAGATGCCCTGGACACATTCTGCCAGACGACGGACATGCATGTCAACCTGGCCAAAAAACAAAGGTAGAAACAATGAGACCATAGCTTTCGTGCTTTGGGAGACCAAAATAAAGCAAACCTTACCCAAATCGTCAAGGATCGAATGTTCAACGGCAGCTCACTCCACAACGGAAAGCTTGAGCTTAGAATAGTACCTGAATCGTCGGACTCTACCATAGCCGAGCAATTTGCAAGAGGCTTCTTAAAGCAGCAACATTCTCGGGTGTAAATGTCATGCAAAAGGGAAGCAAGCTTGCTGGTTAGTATGAGCCAAAAATAAATAAAAGCTGAAAGATTCCATGCATACCCAGCCGCATCAAGGAAAGCCATCGCTGTAACTACGTTGTGCTTTGCCTCCAGTTTTCTATAGCTACAGCTCTCTTGGAGTGTTTAGAAATTGACGCATACGACCACGTCTGTCCTACTAGTACTCCACAACTACCATTTGTATCTGCTGGAACACTTCGCACAAATGCCATGGTGCATATTGATGAAGTGTTGGATGAATGCATTCTACCATATACCACTTTTGGAACCCTCAAGAGTACTTATACGAGGTACTTTTCAAACTGGTTATTTTTTAACTCCATCAAAAGATGCTTGACGTAGAATTGCTTCTTTCCATGAAAAGATTAGGCGAATCAATTTTAGAGAGGGGGGCACCTTTCTTGTTCAATTTGGACTAGAATAGCCAACTTGAACGATCAAAAAGGGGAACTTCTTGTTCAAGTGAGACAAACTTATTTGAAGGATAATAAGATTTTTTTTCTCTATAGCATGCAAAAAATAAAAAGGGAATCTTTTCAAAGGAGATATGGGATGATCAAACTTGAGAAGGGAAGGATTTATGGACTTCTCAAAAGGTGATCAATGATCAACTTTGAAAATAGAGGCTCTTGTTTTTCTTTCTAGATTGATGATGGTTAAGGATGAACGACCATGAGAACGGAAGGATTGTTATGTCACAAAATTAGAGACAGTGGTCCACGATGGAAGAGTTGACAGAAAAGGTAAGGCTGCGTAAATATTCCTATTTCAAACAAAAGATTATCTTATGATAAAGGAAGGAAGGTAGGAAGGAAGTATATTTTAACGTTCATGGAGGCCAACTGGCCTATGAGACGGTGATACAATATAGCGGAAAGTTTCCAAACACAAAAGAAAACTACAGAAACCATGTACAATGTGTCTCTACCACTGGGATGAAAAAACCCCTCATGTGGGAGGAAAAACCCTTGTAGTCGGCGTTGAGAGGCCCTATCTGGGCGCTCAAATTCCCTGTGCTGTGAGGGAACGGTGGAGACTTGCAGAATGTAGGATGCGAGACGTGCAACCATTGGCGATAAAGGCAAAGGTTAATATTAAAGAATAAAGTAGGAGGTGCTTTTATAAAAATAAAGGGCAAGTTGATCTTAAAAGAAGGGAGGATGTGAACATATTAGCTGGAGGTCATGACCGGTGCAAAGGACTTCGGTTATAAAAGGCAGAGCAGTAATTTAAAGGATGGAGGCATCTGCGTGGAGGCAGTTGCGAACAGAAGAGGAGAAGGCAGACAAATTATATTATTCAATGATCAAAGCTGACATGGAGAGGACAATCAGAAGGAAACAGTAGAAACTGTATCCGCATTGCAGATAGGCAGGCAGATTTTAACCAGCGGCCATCTTTGCCAAAACTTGCTTTAATCAAGGGAGGAGATCCCAAACTTTCATAAACTTATGCTATTGTCCAATTAATTAATCTCGATTCTTAGAGATCATACTTCTATGCCTTTGACAAGAACCTATAAAACTATATTTGATTCGAAGGTTGCGGCATAATAGAAGCAACATTGATCAGGACTAGAAGTCAGCTACCTTATACTTAAGCCATAGCCAGAATTTTTAGCCAATTAGTTGGAGGCTAAATCTGCGAGATTCAGTGTTGATCGAAAGCCAGTGATATAGCCTTGTTCTACAACTCTTTTGGAGGTGGATCTAGTTGGGAGCATTGACAACCGCCCAGTCTTAACACTACTAGTTCTAGAGAAAGATACGTTGGTCGCAACTGATACTAGTAAAATTGCAACAGGAGCAATCTTAATGCAGGAACAAAGGGTCGTGGCGTATGACTCTAGGAAGATGAATGATGCCGAGACGCGCTACCCGACCCACGATCAAGAATTGCTAGCAGTTGTAAGAGCGTTAAAGATTTGGAGACGCTATTTGTTGGGAAGGAAGTTCTAGCTTGAAACAGATCACCAAAGTCTCCAATACATTTTCACACAACCACATCTCATTCTAAGGCAGAGGAGATGGATGGAGTTCCTGGAAGAGTATGAGTTCGATATAGTGTACAAACTAGGGAAGCTTAACATGGTTGTGGACGCTCTCTCAAGGTACTCTTTGACAATGAGAATCCATTGCAATGCCATATTAACGCTCACCAGCAAGTTTGACAATAAGATAGAAGAAACATTGCCAACGGACAAGGACTTCAGGGAAGTATGGGAAAGCCTTTCAAAAGAGGCAAGGACAGACAAAGAAAGGGAAACCTTCAAGAAAAAAGGGAACCTGTTGTACGATAAGAATAAATTGTGCATGGCAGCATCATCTAGAGTTAGAAAGTTGATCCTCCACGACACCCACAAAAGCCCAATAGCCGGCCACACAGGGTTCATGAAAACCTGCTTTAAGATAAGAAATAGCTATTAGAAGTAGCTATTATTGGGATCCCATGAAAAAGCAGATTGCAAAATATATTCGCCAGTGTTAGCTATGTCAATAACAAAAGCAGAAAACTTCGAATACCAAAAGCACTAGAACCCTTGCCAGTGCCAAATGCCAAGAGGGAGGTAATAAGCATGGATGTCATAACAGGGCTTCCCAGAACTATAAGGGGCAAAGATGCCTTAATGGTCATGGTCGACAAGTTGTCAAAGATGGCACATTTTGTACCCTATATCGACGTAGCACTAGACACAGCCTTGCTATTCACAAAGGAGATTTTCAGACTGCACCGAATGCCAAATGAGATTATCTCCAATAGGGACCCGAAGTTCATGAACGCATTTTGGAAGGACCTCTTCAACAACGTCCAGACGAAGTTGTCCATGAACACGGCGCATCATCCTCCAAAAGATAGGCAGACGGAGCGTACCAACCGGATATTGGAAGACATGTTGAGAAACTATGTCTGGAACAAGCAGTCCAAGTAAGCTGACTACATCTATTTGGTGGAATTTGCCACCAAGCAGGAGTCATCTCAAATATCGTCATTTATGATCAATTATGGATACCAATGCTTTACTCCAGATACGTGGCACAACTCGGTGTCCAAGATAGAAGTTTCTCAACAGATGCTAGCTGACATGCAACAGTTAGTTGAGGAAGTCAGAGGATCTCTCCTACATCAAGCCGGCAGAAGAGCATAGTAGACAAGCACAGAACCTTGAAAATCCACAAAAATTTTCACGTAAGTCTTCTAAAGAGGCACACTCCTAATCTAGAGGAAGTATTGGACCCCAGCATTACTGAAAACGACTGATGAACAATTTGAGATTGTTCCAGAAGTCCTTCTTAACAGATCTTACAAGAAAACAAAAAGGTCAAAACTTCTCCAATACGTAGTCAAATAGAAGTACTTATCTATGGAAGATGCGATGTGGGTACTACAATCAAATCTCAAGAAGTTGTACCCACAATTCATGGAGCAATGCAAAGGATAGCTTGTCACTGAACTAGTCGACACCGAACCGATACGTGAGTGGAAGATAGGTTAAAGTCCGCTCTCCGATGAGACGAAAGTAGACAAGTATGAGAGATAAGAGGTCACATGGCTCTCTAGTCTATGGCCATTACGAGGAAGAAGCCATCCTCAACGCCAAGGGTAAGATAAATGGAGAACTATACGGGTATAATGTGGAGAAAATGTCAGAAATGTGCAAATATTGCGGAGAAGCACAAGGAGGAATATTTATGTTGTATTGAAGTGGAGCCTATGGACTTGAAGGAGTATTAAAATCCTTATGGAAATATTTTCAATGGTTGATAAGTTGATGATGTGCCATGAACCTAGAGGAGCATGGTAGTTGCAAAGGAGTTTGGATGACCTAGATTTAAGATTGAGATGGCAAAATCTAGTGAACTTATGGTAGTTAGAATTTAGATCTAAGATTGTGATTTGCCTAGATGTAGTGGCTAGGATTAAGTGGAGTTTTCTATAAGAGAGCCAAAATTCGTAAAGAAGGGGAGCCCAATTTTGGAAGATGACATTTAGGCAAAGTTCTTGAAGGTGTGAGTTCTCATGTGTTATCTCAATTTCTCTACTTTCCAATGCAGTTTATGAATTGGTGAGATAATTATGATGGTATGATTATGTTGGTGATGTATAATGCCAGTAGAGTGAGGCTTAGCCTATCTTATATACCTTGAGATTTGCTTGGGTTCTTGTCGTTAGCTCCTAGTCTTCAGGTTGCTTTGATTACATTGACAAGAACCTATGGATTTTTAAGCTAGAAGCTCGTGATTTCGAGCATTCGCATTATGAATCAATACGTTAATTAGCTATAGAAAGTGGTTTTTATTATTGAATATTAAAAACCTTACCTAAGTGCTCTTGTATTAAATAATATTGTAAGATGTGACCGTATTGGGCCATGACTTTTGGGTAGAAGTAGTTATGGGATCATGTGAATGCAGTTGGGCTAAGAGGACTATCAGGAGCTTATGGGGGCTTGGTGAACGTGGTGGTAACATGGAGCATTATTAGCATTATATAATAAATAGAAAACAAACTTGAGATACTGAAAGGAAAGTATAATAACTAGTAGATTATTGGCAGTGTATTCCTTATGGGGGGGATTGCCTTAGAGTAAGCTTTGAGTTTTGGAAGGAAGGAAGGAAGGAAGGAAGGAAGGAAGGAAGGTGTATTTTTACATTGTAGCACAAGCCAGCATTTCTTAGGACAAATGCTAAGTATTGAACCTATTTCGATGTCATTGTAAGAAGCATTGGATAAACTACTCCAATATGTATGGGCAGCTTTAGGAAGGGGCAGAGTATGATATAGGCACATGTAGTCATAAATAATCTAACGAATATCACATGTCTCAGTCTTTGCATTGTTCCACTGTTGCCTTGGTATTTGATGCCTATGGGATCCTCCGGGGTCGGACTTCCAGGTTCGGTAGCCTAGGTTGTTCCGGGGTTACTCATGTCATCTGTGTTTCTTTTATATGTTCTTGTGCTTTGTTACACCGATTGTGGCATCCGGGGAAGGGGATGCATGTCAACTCTTGTAACTCCATGATAAGAGGTCCTCTAGCACCAGACGTGGGTTGGAAAGGGTATCCGGCGATCCGCATAGAAGGTTCATTCCATCACTCTCACTACAGGGCTTGGAATGTGAGCTGCGTAAGCATGTTTTTGCCAACAGGGTCTGCATGTAGGCTGGCCGAGCTGCCCATTGTCCAGAGCTATGTTATGATGTTTTGGTATATTCACTATGTTTCTCTGCTTCTGATGCTCATGTTTGGTATTTTCTTGGATTATGTTGTTATTGTCTAGCTTTATACTCACATAGGCTTTTGTGTCTCTGCTTGTGCTTATGTTCTTGTATCCAAGATTTCCAAGATGTTCCGTGCATGCAGTGACAGCTAGGGATCCCTGCTTAGTCAAAAGGACTAACCCCATTGAGTGCATGTGCAGTGAATTCGCAAGGCAATGGTCAAGCTGATGGCGTCAATATAGATGGGGATCGGGGTTGAGTTCCAGAGCTAGAAGCTCCCATCTGATTTGATCAATTGTTGTAGTATATATATTAGAATATTCTAGGGAAAGGTCCTTATGTACAAATATCATCATCTGGATGTTCCATTGAGCTGAATGAAAAAATGCGTATAATGACCCATAGGGGAACAAACTGATGAACCCCAAAATGAGTGAAGTGGGGAACAAAATGATAAACCCCAAATGAGTAAAATAACAAATACAACCCCGGGTTAGACCACCCGATATATAAGATAATTGTGTACAATGAGTCTAGGCCCCACATAAAACATTCAAAAAGTCGTTATACTATAATGCTCCCGAACTGCAACAACTGTAGTCAGGTCGCACCACCCATCCAAGCAGTGACTCAAATCTGTCCCGCTAAAATACTACTCCACGTGTCCCTCTTGGCCACTCGTATAAAAAGCAACCTTATGAACTTCAGAGAGCTCCAAACTGCAGGACCAAACAACATGTCAACTGTATTATGAGCCATGTATGGGCCAAGAGTCAACAAGCTACAAAGTTGTACTAGAAATACAAGAACACAATATCAAAATGGAAAAGACAATCCATGAGGATCCTCGGAAACCATAGGGCTATCCGAAGGCGTATAAAAATCAGCACCATGCACATCAATGAGCTCCAAACTGCAAGACCTAATCATATGTGACTGTCAACTGTGTTAGGAGCCATCCACGGGCCAAGAGTCAGCAAGCTATAAAGTTGGACTAGAAATATAAGAGCACAATATTGAAAATTGAAGAGATGATCCATGAGGATCCTCGGAAGCCACGGGGCTACGCCGACATTAGAGTTTTTTTGAGGTCAAATAAGGGCCTTGTAAGAATATATTAGGGGGGCCGTCACGTAGGATCCCGAACCTAGCTTCCCCACCTCCATACCTAACTTTCACTCTCCCCTAACCTAACTACCTAACCTCCGAACCTAACCTCGTACCTAACTTTGCAATCATTATTTCCTAACGACCTGAATATTTGATGATTACATCTAAGATTTCATTTTTCCACCATCGAGCTTCAGCCATCGAGCTTCAGCGCCATCAAGCTTGCTATCGAGCTTGCCCTCGCGCCATCGAGCTTGCCATCGCGCCATCGAGCGCCAACGATCTTGCCATCGCGCCCAAGCATTATTTGAATTCGAATTATGGCGGATTCTTGCCAGCAAATAGAGCGAAATTTTTCAATTTCGCTCTGTTTGTTGGCAAGAATCTTCCTAATTCTAAGCTCCGCTCCGGTTCTCGGTCTTTTGCAACGTCAATGGCAAAGGTATTTGGTTTCCGAGTTGTCATTGCATTCCTTTGAGTGTTCTTGGTTCTAATACTTCTCTTTCAGGATCAAACTAATTCCGAGGATCAATTTAGAGTGCAAGTGCCAAAAGGATGTCTGCCTTACAGGAATAAGTTCACTTGGAAGCAACCAATAGATGAAGATGCATTGCGAGCTTCTGGAGCCATGAATATAGACCTCTGGGCTAAAGGCGAACTGTATCCTTGTGATCCTTTCACTTGAGCCCATCCAAACTTCCACTCTGCATCCGGTCTTATTGAATTTGCTTGTAAGGGACAACAAGGGTTACTAGGTTACTGTAATAATTTGGTTAATGGTAATATTGATCCACATTTGCGTGCCATGTATAACCACTTGTATGGATTCAATTGCAACGTTTTATCAGATGTTAATCAGCTCCAACAGGCGAACTACTTTCTGTCTCAACAATGCCGCAAGCTCAATGAATTGGAGGTAGAAAATCAGAAATTGGTGACGGAGATGAAATCACTGCAGCAAGGAATGAAGAGGGTTGCGCAAGAAAATGATTCCCTTCACAAGCGAGTCAAACGCTTGAAAAGAACTCCACTGGGGATCAGGGAGAGGGCAAGAAACCTGAAGCCCATAAATATATTAGCCCTTAGGGGTGGAGGCTAAAAAAAAAAGGTTATGGCTATTAAAAAGCTTGTTGATCCAAATCTTGCAGAAGAAAATAACAGAAAACCTGCTAATATTGCCCGTTTATTAAAGAAATTAGTTACTAAAGATGATGTATTGAGAATGTTAAAGCTTCCTGGTAGCATTCAACTTAGGAAAGTTATAGTACAGCAACTGTTGCAGGAGTTGGGGAACAGTCAAACCTCAGAATCAGTGCAAGAAGTGTGACAATGTCGGAATAAGTAGGCAAGCTTATATTGCTTTGTTCAGATGCTTGCAGGATGGCCTTAAACAACAAGGCATTACCAAAACTATTCTACTACCAAGGATGACTAGTGTGAGGACTTGTAGGTCATCGAGAAACAGACAAGTGCAAGAGCTTCTTGGTGATATGTATCAGCTGACCAGCAGTGTCAATTTGGATACATTGCCATCCTATACCAAAGGTAAGAAGAAGTCGAAGTTTGGTGATACTTTCTGCCTTAATGAAAATAACAATTGCTGGATAGACTTAAGTAGAATGCTTCAGCTTTTGGTTCGATTTTATGATATGAAGGTAGAAGAGTGCGCTGGTAAACTAAGAATTGTTTTGAAGCTGGATGAAATGGAATTGGTGAAAGGCGAGAAGTACGAGAGGGTTTCACTGAGTCTAATGAACAGAGCTTTGAATACAGGGAATGAAGAGTCAAATCTAGATGGTAAGTTTTCCGTCCAGTCTGAAGATCATATTGGTGGGTTGGTTTATTTCAGGTACCAGAGGAAAATCACAGTATACTGAAATGGGTTTTTGATCAAACACTCATCCCCACAATGATTGCCTCTCACGAAATCGGAGAAAAACTTGCAGTTCCTGGATATGGTGAGTATGAGGTTGAGTGGCATCTTGCTGCAGATTTGAAGACAATAAAATGCATGTACAGAATGAAGCATGGTGCTGGTAAGACTACTCATGCTTGTCCCTACTGTCTCTATGCGAGAAGAGATTCAGTTGGGTTGGACAAGAGTACATTAGACTGTGTCCAGGATGAGCCACCAAATAGAGAAGAGAAGGACACAACCTTGATGCCAATTCTGCCAATTCCGTTAAAAAGAGTACACATATGCACCCTTCATGCTTTCTTGAGAATCATAGACAAGATGATTTACATGAGTATCCTGTTTGCTTGGAATAAATCACCCCAAAGCTCTAGGGAAGCTGCCATGCATGAAGTTGAAAAGGTGTTATCTAATGTGGGACTTCATGGTGGGCACTACAAAATACTTCAAGATCCAAAGGTATCCGGCAAGGTTCCCCTGAAACCCAGTATGGGTGGTCCAAAGGCTAAGAGGTTTTTGCCTCCCGCGAAAGAGAACTTATCTGGTGTTTCGGGAGCTTACAAGGATCTTATTGCAGTTGAGGATGATCGAAATGATCGTGGTAGATCACGCCTGAAGAAAATCAAGGCATGGCAGGATTTCTCTGTACTGGTAAAGGAAATGCAGAAAAAGGTAGTGCAGGAAAAGGATGTTGCCAAATTCCAGGAGGCAATCACAAACTTCACTGAGTCTTTCCTGACGGCATGGGTGAAGCCAATTTGACTCACTATGTCCATATTCTATTCGAACATGGCGTGTGGTTTGTCAGGGAATATGGAAGCCTGGGAATTTGGAATACACAGGGAATGGAGAAGTCCCATAAGCAAGCAAAGAATGCATTCTTCTGTTTCACTCAACACAGAGGTTCAGTTGGGAATTCCTTACAGCAGATGTGTCAATGGTTTTACAGAAGGATCGTGTCCAAATGGGTGAAGAAATCACGGAACCAGAGTGAATCAACACTTGCTAAGTTGTTTAGACAAAAAACCCAGCGGGAAAAAAAGAGGGAAGCTTGGTATAAGTCCGCAGCTGTTGAGCGATCAAGGGAGTGGAGATCAATGAGATGTAGGCAAGGCAAAGGTTATGTCCGTATTGAGAGCTCTTGATAATGTCTATACTGTAAAAGAGTTGGTTTATTTATCAGTTCGATAGTGCTCACTGTGCGAAAATGCTGTATTGTAAGTAAACTGGATGCATGTATTGCGCATCGTGTACGGTCGCGAAAAATATGGGCCTCAGAACTAAATGGATCCACGTATTTCGCCGCGTAGCCCACGTCGCGAAAATAGGCCCTTCAATAATTTGTAACTGAGTCGATTTCGCACCGTGGCTACAGTGCGAAATAGGCCCTTCAATAATTTGTAACTGAGTCGATTTCGCATCGTGGCTACGGTGCGAAATATGGGCCTGTAACTAGAGAATATCCACGTATTTCGCACCGTAGCCACGGCGTGAAATAGGCCCTTCAATAATTTGTAACTGAGTCAATTTCGCACCGTGGCTACGGTGCGAAATAGGCCCTTCAATAATTTGTAACTGAATCGATTTTGCACCGTGGCTATGGTGCGAAATATGGGCTTGTAACTAGAGAATATTAACATATTAGAGAACATATTAACATATTAGAGAACATATACAGAACATATTAACACGGTGTCATATGAATTATGCATGATAGATAGCAAAGGTTACTAGAGACCACGGCAGTATGTCCCTAGTAACCTTCCCCTAGGTTCCTAACCCCTTCCCCTTCCCCTTTCCCTTCCCCTGCGAGGGGTAACCCACGCAGCTGGGTTAGGAAACCAGAGCTCACGCGTATCCCATCCTGATTCTTCCCACCATATGGGGTACCTAGTCATTAGAAAAAGTAATTCCACATGATGATACTCACGGAAAGAAGAGCGGACCCAACTCCACAAAAGTTATTGTACTTTCGTTGTAAATGCGTCCTAATAAGGCCATACATCTGTCCCTTACAAATTTCATGAATGAACTCTGATATGTATTGATCCAGAGAGTGTGCTAAATAACCAGCACGAAGAAGAGGCCTCAACTGCTGTAGCATCTCGTCCAGATAAGGAGGGGGTTCAAGAATTCCCCTCATTGCAAGTCTCCTATAACATTCAGATGGATTAATTTCCATCACTGGCTCATGACCACAATCAAATCGCTCCAGAATGAAGTTGTTCAACTCCATTGCAAGCTCCTTGGTGGGACTGTGGTGCAACCTCCACTCCAAGAAATGGTCAAATAGCTCATCAGTTTCAGGCCGCACAGAATGCCTGGGGCATGCTTCCAGGCCTTCTGGAGTAGCCCAGGGAGAGTTGGGTCCAATCATTTGCAAAAGCAAGCAAGGATCACCGACGGAGCAAGGAACAAGGAGCAGAGCAAGGAACAAGGAGCATGAAGCAAGGAAGAAGACCAAGTAGCAAGGAGCACGAAGATCAAGTAGCAAGGAACAAGGATCAAGATCAAGTAGCAAGAAGCAAGGAACAAGGAAGATCAAGGAGCAAGAAGATCAAGGAACAAGGAAGATCATGGAGCAAGGAAGCAAGGAACAAGATCAAGTAGCAAGATCAAGAGCAAGGAACAAGATCAAGTAGCATGAAGGAGCACGAAGATGAAGTAGCAAAGAACAAGGATCAAGATCAAGTAGCAAGGAACAAGGAAGACCAAAGACCAAGAAGATAAAGGAACAAGGAAGATCAAGGAGCAAGAAGCAAGGATCAAGATCAATTAGCAAAGAACACGGAACACAAGGTGAGAAGTGAAAGCAAGGTGAAAACACGAGAAGTGAAAGCAAGGTGAAAACATGGAACAAAGGTGAGAAGTGAAAGCAAGGTGAAAGAATTTATAGCTACGAATCCAATAATGTTGAAGTATAATACTAATATTGTTGAAGTATAATACCAAGAATGTTGAAGTATAATACCAATAATGCTGAAGTATTATACCATTCGGTGGTGGCGAAATAGGCCCTTCAATAATTTATAAATCGAAATCAATTTCGCACCGCGGGCTACGGTCGAAAAGATGGGCCCAGAACTAAACCGGATCCATCGTATTTTTTTGACCTTTGTAGCCACGCGGTCGCGAAATAGGCCCTTCAATAATTTGTAACTATAAAGATTTCAAGACCGTGGGCTACTGATTGCGAATATGACCACAAATAGAACAATCACATGAGAAAATACAAGGAAAATAGTAGACGAAATCATTCAATTACACTAAAAGTTTAAGATTGCCAAGATAATACATGATAATATAAGGATGTTACTTAATTACACGGAAATCACTTGCTTATATACTTAATTTCTATGAAAATCTTTATACCAGTTTATACACATATTCCAATGGAGTATCTTTACCTGTGATATGTACGTATTATGTGTTGTGTGCTATGTAGCCATAGGTCACGTATATCCCAAGGAATTGTATCCCAGGTGGGGAATTTAGACAGTAACCACAGGATGTTGAAGTCAAGGGAACAGAATAGGAGCTTACCAATATCCACAAAAGATTTGTAATGGAAGTTGTAAAGTTCAATGAGGATATAAATCCTATTCTTTTCACTAGTAGGAATGACCAGAGGTACATAGTGATCCAGAGAGTAGGCCATGAAACCATGGAAAAGCATGTCCTTCAACTGTTCTAGCCTATCTTCTAAATCTGAGGGGGGTTCAAGAAGTGCCAAAGCACTTAGAGTGATCCTTGCATGACTCGAATTGATCTCCTGCAATGGAGGGAGATGACGAGTGTAGCGATCAATATGAAGTTGATCAGCTGCTTTGCAAGCTCTGTGGTTGGACCATGACGCCATCGATGCTCCCAAAAGTTGCTAAAAAATTCATCAAAAGTGCACGTATTTATTCTGCCGCATGCTTGTAGGTATTCCGGATCAGCCCAACGAGGATGTTCTTGCAAAGTTACCATTTGCAAGAAACTAGTGGAGCAGACAAGGAACAACTAGTGGAGCAGACAGGGAGGCAAGGAGCATGCAAGAAAGGAGCAGACAGGGAGGCAAGGAGCAACAAGAAGCGGACAGGGAGGCAAGGAGCATGCAAACAAGAAGCAGACAAAGACAATGAAGGCATAGATGCCTATTTAAAGAGAAACCAAGTATATATGCTATATACGTACAGTATATTTACATGTGTATTTTGTACATTATGCTCGTATATATAACCAATAATGCTGCTACAGTGCATGTCAATAATTTTGTTCGATATAAGTACAGCTCCATTCAATGCAGAAGGCATCCATTTGCTATGTCTCGGCCTGGTTATTCTTATTACGGGGGGTTTACCTTTCCTCCTCGTCTCGAAGATATAGACTCCATTACTTGCAATATGATATATAATGATCTTTGTAGATGTTCTCAGAGGGGTATCCCCCTTGATCCCTGGCTGGAAGGAGTAGCAGAGGGTCGAAATCGTTCTTCCAACGGGTTTTATCGTGTTGTTATCCACCTTCATCGGGTTCCAGAGCGTCGCGTCTATGAGATTAATCGCATCACTCAACTACCTGCTCGTGATGATCCCAATTGCGAATGAACTTCTGCATTCATGTATGCTATGCCTCTTATATGAGTTCTAAATTCTGTTACTAGAATATTTCAGACATTTGCTAGTTATAAGTATGTAACCATAAGTGATACATGTGATCCATCTATTTACCGCACATTTTCAATTTGGAAAGCTCTTGGCCATTTTCCTTACATGTAGATTCTAAATTCAGATAAACATTCTCTTCGCAGTGTGTGGAACAGTCTGTTTCGCACCGTAGTCACGGTGCAAAATTGCGCCCTCCAAAAACTTTGGAACTACTATTTTCGCACCGTGGCGACGGTGCGAAATAGACCTTCCCACAGAATGTGGAATAGTCCTTTCTGCACCGTGGCAACGATGCGAAATAGACCTTCCCACAGAATGTGGAATAGTCATTTTCGCACCGTGCCCACGGTCAACACTAGTAGATAAATACAAAGCCGCAATAAATAGAATAGCAAATAATTACAGATAAATATAAAACACTCAAATCGATAAATATTAAAACACTCATATATTAACAACCAAAAAAGGGTTACAAAAGGATGCTAAGGGAGGCATCCACAGAAGTATCTAGCTAAGGCATAGTCCCTGTTCTGCACAGTAACACGTCCTCTGTGCACACAACAGCGGACACTGTCCTCAAAGAGGCTAATTAGATGAGCCTCTGCTACCTCTTGCAGTATATCCAAGGCATCTGCTTGGATTCTATTCACCTCCTCCTCCACCATCGGGACGAAGTCTGGTGCTCTGTCCCTCCTCCTCCTCCTTGATTCCTTCCTCCTGTCAATAATGGCCTGCATCTCGTACCTGACCATTCTAGCGAAGGCAAGCTTGGGAATCAGAGGCTGGGTGCGTGCCTGCCAGTACCTAATCTCCCTTAAAGCCTGAGTGCCAGGAGGAGCACCCTTTATCTTCTCAGGGCCACCATATCTAATACTAGGCTCCCCTTCCTTCGGCTTCCGCTTATTTGCAAGCTTATCTGCTCCACAGGCGCATCTCTCTCGGCTTGTCTCCAACTAGGAACAAGCTTAGAGGCTTTTGGTCAGATTTCTTCGGCGTGGATTTTTCGCTACGCCGAAATGGGCTTCTAGTACCGCTCCCACTGGAACTCACGCCTGCGGATCAACCCGATCCCCGCGAACATGCCGATCCTGGCCGATCGCGATCGTCTTTGGTCCTGGCCGATCTTGCCGGTCCGGCCGATCATCTTTGGACCAAATGATCTTTGGTCATGCCGCACTTCCATAACCTCATGCTGCCCTTGCACTTGTTCCTCCCCACCACCGCCAAAGCGGTGGTGGTCCTAACGTCATCGGGTTTACCTCGATTCATCGGGGGTTTACCCGATTCGCCAGCCCACCGGGCACCATGGCCCCCGGTCAACCCGCCACAAAGACTGGCCGCGGTGTGTAGAAACCCCCGTGGTTTCAAAGATGTGATCGATCTCATTACACAAGAACTGGAATGGCCGTGCCTCCGCGCTCGACATGGATGTCATCAATCACCACATGACATATGACCCGACGCTTCCTCGCCTCCGCCTGTGGGTGGGGAAGGGCGATCGGGCCGATGGATCCAGAGTCGTGGTCCACCGATACCACAATACGATTAAATGCAGGAACTGAATATTGTGGCAGACAGCTTGTTAGTCCCAGGCCTCCCGGTACGGACTATTCATGCATACCATGCAGGTCAAGCTCAAGGATCCTCGATCGTACCACCGTCAGCCATCAAAGGCTCAAGACACGTCAGCCATCAAAGGCTCAAAGACACCGCGTCAGCCATCAAAGGCTCAAGCGAAGACCAAGCGGACAGACCACGCAATCAAAGCCCGTCCCCGGCCAACAAGAGGTGCCGCCAGACAAGTGATGACCGTCACCGCGGGTCATGTCGGCGTCGTGATTCTAGGCATTTCAAGAGGCACCGCCAACATTCCTCAAGAATCGGGCCTTCCTTGAGTCGGCACCAAGATCGGTCCGAGTGTCTATATTGGGCCCAAGGCCATTGTACTATATATATGACTAGAGCTTCGCACATGAGTTCTAGATGAGTTTTGAGTCTTGTCTCCTTTCAGGTTTTCTCTCTATTAGAGCTCATGTATGTTCATCATTGATATCAAGGAAGCTTATCATTTTCCTCTCATTTGTTACCCGCTTTCTTCTTCTTCTTCTCTTCTTGCAAATCCCACACGTGACATAGTCCCCCTGACTCTCTGTTAGATCCACGGGTCCTCACAGAGGGGTCTGTCTTCCGGGAGTTCCCCCGGACCCCAAACAAACATGCCGCCGCCGGTCCGATTCCATCCTACTTTCTTACGCCGCCATGTTCGTCCGGAATTTCACGCCCGGAAGAACTCCTTTCTCGACGGCCTCTCGCTTGGAGCGCCATCGGCGTCGGAAACTGCTTAGGTGACATGTATGGATCTCGCTTATGACATAGAGGGAGGCCATCTTCGGTCTAGGGCTCGGTCGGCGCCACCAACCCTCGTGTCTGTCTGCTCGGTTCCAGCCCCCCCCAAGTGTGCAAACATTGCTCACAACCTCGATCACCTCATCACTATCGGGAGCCCTATCGGGGCTCAACCTTCTCAACCGTACTTTCATACACCAACATGCCTACATCCATCATTCTTCAGGCCATACGCCTCTTCCTTCACAACCATCATCTCCCGGGTGGGCAAGGATATCCACACGCCTCTTTTTAAGCCTACCCGGGAATATCCTTTCCCTACATTTCCCACGCCCTTCCTGTTTACAACCTTACGGATCTCAAAACAAATGCTCCAAAGAACCCAGTTCCTCCACCGCAGCCACCCCTTCATCGGGGTCCTTCGGGCACCATGCCACATCCAACTCAACCTCAATATCCTCACTATATTGTTCTGCCCAGCCAAGCACTTTCACATCTACCTTTCGGACTTTGAAAACCGACTTATCCCACCTTTGGCAACACGAAGGCAAACCCTTAGACCAAAGTGCTCAGCCCCCATGGAAGAATTTGAGGCTCTAGCTGTCCTAAATGGTCATGCGCAACCTCAACTGAAATTCCACATCTTTTCCACCACCCTCAAGGTGGCTCTCCTCATCAATGGCTCATGTCCAACAAAAGCCATTGGAAACAAGACTGGTCGAAATGCGAATCGCTTTTACGTCCCCATTATGGGACCACTGATGATGATCAACTTCATCTCAAGCAACTCAATGAACTTCAACAAGAGCCCACTGAGTCCCGCCTCGGATTTTATGGATCGACTTCACATTCTCGCTAAGTAAGCTCAAGGAGTACCCCACACGTAGCCAGATTTTGGTCCTGGTTTCTCCAAGGACTTCCTCCAAATATTCGACTCATGATCAATACTGCGTCCCCAAGACTTTGGAGCAAAAGCTATCAACCTTGTCAATCACTTTCCAATGTTTCCTCCCGAGGCGTGGCTCTTCAAGAGCTCCCCGCTCATTCCACTGTCATGGTTCCACAGGCGGGCCGTTTCACTCAACACGCTAATCCACAAGCGCTCGGACGGTGCCACATTTGCAAATACCAAGGCCATTTGGCAAATGAGTGCAACTCCACCAATGGCCCGCCTCATTGCAAGCGATGCAACATGTGCAATCATGCCCGCCTGAAGAGTGCACTCGCACTCATCCCACACCGCTCAAGCAACAAAATGGTTTATCAAGTGCAAACCACACCTCAAAGAACAATCGCGACTATCGCCAGCCACCACTTCAGGTGCAACCCACTCAACTCTATCGAAGAATCAGAGCAACAACGGGACCCAACCCACGCATCGCTTTTGATCCTTCTAAAGCTTCGGTGTTATCACCGCCAAGAATGGGTCATACCACCACCGGTGTCCTCAACTTCCACAAGTTCGTGTGCGACTTCACAAATCACAAATCAGACCACATCGGTCCGCCTCACGGGCTTACCAACTCGGATTGCTAATGGCAAACAAGGCCGCGACCAGTTCTTAAGAAGCCACCAAGAGCCTCAAAGAATCACGCTATCAACCAGCTCCGGCAAAGAATCAACCTCACCGGATCAACAAGCACCGAGGAAATTTTTCGTGCATTTAATCCTCCAGTCCGGCCCCAATTGGGTTGGTTTAGTTTCACGCCACCAAGGCATCACGCCCCTTGACCTTTATTCCGAATGGCACGCGAACCCGCCTTTGCGGTTGACACCATTCCTCATGAGGACGAAAAAAAGGTTCGCTTTGCACCCGACTTGAGAAGCTCATGCCACATGTCATGCCAAAAGTTCGCCAAAGCATTTTTGAACCTCATGCAAGCCTGGCAAGGCCGCGACATTGGCAAATGTTCATGCCACCACCGAGCTCAACAAAGACAAGATACACCTTCCACATCTTAACCTCCTCGCCTCGACGTATCCCAATATTGCCGCAGAGGTTGACTTACTCAAAGAAGTTGCCGCTTCACTACCACGCACTCCAAAGACCAAAGTGGAACCAGCAGATCCTTTTTCTCATGTGCCTCTAGAACTCCAAGAGGAGCTAGCCAAGATCAAAATTCCTTTAAGCTTGGCAACCATTTTGAAACTCGTCCCGCTCTCAAGGACCAGCTTACCACTCCCAACCTGTTTTAGTTGGGGCCGTGGCTACCTCTACACCCACGGTCCATGCCACGGTGGGTAATCAGCAAGTCAACCATGTTCAAATAGATGGAGGTAGCGCAATCCAATCTCATCACGGATAAACTCCGCAAACAAATGGGCATCACACAACTCTTTTCGTTGCCCATATGACATCAAGTTGGCTAATGGCCATATCACGCACGACCTCAAGGCGTCACACCTCTTCTTCACATCAACATCGGTGATCTCCGCTTCCCCATGGAATTTGGAGTTTGGAAAGTCTGGCGAAGATCCGTGTGACTATGAAATGTTGGTCGGCGACCTTTTCTCCGCCAGCAAAGAGTATCCATTCTCGGGCCACGGACCGCTTAGTCATCACCGATGGTCATCTCAATGCCACCATGGACTTGCAAACAGTGCAGATCATTTTACGTTGAACATGCGAACCCTCTCTCGCATAATACCGATTCAAGAAGCTCGAATATTTATCAAAGTTCGCTCCACCGCGAAGTCGCCTCGTCATCCTACCCGAATATGCCGATCCTTGGGGAGAAATGACTCTTGATCGTGACCAGTCAGTGGTCGCTTTTGCTTGACCCTTACCCGCTCCTTGCAATCGAATCCAACGTGTTGATCACTTTTCGATGTCAACCTCCCCGCAACTCCCCGTTGATGTACACGCCATGAAGCAACCTCGCTGGATGAAACCGAGCAACCCCTCTTTTTCACCACGCAAAGTGCCACGATCCGTTATGCTCCAACCTCCCCGCACACATTGTCCAGATACTGAAGTAATACCCCATATTCAGACTCCGTAGTCGAGATCGTGGGCGTGGACAACAATCAACCTGTCCGCATTGCTGCAAATCTTCCGGCCCCTTATCGTAACAGGGCCGTCAAGCTGTTCAAAAAATTCAAACACATTTTCGCCTGGAGTTACAGAGATCTTCGGGGAATCAACAAAAGCTTGGGGGAACTCACCATTCCTACCAAATCTGATGCACGACCAGTTTAGCAACGATGCGACCGGCGGCTCAACCCTAATTACCGTGATCGCCAAGGAAATTGACAAACTCCTTGCCGCAGGTTTGATCTATGAGGTCAAACATTCGAATGGGTGAGCCCCATCGTCATTGCCCTCAAACACAATGGTAAGATCCGCGTGCGGTGGACTCACCGGAAACTCAATCAGGCCACGGAAGTGATCATTTTCCACTTCCCTTCACGCACTGGTTCGGAAGAAGTGGTCGGACATGAGATGTACTCCTTCATGGATGGTTTTTCTGGCTACAATCAGATCTCAATCAAAGAATCTGATCAACTCAAGACTACTTTCACCACCCCGTGGGGCACTTTTGCCTACAAGGTGGTTCCTTTTGGATTATCAAACTCTCCATCAACGTTTCAACGCATCATGCTCTCAGTTTTTCATGATTTCATGAAGGAAAATCCCTTCTTGCAAATTTTTCAAGATGACTTCTCTGCCTACAGTTCCATGGCTGACCATTTGGATAAATTGGAACTCGTCTTCCAGAAATGTGATGAGTCCCAAGCATTAGTCTCAATCCTGAGAAATGCACCTTTTGCGTCACCTCTGGTGTTCTGTTAGGCCATGTTGTCAGCAAAGCAGGTATCACCACAGATCCTGCCAAAATCAGTTGTGTGCTCAAGGCTCAAGCACCAGCCAATATCAAGGAGACACGCTCTTTCCTGGGTAAGGTCAATTATTACTCCACCTTCATACCTGGACTAGCAGCCATTGCGGATCCCATTCATAAACTCACGGTGATCTAATCCACTGGGCTTGAATTCCCAAAGGATGTTTGCTTTCAACAAATTGAAGCTTTTGCTTACTCGTGCACCGGTTCTTGTTCCTCCTCAATGGGACAAGCCCTTTCATGTTCATGTAGATGTCTCGGCTTGCTATTGAGCCGTTCTTTCTCAAGAATATGATGCGCACCGACGAACCACCAAATCGCTACGCCAAAAAAAACTCAATTCTGAGCCGAAGAACTATTCTTCGCCCACCATAGCGCGAAGCTTTGGGTCTCATTTTCTGTGTCCAACGCTTCCGCACTATCTTTTGGGCAATCAAATCAAGTTCTTTGTGGACCACCAAGCACTCCTTTATTTGATCAACAAGTCCACGCCCACGGGCCGCATTGCTCGTTGGGTCCTTCTTCTCAAGAATTTGCTCCTTTTGAAATCGCTCATAAGGCCGGCAAATCTCATGTCGCCCCCAGATTATCTTTCACGCATCCACAATGTGATGATCCCTCAACCGAGTCTCGTGACGCCTTCCCGATGCTCAAAATCTTTTAGTCACGGCAACACCACATTGGTTCCATGATTTTCAGCAGCATTCTCCTCACGTGTGCTCTTCCACCGTAAGATGAGACGCCTCTCTCCCGCCAAGCGACAATCCTGCCGCCATCAATTTCTCCGAGAGGTCCGTGACTACACCATGGTTGCGTGGACATCTCTACAAAAGGGTAAGGACACCATCCTTCGACGCCGTGGTTCTACCTCATGAAGTTCCGTGATATTGTTCGAGAAGCTCATCAAGGGCTAGGTGGTGGTCATTTTCATGGTGACACCACGCACGCAAAAATCCTTCTAGCCGGGTATTTTTGGCCCACGCTTCAAAGATGCTCACGCCCACGCCAAGACGCGGTGACGCTTTGCCGGGCCGGTGGGACGCTTTACCACGGCCCGTGATGCTCTTCCCTTGACACCGGCCGCCACGCCACTTCCTTTCAAAAGAAATGGGGAATGAACTTTGTGGGACCTATAGATCCTCCCCGCTGCACACCCGCGTCTGCTACATTCTCGTTCTCACCGACTACGCTTACCAAATGGGCGGAAGCTTGTGCACTTCCGCATAACACCGCAGCTAGCACAGCTATGGGTCCTCTATCAACAAATTATCACGCCATTCGGATGCCCTACCTGAGCTGGGTCGCTGATCGTGGTGTCCATTTCATCAATCATACTATCAAGGAGCCGACGGATTATCTCCCCGATACATCATCACAAGAGCACACCTTACTATCCTCAAGGTAATGGTTTGGCGTAAAGCACCAACAAAACTCGGGTCACCATTCTCAAGAAAATTTGTGACGCTTCCCGCACAGATCGGCAAACAAAACTTCCTATTGTTCTTTGGGCCTACAATACTTGTTTCAAGATTGCTACCGGCCACACTCCTTTTAAATTGGTTTATGGCCGTGAAGCTCTCATGACGCTTTTGAATACATCCTTCCAACACTCAGTTTTTCAACCGGCTACGCTCATAATCCACCCGCCGCACTCAAAGAAAGGGTCTATCGCTTAGAACAGTTGGATGAACTTCAAGGGATGCTTATATTCGTGTTCTTCATGGACAACAGTTGCAAAAATCTTTACATGACAAACGCCCAAGACGAAAAACATTCAAAGAAGGCGATTTGGTTCTTCTTTATGATTCCGTGTACAAAAATTTTCCCGGTAAACTCAAGTTTCGCTGGCTTGGCCCTTATCAAATTGTTCAAGTGGTTAGACCCAAATGCGTTTTCCAACCGGCAGAGTTAGATGGCACTCCATTACCTACCTTGGTTAATGGTTTTCGCCTCAAAACATTTCATCACACGTAAAGTTTAAAATCAACAAACGATACCGCTCAAGAAGCAAACACCAGTGACTAGAAAGGCGGCATATTATATTATAGTGGATATTTTTTTTTACAAAATGCGGGCGCCGCCCAGCTATTTCCGCTTATGGGCACCGCCCTATATACAAAAACGGGCTCGAGTCCCATCTACTAAAACCTAAGAGGAAAAACCCTCTACTCCTCGTTCTGGAGCGGAGGTGGTGATGCGAGGAGATGGTAGAGGTTCTGCCAGATCCCAAATGAAGGTGCGTAACCACCTCCATCCCGTTGGTCTTCGGTCGGATGTTCAGCCATCCCGCACACCAGCCGCCCATTCTCACGCCACGATTGTGGCAGCGCCGCAGGTCCGCATAATTCATCTTGCGGGTAATCCACTCCCCGACAGGGGCATAGTGCGGTCCTCGTTCAAAACCAAAGAAGCCATCTTTGAAGCCCTCTGATGCCTTCGCTTACTCCCCGTTTGTCTTATATAGCCAATCGAGGAACTCCTTGTCGACGTGGACCAATCAGAAATTCACAACGTGTTTGCAATGCAAGGCTCTTTCTAAACTGAGAATCTTTTCTCCCGCCGCAAATCTAGCCAGGGTACTCTCTGACACATTCGTTTTCATGATATCCCACTTCGAGTTGCCTGCATTAAATGCCCTTGCTTCTTTTCATACCCGTCAACAATTAATATGTGTCCTTTGGCCACCTGTCACATCCGATCCTTCTCTCACGTCTCATCCTCACCGGGACTTAGCCAAATTTTTGCCTCTCAATACACTCCTTGGCATCTTTCGACACCTGGCACCATCAACGGCTCCAGTTTCGCTCTCTTCATACCTCTTCGCCTCCGGTTTATTAAGCCCCTAAAACCTTTTCGTTCCTCTGCGCCTTTGTCCTCCGTGCTTGGCCTTCGTCCTCCGCCTTTGAATCACTCTTCGTTTCTGCAAATCGTTACCATGGCTGCACCAAGATTTTCTACACTTCAAGCTACTGCTCCCAAGGATCCGGCTCTTTTTGAGTCTGTATCCTTCTTGACGCCCACTTTCCGTGAAGCCCTTGTTGGCTCAAATAAAGAAGTCGCTGAACGACAAAAGCTTTACGAATTCTCTCAAATGGAACTTCCGGCTCCCAATCCTGACCAACTGCAGCAGTTCATCGCCAATATCATTAACAGCCCGCAGGGATACACCACTGTGGTTGATGGCACCACCATTTCGCTGACTCAACATTTGATTTCTGAGGTATTTCATATTCCCTTGCAAACCCCTTGTTTATCATGGTCTGCCATACAGGATCTAGATGTCACTGAGTTTGGTGCACCTTCTTATCATGCCAATGTGCATCGTCTGACCAATATCGACAAGCCTCACGAAACCTTTGTTAAGTTTCTGTGGCGCAAGTTCCTTGGGTATTCTATCAAGAACACCCATATCAATAAGCCTTTCTATAACATGGCCATCACTGCTACACACTCCAACCACCACATCGATTGGCCCCAATTGATGTTCTATCGTCTTCTCCAAGAAGTGGACCGCCTTCGGGGTGCCACTTCCATTTCTGAAGTTTCTGTGGGAGGCCACCTTCAAGCCCTCATCCGTCATTACTTCCCTCCCACACCACAAAATTCTCATAATTCCACTCAGCGGTCCCTTCCACTGACTAACCGAGCTGGCACTTCACGCCCTTCTTCCACTGGTCATGTCCAAAGTCCGCACACTCATGTCACTGTCTCCTCCTCCGCTACACCATCCAGTTCACACCATCTTTCCCAAACATCACAAACCAGTAAATGTACCGGCTCCACCACCACAACACCCTCGCCGGTTGTTGTAGTCAAGATCGGCAAAGATGCTCCAAGCCTGCCGCTCTCAAGTTACAAGAATCCCAAGACGCTCTTATGAACGGGGTTCAACGGGTACTAGAGGCCTCTGATGCGGTACACCGGGACCTTCAAGCTGCCACTGCCCAAGTTGCAACTTTGGAGGCCAAACTTCAAGACAAGCACGGAGCTCTCTTACAGGCTCATACAGATCTCAAAAGTGCACAAGATCAAGTCAGCCAACTTGCAGATCAACAGGCTCAGCTCCAATCAGAAATTCAGAATTTATTGGAGCACAACAAGTCCACAGAAGCTATCCTGGGTACCAAGGACGCAGATATTGCCAAGCTCAACGCCTTGTACTCCGAACTTTGTGAAAATTTAAGCACTCAAGTTCAAAACCTTACAGAGCGGGACGCTCAAATTGCCTCCTTTGACGCTCGGCTTTCTACACCGCACCTCTCACCACCTCTCTTCAAGATCGAAACTTACGGAGGTGCGTAAAACGTAAGATTCTTGATGACGCGAGATTGCCGTTTCGTCTCAATACTCGGGAAATCCTCCTCCCAGTCAACACTTCTCGAACGGGTCCGTGACCAATCACGCCGGCTGCTAGAAAAGGACAACCGGATCCGCGGATCTTGAACAACAAAACCGCAAGAAGCTATTCAGATCTGGCCGATGAGGCTCAAGCAAAACTTGACGCCATATACCGCCATTATTAACGAGTAATGCCCGCTGACTTCCCGGTTCCTTCCCTCGCTATCACGATTATGTGGTTGCTCGCCGCCACCTCTTCCTTTTCGGTGGCAGCGGCGGATGGACCTCTCGGATATTCCCCCGAAAGCACCGCAGATTTTCTTCGGATTTGGGCGTAACTCTCCATTGAAGACAAAGGGTTGTCTTTGTGCCCTTGTGGTCTTTGATCTCATACAATCGTCCGATCCGGACTTTATCACCTTGAGTTGTTCAGCCCATGGCTTACATATTTCATGATTTCTATCCGGGTGATACACGTGAACACTTCGGAAATGGGCCACGCGCCCGGCTCTTTTTCGGTGACCCCAATGTGCAATGGTTGCTTCCCGGATAACAATCCATATCTTGCGGATCATACTCGCACCCACACTCTTCATCGAGAGTACATGCCCGAGCTTGCCAATCATTTATCTCTCGGCAAGCTTTAAGCGCCGCAATGCAAGATAAGGAAGTATCTAGGACATCCCGGGATCTTCCCTATGCACAAATTTATATGCAAAGACTCGCGGTTATAATCAATTACGGGCTCGTTGGATAGCAAGACGGTCCCCACCGGGATGGGATAGCCCTCCCCGCCAACTCTCAACTCTCTCTTCTCTTTGGGATCGTTGGTGTCAAGCTCTTGATCCGGATCTTGTCGATCCAATTCAGGGAGACCGCCAAGAACCCACGCCTACCTGCATGGTTCCTTCTCCCTATGCTTCCCGGGCGTACCTCCACGCCCGTGTTCCCGACTTCTGATTGGCGCCTCCCTTTTTGGACCAAGGTCATGGATGGTCATGCGGGATGGACTCCACCTCGGATCTCGACGGATCTCCGGTGGGATCCACGCTTTGTTCGGGCCACATTGGGAAGAAGGTGCCACTCGGATACCACCACGAATTGGATCTATATTGCTAATGAGCGTGGTTGGCAAACGGCCCGGCGGATGCGCTTCATGGTCTTGACACCTTCTTGCGCAAATGCCACCACCTCACCCGATCCTTCATCCCATCTTCAAGCGTGTTTTTGTGTCGCTCTCAAATGCATTTTGCTTTCGGCTCCTTAAATCGGCGGCCCCATTTTTCATCGCAATCCGAATGCCGTTGTCGGTGCCTTTTGGCCTCCGACACTGCCTCCTCATGGAATGTCAACATTTCTTCAGACGCCCATGCTGCCCTTGAAGACATGGTACGATCTCGCTTTCTTATTGATGCGGATCCCGCCCTTGGCCAAAACACTCCTCCTGCTCTTCAAACACGCCAGGATTTCATTGGCCAGTACCATAATGGTGCCCGTCCTCACTCCCGTGAGGATCACTTTCGCACAGATGGCTTCCCCCCTCGAAACCCTTCCTCCTTTTCTTCCTTTCTTCACTCGGTGTCGCCGTTTGGTGGGGAGTGTTAGTCCCGTGCCTCCCCGTACAGACTATTCATGCATCTGACATGCACCGTGTCAAGCTCAAGGATCCTCGGTCACCACGGTCAGCCATCAAAGGCTCAAAGACACGGGGTCAGCCATCAAAGGCTCAAGACACGCGGTCAGCCATCAAAGGCTCAACGAAGACCAAGCGTGACCACGCAAATCAAAGCCTGCGTCCCGCCAACAAGAGGCCCCGCCGGACAAGTGATGACTCATCACCGCCTCGTGTCAGCGTCAGCGTGATTCTAGGCATTTCAAGAGGCACCGCCAACATTCCTGCAAATCAGGCCTCCTTCCAGGAGTCGGCACCGAGATCAGTCAGAGTGTCTATATTGGGCCCAAGGCCATTGTACTATATATATGACTAGAGCTCGCACATGAGTTCTAGATGAGTTTTGAGTCTTGTCTCCTTTCAGTTTTTCTCTCTATTGCGAGAGCTCATGTATGTTCATCATTGATATCAAGGAAGCTTATCATTTTCCTCTCATTTGTTCTGTTTTCTTCTTCTTCTTCTCTTCTTGCAAATCCCGCGTGACATAGTCCCCCGGACTCTCCTGTTAGATCCACGGGTCCTCACAGAGGGCTGTCTTCCAGGAGTTCCCGAACCCAGACCCCAAACAACAGTGGCCTCACGGAAAACTCCTTCCCCAACAACCTTACCGGCGCTCAGCAAGGAGACCCGAGTAGGAAATACGTTTGGGTTTTGAAAATATTCGTCCACAATATTATTAATAGTGTGGACGACATTTCCAAGGCTTTGCCCGAACCCTTCTGGAAGGAGAGTCTCATCTACGTCCATCTGCTGGCTTGTGGTGGGAATAACTGTCTCGGCCTCTGTGATGGTAATAGCAGTCTCGGCGCTGCTAGTAATGACCTCGTCAACATTCTGGCGCTGGTCAAGTGCCTCATTTTGTGGGATTTCAGAGCTAGCGCCTTCCATGGACATGAGCGGATTTTAGTAAGGAGAAGAAATTCAAATAAGCAATATTGTCTGTACTGATCCCATAAACCCTTAGGCTAAAAAATGTTTATAGTAGCCACGGTGCGAAATCGGGCAGTCCAAAAACTCGCCGACAAATGCTTTTCGCACCAGAAGCCAGCCCTGCGCGAAATCGTAAGTCCAAAAACTGCCGACATCCTGTTCTCGCACCGTGGCTACGCTCCTGATGTACATACATGGAAATGACTGAATTCACCATTAAAGAAGACCTAACATATACATCTAACAAGGATTAACAGATCAATTCCTAGATTTACCTTCACATGCCCGCAGACTCCTCCCTTCTCCTTCAATGCCGTGAACATTTCCTGCGACAACTTACTCCGTGCTAATAAGATCCAGAAGCCTGCAGTATAAATCGGACAGGCTGGGCAATGGAAGCTCAATTAGCTTGGATCTTCGTGGAGAGTATTCATACCTCCAGAACCATATACCCCTTTCTCTGAGCTGTACTGGTGTGCTACCTTCGAACAATAAGCAGCCCATATCTTGGTGAAAGCAATGGAATACACTACTTATCGAGTGTGAAGAGACAGTGTTCTCCACATCAGATATACACAAATCTGAGAGAATAGGAATGAACTGGATAAGTAACTAAACTAATTTAAATATGGATTGCATAGAAGTACATACTCACAATTTGCTTCTAACCGTGGGAAAGTTCGTCGCTTGCTTATTTTTTCTTTTGCCATATCTGTTGGAGTGTATACATGCTTTACTTGTACAAATATCTCTTTGCCTGATCGAAATCCGACCACCAAAGCCTTCCAATGTGCAGAAACATCATTTCTCCTGCATCTTTTGACTCGCCATTCACCTCGCATTGCAGGTTGGAGTGTAACAAAGCTCCCGGTCGACACCACGAAGCTTTCAAAGTCATTTCCAATTGTGATAGAGCTTATAGCCATCTAGTCACAGAATTCAAATCAGAATGTGAGCGGAATTGAAATACTAGGAAAGGCTACGCGATTTTACCTTGATCGAAGTTTTTCTGTGGTCGAAACTCCCTTTGGCGCAGGTCAAAGCAGTTCCCGAGCAAACCGAAGCTCCCTTGGCGCGGGCAATCGATCTTCGCGCAAACTCTGTTGAGGAAAACACCTGAGCGGGAATTGAGGGCGGGAGCTAACGGTCATAATTGCCACGTGTGTAATCTGACACCCGAAGCTACAGGCACGGATATTACCGAAGCTACGTGCAGTTGACACCTGGAAAGGCGAAACCAAGGCTCGGTAAAAAAGTTCTGTACAAGCTCGGCTCCCCATTGGCCGCGAGCTTTTTGACGTGGCATCGAGTAAGAGCCCTTATTTGACCTCAAAAAAACTCTAATGGATAAGAAAATATAGGCTCGACCTAGGGGGGCTTCCCCTTGGTGCCCTCCAGAAGCACCACATGCTACGCGGGGAAAAATGAGACCTATCGGCCAACAGAATGAAAAGTAAAACCCATATAGCAGAGTAAAAGGTGAGAGGAGGGGAACTCTGTACAACAACAAGATTCAGCTCAGAGGAAACGCCGATGAGGAATGCAGGAAGACACAAGGCTTTTATGGGAGAAAGGGAAAGAAAGCTTGCGCTATAGCAGGCTTGTGCCAAAGAAAGCTTGGGTCTAAAAAGAGAGCTGGCGCTAAAACTGGCGTCCCTATCCCTAGAGTGATGGTTCTCTTCTATATAAAAAGAGAACCATAGCATTCTAGGGAAAGGTCCTTATGCAAAAATATCATCATCCGACACAAAGAAGAACCTCCTTCAAACCCCATCATAGATTGAGACCACGAGAGACTGTAAGGCGCAACTTGATGCCAGGAAAAAATGTAACAATCATGAGACGAGACAGGATGCCAATGCAAATAGAGGGGAAGGGGCCCAAGAAACCCGGGGACAACTGGACTGCATAAGGCAAAGAAGGCACGAAAATCTAACACAAACAACAACTATGGCCACCACCAAAGCACATGAAATCAAAGCTCTAGAACCAATGTACCAACAAACTACAGAGAATACCTACCGACAAGACGCAATGGAAGCAAGAACAAAAATACCAACCTATAAATGACAAGATGCAATGGAAGTAAGAACAAAAATACCTACCTATATCATTCATGCATAACAGACTCAAGCGAACTTTCATGAAGACAATGCAAACCCCATTATAATAAATAAGAAAGATCAAAACTATGCACCATGGAATGCATAAAAAGTGAAGACATGAAGACCGGACATAGTTAACAAGCTAAAAAGAACATCTGGGACCAAGAATAATCAACATTCCAGCATCAAACTACAGTGAATACTATAATGAAAAAACATCACGACAAATAAGAACAAAAAACCTAAACATATACCCTACATGCATAACTAGTCCAAGCAAACTTCCGAAAGTAGAAACAACATAACCCACAGGAACAAGACGAAGATAGGGACCCCGAGATACAAGAACAAAAAAGTTTCATAAGGTGACAAAATAATTATGCAATTGAGAATACTGGTAGATGATGCCACAAAGTCAACGAGGATGGGGTCAATGCCAAGATGAGGAATGGATGAAGAAAACTGAGTGCAACATGAAACAAGAACAAAGATCATATAAGAAAGCAAGACAACTTACCATAGGCTTTACTACAACATGCCCGAATGTGCGATGATGCAATCACGATTTGAAATTTAAAATGCAGGCCAAAAAGGGGAATGTCGTGTGAACATCATGCAGGATGGACATATACCAAACAACTCTTCCAGTTCATAAGGGGTCAACATAGAAAAGGCATGATGGCTGGACCATCAAGGCAAGAAGAACTACGTTGAGTCAAGAGGTAGACAAAAGAGAAGTCAAGACAATAGCGGAGCAAAGATATCTCTTAAGGGATAAAATGGAAAAAAGAGGAAAGGAACAAACATAGGGTGGAAAAAGACAAACATGAGATCAAAAATGAAATGGATGGAAAAAGGGATCGAGAATAGAGGAATAGAGCAAAACGAGACAAAGTGGCCAAGGACGCAAATTGAAAATAGCCAAAGGCCCTCAAAGGTACCAACAAGACACTAAGAATCTATGATAAAGAGCGAGCATAGGCCCTCATAGGGGCATCCATGAGAACCACTGAGAACATAAGACCACATATGGAGTAAAATAAGAAATAGAGCAACAACAACAGATATCAAGGACTAAAATTCATGAATGTATTACCACATGCATAACAGGTCCAAGCGAACTTTCAAATGTAAAAATAATATAATGTAGAACAAAGCGATAGGGACCCCGAAACTCAAGAATAATCTAGGGGAATGGACCAAAGAATCCATTATGGTGAGAGAAAGAACCCATTATGATGGAGATTGAAAAAATGATCCAAGGGACTTAAAGGATACTATATGACACTTTCGAAAAAAGCAGAGTTCAAGAAAAACTCGATGAACAACTTGATGACCTATTTGGACCACCCCCAAAGGGGAATAGAAGAACGAGCGAGAAGGCACAATGGAGGCGACACATGTAAGAAAGAGGTCCAAGATAGCAGAACGAGTGAAAACGAAGTGAGCAGATAGGAAACAACTGGGGTCAACATAGTAAAATGACATGATGATGATGAGACACCACTAGGGCAAAAAAAGAACTATGATGAGTCAAGAGGCGGACAAAGGAGGGAGTCAAGACAATAGAAGAGCAAGGACAGTTCAAAGGATAAAATGAACGAATAAAGAGGAAAAAGACAAAATGCAAGATGAAAAATAGAGGAATAGGAGATTATAATGAAATGGATGGGATAAGGGATCGGGAATAGAGGACTGAACAAATTGGGATAAAGAAGCTAAAGTCACGAATGCAAATGTCTAAAAAGCCCTCAAGGGCATTCACGAGATACTAAGAATCTATGATAAAAGGGAGAGTATAGGCCCTCATAAGGGCATCCATGAGAACAACTGAGAACATATGAGAAAGAAGCATGCACTTACCTACCTATGCATACACCTAGAAACAAAGCTCAAGAAACTTAGAGCAAAAAAGGAAACAAAAGCAAACGAAATGGATGGAGAAATGGGATTAAGACAAGAGGACCAGAGCACAACAAATCAAAAGATATCAAGGAATGAAAAACCAAATGAAGGGGACATCGTGAGATACATGGAGTAAGAACAAATAGAACAATTGGTACCACTGATGCAGCAAAGGTTGAACGGGACGAGACATTTATGCAAATGGGAAGGAAGAAGGAGGGAAAGTCATGAGGTAAAAGAAATAGAGCAAGCATAGGAAGTATCAAATGAGACTACAGGCAGGAGAGAATGGAGAGAAATGAGCCACTTCTAACTAAACCAACGAACTGTGTAATCACAGAAATAAATTAGCGATGACTAGGAACCCCATAACCTGCAGAATGAAATCAACAAATTTCAAGAGGAAAATAATGTGAAATGGACAAACAAATGAGCATCCCTCAACTAAGAAACCTATGGTGCCAAGGACGCTATCATAGACTGCAAAGATAGAAATACATAGAATAGCCAAGCAAAGAATTAGACATTTGACCGAAGTTACTTTATGCCCAAATGGATGCTCCCACCCTAGAGAATGAAAAATGTTAGTGAAAATGCTCATGTGCAAATCGAACTCACTTGTAGAAAATGCAAAAACCAAAGAGCAAATTGAAATAGATAACCGTAAAAATAGTGTATCCCAATACATCCAATTTCCATCATGTTATCAAGGAGATATAAACCCCTGCCATTTACTAAACATGTCCAGGATTTGGCAACACTTGTATGAGGTGGCATATTGCAAGTACTTGACAAGTCCAAGATGAGGGAATCAATGCATAGGTCGAGCAATACCAAAACAAATCATTAAGTGAATAACAAGGGGGGCAAATAGGATTTGACAAGTGCATGTACATATGTATTTTACAAATGAACTATTTTAGCCCATAAAATATAACATAGAATATGCACTTAAAAAAAAAAAAAAAAAAAAAAAAAAAAAAAAAATTGAACCATGTAATTACCGAGATAAATGGCAGGGCGTAGCAGAAGATGCATGTACACATGAACTATAGAGCTAATGATAGAATATGTAATCTAAAACAAACTGCCTAGATAATGACATAAAACATGGCAAAGATGGGACTATAGTGCATGCATGGACTACAATTTCGAGGGAAATTTCCGATACCAAGCCAACTTAAGTAGAATACATCTTTTAAAAAACACCATACTAACAGAAAAACCATTGCATGATAAGACTAGAAAAAATAAAGCTAAAAGATTGAGCCAGCATAAATCCAACCTATCTTAGAACTGGGTACATGGTTATAGCACATGTGTAGACACACTACTGGAGAATAGAGAATACTCAAGGAACAAAGAAATCCGCAAGGACCTAGAGGAGGCATCCACGAAATACGATTTCAAGGAAAAGAAATATATGAGATTTAGGGCATTCGATAGCGAAAAAGCTTGAACCGTACAAGTGGTCGAGGCACCCTATGTGGTAGCCGCCGGACCGAGACTAAGACGTCAAACAACAACGAAATCTTAAATATATAAAAGCTTACGAGAAATGAAGCCTGATATAGTTGAGTCAACAATATAAGCACCAAACCCTATGTAAAATATACTTGCCTAATCCAAGATGAATGAAAAGCCATATCTCGTTCTTCAATAAACATAGCCTGTTAATGCCTGGACCTTAAGCAACCTCGTGTTGAAGGGACAAGCCAGAGCCGGAACAACCATATCTAGTGGAAAATAACCAAGCAAACCATTAAGAAAACCATGCAACACGTAAAAATTGGGTGGGATACTGGCATCCAAAAAAACCCTTAGGACCAACAATCCTCATGGGAATACCTCAAACCAAGCCGGCCTCAAAGTGAAACATAAGCAAACCAAAATGCTTCCCACACCAAAAAAGCCTAACCTTGATGACCTAACAACTCGACAAGATTCATGAAACCATGTCCAAACAAACCAACCTATGCAACAAACTGAAAAAAATAGGAAAACATGATATAAGAACAAGGATCGACTGTTCATAAAAAATACAAAAAACCATCTAGGCTATGTTGTACTGGACCCAGGAAGCATGACAACATACCCCAGACTCAAAACGCCTCAAAAACCAATAAAGCCTTATAAAACCAAACCAAACAACAGAATCCAAGGACACCTAAAGCATCTAAGCTATTCTTTCAATCTAGAAACATAAGACCCAAGACCTTAGAATCCAACCTTATCTAACTTAAAGGACAAACTGAAAGCAAGAACTCCTTTCCAACAAAACAAGATGACATGTTTAAAACATGAAATTAAGGGACACGCACCCCAACCTATGAAGATCCAGCAAAAACAAGGGATGGACGGAGCCAGACCCTAGGCCAACATGCCATCTTACGAGCATAAAACAAGAAGAGCAACCAAAAAACACTATGTTATAAAAAATCCATCTCTTAGCTACCAACTACAAATAAGCCTAAGCAACATATATTTACATAACCCACGCAAGCACTAGTCATCTAAGGAATAAGACCCAAGACTGACCCTAGACTCCAAGCTCATGCACATCAATGACAACTGAACAAAGGAGAACCATCAAACAAGAAAATTGTCATCAAAATGAATCTAATACAAGGGGGCACACATTCCAACCTGACCAATATACGATCTCCAAAAAACAAGGGATTGATGGGCATAAACCTCGACCGACCAGTCCAAGACAGAAAAGTTGAGGCCCTCGAATTATTTACAACATAAAAAGTTAGAGTTGTGCAAGCATGGGTAAACACAACTATACCTGGATGGACGAAACTAAGAAGGTATAAAAACAACCCTAGACTAACAAAGCATCTAAAGACATCTCTAACGACCAAGTCTGGCTGAAAGCAAGATGTACAAGCAGAAAAATGCACCCCACAAAAACAACTTGGAAACAAAGCCCAAACAGAACAACCTATGCAACAATTTGGCAGACTACAAGTGCAACAAAAATCTTGAAGGCATCTATCTTGAAGGCATCTAGGTGAAGTTGCATCTGCAACAAAAAGTTTCTAAGGCATCCAAGATCCAAGAAGATTAACAAACTTCCTCTCGATTCCAAGGTCCAAAAACATTGTCAAACTTCCTCTCGATTCCAAGGTCCAAAAACATTGTCAACAGTTAACAAATTTCTCACCTATGAGTTGATGCCCACAAGATTTGAATCTGCATCTCCACAATAAGAGACCAAATGCACAACCAATGTAGCTACACAATAAGATATTAGTTTTGTAAGCTAAATGTTTATTTTATTGTGTTTATTCCTGCAAAAACCTAGCAAAAAGCATAAACCTGTACACAGATGCAGCCACCACCCATAGATCTGACCTACTCAAGGACGGTGGCCCACTTGCCCGAAGCAGTTTGAAAAACCAGGGAAGTCGTCCACATCCATCCATTTTTAAAACGGCATGACAAGCAAATCCGGTCCCCACACTAGCTACAAAGGGATTCATTACCCTGCATGATCAGAGTAAAGCATCCACTCCAAGAGAAACTCAAACATGAACCAGGTTCCAACTCAAAAATTGCCCTATTTCAGGTCGCAGATAAATGCAAGCAAACAAAGCTGGGTCCTGATTCATATGGCAAAAGCAGGAGATCATGCCAGGACCAGCTGATGTTGGACTTCCAACTCCAGCCCAGCCGAACCCAAGCAACCACCAAATGAGGAAGGAATTTAAAATTTTGGAAAAAACTGTCAACAAAGGTTATGAATCCGGTAGAAGTGAGGATTGCAGATTGCTTGAATGCCAGAAAAGCTTGTGAAGTGATGCAGAATTAAGAGGGAGATGATCTAGTACTAAGTAGAAACTAAAGAAATTGCATAGAGAAGAGGGAGAAATCTAGCTAATGAGAATGACTGACATAGAAAAACTCCGTACAACAACAAGATTCAGCTCAGAGGAAACGCCGATGAGAAATGCAGGAAGACACAGGGCTTTTATGGGAGAAAGGGCCAAAGAAAGCTTGCGCTATAGCAGGCTTGTGCCAAAGAAAGCTTGGGTCTAAAAAGAGAGCTGGCCCTAAAACTAGTGTCCCTAGAATGATGGTTCTCTTCTATATAAGAAGAGAACCATGGCATTTTGGATAGTAAATCTTTGGATTGTTGTTGTCTCGATAGATAAGAATGGATCATTTCCCAATTGCAAAATGGAAGATTAATCTCTTCACCAATACTATAACTTTTGTAAAGTTTTTTAGACCAATTTAGATCTAGCCTTAAGTTTAGACAAGATCCCGAGTTGCCAAGAGGGTCAACTCAACAGGCTCGTCACATCAGTATGCAAGGTGTTACTGCCCAGTGCCTTTTCTTGGAAACCTTGTAAATTAAAGCTATATAGTGCTACTATTTGGTAGATTCATCGTGCATTTTCTTTTGAGCAGATTATTTAGTTTTACAGATTTCTAGTCATACAACCTTCATTGTTGCATGCCACTCTAATGCAACAAAATATTGGCATGCTATTGGCATGCTATAGTTCCTTATTCTTAGTGGTGGTAAAGGCAAATCAGTAAAGAATCCGTGTGCTTCTATATTTTGAAGTGGAATTAGAAGTACATCCCCTGGTCTTTCAAAACTTTATGTTATCTTCCTTACGCCATATTTTTCACTGGCATTGGGCCGCATTATCGTTTTGCTTTTGAATATTGAGTACATACCTCGGGCAAACCTCAGCACAGCCTGCTGACCTCCCGCAGGCCAAGCCTGCCTGGGAAAACCAAGAAGGGCCACCAAGGAAGCGGCCAGGTGCAGACGCAATGGGCAAGGGAGAGACATCCTCCATGAAGAAGGAGGCCCAGGCCAAGGCCCACACAGCCAGGCCGGCTCGGCAGACAGAAGTTGGCTGCTCGGGCCCCACAGGGCCCCCACAATGCGCGAGACACTTGCAATCACGTCTCAGCTCCGCATCGAGGTCGATGAGGCCAATGCCATGGCACACGCCAAGCACGAGCCACACTCCGCTTGAAGTTGAGGAGGCTACCGCCGCAAGACGAGAGGTTGCAGGTCAGCCTTTGGAAGTTAACCGTAACATCGAAGCGCGGAGAAAGATTTGGCACGGGACCGAAATGCAGAGCTCCGACCGCCGTTGCCCGTTAAAGGCAAAGGGCCTCCCGTGCAATAGGCCCATGAACAATGGCGACCGCACGGGAGATGGCAAGAGAGGACCAAGCCTTGGTAAGAGCCGAGCTCCTGCACTTCGAGAACAGAAGCCGCAAAGACATGACACACCAGCATCGCAGTTTCCCAACAACTTGCAAGACGCCGGGCCGGTCACCGTCAACCCAACGCCGACAAATTTCAGCTCCCGCACCACCATTACCATCATCACGCCACGCCACCGTGCCGAGGGGGCGCTGCCCTCATCCGACGCTGAGTCCGTGGAGCGCCAGCGACGGAAAGCCACAACCCGTAGTTCGGGCCCGCCGGAAGAGCCGAGAGAATCTCACCCGAAGATACACACACGTGATCCTTGGGCATGACGCTTCCCCGGTCCAGACCTGCTTCGAGGTTCTGCCGACCAGCCCGGCGGGGGTCGGCGCCCGAACCCACGACCAATTCGTGGTGTTCACGGTTGTGGATGCATAAGTTCGAGAGGCCATACTGCGACATGGCAAGTTACTGAAGGGCACATCTCTGTATGTGAGCCGGGATCTTACCCCAGTGCAACAGGAGGCACGCAGGTGGGAGTTCGCCCGGTCGGGGGCGCCAGCCGTCGACCAAATCTTTGCACGCACACTTTCCGACCAAATGCTACCCCTGCTGCCTCCGCTCCTGATCCTCCGCAGCATCTGCCCCTACAACTTCGGCTGCGCTCCCCTCAGCCAAATGTTGCCCCCCGCCTCGGCCGCTTGTCCAAAGTCTGCCCCGCAACTTCGGTCGCTCTGGCTGGGGTCCACCCGTGACACACACTACACAAGCATCTCCGACCGCTCAATAGGAATTGTGCCTCCGGGTGGTGGTCTGGAACTGTCGGGGTTTCCCGTGGCAGAAGGGCG
Organism: Isoetes taiwanensis; assembly: GCA_021234155.1. NCBI lineage: Eukaryota > Viridiplantae > Streptophyta > Lycopodiopsida > Isoetales > Isoetaceae > Isoetes > Isoetes taiwanensis. Next base: position 7,148,785 of record JAJEKV010000060.1, read on the forward strand.
ATAGCCTCAATTCAGTAGCTGTGGACATGGACCTCATCTTCCTCATGGAGACATGGGAACACCCAGGCCACAGGCTGCCCGATCTGCCAGGGTACCAGCATTTTTCAGTGTTCAATGGTTGTACAGGGAGACATGGGCACGGTGGGGTTGCCTGCTACTACCGGGTAGCCTTGGCACATTTGGTTTCCCTCCAGAAGACCGACAGACATAACCGCTACTTGTGGGTCCGAGTGCACCACCCTGGCGGAGATCCTCTCTTCCTAGCTGCTTGCTACTTTCCCCATGCAGAGAGTCCCTTCTATCACAGCCACCTGGAGGTGGACAGGATGGACCCGTATGTCGATCTATATGATGACATACAGCAGCACAAGCGGATGGGCAGAGTCATGCTCCTTGGAGACTTCAATGCGCGGACAGGGGTGGAACAGGCCATGCGGCTGGACCCCCTCGCAGATGACGTGCTGCAGTTGCGTCCCGCAGAGGTAGTTTGCCCACGGCACTCAGATGACAGTCAGGTCACCCGCTTCGCAGCCAATTGCTCCTGATGTGCGGTATCTTTGACCTGCTCATATGCAATGGCCTACCACAATGGCCCTCTTCCCAAGGGTACACTTGCAGACAGGACAATCACGGCGGCGGAACTAGTGTCGTGGATTATGTCATAGTGGTCGCAGGGATGTACACCTTGTCGACCATTTTCACGCGTCGACGCGGGCGGACGGGGGAGGCCAACTCGAGATCACCTCCCACTCTATGTGAAGTCGGGCCCGCCACCGCCGCTGCAACCCCAAGAGTAGCAGACCTTGCCGACCTCGGTTGCGCTTGGATTATGAGCAGGCGGAGGGTTACAATCGACATGCTCGCGAAGCCCTCCCGGCGAGCTTCAAGGGCCCACATGCCGGAGCAACAAACCGACCAGCCAGCTTGAGCTCCTCGTAATCGAGGCGCATGTGCTTTGGGAGACCTCCCCATGCCGTAGATAAGAGGCCGCAACCTTCCGCTGCAATGGATGGTTCGATGTCGAAAGTGTAAGGAACGCAAAAGCCGCGCACTCCGGCCTCATCGCGGATCGGACACGCTGAAGCTCAGGCCACCAGCCATTACCGCGCCTTCCTCAAGGAAACAAAGGCAAGGTACTTGGCAAGGCACCAAGGAGAAATGTTCGGCCTACTAGACGCCCACCCAAGAACTTTCTGGCGCAGGATACTCTGCAGGCCAGCGCACCCTCTGAGGAACATCACGGGCCGGTGCAATGGGAGCAAATACTGCAATGCCTTTATGATCCCCCTGAACACCGGACGACATGTGCCCCCAAGAACATGGCCCAATCACCGGTGATCACAGAAGAAGATGTCGAAGAGGGGCTGCAGCGCCTGGCTAATGGGAAGGCAGCAGATTTAGATGGCCTCCAAGTGGAGTTACTCAAGTGGGCAGGACAGCCCATGGTGCCCGTCCTTGCTGCACTGTTCAACAGGGCGCTGCAAGAGGGTTTTCCCCAGTCATGGACCACAAGCAGGGTTGTTCCGATCTACAAGGCAGGGAATCCACACTTTCCAGCCAATTACCGAACCATCATGGTCAGCTCAGTGTTTGCCAAGCTGTGCGCGGGCATTCTCGAACAGCAGATAACTAGATGGGCAGAGGCAACGGAAGTCAGGGCACTTACCCAGGTAGGCTTCCGACCCCAACATTCGACCATTGATCACATCTTCACACTCAGGGCCCTGATCGAGGACAACAGGAACCGTCGGGAGGACCTGTACTGCTGTTTTGTGGACTTTGCAAAAGCTTTCGACACAGTATCCCGGGAAAAGTTATGGGCGAGATTGCACCATCTGGGGCTCTCTATGGATCTACAGAACGCAGTGTACGGTATCGCACGAGAGCCGCACAGCCGCATGCAACCGGGAAGGGCAGGTCATTTGCCGCCAAACATTGGAGTTAGGCAAGGTTGTCCTCTCTCACCCACACTCTTTGGACTTTACATTGACCAATTGGAAGCCTGGCTTGCTGCCAATGGGGAGGACGGTATACAGCTCTTGCACCAAGTGATCCGGCAGCTCATCTATGCGGATGATGTGGACCTCTTGGCCCATACACCAGAGGGCATGCAGGCACACCTAGATGCCCTGGACACATTCTGCCAGGCGACGGACATGTGTATCAACCTGGCCAAGACTAAGGTGGTCCTCATATCCTCCTCACGTCATCCAAAGACCTCCAGCCACTTATCGGGGCGATGGTAGAGGTCACACCCAGCTACGAGTACACGGGGTGGAATTTCCGGCCCTCAACGTATTGGGATGCATCCATTAAGCCGGGTGACCGCGGAGGTTGGAAGGCCAGTCAGCGCAATGTAAAACAATAGTCACGTGGCGGAGTCAGTATGACCGGGGCCACCACACATTTGTTCCGCAACCGGTGGAGCCGATTCTTACGTATGGGGTCGAGGTGTGGGGCCCAAAGTGTCTTTTTAATTTTGGAACGACTTAGCGTGTCCGTAAGGCATTTTTGACGCACTGGCAGGTCAAGCCCTCGCCCCATATCAGATCTTGTTGCGGAGACAGATTCATGCCCCAAAGATGCGGCCCTCGATAGACATTGTTTATTTCCGTAAGGTGGCCAAAGCATGGGCTTACACTCGCGTCTCCGCGCTTGGCTTACGCTGTGGCGATGAGCCCGCAACGACTCAGGGCTTGTTGGAAGGACAAGAGAGCCCAGTGGCTAGCGCGCTGGAACGTAGACGCACATAGGTGCGTCCAGGTGCACACAGACGCCGGCCGGGATAGGCTGAGGGGGTACTTGGACTCTTGTTTCCTGGGGAAGCTCTGGGACCACCATGCTCTGGAACAGGTAAAGATGGCACACTACAAACAGCACATAAACCCCACCCTGGTTCGAGGCCCACAGCTCTACCTGCGTTCTCAGTTGCCCATGAAGAAGCGCAAGATCATCGCGTCCATTCGAACAGGGGCCCACCATCTTCGGCTTGAGACGGGTCGGTGGGTTGGAGAGCCGCACCAGGACAGGCTTTGTCAGTGTTGCCCGCTGGGGGTTGTTGAGGATGAAAGCCATGCCTTCCAGAGCTGTCCACCCTATAGTCAGATTCGGGCTCGCTACGTTCTCTTGGTGCGACCTGGTCTGCCCCTGCACGAGCTACTCAGTACCCCGTCAGTTCGATCCCTTGGCTCCTACCTCCAGGAGGTTTTGGATCTGCGGACTCACCTCTGCCCCCGAGCGCCTACCTGAGGTGCCGGGAATTCATGTGTATATGTATATTTGTATAGCTGCCAGCAGGCTTGTTGCTGCGACGGTTTTTCCCTCGTAAGGGGGGGTTTTTTAATCCGGGTAGCAACGGGCTTGCTGCACCCGTGTAATTTGGGTCCCATAGGCCGATTGGCCTCCGCGGACAATAAAAGAACCTTCCTTCCTTCCTTCCTTCCTTCCCTACCTAATGTTTTAGATTGCCCTACTTCATAATCTTGCATGATTATGAAATAAAGCCTGGATTGTATAACGGACACATGATGATGTGAAGTAGATTCTTATTTTACTTTTGATTCTAGGGCACCAAGGGGCTCATTTAGCAGTGGGAGTCAGAACAATAACAAGGCATCTTTAAGGGAGCTATAGTGTTTATGATTGATGGCAGAAACTATCTTGAATATGGAATTTCTTAAGAATAAGATTAAAGGCAATCAATGAAATATGTAATATATGGTTCAGGAATAAAAACAAATTCTATTCTATTCTATTCTATTCTATTCTATTCTATCATGCAAACTTATTCTCTACGATTACCACAAGGTATTTTTAGTCTGATAACTGTTATTCTGTCATTTAAATTCAATATTAAAATCAATCTCTGCCATTAAATCTCTTTAGAGGCCACCAACACTACATCAAAGAGGGATGTTGGTTGTATTGGCGCCTTCTTTGAATCTTTACTTTACACATATAGAAATCTGAAAGACATTTCTTGAATGAAGATTTACATTCCTGACAATCAATTCTCTAACACGTCGGCCTTTGGAGTGCCTTAGAATTTGATCTCCCTATACATTACACTTTTTAATGCTCATAGGAATAGGAGTTATTAGATCATGCATTCCTTCCCTTTCTTTTAAAATTGAAACTAAGGACGGGACGTCAGCTCAGGAACTTTTCATTTCCTTCATGTGCATCTCAGGATAAGGATGCTATGCGAGGCACAAACAAACATCACTTGCTAGTGCTTGAGAGTTCATCTTTTATTATGCGAAAAAACCACCGTCCTGCTATTTCGATGTTTTTAGCAAAAAATTAAAAACCAAAACTTCTGTCCTCGATATGTTGATTCTTTTTACGCCAAAAACTGCTTGAAAAAAGAATAGCATTAGTCGGAGTAGAGTAGACGCGATCTACTTTTTCCACCCATCAACTGCTAGAGCTGGTGTGAGTCAAGTACGTCCATACTTGGTCCCTTTTAGAAGATAAAAATCAAGCTTAGGGGAAGTCCTCCAGGGACTATCAGTTATCAATCGGTTTTGAATCATATCTCCGACACACGCCTCAAAAGGCTCTGCCATACCACGGATAGCAGGCCTGAAATATTTTTCGAACACCAGAAATAGCAGGGAAGCGATTTTTCCGTCAGGAAATTCCTGCAGACAACATTTCAGGGCATGTGCCCAGGCTCGAGGCTCCTGCCGCTCTCCAAGACTTTCACTGCAAAATTTTGGCCCGACAAGAATTACCTCTTCCTTAAATCATGTATAAATTTTTGAACAATAATAGTCATAGAGCTTTAAAGACATTGGGAATAGATGAAAATGTGTGCACCATAGAGCTTTAAAGACATTGGGAATAGAAGAAAATTTGTGCATAGACTAATCCCCTACGACATTTTGTGAACGTAAAAGCAATTTAGGTTTCATTCTGCTCAATCCGCCTATCCGCAGTTGCCACGTGGCACTATTTCTCTCTTGGAATTGCAATTTAGTCAGCATTCCATTTTTTTGCTAATGTTCCGTCTTTTCATTTCGCTTTTAGTTAACACTCTGTTTTTTTATTCTTTTTTGGACCACTGGGGCATTGACAGCTCTGCAAAATCAAACCTAAATTGCCTCCACGTTAATTGAATGCGCGTTTACCCTACATTCCAACATGGTTTCCCCTGCTGGAATGCAGGGCAAACGGAAGCGCGGAGGCGTGGTTGACCCTGCCAGAATGCAGGGTAAACACGCATTCTCTTATACTTAATACTAATGTCTTTTCACATTACTCATATTGGCAGAAGCTCATATACAAGCTCTACTTTGGATTCGATATGCATATTAAAGTCATATGCACATCAATGTCAAGAATTGAGTCCCCTACACTTGCAACAATCTTACGAAAATGCATAACCTGCATTCCCTTCAGAGCATATCGATCCCCACAAATTTTAGCAGATGGGTAAGAACAAAATTGAATAATGCGAAATCTCTAATCCAAATCTCTTAGATGTATACCTTCACTCACCAGACATTGACAAAATGCCTCGTAAACAAGACATCGTATATACCGATCGTATAATACTGATCGCATATACTGAAAGGGAACTCTCTGGAAGCCCCACGCATCCAATTCATGCAACGAGCCAAGTATTGTTGAGATATTCAGCCACGTGGAAGCTGATTCAGCATAAAACCTGATTGCTCCGGCTCCGTTTTTCGGAATCCGATTCTAGTGCTGCGCAGATCAACCATGCTAGGGAAGAAGTCTTTTGAGCTGGGATTACAATTACAAACAGGCAAGTTACACAAACCCTACTTTCTGAAGCACTCGTACACATTAAGGCCACCTGTGTCATGTGCACTAGATTACAATACACACAGTTATGAACATCAAAACATTACTCCTGCTGCCATGGTAGTTCCAGCAGCAAACAGGTTCAGGCTACAAAATGGCAAGATAATGGGAGGTGTTGAAGCAGCACCTGAATTAAAAACATGTAGTAGGGATGATGCAAATATAGGGTTTATGAAGAAAAGTGCAGGGAAGGAAAAGACAGGGATTATGGATGAAAAAACAGGGATTACGCATGAAAATGGTAACAGTGTGGTAGATTTTTGGGTGTTAACAGGGGGGCCAAGGGGGCCACCTATTTCAGCTCCAAATGTAAAACCCATAACTCCTCCAGGGATGCCAGATCCAGTGCCTATACCAGAGATGCCTCCTATTCCACCTTCAGGAACTCCTCCTAATATTCCTCCACCTGAGATGCCTCCCATTCCTCCTGATTATCCTGGCCCTATTCCTCCTCCTGTTGAGCCCCCTAACACTCCATGGCCTGGCCCTGAAATGCCAGAACTTCCTTCTCCTGGCCCTGATGTCTTTCCTTCTCCCGAACTTCCCACGCCGCCTTCCATATGATCAACACCCTTTTTCTTGCATTAAAATATCAATGCAGTTCCTTCTTGCATTTGAATGCCCTTCTTTCTATCTTTCTATATAATACTTTCCTTCATTCCTTGCTTCTGTTCCCAACGCTTTGCTTTTTCGTGCCATGTGATCACTATACTTTCATCTTGTCTCTTGATCAAATATCTTCTCCAAGTAAATATCAATGTACTTCCTTCTTACATTTGAATACCCTTCTTTCCATCTTTCTATAGAACACTCTCTTTTCTTGCATTTGAGTTATCAGTATTTTTTTTCCTCCATTCCTTGCTGCTGTTCCCAAGCTTTGCTTTCTGGTGCCATGTGATCACCATGCCTTTATCTTGTCTCCTGATCAAATATCATCAATGAGAATATGACAGGATCAACAACATTTCTTGCATTTAAATATCCATTCCTTTGAAATATATCCTGCCCTCCATGTTAGCCACCTAGATTTTCCCATTTCTGCATTAATGATTAGCGCACTTTTTCACATGATCACATCTATTTTTTTCTTTCTTTATTCCGTTCTCCTGTTCCTAAGGCTCTTCTTTCTGGTGCCATGTGATCTCCAAGACTTTCATGATCCCAATATCACTGGGAACATAACATGACCCCGCTCTCGTGTGTTGAGCATCTCTCTTAAGGCCCTGCTTTCTATGGCGATCTAATGATTTTGGATTTGAGCTTGTTGGATTGTGTAAGGCATTTTGCTGGATTTGCATAGTGCATTACGAAGATGCACAATCAAACTTCTTCCTTGTCTTCATCAACCTCCTACATCTTTCAGAATACACAAACCGAATGTAGGAAAGTGGCAATTTTTGGTCGTCTTTATGCAGGAAAGTGTGCAATTGAGACTTGTGAATGCCAATAGAGCTTTATGTTACAGACAGAAAAGTTATTTTTCTCTCTACGTGTACATGATAATAATACATTCAAAATGTTATGAATTTTGGATTCTTAGTTACCAGAGATTTTGAATATTTGAGCTGCTTGGCAATGCCCAAGAGACAAGGCAATTTCTAGTTTGAAAGAGTGAACAATATGCAAATCAGTTTGTAAAGTATCTGCTGCCATTCTGAGATGGATTATTTCATGGCAGTAGTATTTCTTAAAATATCACGGTATACAAAATAATCAAAGAAAATTCAAATGTACTAATCAATGAAGACATATCTTTTCAATTAACTGCATGACAGTTTCAAACGGATCAACTACAAAAGGTGAAGCCGATCTCTAACATTCATATTGTCTCATCCTGGAAAAGAAGCTCCATGTTATGTACAATGAAAAAAAAACTAGTCTTTGATGTCTAACGGATGAAGATCGAACAGAAATGTCATACATTTCTTCATTCCATTGATCTGCAAAAGAACGCAGAAAATGAAATCTCCAGTTGATACCAATGCAGTTAAACTGACTCCGTCTTAAAAATGGCACAGAAGCAGCAACCTTCTTTAGTCGTTATTCCTCTTTTTCATACCAACGAGGCAACGGTGGAGGTCGATAATGCTGCAAAAATGAGAGAACTCAGACTTAAAGAAACAAGAAAATTCCTTTCGATATTGATCATCAAAGAAATATGATCGACACCTTACCTGTAAAGAAGATGCATTTACTTGTGAAGATGCATTTACTTGCAGAGATTTTTTCCTGCGCTGCAGAATTAGAGAGGTGTGAGAAGTTTTAAGACCTATAATCAAAGAAAATCCAAAGAAATTTACATTGTGAGCGCTGCTGAGCTTAGGGGACTTGATGACAGGCGAAGAAACCTCGGAATCAAAATGCAAGCTATGGCGAAGAAAAGAAGGGCGTTTCCCGGTGGATTTTGCGCAAGAAGAAGAAGAGGACGAAGATTGAAGCGATTGCGCGGAGGATACTTCTGAGCCCGATCGATCCGACAAAGAAACGGTATATGCAGAAGCATTATTTGAATTGGAAAGGGAAGGATTAGAAGACGCCGGAGCTTTGCAGCGTCTGCACTTCATCTTGACTCCACCATAGCCAACCTTCTTTTTCTTCGTATCCCAAAGAAGGAAAAAAGTGTGATGCCACGTGACAAATTTTTATTTGCTGACCTGGCCCCACTTGTCCAAGAATAGATGCTTGTAAAAAGCCAATCAACGCTTTATGTGTTCCATTTCATGGTTTCTACGTAAATATTTTTTTCAGAGGAATACCTTTATCGAAACCTTCGGTCTTTTTCCGCTTGTATTATGGCTAAACCTTGTATTACTCAGCCATTAGATAACATCACATAACATCACATCTGGCAACATATTCCCTCTCCATAAATCCAGGACGTCCAAACCGAGTCTTTTGCAGGTCAAATTGGCCCTTGTTGACCCGACTTTTAAGGGGGCATTATTAAGGCATAGACCATTGGATAAAACAGTATTTTTGCTTTAATATAGTATAGTATGAAAACAACATGACAGATTATTGCATGGCAACACTCCATGACCCAACAACATGAAGAACATCACATAATGACATGAGCCTGGGGAATCGAACTCCAAATGAATCCAGAGCTCATGGCTTACCTGTACGGCGCGCTCGGATCATGCATAGGGGCCATCAAACACATGCCATTGGCTGCCATTCCAAGCTCCAGCTGTCAATGGCATCCATTTGATGATCTTTAATGCTTGGTTTCCTTGGATCCCTGGAAGCCAACCAACACAATTTGTTAGTGAGCTTGGGGAATTGAACCCCAACGCAATGCCAATGCTCATCTGAGCATAAAGGAGATCCCAGTGTAGGGGGTCTCCCTTATGCCCAGGGGCCAAAGCCCTTTGAAAGTCTGCAGATGTTAGTAACGAAGTGCCGTCAACAAAGCATGAACCAGACATAGCATCAAACAACAAAATATCACATATTCATAGGCTTAGAAAATGTACATGTGGCATGGGCGCCACGTACATGAAACTGCACAAATAAGAACATTGCAAACACGATGAACAACAACAAGGCCTAATTCATGGGTTCTCCAGATGCAGCCCGCCTGATCACAGCATCAAGCTGCTGAATTTCCTGCGTCAACAAGCACCTAGCCATGCTCATGTGAGACCTCAAAGCATGCAACTCAGATAACGGAGCACCAAGCTGCTCCCAGACAACATTAGAGATCGCTGAATCGATGGCCACATAAAGCCAGTCAGCTGCCTCCTCAGGATCCTAAGGGAAGCAACTATTCGATGGGCCTCCGTTCCAACCTGGATGATGCTCGTTATAAATTCCTCTGCGGTGAATAGCTGTTCCCCCTCAGGAGGATAAACCTGAGGATCAGGATGAGAATCGTCAATCCTAGAGCTTATCAAAGATGGATCCAAGCTCACGACGGGATGACCCGTCTCCCCGGGAGGATTCCCATTGGTCTCCATCTCTATCCTGCAACAAGTTGTTACCACCACAAACACATGCTGAAAGAAAGCAAAACATGGACAAAACTGAAGCTGTACATGCAACAACACAAACAACAGGTCAGCCAACCGCCATCGTGTGATCCCCAGTGTGGATGGGGATGTAATCCACACCATGATCAGAGATTTAATATCAGGGCTAAACGATGGATCATGGATATCCTGGAAATTACAGTCCATCTCATCAGATGGCACAGAATCATCACAGTATCGGCGGCGGCCTGGCCCATTCTGTTCAACGGGCACATAACCTGCAGGCAAACCAAACAGAATTGTTCTAACATCAGATGGCATACAATGAGCGGGATTCAACAGAACCCTCCAGCTAGCACGGACTCTGTGTTCGTTCACATGAGCAGTATTAGATGGGATAATCCAACTGAGATAATCCAACTGCTGCTCAGAGTATATTTCCCGCTTCTCAGCATCCTGCAAATTGTGAATGTTAAACTAGGGGTCAATCTACGTCCACCATGGTAGAACACAAAGTGAGCAGCCTTGTTTAGAAGGTTTCTGTTATCCAACACACAAAGACCCTTCTTGTCCCCAGCACCCCATCTTACATACAAATCTTTTCCTTTCTCAATCATCGTTTCAGATATATTGTGCAGGTGGCAGGAGTAATGCACCTCGCCTACGTCTTTCATGCAGTATCCCAGCATGCCCTCGAAACAGTGCAACCTGTTATGTTTGAGCAACTTGCACACCAAGATAACGCCCGCTGGCTTAGAGGGCCAATTAAACTCCCTTTTGATAGCATCATTCAGGGCTCTAAGCACAGCCTGCACATGAGGTGATCAGCAGAAGACCCCCTCTCCAGGGGCAACTGCGCCAGCAAGGCATCTCCTATTGCAGAACGAAGACAGGGCATCAAAGAAACTGCGGGGAATGTCCTGACCAGACAAGGCCAATGTCACAGAGGCATCTATTGCATCCCAGCTCTGTGCAAGGTCAGGAATGGCATGAGAGAGCATGGCAGAGTTCTCAGTCTGTACAGACTCTGATTCTATTGGCATGGAACAGGGCAAAAGCCCATGGGCAACACCAACTTTACCTTTTCTGGCAGCCCGTCTTATAGCAGACATGATCAACAAAGGAAAACAGATAACAAAGAGGGCCCAGGATGCTAACCTCTGGTCTGTGCAGGTCGTTCCAGCCTTGCCGCTTAACCCAACCTGATATACCACACAACACCAAGCCACGATTATATTGCCGAATCAAAAACTGTCATGTGCAAAACACCCAAGCTTTTCTTCGCGACACCTGAAGCAAGCAAATCGACACCTGATGCAACCGAATTAACATCCGCCTGAGTCATCGACACCTACAGCAGCCTGCACGCGCGACCCAATCCAAACCTGGAAAAAAAGAAAAACCTGCCCCTTCTCTAACACAATTCCACGTCGGTTTTCAAACAAAACCCAGATGCCACCATTCGTTAAATACATATTTCAATACGAATACCACATTTAACCTTCCACATTAACCATATGTTAGAAAAATACTGTTTTTTTATTGCGGATACATTATCAGGAGGAATACCTTTATCGAAAGTAAATAAGGGTGGGTTCACACTATTGGGTTATTTCAGTTAAATTAACTATCGAAAAGGCGCAACAGGAGGCTTGGGTAGTTTTAGGCTTAGAATCAATTTTGCATTTGATTAAGTTAGATTAATGAAAAAAATATTTACTAGACATATTAGTTAAATGAATATTCAAACTAGGCATCTATATATTGAAGGCTGATTAAAACCATGGGTACTAATATTTAGCAATTAAATAGAATATTCATATGCATATTGTCTTTGGCATCCTTTGTGTTGTTTCTGAATTATCCATGGCTTTTTAGGTTGGCCATACATGAATGTATTCTCATAATTCTATTCCAAGAATTTTAAGTATCTCATCGGTTGGCTTGACAATGTAACTATTATTGTTTGATGTGGTTGACCTTTTTTTTATTTGTCGCTTCTTCTTTCTTGATCTAATCATAAAACACCTTATGAAGTTGTATAGGAAGGGTTAGGATTGTTTTGATTACTACTGTCGTGGACGATAAAAGCCTATTTTGTTCTGTTCTATATTCTATTCTATTCTATTCTATAGAATGAAATTATCATTTTGGAATTCATGATTTACCGCAGTACTATTCACTAGTTTGTTCAATTTTAAGATTGTGACTTGCATGCATATTGTTAACTTAATGTAAACAGTTGAGATTTTGATGATACCGATGAAGTTTTGCATGGTTGTCTTTTTTAAAGGCATACCTAACTGTCAAGGATTGTTAAGGATATTGACATTGTTAATTTTTAGCACACCAGCCTAACCAACCTTACAGCCTTTCTTGCAATTCTAGCCTATCCACGTGTCAATTCCATGTCATCAAAATCCAATGTGGCTAATTCTACACCGTTAGATCTCCATTTTTCCAAATCAATGGCTATGGATAAAAATTACGCGGAGATTTCATTCGTCGTACATGTATGTGCCGATTGGTTTTGGTTTTACTCTACTTTTTGGTTTTCCTTTGGCTATGGCGGGGCTTCAGAGCTTCGGCGATGGCGCTCTCCAGACCTTTTGTCGAGTACTCCTTAACATCATCCAAACAACCAACCAAAAATATATTTGGCGGCATTATTCACTTCGGTAGCCCATTTAGATTGCCAGATCCTATTGCATGAGAAGCCAAACCTTTTCTTTCTCAATCTTAAATTCTCTACTTCAAGATCAGTCTAGGGTTTTTTTTCGCTTTTAAATCCGTTCAGCCCTGCTTTTCCTTACAATTCTCCCTCCAGATTATTGGTTTTTGTAGCTCCTTATCGGCCCCACTAGATTTTTTGGTGTTGCAGGTTGATCAGTTTGATGTTTTATAACGGCAGTTCAAGACAAGTATGTGCCCAATTTTTGGGATTTGAAATTGATGATTTGATCAATTGATTTGGGATAGTTTGAATTTTACAGGGAATTATGTTATCTGAAAGATATGGAGCCTTTTCACTATTTTCTCTGACCCGGATATTGTATCTCCAGATAGTAGATCTCTTCCCGCTTTCGTAGCCGAGTTTACCATACCAATATTGTCATCTTCTATTCTCACATAGTCACCACTTCACTTATGAGTGGTTGTATTGTTAGCCTGCGTTGAAATATTAAAAAGAGATTGTCTAGGACATAACAGAAAATGAGACTGCCATGTGTGAGAAGGCTCGGAATGGCTCCAAACACAAACAAGGAAAGCGTGGACAAAGATGATGAGAAGCGGTAAACTAAGGTCAGTTATGAACCAATTGAAACTGTATCCTTTCTAATGGCAATAGATAACCTGTGCAGCAGATGATATTGAATGGCAAACATGCCCAGATTTAGATTGATTCCTATTGAGATACCTGTAAGTCAAATTAACCCTGTAACCACAAAAACCATTAATTGCCAAAAGTCATCAGAATTGTGCCAGTTCCCAACTGCCATCCTTAAGGATATACTGTTAAACAGCTGATCAGAGTCATCATCCAAATCCCTTAGAGCAGAGTCATGATAATTGAAATTATGGATGATGTCCCTGATATAAATAATACCTCTATTAGTCCACTGCTTGGTCAGCTTAGGAAAATTGGTGGCCAAGCACATAATGGGATCATCCAGGATCAAGGGCGGGCTCCAAAAAATTGGCTGATCCTGAGAAAGCCCTTCTTTCCAAGTGTACATACCTTTAATTTTAGTTCAAGCTTTGATCCATTTCTTATTATCAGAGGGGTGGAGGAGGGGACCGTGAAATCAAAATAAATACTATAGGGGAAGGTGCATCCTGAGATTTCTCCACCCAAAAGGGTGGCACTTCTCAATATAATGCTGAATGAGACAACTTACAGAGTGATTAATTTGATTGTTGCAAGCCCTATAGGAGTATTTGGCAGCTAGGGCAATGGCCTGCTTTTCAATATTAATCACCCCGAGACCAACTTTACTTTTCTCCTTGCAACATTCCTCCAGAGAAATGGGAATCCAACACCTTCGACTTGATCCTCCCACAATGAACCTTCCAATAATGCTTTGCATCTTACTAAGCACTTTTTTGGGGGCCATGATAATTGATGACTGGTAAACCTAAGAGGAAGAGATGACCGAGTTTGCCAGGATGACTCTACCATTCTTGGAAAGATACTTAGAGTTAAGAGAGTCAACTTTCCTGTAAAATTTGTCAATAAGATCCTCACAAAGATCACAAGCATTAACTCTAATAGCATAAGGAATGCCAAGAATTTTAGTTTTACTATTGGGAGAGAGAGATACATACACCCAAGAGAAAGAGTTGCCTGCTCTCCCTCTTCCTGATGCCTTGAGATGAGCTTAGTTTTAATTGGATTGATCTTGCAGTCTGAACGTCTTCCAAAGTCATCCAGAATAGCTTGAGTGTTAAAGATGGATTGCTCCTCCAGGTGTACAAAGAGGAAGGTATCATATGCAAAATGCACATTCAAAATCTCATTTTCCCCCTTGTGGAGGAGGGGGGGAGGGGAGTTTGAGACCTCTGATTAGATGAAGATTCCTTGTTCTCTGGAAGTTGCTGTTAAGCCCCTCCATAACTATAAGAAATAAGAAGGGAGCAAGAGGGCAACCCTGCTTGACTCCCCTTTCTGATATCAAAATAAGTTCCAAACAAATGCCCGGCTCTGCTACTCATGCTTGATGCTGGTGCAGAATAAACTCTCTGACAAAAATAGGCTCCACAAAGTGCCCCGACCATGAGCCCCCAACCAGAAGCCATAAAGAAAATAACCGAAGAAGCCACAAACAACCACCGTTACAAAACATGCAAAAAACAGGAAGAAGCAAGGCGATTTGGGGCGACGCAAAATACAAGCAAGCAACCCTTGAAAAGCTGATGGAGAATTGCAAGAAGCCGCCATAAAAAACGAAAGAGGATCTGGGCGACTTCAAACTTGAAAAATGTAAAGGTAACAGTAAGAAAAAACTCAACAACAGGGAAGAAGACGCAGGCCGTGGTAAGGGCAACGACAAAGGCAATGGACATGGACAATGGAATCAAGGGCTTCCTCAAGCAGATGAAGATGCGGGGGGGTTGGGTCGTTCCCAAACAGGCATGCCTTGCTTATTTTTCTCAATTGTCCATGTCTTTAGATAAGATCTAATGCCCTGTTGCGTGTCCATGTCAAATTTTAAGACACGTGGATAGGCTAAGCTTTCAGATAATGTGATACCCTGTTGCGCTAAAAAATAATAAAAATGACTGCGTTCACACCTAACTTTGTTAGGGTTTTGGTTATGATAGGGGGCTAACATTTAATGGTGGTGGTTATGTTAAATTTTAGCCTACCACCACCTCCCCCCCTCCCCCCTCTCCCCCCAATTTGGTTACATTAAAAATGAACAATGTCTTAACCACGCCTAAAATCGCACGTTTGTGTTTAGCCCCTGCCCCCCGAGCGCATTTAACATTTGTTAAGCGGAGCTCAAAGAAGATCGAAGATATTATCGAAGGCAAGAGAGCTCAGAGCAGATGCCAGAACACCACTATCGGCCATCCAGGAGCCCATTCCGACCGTCCAAGAGGCTAAAGAATCAACTGCTACAGGTTTTGTCATACCCTTTAAACTTTGTTTATAAATGCATAGCTTAACTTTTGTAAGGAGGAAAATTTGAAATGGAGTCTTAGAATTTTTCTTGTGACATTCATGAATGGAGTTAAATTCTTTGCATTCATATATGAAAATATATTCATCAGGATAATTCTTTGTGAGATGCATTTATATAAAAGACTAGAAACGTGTGCCCGACGATGCTGGGCATTAGTCATGGATGTGTGAAATCGGTAGATGTAATGGAGTTTGTAGGTTTTGTTGTGCCCGTAGATGCGATGGAGCATTAAAATGTTATAAGTAATTTGCATGTTGAAGTAGGCAAGGAATGGATATTCCTACGAAGGAAGGAAGGAAGGAAGGTTCTTTTATCGTCCGCGGAGGCCAATCGGCCTATGGGACCCAAATTACACGGGTGCAGCAAGCCCATTGCTACCCGGATTAAACCCCCTCCCCCTTTAGGAGGGAAAACCCGTCGCAGCAACAAGCCTGCTGGCAGCTGTACAAATATACATATACACATGAATTCCCGGCACCTCAGGTAGGCGCCCGGGGGCAGAGGTGAGTCCGCAGATCAAAAACTTCCTGGAGGTAGGAGCCAAGGGATCGTACTGACGGCATACTGAATAGCTCGTGCAAGGGCAGACTAGGTCGCACCAAGAGAATGTAGCGAGCCCGAATATGACTATAGGCTGGACAGCTCTGGAAGGCATGGCTGTCATCTTCAACAAGCCCCAGCGGGCAACACTGACAAAGCCTGTCCTGGCGCGGCTCTCCAACCCACCGACCCGTCTCAAGCCGAAGATGGTGGGCCCATGTTCGAATGGACGCGATGATCCTGCGCTTCTTCATGGGCAACTGAGAACGCAGGTAGAGCTGTGGGTCTCGAACCAGGGTGGAGTTTATGTGCTGTTTGTAGTGTGCCATGGTGGTCCCAGAGTTTCCCCAGGAAACAAGAGTCCAAGTACCCCCTCAGCCTATCCCATCCGGCATCTGTGTGCACCTGGACGCACCTATGTGCGTCTACATTCCAGCGCGCCAGCCACTGGGCTCTTTTGTCCTCCAACAAGCCCTGAGTCGTTGCGGGCTCATCGCCACAGCGTAAGCCAAGTGCGAGAGCCGAGTGTCGCCCATGCTGGCCATCTTCTGGAAATAAACAATGTGTCTATCGAGGGCCGCATGCTGCAGGGGCATGAATCCTGTCTCCTGCAACAAGATCTGATATGGAACTGAAGGCTTGACCCCAAGTGCCCGCATCAAAAATGCCTTCTGGACCTGCTCTAAGTCGTTCCAAGTCGCCAAAGACACCACTGTGCCCCACACCTCGATCCCATACAGAAGAACTGGCTCCACCAGTGCCCGGAACAAATGTGACTGGTGGCCCCAGTCATACAGCTCTGCCCTGTGACTATTGTTTTGCATTGCGTACAGCGCCTTCCAACCTGCGGTCACCCGAAGGCGAATGGATGCATCCCAATACATTGAGGACGGAAATTCCACCCCCAGGTACTTGTAACTGGGTGTGACCTCTACCATCTGCCCCTGATAAGTGAGCGCCGGAGGTGCTGGATGACGTGAGGAGGATATGAGGACCACCTTAGTCTTGGCCAAGTTGACACGCATGTCCGTCGCCTGGCAGAATGTGACGTTCCAGGCATTTATACGGTATACGTATGCATGTCGGGACACGTCACTGAGATATAAGGGGGTAATTGTCTAAGTAGAGGTCAACCACAATGGTTTTATTTAGCTATGTTAATAAATCCATTGTGGATAATTATAAAGTATTTGGCCTAATTACCCTAATTAATCTAAATTAGTTAATTAGCAACAACAAGGGGGCGCCACCTGGCCCAAATCGATTGGCCAGGGGGGACCTTCCATTTTGGGCCTAGGAAAAGGGGTCCTGCCCCATTTTGACTCCCAAAATTCGAATTGGGAGCTAAGGAGGAGCAGCAGTTATCAGCCAAGCTTGAGTTATCATCAACCACCCGCCAGCCTAGTGTGATGGACCCATACCGAGACCATGGCTCCAGCCAGGACACGGGTTAGTGTGTAGATAGCTTGGTTTTCCTAGTTAGTCGTAGGATTAACCCTTGTTTGAGTCTATTTTTATGTTTTATTCAAGTTATGGATGGATGGATGTATTAGCTTAGTTCTTTCCGTTCCTATGGTGTTGTATGGGCTAAAGGGGTGGGTAGAGACCTAAAGGCCATCTAGTAGTAGAGATGCTCCTAGATAGAACCCCTAAAACCCTGTACTTGCGGCCTGTGCACAAGAGCCTACCTGGCCGTGGATGCTATGATGTGGTTCAGCACCAAATAACGGGTATGAAGGTGAATCGGGGGTGGGGTCCCCGCCTAAGCTGCTCTCGGGACTCCTACAGCAGTGCTAGACTTATAGCCATCAGCGTGGTGTGGCTGGGTATGGGTCCGACACTCCCCTGGGCGGAGGGTGGGAGCCTTTATGGCATACAGGCTCGAACGGGTTGGTGAGCTGACCTTTAGATTTAGGGGGAAGTAAATTACCGGATCACGGGGTCACTAAGGGGCACGTATCCTCTAGCACACCCAGGGATCCGTCATACCCGGGGAGGGGACGCCTCCCTGACCTGCCTCATCGGACCGGGGAGATGTAACCCGGAGTAGTCCTGAAGGGTGATTCCTTGGGATTGCGTCTCCGGAGGGCTACAAGCACGTCATAGCATGATACGGCCTATCTGCAAGGTGTGCACAGGAGGGGCGGATGGAGTGGACAACCCTAGCCATTGTCTTATGCCAGCCAACGCCATGTTATATCTCCGTCTGTTGATATCTTGAGACCCCGGCCGCCGCTTGATCCCTTGGAGTCCGAGCCCCGGTAGTGCCCTCGATATTGTGTTGTTTCATGTTGTTACGTATGGATTATCTTTGCCATGTTGATGAGGATGGGCCACCCTTCGTGGTGGTATATTATTTGCATCATGATTGGATGCTAACGTATATGTATGCTTCCGCTGTCATAGGATTTCCCCATAGAGGACGTGGGCTTAATGACACCTCCGTGATCCTCGCCTCGGATACTTGGCCATCCCGAGTAGTCCGAGCATGACCGGAGGGCCTCGCCGGGGTGATTTAGTCGCCATGGGAGGGGAAGTCCCGTATCTATCACGATTGGAGCATCGTGATGGACTCGAGCCGCCACCGCGGTGGTATCGAGCAATGGTTCCGTGAACCAAAAATCATAGACCGGCCATACTCTAACTCGTTAGTTGAGGATGAAAAAAAAAAAAAAAAAAAAAAAAAAAACTCTTGTCTAGAAAGTTCCAACTCTGTCACCCGTGTGTTAGTTGGCTTAGTATGGGACGAATGACCGGGTTGTAGAGATAGTGTTCTTAGCGAAGGGGTTAAAGTTGGAAATTAGGGTTAGAAACTTAGATTTTGTTTTCGCCATAACTCCCTCCTCGTAGCTCGGATCGACCAGATTATTGCTCCAATGGGTCGAGCGTACCCGAAATACCCTAAAGGAGTCGTCGTCAGGTCGCAAGGGGACCAGCAGAAGGTCAAACCCAAGGGCGGCGCTGACACGGTTTGGACGACTTAGAACGCGGAAAGAAACACGTATAACCGGGTCCGCCGCCAGATTTTCAGATATTTTTTTTCCACAGATTTTTTTTTTTTAAGAAAAAAAAAAAGAAGTTTAAAATTTAAAATTTAAAAAGTTAAACGGCCGTTTTTCTGGAGTTCCCTTCTTGTATACCGTCACTGACGCTTGGGCAGTCGCCGCACTCCAAACCCTTGCACTCTCCTTTTTCCAAAATGGGTTCCCCTGACTCCAGCTCCACCTTTTATCGCGGCTTCCTAAGCTACCAAATTTTACTTATGGGCTACTAATACTAAGACCACTTTTGACCCTTTCTAGCCTTAATATACCCCTAAATCTATGCCACATCACAAGCATTACGGCCAATGACACACGCGGTAGACATCCTTCCAATGAGCCAGCCAAACGCTTTAGTGATAACCTAAGGATCCCTTATCCTATATTCCACTTCTCGGAGCAGTTTTTGATCAAGCTGAATCTCCATCAGCTGCCATATACCATGGTCGAGCAGCCTGACCAGGTTATGGTGTTGATCAAGTTTTATCCACCAGAGTGTGAAGAACACTCTGAGGAGGGCGCCATTCAGCTTGAGGCGGCCCGTATCCGAGCTTTAGCTCAGGTGGACGACAGACGGGAACTAGAGCATGGAATAATTTAAGGGCTAAACTTAGCTATTTGGCGATTTTTTAGCACATTTTCAAAAAAATTTGGCTAAAGTAAATAGAAAAAATTGGGGAAAAAATAATAATTTTAGCTTAACTTTTTTCGGGACTGCACCAACCCTGGAGCTCTTTAGCCAAATGCTAGAAAGTAAGCGAGTGAAATTTTATATTGTTTAGCTAAGCCATAGAAAATTTTAGAATGAATTTCGGGCTAGTTTAGCTAATATCATTCTTAGTTTAGCTAACATCATTCTAGTTTATATGAAATATCTGATTAGTAGTTTAGTTTTTAGCATTATGAATTAATTTGAGTCCTAGATTTTGCTAGTTAGCATTATTTTAGAATGTTTTTACAAAGAAAATGACTAAAATAAGTGGAATATATTGAAAAAAAGTATACTAATTTGGCTTAATATTTTCTGTTGGCCACACCATAGAAATTTTTGGGATGATGTTTGGATTAGTTTAGCTAAATGCTAGAAGGTATGAGAGGAAAGATGTGTACAGTTTAGCTAAACCATAGAAAGTTTTGGGATTAATATCGAGCAAGTTTAGCTAAAGTCATTCTGGCTAATAAGAAATATGCGATTAGTAGTTTATTCCCTGAACTAGAGAGGGCAGATACAGACACACGGAGTAAGGAGTATAGATATCTTGGCCATGGGTGGGCTATTATTAACCATGAAGCATTCGAGCTACCCCCATATGAGTGGCACGACGCTTCCCAGGGATTCATTTGGGGTGAAATCCCTGATATCAGTCTGCAATACCTGATACATGTCCAGATGGATATGGCTTCGCACCGACCGCTATCGTCGAATTGATCCAAAGGATCGCGCTCGGGCGGTACAGCCGTGTGGAAGTCGATATGGAACGTGTCTGCCAATTCCGGAGGAACGGGGCACAAAGCAGAGCGTTACATAAAGAACAACAGATAAAACCAGCAGACCTACACCAGCAGCCTCGTGATAAACCGGGCCAGAGAACCAAAAGAGGGGCCTCAACAGGCGGATGAGCCACCGAGGAAACGACGGAGGAAGTCCGTGGCCCATAAGTCTGGCAGTCAATATAGAGAGAAGTTGAAGGTTGTCGGCACCATTGGGAAGAATACGAGTGCCAGCAGGAGACAGGAACGGGTGGATGCTTCCCATTCCCACCCTGTTACCGCGGGTAAGACGGTACCACAGAGGAAGGGACCGATCCCCAAACCTGCTCCTCCGAAGAAGCCCCATCGGTTCAGACCCATCCGTAAGTATCAGAAGACCGCGGAGCTTCTGATAAGGAAGCTACCCTTTCAGAGATTGGTTCGGGAAATAGCACAAGAATTCAAAACCGATCTTCGCTTCCAGACCTTTGCGATTTTGGCTTTACAGAGGTCAGCCAAGCCTACCTCATAGCACTTTTTAGTGACGCAAATCTTTGTGCGATACACGCAAAGCGAGTCACTATAATGCCAAAGGACCTCGCCCTTGCCCGGAGGATTCGGGGAGAACGTCCATAGTGGCCCGAGGGCATTTTTAATGTATTTAATTTTGCTATATCAATAGAGAAATCCGAATTTTGCTATCGTGTCTTTGTTAGTTGCATTTTAATATTTCTTTCAAAAAAATAAAATAAAATAAAATAAAATAAAATAAAAATAATAATAACTGATAGTGAATGCTGACGTCAGCATAAGGGTTATAAATACTTTAAAGACCGTTTTAGGGTTTCACTTTCACTTTCAGGTTTCGTCCACTCTTCCTCCTCCTTCCTTCCAAAAGATATGGCCATGGATCTCGCTTGCTTGGTATCGATGGGGAGCACTGGATTCCCAAGTGGCCTTCGACCTCTTAGAGCCTTTCCTCTCCCAAAGATATTGACCTCATCTTCAACATGCGTAAACACCCCGATTATGCCGAAGTTTCGCAATTTTATGTAGAGGAAATGCTTCCTCTCTCAGATTCCTTTGGGGAGCCACCTAAACTCTATATTGACCGAAAGCAAAGAGTCAAGGAAATGCTTGGTGGGGGAAAGAGAGGGTATGAGCTACCCCCGAGGCAAGCTCCGTGGGCTCGGCGACCCCTGGTCGTCCGATCATGAGGGGCAAGAGTTTCTTGAAGTCTCTTTGCTCTCGCCATTCTTATGGACCAAGATGTGGAGGACTAAACCTTACCCGCAGAGAAGGGCAAGGGGCGAAATGCCTGGACGAGGAGGAAGACGAATGGGTTGCCATGGACGATTTTGTCCCAAAGAAACAAACAAGCATAGAGATGCCGCCACGCCGTGAGGAGGGTGGGCGCTTGGCTGGGTTAGATGTTATCCCGGTTATATATCATCAAGGACACGAGTTCCTTCTATTGGAGGACATCATGTGGACATACCACGTAGTGGCGGGACTCAGAGGGAAAGAGAAGGCGCCAGTTCTCTATGAGCTCGCTGAATACTGCATGGATGACTTCATCGACTTCACGTCCGGGGATCTTCCTCCAGAGGTACAGCAGATACTTCAGTTCCACCATCAAACTATTGAGCCGGCTGAGACACTCCTCCAGCTTAAGGAGCTAGTGCTGCAAGACCCTCCGCCCTCGGCCTCCTCCGTAAGCCTTTATGGCTACGGACCTTCAGTCCCCAAGTATCAACATGGTTGAGCTTCCCTCACATTCTGGGATGAGGAAGGAGAAGACCTTTACCACAACCCCGCTCATTCTAAGGAAGATAGGGAGGAGCTCATGGAAGAAGAGGTTCCTAAGAACCTAGAGAAGGAGATTGACACCTCAGCTTCTTCCCTAGGGAGAGTGTCCGGGAGTCCTCTTACCCGTTTCTTCCTATCGGCTTTTAGGCAGGGATGTGTCCTTTTGTGGCACGTGACTTGGGGCCGAAAGCGAGGCTTCATGGTGGAGCCTCCGCTTTGTCTACTCTTGCAGCCACAAGAAGCTATCGCACCACATGCTCACTTATGTGTTGGTTCGACGATCTCGCCGGCAGCTTTTGGGTCGGAAATTGCACCCCGGATGGACATCAAACTCCTCGCAGCTCCCATTAGCAGCTTGCATATTCTCCCGAGGTTGTTTCCCTTGCAGCTGCTACTGCTTGATCCCAAGGCCACATTACTACTACGACATCGGGTCACCGCCACCACCTCCTACACCTATGGAAGAGGATGAGGGGCCTAGCTCCTAGTTTATTGTGTTAGGTATTGTAGGAGTTTAGCCTTTGGCTACTCAACCTATATGAGCTATGCGTTCATGTTCTTCAAGCAATTTTGAATACAATCCAATTGTTTTTTTCCTTCAATACTTGTTTTTTCTCTCCTTTGGAGTTGGAAGTATAAGGAACAATTCAGTTATAGTATATTCATTCTTGTCGACATTACATTTATGGGATAGAGGAAGATGAAGAGGAAATACCGACGCGACCGCTGCAAGAATGACGACGAGCCACCACCGGAACAGTGCTATGATGAAGAGGATGGCGAGTATGACGAAGGTGAGGACGGCTATGATGAAGAGGATGGCGAGTACGATGACGGTCATGACGGTTATGGGGAGGATGAATCAGGGGATGAGGGCGAGCCCTATGACCCCCTTAAGGGTCTTGAGATTGTTAATATCCTTCGAGTACGCCTTCAACCATCTGCAAGCAAACCCTCCAAATACCATGGAACTATTGGGACATGACCAAACAGGAGGCCTTTATGGAAACCACTGATTTCCTTTGGCAAATTTTCTATGCACTTCGCGACCTCTTCAACTTATTAATCATTAGTCCCACCCTGGATTATCAATATGTGATTATTCAGGCATGGGCTTGCTATAAAATGGTTAGAGCCGTACGGAGAGTATTCGCTACTCCATTTTGTACCCCTTTGCCCACATCTAGACCGGATGTCCACAGTCTTTGTGTAGCTACGCAGGTTTATTTAAAGTTGCCTTGTGCATAATCCTCGCTTTTGGAGGCATAGCCTCGAAGTTTCATGTAATAGTCTCAGACATGTAATCACGACCTCTTTTTCTTAATAAAACTGCTTTTCTTAAGTTCCGTTGTTACGTCATATTTTTTCTTGTGTTGTCATACCGGATATGTTGCTTATCACCTCCTCTTCCTACTTAGGCGATCTACAAGACGCCCTTGACAACACTGCTCAACCGGGTCGCCTCACCCCGCACCGTGAACTTACGATTATGAAGCGCCAACTTACGTAGAGCTCGTGCATATGTCTTCCAAAGAAAATCAACCACGGGAGTATGGACCCGAGATTCCGCTCCAATAAACGTGCCGCCACCACCGGGCGCCTCCACCGCACCTCCAACTGCTAAGGCACGTCGATCCAAGAGGACACGCTCTACTTCCTCTTCTGATGCAGCCTCGGAGTCCTCTGACTCCTCTGATTCCTCTGAGGATGAGGCTGACCATGCTAGGGCCAGTAAAAAGGATTATCAAAAGACCGTTGATTCCGCCATTACGAGTATCTGGAAGAATCGGAAGCTTGCGCAGTTTTCGGGTAAAACTCGAAATGGGGTTGACGCAGAGTCATGGCTAGATGAAATGCAGGAATTTGGAAAATCATACGGAATGACTGAGAAAGATATTGGCAAGGTCGCCACTACCAATCTCACAGGTTCGGCACGGATTTGGTGGAAGGGATATGCCCGCTCTCATGGGCTTACCAGGTAGGTGCCGCACAAAATTTTTGCCAAGGCTTTCAAATCATACTATGTGCCCAAGGCTCATCGCTGTCAGCAGATTCAGACTTTTTACCGCTTGGAGCAGAAAAACATGACTGTCCAAGCTTATACCGATGAGTTTATGCGCCTGCGCTTGTATGTACCGGGTATCAATGAGCGCCGGGCAGTTGAGGGTTACATAGAGGGTCTATCCCCTACTCTCAAAAATGGTTCTAAGCTATCGACCCTAAGACGATTCTATGAAGCCGAGGCAAAGGCACTTTCGGCCTTGAAGAGGACACTCCACTGTATCAGCCCCACGAGCCTCTTCATTCAACCAGAACAAGAGCTATACTCCTTACCGGGCGGGCGCCAAGCCTGTGGCCTCCTCGCTTTCTACCGCTATCGAAGCCTGATAAGAAGGTTTCTTTCTCGGTACCAGATAAGCCTACCAACGCTGCAGGCAGCTTTAGGGATATTCTCCAAGCTATTCCTAGGGACCAGCGAGAACAGTTACGTAAGGAGAAAGCTTGTTATAGGTGTTTTCGACCAGGCCACCGTATGCAGGAGTGTCCTTTTATTACCCAGACGGTCCAAGCTGCTTTAGCCGACATGGATTGGGAAGAACCACCAAATGCCGGCGAGGAGGATGCGCCTGATTATATCACCGGTGAGTCTCATATTTTCGCTGCTGTTGAGACGGGCCAAGCCAACCAACAGCCCACTGTAATCTCTACGGTGGGTCAAATAGATTGTAAACCTTTTGTCATTCTTATGGATACGGGTAGTACTCATAACTTTGCATCTCCTAGAATGGCAGAAGTCTTACAGATTACACCTCTTAAGTCTAAGCCACGTCCGTTCTGCCGCCGCTGGTGCCGTCACGCTATACTGGTCGGCGTATCAATTTGAATATTCGCTACTGGGGGCACCAGCTTGCTCTCGGGCGAAATAATGGATATTGGTCGGTATGATCTCATTGTGGGGATGGAATTCTTGGTCACGCTAAAGCCAACATTGACCGTGAGAAACGGGAAGTCACTTTCAATGCGCCAATGGAGCCCGAAGTTACGATAGCGTGTAAGCCGCTTAACCCTATTATGCAATGTATTTCATTACGCCAATTGCATAGGGCTCGTGAAGTCACAAGTTACAGGCATGATCCGACTTGCTTCAAAGGGAAGCCAAGCCTAAACAGATGAGGCCCTTGATGCCTTTCCCGCAATAGCCGCAATCCTTCGGAATATCATGATCTTTTCCCCCGATGAAATCCAAAGCAGCCTACCACCTTCGTGGGTGTGGAATGTGAAATTGCTTTGGAACCGGCACGGCCTACCAAAGAAGGCCCCAGATCGGATGAGTCTCCCGAGTTAACCGAGCTTAAGACACAAATGCAGAACTCCTTAAGTTAGGCTTCATCGGGCCTAGTGTATCATCCTTTGGAGCCCCAATACTTTTGTTAAGAAAAAGGATGGCACCATGCTTAATGTGCATTGATTATCGCCAATTAAATAAGCACACCATTAAGAATCGCTATGCTTTACCAAGGGCCGAATGATCTTATGGATCGGTTGCAAGGGGCTAAATATTTCTCCAAGATTGATCTTCGCCAGTTATCACCGATACTTAATTAAGGAGGATGACATCCATAAGTCTCGCTTTTTGCACTCGTTACGCCATTATGAATTTACAAATCATGCCATTTGGTCTAACCAATGCGCCGCCACCTTTATGCCTTTATGAATGATGTCTTCCGAAATATCTCGATGACTTTGTTGTTATCTTCTTTGATGATATCCTGATATATAGTAAGACATTGGAAGATCATGCACGGCACCTTCGCTTGGCATTGCAAAAGCTACGACGACATCAGTTGTTTGCCAAGTTCTCTAAGTGTCGTTTTGCCACCACCAAGGTGGATTATTTGGGTCATATTGTATCCGCAGATGGCATAGCTACTGACCCAGCTAAAATCGAGGCAGTTAAAGAATGGCCCATTCCAACCAATGTGTCTGAGGTTCGCAGTTTCCTGGGCTTGGCCGGGTATTACCGTAAATTTGTCAAGGATTTTGCCAAGCTTGCTGCACCTCTTACTGATCTGACCAAGCATGATAAAGTCAGGGATTGGATGGCCCATTGGAAGGACAAGGTCCAGACTGGCTTTCAAGCCTTAAAGGATGCTCTAACCACGCCCCGTCCCCACAATGCCGATCCTGAAAAAGGATAAATGGGTTGCTACTGATGCTAGTAAAATAGCTACCGGGGTGTTCTAATGCAAGAGGGGCGCCGACTTGCTTATGACTCCTAAAAATGAATGATGCCGAAAGCAACGATATCCCACGCATGACCGTGGAGTTGCTTATGGTTGTACGGGCTTTGGCGATTTGGCGGCATTATCTACTTGGAAGGCGATTTCGCTTAGACACCGATCACCAAAGCCTCCAAAGATATTTTCACGCAACCTCATCTCAATTTGAGACAAAGACGATGGATGGAATTCACGGAAGAATATGATTTTCAGGTCATTTATAAACCGGGTAAGCATAATGTGGTTGCTGACGCCCTTTCCAGACATCCATTAGTCACTCGCACGCATTGTAATGCTATATCCACGCTCTCTAGTGAGTTTGGGAAACAGATTCAACAAACCCTTCCCTACGGATCCAGAATTCCAGGAAGTATGGCACAGTCTATGTAAAGAAGCCAGAACGGATAAGGAGAGAAACACCTTCCGACACTATAAGAAAGAGGGTGAACTCCTTTATTATAAGGACAAGTTGTGTGTTCCTGCGACATCTGGAGTTCGAAACTCATTCTCCATGATACACATAATAAATTAATCGCGGACATGCGGGATTTATGAAAACATATTTCAAAAATCCGCTCCAAATATTTCGGCCGGCATGAAAAAGCACATTGCCGGCTACATTAGACAAAGGCGGACTTGTCGCAAACGAAAGCGTAACAGCCATTAGGGTCGGTGAATTGCAACCCCTCGACGCACCCAATGCCAAGTGGGAAGTTATTACCATGGATTTTATCGTGGGGCTCCCGCATTACCTTAAGGGGTTCGATGCCTTAATGGTAGTGGTCGACAAACTTTCTAAAATGGCACATTTCTTGCCATGTCGCACCACCGGATATTGCATTGGATAACGCCTTGCTTTTCACTAAGGAAGTTTCCCGTTTACATGGGATGCCCCGCACCATTATCTCGGTCGGGATCCCAAGTTTGTTAGTGCATTCGAAGGATTTCTTTAGCACTATACGACTAAGCTTGCTATGAGCACAGCTTATATCACCCTCGCACAGATGGCCGGGCCAACGCACCAATCGCATTATTGAAGATATGTTATGCGTAACTATGTCCGGAACAAACAATCTCAATGGGCGGACTATATTTATTTGGTGGAGTTTGCCTACAACAAGCACTAAACAGAGTCTTCTAAGATGTCTCCTTTTATGATCAACTACGGCTATCAATGCCTCACACCGCACCGTGGCATAATCCGGTCTCCAAGGTGGAGGTTTTCGCCAGCTTGCTTGCTGATATGCAAGGCTTAGTTGAGGAGGTTCGAGCATATTTGTTAGGCTGCGAGAGCTCGGCAAAAGAGTCTAGCAGATCGGCACCGCATTACACCTCGAGAGTTTCAAGTGGATGATTCCGCTTTGGCTTAAGATAAAGGTGAAACAAGCCAAGCTTAAAATTGGCAATTGTAAGAAGCTTGCACCTCGATGGGCGGGCCCATTTCGGATAATCGAACGGATAGGGCCTCAGCCTACCGGTTGGATCTACCCGCACATCTAAAGATCCATAAAGTCTTCCACGTGAGTCTTCTCAAGAAGCATCATCCGATCCCGAAGAGGTACTTGATACACCAACACTTCGAAATGATCAAGATCGGTTGGAAATTGTTCCGAAGCTCTACTTGATCGTGCCTATAAACAAACCCGCCCGAACTTCGGATTCTACAATATCTGGTCAAGTGGAAACATTTACCCACCAGGACGCCACATGGGTCCTTAAAGGCGGATTGGATAAGACTTACCCGACTTTATGAAGGAATGCCATGGCCGCACCATCCACGATGACATCATCTCCAACTCCGGATGGTAAGCGCATCACTATAGTGTGACAGGGGTCATACCAATGTGACCTCCGTGAGTCATGGAGGCATCCTAGGTGGGAAACGTGCATGAAGGCATTCCTATAGGGCCTTAATCGTCTGCGGCTATGATGGGACTAAGGCCCTTCCTTACGCCGAGATGCATGCAAGCCCTAGACATGATAGGACCCTTGCATTCATATTTCATGTTCTTTAAGGGGGTGGTCCCTTCAACCACATTATTTAACTTAATTCTTAACACAAACCGACGTCTTACTCGCAGGCCGGTAGGAGCTCCCCTTAAGCTGCTGAAGACTAAAGGCCTTGTGTTATGGGCCACACTGTGTTTTGGATTCCATTTGTTTTACCTTGTGTTTGCAAGTCGGTTTCGTTTAAATTTGTGTCTTTGAAGTGGATTTGGTTTATCGCGTGTAAACCTTCGTTATTTTCATAAATAAGTACTTTTGTTTTTTTTACTCTTCCCTTCACTACTCTAATCTTTGAGGACGATTAATTCAAGAGGGGAGAATGTGACGCCCGGGCATTTATACGGTATACGTATGCATGTCGGGACACGTCACTGAGATATAAGGGGGTAATTGTCTAAGTAGAGGTCAACCACAATGGTTTTATTTAGCTATGTTAATAAATCCATTGTGGATAATTATAAAGTATTTGGCCTAATTACCCTAATTAATCTAAATTAGTTAATTAGCAACAACAAGGGGGCGCCACCTGGCCCAAATCGATTGGCCAGGGGGGACCTTCCATTTTGGGCCTAGGAAAAGGGGTCCTGCCCCATTTTGACTCCCAAAATTCGAATTGGGAGCTAAGGAGGAGCAGCAGTTATCAGCCAAGCTTGAGTTATCATCAACCACCCGCCAGCCTAGTGTGATGGACCCATACACGGCACCATGGCTCCAGCCAGGACACGGGTTAGTGTGTAGATAGCTTGGTTTTCCTAGTTAGTCGTAGGATTAACCCTTGTTTGAGTAGGTTAATCTCTATTTTTATGTTTTATTCAAGTTATGGATGGATGGATGTATTAGCTTAGTTCTTTCCGTTCCTATGGTGTTGTATGGGCTAAAGGGGTGGGTAGAGACCTAAAGGCCATCTAGTAGTAGAGATGCTCCTAGATAGAACCCCCTAAAACCACAGTACTTGCGGCCGCATTGCACAAGAGCCTACCTGGGGCCGGGATGCTATGATGTGGTTCAGCACCAAATAACGGGTATGAAGGTGAATCGGGGGTGGGGTCCGCCCAAGCAAGCTGACTCTGGGACTCCTACAAGCAGCTAGACTTATAGCCGCCCACCGTGTGTGGGCTGGGTATGGGTCCGACACTCCCGGGCGGAGGGTGGGAGCCTTTATGGTCAGCCTCGGGCTCGAACGGGTTGGTGAGCTGACCTTTAGATTTAGGGGAGTAAGTCGGGTACGGATGCGGGGGTCACTAAGGGGGCACGTATCCTCTAGCGCACCCAGGGATCCGTCATACCCGGGGAGGGGACGCCTCCCTGACCTGCCTCATCGGACCGGGGAGATGTAACCCGGAGTAGTCCTGAAGGGTGATTCCTTGGGATTGCGTCTCCGGAGGGCTACAAAACACGCCATAGCATGATCTGCCTATCGCAAGGTGTGCACAGTGAGGGGCGGATGGAGTGGACAACCCTAGCCATTGTCTTATGCCACCAACGCCATGTTATATCTCCGTCTGTTGATATCTTGAGACCCCGGCCGTCGGTTGATCCCTTGGAGTCCGGAGCCCTGGTAGTGCCTCGATATTGTGTTGTTTCATGTTGTTACGTATGGATTATCTTTGCCATGTTGATGAGGATGGGCCACCCTTCGTGGTGGTATATTATTTGCATTATGATTGGATGCTAACGTATATGTATGCTTCCGCTGTCATAGGATTTCCCCATAGAGGACGTGGGGCGAATGACACCTCCGTGATCCTCGCCCGGATACTTGGCCATCCCGAGTAGTCCGAGCATGACGGAGGGCCTCGCCGTGGTGATTTAGTCGCCATGGGAGGGGAAGTCCCGTATCTATACGATCGGAGCATCGTATGGACTCTGGGAGCGTCACACAGAATGTGTCCAGGGCATCTAGATGTGCCTGCATGCCTTCTGGTGTATGGGCCAAGAGGTCCACATCATCTGCATAGATGAGCTGCCGGATGACCTGGTGCAAGAGCTGTATACCGTTCCCCCCATTGGCAGCAAGCCAGGCTTCCAACTGGTCAATGTCCAAAGAGTGTGGGTGAGAGAGGACAACCTTGCCTAACTCCAATGTTGCTGGCAAATGACTGTCCTTCCGGTTGCATGCGGCTGTGCGTGCTCAGACATACCCCAGACACCGCGTTCCGCGTCTATAAGGAGCCCCGGATGGTGCAATGCAATCGCCCCACAACTTTTCCCGGCATCGCGAAAAGCTTTTGCAAAGTCCACAAAACAAGCGATTACCCCCTCCTCCCAAGGCTTCTGCTATCCTCGACCAGGGGCCCGAAAGTGTGAAGATGTGATCAATGGTTGAATGTCGGGCCTAAGCCCGCCCGGGTGAGTGCCCCGACTTTCGCCTGCCTGCCCATCCGGGTTACCTGCTGTTCGAGAATGCCCGCCGCGGCTTGGCAAACACTGAGTTGACCATGATGGTTCGGTAATTTGCTGGACAGTGTGGGTCCCCTGCCTTGTAGATCGAAACCACCCTGCTTGTGGTCCATGACCGGGGAAAACCCTCTTGTAGCGCCCTGAACAAAGGTGCAGCAGGGCCGCACCATGGGCTGTCCTCGCCCACTTGAGCAACTCCGCTGGTGCCGCCGCCTAAGTCTGCCGCCTTCCCATTAGCCGTGCACTGCAGCCTGCTCGACATCTTCTTACAGAATCACCGGCGGTGGGCCATGTTCGGGGGCACATCCGGTCCGTGTTCCCGGGATCATAAAGCCGCTTGCAGTCTACTGCTCCCATTGCACCGCCCGTGATGTTCCCTGAGGGTCGCGGCGGCCCTGCAGAGTACCCCCGCCTTCGCAAAGTTCTCGGGTGCCTAGTAGGCCGAACATTTCTCCTTGGTGCCTTGCCAGGTACCTTGCCTTTGTTTCCTTGAGGAAGGCGCGGTAATGGCTGGTGGCCTGATCTCGCGTGTCCTGATCCACGATGAGACGGAGTGCGCGTTTGCGTTCCTTACACTCAGCATCAAACCATCTGTTACGCGGAAAGATTGCGGCCTCTGATCTCTAGCATGGGGGAGGTCTCCCAAAGCACCTGTCGGCCCCTGTTCTGAGGAGCTCAACCAGCTGATTGGTTTGCTGCTCCAGCGTGTGGGTCCGCAGAACTGTCGGGAGGGCTTCTGCGAGCATGTCAGCGTAACCCTCCACCTGCTCATAATCCAAGCGCAACCGAGGTCGGCAAGGTGCTGCTACTGAGGGGGTCGTAGCGGCTGGCCAGGCCAGCTTCATATAGAGTGGGAGGTGATCTGAGTCGGCCTCCTCGCCCCGACTGTCCGTGCCGACGTGAAAATGGCTGACAAGGTGTACATCCTGCGCAGCCACTATGACATAATCCACGACACTAGTTCTGCCGCCGTGATTGTCCTGCCTGCAAGTGTACTCGGACCCACAAGTAGCGGTTATGTCTGTCGGTCTTCTGGAGGGAAACCAAATGTGCCAAGGCTACCCGGTACAACGTCTCCCTGTACAACCATTGAACACTGAAAAATGCTGGTATCCTGGCAGATCGGGCAGCCTGTGGCCAGGGTGTTCCCATGTCTCCATGAGGAAGATGAGGTCCATGTCCACAGCTACTGAATTGAGGCTATCGCCCTTCTGCCACGGGAAACCCCGACAGTTCCAGACCACCACCCAGAGGCACAATTCCTATTGAGCGGTCGAAGATGCTTGTGTGGTGTGTGTCACGGATGGACCAGCAGCGGGAGCAGACGAAGTTGGGGGAGGGGGCGACTTCCGACAAGGAGGCGGAGGCAGCAGGAGCAAAGATTTGGTCGAGCCGAGGAGCGCGGTCGAGTTGTAGGGACAGAGTGCAGAGGATCAAGAACGGAGGCAGCAGGGGTAGCATTTGGCTGAGCAGGTGCAGCTACAGCATTTGGTCGACGACGGGCGTCCCGGACCCTGGCGAACTCCCACCTGCGTGCCTCCTGTTGCACTGGAGTAAGATCCCAGCTCACATACAGAGATGTGCCCTTCAGTAACTTGCTTTGTCACAGTATGGCCTCTCGAACTTGTGCATCCGCAACCGTGAACACCACGACTCGACTATGGCCTGGGCGCTGGACCCCATGCCGGGCTGCTCGCGTAACCTAAACAGGTCCTGGACCAGGAAACGTCATGCGCCCAAGAATCTGTGTGTGTATCTTCCGGGTGAGATTCTCTCCCAGCTCTTCCGGCAGGCCCCGAACTACCAAGTTCTGGCTCCGTCGCCTGCGCTCACGGAGCTCAGTGTCCGGTGAGGGCACTGGCCCACTCTGGCCTGGTGGCGGCACGCGTGATGATGGTGCGGCAGTGGGTCTCTACGGTATCGGCGCTCAGGTTGACCCGGGTGACCCGATTGACGTCTTGCAGGTTGTTGGGCTTGCGGTACTGGTGTGTCATGTGCTGCGGCTTCTGTTCTCTGAAGTCTGGAGCTCAGCTCTTGCAAGGCTTGGTCCTGTCTTGCCATCTCCCGCGTGCAGTGCAGCCATTGTTCATGCGCCTCTGCTTTTGGAGGCCTTGCCTTGCTTTGCAGCAGCGGTCCGTCGAATCTGCATTTCGGTCCGTGCCAAACCCAAAGGGCTTCGGTCTTTGCACGGTTAACTTCAAAGCTGCAACAACCTCTCTTCTTGCGGCGGTAGCCTCCTCAACTTCAATTGGAGTGTGGCACATGCGCCGCCGTGCCATGGCATTGGCCTCATCGACCTCGATCGCGGGCCGAGGCGTGATTGCAAGTGCCTCGCGTCTTTGCTGGTCCACAATCTGTCTCGCAGCGGCGTCCGGGGTATCCATATCGCGAGCTGCATGTCTGCGAGCACCTACGGGTCTTCTTTGTCTCGAGGTGCACCAAGCGGATCTTTGTCGTCCACCGGTGTGCTTGGAGTGCGCAACTTCGGTGATCTGTTTTTTTATCACCAAGCGCCTCTGCGCAACACGT
Source organism: Isoetes taiwanensis (assembly GCA_021234155.1). Classification (NCBI taxonomy): domain Eukaryota; kingdom Viridiplantae; phylum Streptophyta; class Lycopodiopsida; order Isoetales; family Isoetaceae; genus Isoetes; species Isoetes taiwanensis. The sequence goes on from JAJEKV010000060.1 coordinate 7,182,351, forward strand.
GGGATGTTGCAGACTCCATCTCCGTCTCCAGGCCCGCAATGCGGGCACTATTGGCCTCAACCCCAGCTTGGATGGCGGCCCAAGGTTCAGCCAATGGAGGGGGCCCTGTGGGGCCTGAGCAGCCAACTTCTGTCTGCCGAGCCGGCCTGGCTGTGTGGGCCTTGGCCCGGGCCTCCTTCTTCATGGAGGATGTCTCTCCCTTGCCCATTGCGTCTACACGGGGCCGCTTCTTTGTTGGCTCTTCTTGGTTTTCCCAAGCAGGCTCGGCCTGCGGGAGGTCAGCAGGCTGTGCTGGGGTTTGCCCGAGGTGGGGTGTTGTGGTCTGTAGAAGTTCACCTGCTAGGGGTGAGTCCGGACACTGTTCTGCTTCTGTGGCCATGACTTGGGGTATGGGACGCCAAGCAAGGTTTAGGTAGGCTATGGCAGGGGCTTGTCGTCCTGGCGGGCTAGGCGGTAAATGGCGAGGATCGTGGGCTGCTAGGGCAAGGCCAAGAGGCAGTTGGTTGGGCTATGGCAATGTCAGGCAAATGTTGGAGCCTAGCTCAACATTATTCTGTGCGCTGACTTCCAAAGGCAATGGGGTCTCTGGCATACAAAATTGCGCTCAGAATCCAATTTGGGGACCAAAAACGTAGGTCAGAGCACCTTTTAGGGTTTTGGGGGTTTTGGGGCTAGAGAGAGACTTCCAAAGGCAGTGGGGTCCCTGGCATACAAAATTGCGCTCAGAAGGATAAAAGTTCATCTTGCGTTTAAGTAGGAACAAAATATTAAAGAAATGGGTACAAAACCTATTCATATTTAGTTGTCAAAATTCCAATTTTTAGTTAAAAGAATATCTACAAAAAGTATTCAAATTCAGATGTCAAAATGACAGCTTTTAGAGTTAAAGTGGATGAGCAAAATATTAGGTGCACATACACAAAACATGCACATCTTCAAGTTCCAAATCCACTTTTAAAAGTTGTGAAGGTGGACAGGGATTTCATACACCTCACCAATGACAAAATGCCCTATCATTAGGATGACAAATCCTACATGATGAATATTGCTCTTTATTCATGCATGACGCAAAGTTAAAGTTAACGCATGAATCTAAATCCAGACGCCAAACCTAAGTTCCTTATATTACCCATTATCTTTGATATTATATAAGGTTAGAAAATATATCAACTTGAGGAGAAATAATGATAATAATTCTTGGAGGGGCAATTAAATGCATAAACATAGAAAGCAAGTCATATTATGAACTGGCCTCTAATTTTAGACTTTGAGCATAAGCTAATGATTAACGACCCTGCCCCTGATTTTTAGAAATAATAAATGGCATAAAACTTGATAAAACCTTACAATTATACCATGTAACTTCCAAGTTCCATAAAACCAAATGAACATTGAGACGAAGGATAAATTATACACATCAAGCTATCAAAGCACATTTTTCTTAAGGACTCAAATAGATAACATTAGAGTGTTAAAAGGAACATATGGCATGGCGTGAAATGTTGCAACATCAAATATGATTTATTGTTCCAAAAACACAATCTGTATATAATAGACTTTGTAGAGCTTTATCTCGAGCTACACCAAATAAAAGAGAGCAATCTTCTTATAATTAAAGAACGCCATTTATATTATTGCCAGAGAATCCTGAACCTCTATCATTTAGAAGTAATGGAAGGAAAATAGCATGTAATAGACGTACAAATTTTTAACAATATCTAGATGTAAACTTTTAGATGCTTCAACCTAAAAAGGGAAAATCAATGTTTGTAAAGAAATATCAAATGCAATTTGTGTGCTCAAATTCTGTGGCATGTAACTAAAAGTACCCAGCAATCAACTTACATATCTCAGACCTTACTGCAGAATTGTCTGCAATATGTGATCTGGATATAGTGACCTGAGGCACATATCATTTTTACCTGCCATGTTATACCATAAGAGGAATCCAATATGGTTGATTCTGTTGCAGAGAAATAGATAGTGGAAATCTAATTGGGGGAGTATCCACCGAACTGTTCAACATACCAGTCCTTGAGTCCCTGTGAGTGGGATGTTTGTTGTCTTTATATAATGTGTAGGTTCTAATATTACATGTTGTATATATATCACCTGTCTGGAATGAACTTAAAGGACTGTTACCTTTCAAATTCAGAGGGAAACCTAGTTGAAGTGAATCTACATCTGTGATTGGACCAGAAAATAACAGCTCTTAACTACAAGCAAGTGTCTAGCCATAATTCTCTTTTAGTATAGGACATGGTAAATATGATTCTAGGCTTGCCAATAGTCCTGTTTATAGGAATAGCCATTACAGTTTTACCAATAACACATGCAGCCAAAATGCTTTAGGCCAGTAGACTTATAACTTCATATATGCATCAGCATGTTCTGCAGATGACATAAGTACCAATTTATGTGAATGTTTTCAACTTTATTTACATTGACTGTCCAAATTCCCGCACCTTCATTGTTGGAATTTGACATTACACAATTCATAAATCTCTCGGACCAGCTTGTAAAACAGTTGAAATTGCAAACAGTTCAAGTATGGGTCAAGAATGGTTCCACAAGTAATTACAGGCTATATGCAAATGTACAATTTTTCCTAGCTAAGGATGATCAATCTTTGTCAACTGAAACCAAACAATATCTTTTGAACAACATAAGTCAGCATGTGCTGAAGTTTTTCTCTAGAGTTTTACACCTATTAAGACATTTACACGGATTTTGAAAATCACTTTCTTCATAAGCTTCACATAATCATGGGGAATGTCCTGCAGATCGTTAAATTTTCAGCAACTACCCTGTGCTAGGACAGTATTACAATATATTAAAATTCCTAGCAAATAGAAATAATCTTAATACGTCATCAAGTTTCTTATTTGAAATTGCAGTATCATTAGTTTTGACCCCATCCTTGTATCCTAATGTTTCTCTAGGATGCATTAAAGAACTAAACGCTTGGGACTGTGACAATGCTGCAAAACCATTCTCTAGTTTCTCCTGGAGATTTGCATCTTTCCTTCTTTTCTTTAATATTCAGGGCCTACAGTAAGTAATATGTTAACCAACCAAAATTGTAACATGTGCGATGGTTACAACTTCTAAGGAGGACTCTAATATATTGTTAATAAACTGAAATTACAATTAAATATTGCAATTTTCTCTTCTCAGCATTTCTATGCTTAATTTTGCAATAAAAATGGGTGGAAATGGTTGTCAAACTCTAAGAGTAAGGCACATACTCAGTTGGGATCAGCAAAACCTAAGAGGATAGAAACAATCAATACAACAGAATGTGAATAAAATGCTGCTAATCAACCTGCATGTATGGGCAGATGAAGAAATTCTTAGAAGAGCGCCTAGTAGAAGAAATAAAATCCATGCCACAATTGTACAAACTTAAGCAATTTAAAGAGGCCCAATTTAAAGTGCTGAAGTGTATCAAAGATGAGAAAGACATGCATTTCCAAATTGGAAACATATGGCTTCTCTAGTCTGGAGCTGCGAAACACACAGTTGCACGGAGAAGGAGAGACACGTACAATATCCTTAAATCTTAGATTTTAAAAGTGGTTATGGCGCTGAGCGGGAGCGGCTAGGCAGGCGACCGCCTCCCTTTCTTGGCCGAACCTGACAGTGGAAAATGCATCGATTGAGGTTTTTTCTGATGCTAGCACAGCAATTTCATCCTTTTATCCACAATCAAAACTTCAATTCTGTTGCAGTTAATATCTGGATTGTTCTCAGGCTGCCATGATCTTTTTTCTCTGTTTACAGCAGGTATTCCATTAATGTGGACTCTTTCTTTGGTGCTTCACTAGTCTTTTGGTGAATTGCTATGACTTCTTCCTCGGAGTTCGTCACGCCGGAAGGGTATGCCCAATTATGGGATATTGGCCTATAAGGCGAAGAAAAAAGTTGTAAATGAAGGTTCAGTTCATGTAGAAAAGCTGGGATATTTTTCTGTAAGCATGGATTATCTTCTTTTGTGATTTGGTAGCAAGATGGTTTATGCTTGTTAGCTGCTCCATTCTTTCATACTAGTGAGAAAGATCAGCTACTTGGCAAAGCTTGTTTCTGTTTTGATGATGAATAAACTTCTGGAGCCTTTCTTCATGATGACAGGTAAAATATGCCCATATTTAACTCTTTCCGACGCACCAAAAATCGCTCAAAACGGACACTCGAGGTGGGAGATATCTGAGATTGAAGCAACGCCAAAACTGACGGTAACCATAGAGGCCGAAATAGATGATCCCAATTCTGAGACTGAAGTAGAGAGAAAATTACATGATACCATGCATCCTTGGAAAGCTTACTGCAAAGGCTTTCCAACGCACCAAAAATCGCTCGAAACGAACACCCAAAGAGGGAGATATCTGAGATTGAAGCAGCGCCAAAACCCTAGCCCCAGTGAGCTGCGCCATCACAAAATCGGCCAAGCCTTTATCTAATAATATTCACATACAACCACACAATCTCTATTTTTTTAGTCTTTATCTAATATTCACATACAATCGCACAATCTCTTTCTTCTTCTTTTTTTTTTGAAAATCAACGGCCAAGAAAAGGTGCACTCTAGAAATACTATTTAGGACAGTCAAACGAATATGTCAACCAAATCATAGTAAAACCATATTGAAAAGCGTACAAAAAATACAAAGGAAACCCTCTGTTATTGTGCTACATATTGACACTTAACTGTGCAGTATTGTGCACTTAACTGTGCTACTAAGGTTTTTCCCCCGAAAACCCTTCGGGGCGGGGGTTTTTTAATCCTGGTAGTAATACGCCTGCTGCTCTCTCTCTTTGTACTTGGGTCCCATAGGCCAGTTGGTCTCCGTGGACGATAAAATCATATTCTATTCTATTCTATTCTATTCTATTTTTCCTGGGTACGGTTGAATTATTATAGGGGTTCAAAATATTATGACACGTTGCATCTTCTTTTTTTAGGGTACAACTTTTCAGCAGTATTCTTCAGTGAAGTTTTTGAAGTTCTTGGCATTTCGACAAGGTCTGCTCTGGCACTCTGCTGCCATTGACAAAATGGAGCTCATTCTTTTTGCTCAAATCCAAACGCCTTGCATTGTGGCTGTAGCTTCCTCAGGAATCAGGATTATGCCTTTTTGTGGTTAAGAACCTGAGCACCTGCGAGTTTGATTACCTCATCGCTTTGTTTCTCGCTCATTGGATTTAACCAATAGCTCTCTTTGTAGGACTCGCTCATCGCTTTGTTTCTCGCTCATTGGATTTAACCAATGAGCTCTCTTAGGGTTTTTGCAAAATCCGGAACAAGAGTGATTTCTTCCTGCATGCAAGTTTGCAAGTAAAAGCTCCGATGTCATAAAGAATCGGGCAGTTGCACTGGGTAAAAATATTGAATGTTTTTTTGCTGGCTTTTGCATCTTGGTATGTCTCTTGATCTATCAATGCTTGGGAATAATACTGCCTCAATCTACAAGCGCAAGATAAGTCATGGATGTTCGTCTCTCTCCTTTGCTCTTAATTCCACCTTCTCCTTTTGGATCTGTTAAAGAGAGGATCCGCCCTTTTCAAACATTCCGCAGTGGTAAAACATTTACTGCAACTTCTTTTGTTTTTGTATTGAGCACTTTAACATGTAGGCAGACCATGCTTATCTCTTCATTACAGCCTAGTGATCTTTATTTTGTATTATACTCATTGTAAAGATGTTGCAGAGAGCCTGATGAATAAAGGGAGTTTTCCAACAAGGTAAAAGATAGCATGTTTTGTAGTTTGATAATATGATTCATTTCTAATGCTAACCATTGTTTAAAATAGCTATATGGTGGTTCATTACAACATTAAATGCTGAAAATATCACTTCTTTGAGTAATAATTTTCCTTCTTTCATCTTTCCTAGGAATCTTATGTGACATATGCGGATTCAGAGGTTACCAAGAAGCTTACTGGGTATTTTATGTCACCATCTAAAGATTCTAAAGATATGAAGCCAAGCCTAGCTGTGAAGCAGTGCTCTAAATTATACATATTATATAAACATGCAATGCATAGATTAAGCAATAAAGTACTAGAATATCCACCCTATGAGGTGCACAACATCGCGCACGATGCCACCATTATCTTTTATATTTCTTCTCAACTTAAATTATCTTCTCAACTAAGGCTACCCAATGATTCAATTGTTCAACTCAAACTCATCCAACCTAACAGTTTGCACAAGCATGGATGAGATGAGAATGGAGGTCACAATAAAACTTGCCAGGACTTTGTCAAGCATGGGAGTCTAAAACAATCATTGCTAGTCTAAAAATCATTGTTAGATGACATAAGAAATTTCATCATATACGTGCACAATATGGTTCAAAAAACACAATACACCAAGGTAAATTTCGAAGACCCTATGTTAACAACGTTCACAAATACTGGGACTGTTTTTTATTGAATTCACTGAGCAGTAATTGTTCAATTATCATGCCTCTCTCCTGCCATTCCGACTTCACAAAACGTTCCATATTAGTAAGTGAGTCGACAAAGAGAAATGTTCGCGCCGGCCTTGTCGCCCACTAAATTTCTTGTATAGTATAGTCATTCTACACTTTTTAGGATTTCGTTCGACCACATAATGCATGGAGGAAAGACAATCAAGTTGCAAACTTGTTTATTAGCGAGGAGACATGGTTGACGTACCAAATGCACCTAAATTGTCTTTTGTGTTGTGAATGTCGAGTTAATTTGGTAAATCGCCAACCAGAATATGCCACACGGCACAAATCTATTGTACTAAAGACCATGTTACCCAACCGTTTGAGGACCTAGCAACGGACCCATCCACGTTGTGCAAGTATATTATAATGCAAAGGATCTAGGTCCACACAATAGGTACATGGGAGTTCACGCACTCTAATTGTTGTGTACATAAATTGGGAATATACCAACATCATAAAAAGAGATATGCATATTGTAGCTATTGAACTATATATAACCAGTGATGTACAAGAGGATATTCCAAATAAGATGAGTCAAACACGTTTGTGTTGCAAGGGAAACGCATATTCCACTTATACATCATTATTGTCTATATCATGCATCATTTGTTTTTTATATCATTCCTATGAGGTGGTGTTAATAATCGATATTGATATTGAAACGCACCTTGGGGGGGATAATCTATGCTTTAGATCGAATAAATCTATGTGTTTTCAACATCTAAACTTGACATATGAGAAGCACTTACTTCAAGGCAATGCAAAGCATTGGCCATGTGAGAAATGGTTGATCCCACTACTATATCCTTTAGGGATTCTTCCATAGGATTCATGTAAAATGACCATTGTACAATTGTTGAGCCATTGGTGCCTTCCTTCAAATGAAATGTTGAAACATAACCATTTAGTCCCACGTTGCCATCTTCAACTGAGTATGAATAAGTATAATTCTTGGCATCAAAATGTATCAGTCTTTCAGTGACCCATGATCTTTGACCATCATCTCTTTTTATGGCTGTGCCAATCACAAACCTCACACATCCTGGTGCTTGGCCCTCTCCTTCTACCATGTAGCATGATTCTATGGCGGGCATCCATTTTGAAAGGCCACAAAAATCGGAGGCTATCTCCCATGCTTTTCCTAATGGTGCTGCTATGGCCATCTTCAAGGATCCATGCCATTTTCCATATTCTTTTTGTTGTTCCATCTGCAAAAAAAGTATATGGATATACACTTAGAGATCAACACAATACAAAAACATGGTAAGCGAAAATGCAACAGACTATTAAAATATGACTTAGAAACTGGATCAAAATAGTAAATATGCATAAGAAATGGAAAAAGGAAGTTATATCATACTAGATTGACAATTTTCTTCAAAATAGGTGAGAGAATGAATGATGGAATAAGCAGAGTGTCCCCCATTTAAAGAAAACCCTTTGACTAGTGTTGATGATGACGTGGAAACTTGAAATCTTTGCACACGCTCTACGCGGTTTCAAAATCGAGTCAATTTGGACATAGAAACGTTGCATCTCATAAGCCATTGGTTTTCTTTAATGGACATGTGTCCATTATTATCTTGCCACTTTTATTGCAATAAGACTACCAAGTGTAGATCTTGATTTTAAATACAAAATCATTGCTATCTACATGGATGATGCCATCATCATTATGATAAACATCAATGGAAAATGTCCGTAAATAACGGCTCTAATATAGACCAGGTACACAATGTCTATCCACATGTTCCCTATTTTGCGGCCTGCATTTTGGGTTTTACATCAATGGACAACAGTTAGTGGCTTAAAAATCAGATGGATGAATTTGTAGATTGCTCCTGTTAAGGGACAATTCGTTAAGGAAAGGGTGACTTTGCGCATCTTGAGGTATATTCTAGGCATATGTAATGATTTATCGGTCTTTTTTCGATGGTAGAGAATATTTTTGTGTGTTTATGGATGCCAAAAAGCTTTGATTTTCACCCAAAGACTCATTCTAATATAATCTTCTAATACAAGATATAGAGCTCTCATGTGCATTAGAATGCTCTTGTTTTATAGTGCAGAGGTTTTATGGCTGCATGAAGATAATTGGTGCATAAGCTTCAGTAGCCCACTCAAAAAGGAGATCGCAATGGTGCTTAATAGGGCTTTATGTTCCATTGCCACTTTAAAACTAAAATAATATGAAGTAGTTATGTGCCCAGCATTGTCGGGCATAACTATAATTTATGAATAAGATGTAGGGTTTAGGAACATATGTAGGGTTCAAGTTGGATGTCAAAATTTACAACTATTGAAAGGTCGGACAATTGCAACTATTGAAATTCAACCACTCAATTTTCTTCATGGCATTTGCATCCAAGAAGCATAGTTAAAGATCCAATAGTTTCCCTCATTGTAGCATCGTTGATAAACACTTGAGACAACATAATGCGTATATAGGATGGAACTTGGAATGCATTCTTTGAAGTAGGTGCCTTGAATCTCTGGTTTGGCATCTAAGAGACTGTCACATTCTCCTTCTGTGACGTCCCCTACTCGTATACGGTGCACTCACCGTATACAACCAGGAGTTCATCCCCCATACCAGCTCCGTGCCAATACAGGGCCCTCCACATGACACTGCAACCGTAACGGGTTCCAGTGGGAAGAGTGGAAGGGTCATTGCACCCCGTCTCCCTCAGGGCCTACCTAGCTGCGGAAGCGTAAACATACATGTCAGTAGCACATACATCAACATCATATGACCATCGCGAAGGATGGTCCTCCACATATCTGCATAGACAAAGATCAGCACATCACATAGGGAATCCTACCCAAGGCTCAGACACAGGGATGGACTGACAAGCTTGGGTCTCCGAGTTCATTGCGCATGCAATTCATGGCAATGGATTTGGTCGGCATAAGAACATGGCCTAGGGTTGTCCACTCCATCCGCCCCTCCCGTGCACACTTTGCGAGTAGGTTGAAAAGTGTTGGGACCCGATCAGAAGCCCACGGATGCATAGCCAAGGGGCTATATCCCGGGTTACATCTCCCGCCCGATGGGGCGGTAGGGATGTCTCCCTCCGAGAGATCTACAATCTTGACTCAAGGTGACTAGAGGGCCACCGCCTGTGATTCGACTTGAACTCAATGGAAGGTCATATTCACCACCTCACGAGTGTCGAGCCCATGCCTTGCCCACACGCAGCGGCAAGCCATTAGACCTAGTCACGCAGTGACCCCGGCAGTCTTTACACACGGAGGGGTCGTTCAAGAATCGTAACATGAACCTCCTTATAAGCGGGCCTCGGCCCTTCACCCACAACCCTGTGGCTCTTGTGCACAAAGCCGCATCTACAATTGTGCTAGAGAGGCTACTCTAGGAGCATCAACTACAAAGCTTTAGGTCTCTACCCCCCTTCCCAATACAAGGAGTTCACAGAGATACATCATCCATATACATCACAGAAGAACTAAAGAACAAGATCTAATCTATATCATAGAGTTAGGTTCTTTAGTTAGAATCTGCTATCTAGAGTTCTAGAAGGCTGCTATGGGCAATCTAATAGGCTAAACCCATCGATTCAATGCCTAAAATAGGGTTTAGACTATCTAATTGGCCAAATACCATCCTTGAGGGGCTCCTCCCGACTGAGCTCGACCATCCCGGCCGAGACGCTCGAATCTAGAGAAACTAAGGTTGCAATTCTCCTGGCCGAAGTGGGGGATGCGGTTTTGGTCTGTTGAGGCAGCCCAAAGCAGTTCCTCAAGCCCTAAAATCGAAAATTAGGTTAGTTAGGGTTTCCAACCCTATATAGACAAGGGGGTGGCTAGGGTTTCCAATTATCCCCTTTTGGCATGTGGGATAATTGGTAATGGGCCCACTTGCCTTTAAGGGCTAGGTGGCCAAATGTGCCCACATGGAAATGTGTGCACCCAAATGTGCTCACATGGAAATGTGTGCACATTAATGAATGTGTACATTGGAAAATGTGCACATTAATTGCTCCTATGGGTATGGCCCACTTGGCATCAAGTGGCCACATGGAAATGTGTGCCCACATTAATGTGTACATTGGAAAATGTGCACATTAATACTAATGCACACTCTTAGCAAGTTGCCCCCTAGGGGCTACCCACTTGGCTATACGTTGGCGTACACGTCAATCGGGGTGGCGTGTACGCGTGACGTGGCAGTACAATATACGTCCTGGGAGCGTATACTGTTCTGGAACGTCACATTCTCCCCACCTTGAAATGATGCTGTCCGCAGCATCGTGGTTCTCCCCACCTTGGAATCTTCCTAACCTGCAATCAACCTGATGCATACGATATACTCCTATAATACTTACACATTTATTAAAATTACCTCAAGGTAATATTTTTATGACATTATTACATCATTATATTATGAAATAACTTATCAATTCACGACATTACTAAACAGATTACTCCAAACTTCACTTAACATTACGATTAAGTTTATCAAAATTTAAAATTAACGTTCGAGGCACTCTTCATTCCTTGCAACACATTCCAACAAAATTTGTGTTGCAAGTCTTCGTAGTCCGACCTCCTTGCCCTCCGGAGCGCTCTACTGGCCTGCAGGTCGACACTACGTTAGTACCATTTAATTATTAATTAAAATTTTTGGTTATATGGTGACCACCCCACCTATCTACATGGATGCATGGCTAATCTCCCGGCGTAGGAAGAGGGTGAATCTTCCATTATGGCCAGGAGACAAATACCTACATGCCTATATGCGCTCATGCCTACACCTCTAGTTGCCCAACAGGAGGATATCCTTCTCGCGTGGGGGGCGCGAAGGATAGATTCCTCCTATCAAAGCATATATGGGGCTAAAGGTGCTTTTCCTATCAATGCATTCCTCAATGACCTCCTTTCTCTCGAGGTCGTCTACTTCGTGGGACCATAGACTTTCTAATCTACCTTCCACTTTCATTGGCGAAACGCGGTCATGCCTACATTGACATTACACCACCCCTAGAGATCACCGTAGTGGTCCCATCATCGGTGACAACGCATGCGACCCATACTAAGCGTAGGTGGCATGCGTGATTAATCTTAACTATACAAGAATTAACCTACACAAATCGACATGCACGAGCCGATTTCTTGAGGAGATGACCTTGCCGTCCCATTGCTCCATAAACCGTGGGTACTTTGCTTTACTAAATCTTTCTTAAGTACCCGTGGCGTCTTCCAGCGGTAAGTGTTTCCACTTGACCAAATCTTGGAGGAATTCTGATCTCCTCGTTTTCTTGAAAGCTTTATCGAGAATCAATTGGAACTATTTCCAAATTGTTTCCTCCGTCATTTCCAACAATTTGCCGAATCCAAGACTTCGATGCGGATTTGGGGTATGCCTCTTCAAAGAACTCACGTGGAAGACCTTATGAATCTTTAGGTGTGTTTGGCAAGTCTAGCCCGTGAGGCTTGATTGCCTAGTTTCTCGACTATTCTGAAAAGGTCCAGCCCACCTTGGAGCAAGCTTCTTGCAATTGCCGATCCCGAAGCCACCGCTTCACCTTAATCTTGAGCCAAACATCATCTCCAACTTTGAACTCTCTTCTTTGATTCGATGCTTGTCGGCGATGCTCTTTTGATCACTTCTTCTTTGCTAGCGATAGCCCGCGAACTTCCTCTACAAGCTGCCGCATATCGGCCAACATCTGCCTGCCGAAACTTCCACTTTTGACGGGGTTGTGCCAAATTAATGCGAGTTAAACGCGATAGCCGTAATTGATCATAAACGGCGACATTTGGGATGATTCACGCTTGGTGCTATTGTATGCAAACTCCACCAAGTGAATAAATTCTTCCCACATCCCTTGCTTATTCCGCACATAGTTTAGTAGCATGTCCTCTAAAATCCTGTTGGTCCGCTCCTCGTCGGCCATCCGTCGGGATGATATGCGGTGCTCATGGATAGCTTTATGCGGATCGTCGCGAAAGAGGTCTTGCCAAAAGGCACTCATGAACTTGGATCCCCAGTCGGAGATGATCTCCCTTGGCATGCCATGAAGCCCCGAAGATCTCTTTGGTGAAGAGCTTTCTTTGTATCCATGGTCAGTATCGTGGTTCTGCAAGGCACAAAATGTGCCATCTTCGACAACTTGTCGACCACTACCATTAAGGCATCCTTGCCTCTCACTGTCCTTGGGAGTCCTGTGATGAAATCCATGCTGATTACCTCCCACTTAGCGTTTGGCACCGCTAATGGCTCTAATGCCCCCGAATTGAAGCTGCTCCGCCGTCTGGCATATAGTTGACATTCCTTGATGTAGCGAGCTATTTGCTTCTTCATTCCTGGCCAATAATAGCTGCTGCGCACTTTGAAATATGTTTTCATGAATCCCGCATGGCCAGCTATTGGGCTGTTGTGCGTGTCGTGGAGGATCAACTTCCTTACACGATGATTGATTCGCACGCACAAATTGTTCTTATGGTATAACAGGTTGCCTTCCTTCTTATAATGCTTGAAGGCCTCCCCTCTTTATCCGTTCTAGCCTCCTTGAAGGCTTGCCCATACTTCCCTGAAATCCACATCCGTTGGCAAGGACTCTTCAATCCTCTTACCAAAGTCGCTGGAGAGCGTCGAAATTGCATTGCAATGCACTCTAGTTGTCAGGGGATGCCTTGAAAGCGCATCTGCTACCACATTGAGCTTCCCCGGCTTATAGACTATATGAAAGTCATATTCTTCGAGGAACTCCATCCATCTCCGCTGCCTCAGATTAAGGTGTGGTTGCGTGAATACATATTGGAGGCTCTGATGGTCGGTATCCAATTGGAACTTCCTTCCCAAGAGATAATGCCTCCATATTCTTAATGCCCTGACAACCGCAAGCAACTCTTGATCGTGCGTTGGGTAGCGCGTCTCGGCGTCGTTCATCTTCCTGGAATCATACGCTACCACCCGCTCTTCTTGCATAAGCACTGCACCTGTAGCTATCTTACTCGCATCTGTTGCTACAAGCTTATCTTTCTCCGGGTCCGCGAGGTTAAAAGGCGGGGCTGTTGTTAAAAGCTTCCTTCAACAATTCAAACCCCTTTTGGGCTTTCTTGTGCCAATGCTCTACCCAATCTTTCACCTTCTCGCCCTCGTCGAGTGCGTTAATGGGGCTGCTATCTTAGCAAAGTTCTTCCACCCGAACTTCCTCAGTAGTACCGCTAGGCCGTAGGAAACTTCTGACTTCATGCACATTCTTGGTGCCGACCCACCGAATGGCGGCCTCAATCTTGGCGGGTGCATTTGAGATGCCTTCTGGCAGATCACATGACCTAGATACTCCACCTTTTACGTTGCTTGAAGTGGCGCCGACAACTTGGCGCATAAACCGGTGCCTCTTCAACTTCTCTAGCACTCTTCTCAAGTGTTGTGCGTGCTCTTCAAGGGATCTGCTATACACCAAAATGTCGTCAAAGAAAACAATCACAAAGGTGTCCAGGAACTCCCTGAAGATATCGTTCATGAGCCTCATGAACGTTGTGGGGCATTTGATAAGCCGAAAGGCATTCTGTGAACTCATAATGCCCATACCGCGTTCTGAAGGCGGTCTTATGGATATCTTCTTCCTTTATCCTGATCTGATGATAACCTGACCTTAAGTCGATTTTGGAGAAGATCTTTGCACCTTGGAGCTGATCCATCAAGTCGTCGATCTTGGGGCGCGATACTTGTTCTTAATGGTGTGCTTATTCAACCGTCTATAGTCTATGCACATCCTCAAGGATCCATCCTTCTTCTTGACAAAAGAATGGGCGCCTCCAAACGGGCGAGACACTAGGTCTAATGAAACCTAGGTCGAAAGCGGCTCCCGCAGAATCGCTTCTTCACTCTCGACAACTCCCGTGTTGTCATTCTATATGGAGCCTTGCTTGTTGGCTTTGTTCTCGGTTCGAGTGCTATCTCGCTTTTCGACTCCCCTATAAGGAGGGAGCTGCTTGATCTCATCCGGAAAGAGATCATGGAACTCCGTGATTAGCCGGAGATACTTGCTCCGACAACTTGCCGAGCCGTTGTCTTCCTTGCTTCCTTCGATTCCGGCTCACTAATCTCAAGCTTGAAGATGTATGCCACTTGCTCACTCTTGATGCACTTGAACAGTAGTTTAGAAGACATGCCTTTGCATGATGGGAACAACCGTTACTGTTATCTCAATGATCTTGCCGTCGGGCGTTGGGAAGGTCACCTTCCGCTTTCCACGATCGATAATGGCCCTGCTGGCCCAAGGTACTCCATTCCTATGATCAAGTCATACTTTCCAATGCCCATTACTTCCCTCCCATCCGGATATTAATCCACGGCAAGTCGATGTCGGTTAATTCTCTTGCCCGCCCGTCGCGCTTCTTTGCACCACTTGCTAGAACAACGGGTCTTGGCTTTGACTTTAGCGGCTTCAACTTCAACATCCCGAACCATTCGGGGGATGCAAAGTTATGGCTACTTCACGAGTCTATCAAGACTATGAATGACTTAGCTTTAGCCTTCCCTCATTGTGGAAATTACCTTATCTTGGCTCTCTGCTTGCTCTGTATCTATTAAGCGGCAAAGATATGACACTCACCACTGAATATAGTCGCGGGCTTCTTAGCCCGTCCGTCCGGCGGGGGCTTCCCAATCTCCCAACTCCGCTAGAGCTGCACTCATGGCGTAGGGGCGGTTCTGTCGTCCTGCGGCCGACCGGAAGCACACGGCTACAACCGCTTTTCTATGCACTCCTGCCTCTTTTCCTTGGGCATTGCTTGCAAAAGGGATTGCACCGCTTTGGAGTAGTTTGACCTCTCCCGCTTGTCCTTGAAGGACACCCCGCTTCTTCTCCTGCTTTCCCCGGTTCCCACCATATTGTGTTCTAGCCGACTGGACTGGCTGCCTGCCACAGGGGCTATAGCTTCTTGTCGCCTTGCCTTTCTCCCGGAAGTACCGCTGCTTGTGCCCGCTATTCTGAGGTCCTGACCCACCGCAAGCTTATAGCCTTGGATTACGCCCGATCTTGTCCTAGGGTTTATTGCTCTCACAAGCTTGGGATCTCCTCATTCAGCCCCTCGATATAGCTTTCTCTTGCGTGCTTCTCTCCCAACCCGGCACATACTGACCTTAGCCTCATGAATTCCTCGTATATTTCTGGCCTGATTTGTTGCCTTGCTGCAACCTGTAAAACTGCTGCATCATCTTTGGACTTATGTTCCCTTGGAACGTAATGGCGCTTTGAAGGCTTTAGCAAACTTTCAAACTTACAAGCATCCCCGCTAAGCCGTGTGCCTTTGCATACCCCTTCCACCAAATCCGGCGGCTCCTTTCAAGTTGGCTGTTTGCAACTCGCCTTTGTCCTTATCCTTCATACCATAAGCATTTCCGTACTACTCGCTCATTTCGTCCAGCCATTGCCTCTGCTTCCAAGCGACTTTCTCCCCCGAGAACTGTTCAGTTCAGGGCCTTCCATACATTGCCGGTCGCGGAATCTACCTTCTTCGGTAGTCGGAGGCCACGGTATCTCTTTGTCGTCCCTCCGGGGTGTGCCTCTGCCTTCCCTCTGTTGGTTCCCGAGCCACGCTCTTCCTCTTCCTCGAGTCCGGTCCGAAGTCTCAACTTGAGTCGGAAGATTCCTGGACCGGGGATCTCCTTCTCTTGCTCCTCTTCTTGTCCCTTCCTTCCCTCGAAGCTGATGCTTGCGGCAATCGAGCATTGCCCACCGAACCTACTCGCTTGTAACGCCGCGAAGTAATGCCTTTTATCTGCTCCAGATCCGTCCTTATCGGGCTATCTCTGCTCTGGGGTCATGGGTTCCCTATCTTCAAATAGGTTCCTTGCGGGGGGGTCTGCAGGGGGGTTTGCTCTTCTATAAGGTCTCACGGTTGTCGTTCCCCTGCGCTTAGCCCTCTAGCTGCATCCACAAGTGATTAATGGCTATATGGTTAGTTCCATTTGTTCTCTTGCATTGTTTATGTTTGTTGGTATAATTGTGGGGCAACATACATCAATAAAACATTTAAAGTGCAACAGAATTGTATTTATATATCATATAATATTTTAGGTACAAAAAGTGTCCGGGATCAAGAGTCTAACTAGTCTTGAAATCGCCGGTAAGACGGGTTGTCTTCAAGAAACTTCTTAACTTGGGCCGTCCCCTACCGAAAGTGACCCAAGTTCCTGATGATGCTTGCCGGGAGCCTCCCCGATGGCTCTCACCAGGTCTTCTACTCTGCGGTCGGATGTAAGGGCGCAGTCCACTCGCTAATCTCCCCGGCGTCGGTGGGGATGGCGGTCGAAGAGGTCAAGTGCCATTGCCCTCTTGACTAAAGACAAAGATAGTCGACATTTGCTTGCTATTCGAGCATGCCTCCAAGCTTTGAGAGTGCAATCAGCATAAACACTCCTTCTTCGCCTCACGGGACTGAACTTGCGGTGAATTACCGCTTATTCTCCCATCCATCAGCGAGTGGTAAGTAGTACGGCGACCATCATTGTGTGTTCGCCGAAGCTTCTCCGCTTGTTTGGCCTCCAGCTCACAGTGCAACCAGTGCTAAGGAGACCTCTACTTCCGATGAGCTCCTGTAGTCTTCAATTGTGCGGTCGAGCCTCCCGAGGTCGATTCCTTCTCCTTTTGGCAAGGGTGATATTGAGGGACCCGGCATTAGGATACTCGAGGTCTTCCCACGGATCCCCATCTGCTCTTGGAGGCGAGGAACTCCTCCTCACGTTGGCAGCTCCGCTCGTCCATCAATTGCCTGATCTTCTTGTAGGCCTGGATGTCGGAGGTCGTCTCCCCAATGTGGAGGTGTCGGACTCCCTCACTTGGAGCGGGAAGTCTGATGCTCCCCGGACGATGAAGTCGTCGAGTCGGCCTCCCCCCCGGTGGTGGAGCGATTAGTCCAACTGAGCTCCCTCTCCCTACATTCGGGGAGGTTGGATGTCGGCCGAGGAGTAGATACTCCTCTCGAGTCGATGATGATAGGGGCTAGGCTTGTGATGCCTAGCCCAAGTGGGGAGCAACTTCGATGCCCTGGCTGCTCGCCGAAATTGATCAGCTCCCCGCTCTCCTTGGCGCCGTTCTTCGTCCGAGTCGAGCTCAGGTGTATCCTTCGTCGTCCGTCTCTTCTTCATCCTCTCTTGCTTCTTGTTCTTGTTGATACTTGCAGCGGCATTTGCCCTTCCTTCGCTTTCGGCTATGGGGTCTACCTCCATCGGAGGGATAGAGGTTGCCCCCATCGGGTTCAGCTACGGGATAAGAAGATGGCTAGGGCGGCGGTGTACGAGAAGTACTTGGTCCTGTTGGCTGTCAGGACCATGTAATCGGGTAGCCTCTGCGCCTTATTAGTCAAGTACTTGGCGATGTTGGGGACATCGCCCAAGGCTGCTTGAAGGGATGGGCGGGGAACGAAATATCCTATGCAAGGGGGGACTTGAACAAGGGAGGGTCCTACCCTAGCCTGAAATTCTGCTAGCACCTGCCTATATGCTGGGGTTGCGTTCAGCGTAGCTTGGATGTCGATTTCTTTCACAAAGACTTGGAAGATGTCATTGACATCTGCCTCAGTAGCATGGGCACTGGCGCTGTACCATCGCCCGAAATCAGCAGTAGCCATTGATCTAGCAAGGAAGGGAGTATCAAACGGATGCAGAAGCGCCTCAGGGAGCTGAAAGATCGCCTAAGCAGTGGGGAGCGGATTTGCAGGGTGCCAATTGAGAAATGGGGGACTTATTTATAGAAAGGGGAGAACCCTAATTTTTGGATGACCTAGATTTTTACTGAGATTAGGTGATTCTGATCTATTAAGGGATGCAACTGCAAGTTTGAAGACTATTTCTGGAGTTTGAGCATGCTAAGGAGAGCTACTGAACCTATTGGGCAATTTGGAGATCATTTGGTGATGACCTGGTACGGGGTCTCATACGTTGCGCCCAGCCCGATTTCTAAAATGTAGAAATCTGTCCTGGCACGACGTGTGAGACATGGGTCCTAATTGGGCTAGGATTGCTCAGTTTAGGTGATCTAAGGCTGTAATTCTACTAAACTCATCGAGTTAGGCAGAATTGACCCCTTACTTGGTCGATTTGGAGCTGTTTTGGGCATTTTTGGGCATGGTCTCACACGCTTATGGCCCCATTTCTAAAATGTAGAAACCTGTCCTGGCGCGACGTGTGAGACATCGTCTCAATTTTGCTCCAAACTCCAATTTAATTAAAACGAAGGCTAGGGATCGATAGCTTGACCTATCTAAACTGGTTTGGACACTTTATTTACGCAAAATTTTCTTTATATTAACAAAATTTTACAAATATTTACAAGGTTCAAGGGCGTTCTCCCTTGATGTGTCTGGCAAGATACATATCCTGCCTCATGAGGGTAACCCTCTTCGCGTGCACTTTAAGCAGGCCGTTGAATCTTCAAAATGTTTCACCAAGTGGGCTTCGCCGCCTCTTGCAAACACAAAGAACATCTCGTCTGTCACGCCGCATGTTCGTGTTGTATTCTTGAATGACCCAGCGGACCCGGTTGGAATGGCGCCGGGAATCGAGTCCGTAACTTTTTCGGAAGTGGCGGATCTCCTTGAGTGCCCCGCTTCCTCTGTTTCTTCTTGCTCCGCTTCTTCCGGTGCTCGTGGGGCCTTGGGTTTTGGTGGAGGGGCTTTAGTGTCCGGCTCTTAAATCGGTGCCGCCTTCAATCGTTCTCACCCGGTGCTCCCGGTAATAGGTGTTGTAGGCCTCCCACTTAGCCATATATGCGTTGTGCTCCCTCATTCTCTTCTCATAGACCTTTAAGGGGTCTATCACGTGAAGCTTCCCGCTGCGGCCGTGGGGCCTTGACCCTATCCCACGCGGGAAATGGTGGGGGGCCACCTGCCCGCCTCCTCCTCGCTCTTGGGCGTGCTCTTTCGTGTACCTCTTCCTCTACAACCGGGGCTTTGAAGAGCTTGCCCGTCTGGCGCCCGACACGTAGTCTTGGTCGAATCGTCGGTGAGTGGGCGGGGTCTCCCCTCCCGACGGCTCGTTGATGGCCAGGACCTTGGCTCTCTTCCCAACCTTCACCCGGCTTCCTCTTGCACGCCTTGATGGCCTTGGCCCTCCTCTTCTTGGGTCAGCCGTCTTCACGATCCTTTGATCTACGCTCCGTGGCTGTTTGACTTTCGTGCTTGTGGGCCCGGCGTGCTAGGTCGGCCTCTTCCTCGGGGGTGAGTTCCGTGAGCTGCTGCTCCTCTCCTACCTGCTCCTCCTGCGGGTGGATCTCATCTGAGGTTGTTCTTGGCCTATAGGTGGGTTCGCTGTTCCCTCTGCTCCTCACGTGCGTTGGCGTCCCCACGGTGTTGCTCCTATTTGCTGCGGCTTTACGCCTCCTGCCGTTCAATTTCATTGAGGATCACCGCTCATGGCGATCGGCGATCGTCCTCCAAGATCTCTGTATATGGTCGCTCTGTCCGACCCTGATTCCTCGCTTCGGCGAAGATCCGCGTCGGCGTGGAGAAAGGCGTTCCCCAAGAATCCTATGGAAAGGCGGGCCGGGCGCTGGAGGATCCGCTTCGGCTAGGCTTCCTTGCGCCGCTTTGTCGCGGGCCATCATTTTTCGGTTCGCCGATTGAGCTACGGCGCCAAGAAGATCGCCTTGACAATACGAAATGAAGTTCTCGGGAAGAACGGGAAAAATGGGAGGGGTCCAGTTCTATTTATAGGGCTAATTTTAGGTCAACTTTTAAACTACCCTTTTGGGTTGTCTAAGGCATCTAGAACACTTAATTAAGCAAGGTCTCATCACGTTATGCCCAGCCCATTCCTAGAATCTAGAAACCCCGCCCCCGGCGCGACGTGTGAGACATGGTGGGGCCCACTATTAAATTAACATGTAACATGCTAAATCTACTAATTCTTAGCTTAAATTTAGAATTATCAAGATATTTTACTGTAATTTACAACTTTTTGGTGTCAAAAGCCGAATGTCTCAAGACGTTATACCAAACCGATTTCTAAAATGTAGAAATCGTCCCGGCGCCGACGTGTGAGACCAATTCTACTTTTGGATGTTGGCTCATCAATTTTTAGTCTTTTTACGTTTCTATTCTTTTTAACTGTTACTAGCTTAGCATAAACTACAAAAATGAGAAAAAATTTTCTCATTTTTCGAGGTTTGAGGATCCTATCAAGTTAGTGCTACTGGGAACATGGCTGCTTTTTGCTCTTGCTCTCCAAGAACATCGCTCGATACCATCGTGGACGCCCCTACTGTCGTATACGGTGCACTCACCGTATACAACCAGGAGTTCATCCCCCATACCAGCTCCGTGCCAATACAGGGCCCTCCACATGACACTGCAACCGTAACGGGTTCCAGTGGGAAGAGTGGAAGGGTCATTGCACCCCGTCTCCCTCAGGGCCTACCTAGTCATGAAGCGTAAACATACATGTCGGTAGCACATACATCAACATCATATGACCATCGCCGGCGGATGGTCCTCCACATATCTGCATAGACAAAGATCAGCACATCACATAGGGAATCCTACCCAAGGCTCGCACCACGGGGATGGACCGACAAGCTTGGGTCTCCGAGTTCATTCAGCGCATGCATTCATGGCAATGGATTTGGCTGGCATAAGAACATGGCCTAGGGTTGTCCACTCCATCCGCCCCTCCCACACACACTTTGCGCAGTAGGTTGAAAAGTGTTGGGACCCGATCAGAGTTCCTCACGGGATGCATAGCCAAGGGGCTATATCCCCGGGTTACATCTCCCGCCCGATGGGGCGGTAGGGATGTCTCCCTCCGTGAGATCTACAATGCTGACTCAAGGTGACTAGAGGGCCACCGCCTGTATTCGACTTGAACTCAATGGAAGGTCATATTCACCACCTCACGAAGTGTCGAGCCCATGCCTTGCCCACACGCCAGGGCAAGCCATTAGACCTAGTCACAAAGGACCCCGGCAGCCTTTACACACCCGGAGGGGTCGCTCAAGAATCGTAACATGAACCTCCTTATAAGCCGGGCCTGCCCCCTTCACCCACAACCCTGTGTGGCTCTTGTGCACAGCCGCATCTAAGGTGTGCTAGAGAGGCTACTCTAGGAGCATCAACTACAAAGCTTTAGGTCTCTACCCCCTTCCCAATACAAGGAGTTCACAGAGATACATCATCCATATACATCACGTAAGAACTAAAGAACAAGATCTAATCTATATCATAGAGTTAGGTTCTTTAGTTAGAATCTGCTATCTAGAGTTCTAGAAGGTCGCTATGGGCAATCTAATAGGCTAAACCCACTTGATTCAATGCCTAAAAATAGGGTTTAGACTATCTAATTGGCCAAATACGATCCTTGAGGGGCTCCTCGACTGAGCTCGACCATCCTGGCCGAGGACGCTCGAATCTAGAGAAACTAAGGTTGCAATTCTCCTGGTCCGAAGTCGGGATGCGGTTTTGGTCGCTGAGGCGGCCAAAACAGAAGTTCAAGCCCTAAAATCGAAAATTAGGTTAGTTAGGGTTTCCAACCCTATATAGACAAGGGGGTGGCTAGGGTTTCCAATTATCCCCTTTTGGCATGTGGGATAATTGGTAATGGGCCCACTTGCCTTTAAGGGCTAGGTGGCCAAATGTGCCCACATGGAAATGTGTGCACCCAAATGTGCTCACATGGAAATGTGTGCACATTAATGAATGTGTACATTGGAAAATGTGCACATTAATTGCTCCTATGGGTATGGCCCACTTGGCATCAAGTGGCCACATGGAAATGTGTGCCCACATTAATGTGTACATTGGAAAATGTGCACATTAATACTAATGCACACTCTTAGCAAGTTGCCCCCTAGGGGCTACCCACTTGGCTATACGTTGGCGTACACGTCAATCGGGGTGGCGTGTACGCGTGACGTGGCAGTACAATATACGTCCTGGGAGCGTATACTGTTCTGGAACGTCACACCTTCTAAGTTGAGGGGTGCCACCTCTATGGCCTGCTTAGCTACAGATTTGCAAGGTCTTGATGCTCAATTTGATGATGAGATAAGACCTATATTTTCTTACTTACTTAGGCTTAATTACCTATGCTTCAGAGAAATAAAAGTATACTGGAAATCTCAATCTTAATGTTTCTATAGAGCATATCCATTAAGGCCAAGACACAGGTCTGGTTATGGCAACACACACTAAAAACTGATTTAGTTGTATAAGAGTTGCATGTTTAAAATCCAATGTATAATACTAAAAACTTTAGCATATAATCCAGATGGTAATACAAAGAATGTTAGAAAGCCAAATTACCTAGAATTGGATGTCTAACTCTAGCATAATTCCATGGTTAGGACCATCGACCGTGCTGGATAAGGATCTCAAACGAATTTTCCTTAGAAACGTGTTTTTTAGCTAGGACCCCTCCATTCATAGGTTCTGGTCTTAGTTCTACATTCACCTATCAAGCCACTGCTCAGAATTATGAAGAAAGTGGCCTAGTAACTTGAAAGGTGGTTGTTTAATACTAGAAATAGGTTTGGAGCATGAAAACTTACATTTGAAGATTGTGGGAGCAACAATGGAGCACAAATTTGCATTCTTGCCACATGTATATCATAAACAACAATTTGGACATATTGCCGAGTTTAGCAACAATCTTTTATATTAAGGGATGGGGTTGCAGAGCATAGATGTGCAACAATATGAATAATAAGGAGTTGTGCATGTCAAATGTGTTGGTCTGGACAATTTCGTTGCAAGGAATGATAAGTTTGTCGGGCATGAGTACAGTTTCATTGATAAATGTCTACAATTACTGAGCCCTCAGTAGTCATTATCTCCGCTTGTCTAGTACCATCATTACCGCAAAGATTTTTCCTTTGAAAACCTTTCGAGGCAGGGGTTTTTTAATCCTAGTAGTAATGATTGTACTAGCCCATTGTATGGGTCCCATGACCTATTGGTCTCCGTGAGACGTTAAAAAATCTATTCTATTCTATTCTATTCTATTCATTGCAAGGAATTATGAGGCTGTAGATGTAGATCCAATAGATATGCAAGGAATTATGAGGCTGTAGATATGCAAGGAATTATGAGGCTGTAGATGTAGATCCAATATTTATGAATTTGTTGGAGGCTCATAAGGCTACGGAAGATAAGTGAGTAGAAACATATCTAGAAGGACTGATTCAGAGGCAAGAAGATCTGAAAATGCTTGGGAAGTGCCAATGTGGGCCTGAATCAACAGATTTGGCATGTCTTGAATCTTTTTTGCTGGACATCTACAAGTTTAGAACTAACCGGTCATGTTTTCAGTTGTTTATATGTATTTACTATTCTCTATGTTGCTTTGGTTTAGTATTTGTTGCTATTCTAAGAAGTTAATTAAGAAATAAACCTTTTGGATGGGGCTCAGTTGCCTTGTATGTGGACGGAACCAGTGAAGACTGCCACAGATTGCTCAGAATAGTCACAAAAATAGTAACAGTAAGGAAATCTATTACTTTGAATGATTGTAATCTAATTGAATTAGTATGAAATATAAAGGTTGATAACTTTAAAATGGTAAAGAACCTGACAGATTGATCTATGAGATGGCTCTTAAGTAGATCCTCTTTGATAGAAGTAAAGGAGAATATGAGCATCTGGGTAGTTAATTGGTGAGTTGAGAATGAAGCTCAAGAATTGGGCCATCTTTGTTGTTTTGGCTCCTAAAGGTGGAGCTATGATTCTGGATAATGTGGCAAGGATTACATGCAGTTGCGATCATCATGTTACATTGATTCTTAAGTGAAAGTGCTGCGTTTTGAGATTTTTCGTTAGTTATGGAAAGTAGGCTTATAATAAAATGTATTAATACCATTGCTCATGATTGAATTATTTTCCGAAGGTTTTGGGGATTTTCACCACCTGAAAAAAAATCCGACTTCCAAAAATCGCCAATTTTTTTTTAATTAGGATTTCATTTGCACTTTGCCCGAATGCCCGCTGAAGGCTGGGCGCATTTGGGGTTTTCCGGATATGGAGGCAGGGTGCTTGAGAGATACGCGTGGAGAAGAGAAAATAGTAGTTTTTTTTCTGATTGCCTCTGTGATTTCCCTGATCTAATTTTTTTCTAAGCTTATTAAGCTGCAAGTCGCCAATGCCCTGTATAGATTCTTGCTGCATACAGGTTTTTGTAGAAAGATTCAGTGGGCATCCTGTTGCAGCATATTATGGTTGGATATTGCAAAATCCGACTACTGTAATCAGAAGGAGGCGCCCCGGTGCATATGCATACCGGCATCATCTTGATTCATAGCTAGGAGCTCTTTTGTGTCGTGCAAGTAAAAGCTCCAACCGGCTTCTTGGCAGTGTAGGCTTTGATTCCTAGGAAGCTATGGCAGCTCAAATTTCGCAGCTTCTTCGCATAACAATAAACCGCGCCAGATGTTCTATGCCCCTTTTTCTCTCGTGATATCACGCATCGTAAATGTTGCCGTAGATATTTCATTCATAGCTTTTAGATGTGTTCGCCTTATTACCACAAAGACACAAGGGCCGTGACCTATTGGTCTCCTCGTGGACGTTAAAAAACTATTCTATTCTATTCTATTCCTTAACCCATTCATCGGTTAAATTCGAATCCAAAGCATCTTTCAATCGGTTTTGGCTTTTGGGCAATGCCGGATTTGGGCAAATTTGCGAGCAATGCAATTCCGCCTTGAACCATCTATCTATCTTGAACTTTATGCGGTATTTTTGTTCCGTGCGGAAACTTTGGTTTTGGCATTATCATGCTCACATTATTTGGAGCTTTTTAACAGCTTCTGCTCGAGGCTCATACAAAGGTTTTGTAATGGTCGACTTTCTTAAACTCCGGTTTGAGTTTAAATGTGTATTGGGTTGGTTGTCCGGTTTCTTATCCGCTACATATAAGGATCTCCCTTTTTCTGTCTTATTTGCCCGAACTTATGCTTATCCTAAACGACCGACCATTTCTTTGATGGTTAGTGCTCCGCTTTGATGTTTGCATGGTTCCACATCGCATGGACAACATCTATAATTTGAGGATGCATGCCTCACTGCATCTTGGAGGATATGCTTGAAAGAGATGAATTATATCCTTATTTGCTCTTGGATTCTCAATGTCTTCTACTTCGTTTTTTTTCAAAGTTAGAACAAGTTTGGGCTCCAAATATTCAAGGTAAAATCTATTTTGTCTCTATGTGCATACTATGATAGCTCAATCTCTGCGTTTTAATGTGGCTAAGAACTTTACAAAAAAACTTCACCAGATTATGTATTACTCAAGTCCTATTATTACCGAGCTCTTATTGGGATTGTTTCTCAAGAGTAGCCGTGGTAGCAGATTGGCTAGGGACGGCTTTAATGGGCGGTGTAAGTGGCCTTGAAAGATGATCCAATCATTGTTGTAAAGTTTTGTTCTTGCATTACCATGTCTCTTATTTTCTTTTCTTTTTTAATTGAACAAGCTCAGCCTCCGTGGTGCGCTTGCCATCCATACCATGATTGCTCGGACTCTATATTTTTGTATTTTTATGCATACACACATATACCATGATTCTTAGACTCGTATTTTTATGTGTAGAAGAACTTTAACCAAGAAAACAAAATAATCTCTAGAAAATCATGCATTGCTTAAGCCCTAGGAGATCAATCGCTATATTCTTTTGCTATTAGTTGTGGCAGTAGCTTGGCTGTGGATGGAGCCAGAATGTGCAGGTGAATGGGGATGCCCATCACTTAAAGAAACCAGTTGCATATGATGTTTGTATAGACCCCTTTAGATTTGATTTTATATAGACAGAGTATGGTTGATTGCACATTTGTGTGAATTATTGCTATCGAGAGTCCATCACTATGCTTCTATCATCATTGTGGCCCAAATCAATTCTACAGAGGTGATAAATCATCTAAGTTGCATTTCAAAAAATTAAAGTTGCGCCCTTGCATTTGCATTTGTTCTTGAGTAAAGCATTTTGTAGATTATTCTGGAGGTTTCATGTTAGCTATAGAAAGCCAAATACTTTTGACCAAAGAAGGTACTGGGAAAAAAATATTTGGTAGCTGCTTCTTTCTGCAAGTGATTTTCTTTTAGCAAAGTGATGCCTATTTGGGCATGCGAAGGTTGTTGTAGAGGTATAAAAAGCAAACATGGCGGAAGCTTATTATTCTTAGCCAGCTACAAATCCAAAGAAACTAGAAAGTTGTCTAATGTAGGTTTTACATGGTCGAAATTTTGCAATAGAAAAATTAGATAGGAAAAGATGAGCACTTGGTGGTTTCAAAGTTCTTTTACAGAGCTTTTGAGGTTAAAGTTTGCTTGCCCTTATGTATTTTTGGGCTCTTACATTCTGAAGATTTTCTGGAGCATAGTATAGGCGCTGGCAGTGACCTACATCCACGGTATGTTTTAATATTTGCCATGTTCCTAGATTTAAGAGGGTTTAGTGAGAGACTTTGTATCTCGACCTTCCTTTGCTTTATGTACCGAGGTGCTTCAGCTAATGAATCCATTGTATACAGTGGGATCCTTGAGAATTTGTGCTTTCCTATAAGAGATGCTTTTCCCAAGACATGAGGAGCCTTGAAAAGCAACAGATCCTAGCCCGCACGGGTTTCAAATAATGGAGCTTATGAACTTAAGTGTGAAGCATGAAGAGATTGGTTTAGAATGTGAGAAAAGGAACTAAGGATGAGCTATACCCATAGCTTTGATGTAGGCAGTAGTAGATGGCAAGGGGATTGCAGTCTGGATTTCAAAAGAGTTAATTTATCGTAGTCGTCTTTGTTGCTACCCATTCTAACTTCTACAATGTTTCCTCCAAGCATCTCCCTTTCAAAGATTTATTGGAGTTGCTGACCATCTTTCTATTTTGCAGGTCTATCTTTACAGTTTAGATTGACCATGAACATTTGCAGACCCTTTGCTTTTGGAAGTAACATGTAAATGAACATTTGCAGACCGCCTTGCTTTCAAGCAACATGTAAGGAAGTTTATTTTCTCCAAACATCTCTTTCAAAGATTTGTTGGTTCAATGACCATCCTTTTATCTTGCAGCTCTATCTTTACAATTTGAAAAGAACATCGAGGTCTGCAGAATTAGGATCATGTAGGAATTTACTTAGAAGCAATTGCCATTTATGATTTGCTTTCGTGCACTACATCAGCTTGGCGTAAGCAACATTCATTTAGCATAATGTGAACCTAACTTCGCCTACATGGATTTTCTTAAAGTGGTTGCAAGTTTCCTTTGAGCTATCTTTTGTTATATTGCTACTTTCTTTAATATATAGTATAGTTAATAAAGATGATGATCTCATGATGAATGTTCTCAATGCATACAAAGCTATTGCGTAAATTATTACGAGCAAATATTTTAAGAAACGGATAGATGTGGTAAGGAAGCTTATCAACACATTTGTTTAGGATATTCATATGTTGGCATGGAATGCTACGCCGTCTCAAGAGACTAAAATATGCCGGATAATGTACTTATGCAAAGGCTATGGTTTGTGCAATAGCTGAGATTGAAAGCGATAGACAACCACTTACCCAACGATATGACCTGTTGAACGAAGAATGTACCGGGTTGATGCAAATTTCGAAGTCTAGAGCTAATTGGATTTCCAGGTAATTTCAATTTTGACATGCATGTTTGCACTGTATTTTATTTTTCCTCGCCGTGATAGTAAGTTAGTAGCCTGTTTATGGAAGTTTGTTAAATAAAGGGTTTGAATTTCCTTTTCCAGAGATATGGGTTGCAGGGCATACACTGTTGACTGGATGGCATCAATGCTCATTTTGGGGTAGCATACTTAAGTGGTTGTCATCGTATCAGAGAAAGTAAGCATTTTCATGTCATGAATATCTAAACTGACATTAACCATTAAAAACATTGGATTTATATCCAAGAAAAGGAGTGAAGAATTTATTGTCAGGGCATATCATTCTGGCCCAGATCATGCAGCACATAAATCTTCATTGCAGTACTGGAACAAGTACTTAATTGCAAAACAAAGTCTACCCTTCCATAGGTTCGTTTAGCATGTAAGGAAGTTTATTTCTTTGAGTTTAAGATCAAACTATCTTTTCCCCAATTGCTTCTGAAATTAGGCATGTTTGTGACCGTATTAGGGGCAAGTGAGGATAACTTACGCTGGATTCTTTGGCCCTTAATATTAGGGAAAAGTGAGGTTGACTTACACTAGATACTTTAGCCCTCCACAAGAAAAACATTCTCCTTTTTTCCAGAGGGATCTGAATCTTTCTTTTCGGTAGACTTTCATAACATATAGGGAAACTCATCTTTGAGAGGTAGGTGGGCAGCTTTGTTACAGTGGTTTTGCAAGAATGATTTGCATAGGACGCAAGTTGGATTACGTATATTTATTAGTCCTTATAGAGCCGATCTGCGCTACTATTTTTGACACATTTTTGTTTCTTTTAAGCAACTAGAGGGCCACTGCTTGAAGATGTACAAATTGCTAGAGCCTCCAAAGATTGCACTCCAAATACCTTACTGGATTCCATGATTAAGGCTGCTCGAAGATCTGATGATTGACGTATGCTTTTATTTGGCTTCCTACAGTAGCATAACCACTCGAATGCAAATGTAGCTTTGCCATGATGGCATTGTCCTTGAATTTTAAGTCAATTGATGCATGTTGTCTGCCATATTCTGTTGCATTAAAGGTATGGGAAAGAAGCAATTCATTGGTAGAACACATGTGAAGCAATGGAGGAATATGAACTGGACAATATGAAATTTATTTGGCTCTTTTTGGACAATATGAAATTTATGAATAATGGCTCTATTCAATAAAGTTATGCAAGCCCTTTGTGTATTAATTTCAATATAAAAATGGCTCCACTCAATAAAGTTATGCAAGACCATGTATCAATTTTCCAACCCGCAACAAAGTGAACATCTATGCATAGGATAGAGTTTATGTATAATGGCTTTTATTAGGTAGAGTTATTCAAATCTGTGTTTCATGTATTAATTTGGAGCTTAAGGTGCAAGTACAAGATCCAAGTTACCTTAAAGAACACATTAATGGAGCACCACGATAATATTAAAGAAAGATAGAAGTAGGGATTTGTCGTAACATTTGTAGTGCTTTTACAAACGCGTATAGCTTTTGTGAACTGGACAAACAACACAAGTATATCGCAAGCATGCAAGCAAACATATAGGCAAAACTAAATGTCTATGGTGTAGGCACTAAATTATTACAGAAGATCTTATCAGGATTGCTTGCTATTAGCTGTGTAGCAAATTGGCTAGGGTTCTGCCATTTTATTAAGCTTATACAACAAAACTATACCAACAAGAAATAATATTGTCCATCAAGCTTATCTATTTCCGTTTTTACAACATGTTTGTCATCGACCTTCACATCTACCATCCCTCTCAATATAATTACCAACTATTGCTTCGAACATTTCAAGAATTGGTGCTTTTGTTCTTTCATAGTCACACAAATAGGTTCTAAAACATATATTGCAAGCAATTATTATGTTCAAACTTCAACTTCTAATTGAATTGCAAATGGCCCAAAACCACTTCATTGATTAAGCCATTTTTTATAATACACAAAATACTCATCATAAATCGACAACATCCTACACAATCTCATTTCCAAGGCATACAAATCCAATTTATCTACTTATATGAAAACTATCATGACCATATTATAAGCTTTTAATCATGTCATCACTTCCAATTTTCTTCTTTAGTTAAATGGTTGTAAAAATGTTGCTAAATAGTTAGGTAGTTCATTCATTTTAGGCACCCCTATCCTCCCCTTTCCTACTTAATTCTGCTACATTGACCTCATATCTCAAATGAGGTTTCACATATAGAATAGAATAGATTTTTTAGCGTCCACAGGAAAGAAGTAGATCCTTGCAAGATTCGAAGTATTCTAAAGCCTACTAATGCAAAACCATTCTACAATCCATATTTGCTAAAGCCCGGCAACGCCGGGCACCATAACTAGTAGCTATTGAGATGGAACTTTGGAGGTAAGGCATGATCTGGGATTGAATAGTTTGGCCAAGAGAGTCATAGGAAGCTTACGGGGGCTTTTGAGAATGGCTATGGCATGGAGCAGTGTTGGCGTAACCGATGAAGTACATAGGTGTTGGATTCACATCAATATGACAACCATGCTTGTGACTTCCTCGACATGTTTGTATTGTGATCATAGCGCTCTTGATATGTTGGTAAGGTCATAGATCTGCTGCCAAAAGGGCAGGGTTCAACATCGATGGTTGGATTGCTATCAAGGTCTTCATCGTGGAGTTGCTACTTCAACATGATTTAGGATGTATGAGTAACTTTGGCAAGGGAATTACATGAAGGTAAACATGGAGCATTGGATAAGCTACTTCAACATATATGGGCAACCTCAGCAAGTGGCAGAGTATGATCTAGGCACCCACATATGGTCTTTGCATGTTATTTTGGTAACTTGATGTCTATTGGATCCTCCGGGGTCGGACTTCCAGGTTCGGTGGCCTAGGTAGTTCCGGCATTCTCATGTCATCTGTGTTCTTTGTATCTATGCTTTGTGACACCAGGCGTGGCCTCCTCACGGGCGTAGCTTCCCGGTGAGGTTGTAAGTCAACTCCTGTGACTCCATGGTAAGAGGTCCTCCAGCGCCAGACGTGGGCTGGGAAGGGTATGTGCATACGAGGTTCACCCCCATCAACTCCGCCAACGGGGCTCGGAATGTGAGCTGGCTGGGCATTTCTCTGCTAACAGGGCCTGCATGTAGGCTAGTTGAGCTTCCCATTGTCCCGGAGCTATGTTTCTGATGTTTTGTTATTTTGGCTATGTTCTTTGCTTTTGTCGCTCAGAGTTTGGTATTTCCTTGGATTATGTTGTCATTGTCTAGTACTGTACTCACTAGAATCTTATGTTTGCTTGTGCTTATGTCTTTGTATCCAAGATTTCAGAGTATTTCCATGCATGCAAAGGCAGCCAGGGAGCCCCACTTTGTCATGAAGACTAACCCCAGTGAGTGTATGTGCAGTGAACAAGCAAGGCAGTGGTCGCGCGGATGGCAGCAATGTAGCTGAAGATCATGGTTGTGATCTGGAGTTATAAAGCTTTTGTTTAGCTTGCTTAGCAATATTTATGTATATATATTGAGAGTATTGTGGATAGTACATCCTTTGAATCTGTATTCTTGATGGACATTGGTAATTATATTGTATCTCAGTGAGGATGGATTTCTAGTAATGGTTTAAGTTTCGATTGTGCAAAAGGAAGATTCAATTCTTCACCACCATTAGCAAGCTAGAATGTGCAAGTTTTGACAAGATCCCGAGTTGCTTGGAGGGTTAACTCGGCAGGTTCGTCACAGTTGGTATCAGAGCAATATTGGATCTTTGGGTGTTGACATTGTGAATTATGGATTGCAGGTTTGGATCCTTGGGTGTAACAAGGTGGATTAAAATAAAGTGAAGGTATACAATGGTGCTAATGATTGTTATTTAAAAAACATTTGGAGATGGTATCCTCAGAAGGAGGAGCCATATGTAGATGCTTTGGAGTTAGGATGAAGGTGCTAAGGGAAGCAAATTTTGACGACGTTGAAGGTAAGATTTTTCTTATGGCATGTCTAGTAAGATGATAGCAATTGTACTCTAAGGTGGTGTTGGTAAGATTGGAATATGATCTTGGTAGAGTAGGTTGCTACACGAGCTGAAGTTTTGAGTTGAGTTGAGCTATGTTTGATCTGAGATTTGAATCAAGAAATGCTTCAGTAAATCTATCACGACCCATGAGGACATGGGTTAAATTTTAGAAGGGGAGACTGTAACAGACCTGGGCACTTGATGGGCCAGTATATGTACTTATGTATGTATGTACACATGTATAATATGTATCCAGCATGAGTTCAGGGTTTTGTCTATTTGGCAAAAGGATTGTTGCAGAGCATGAAGGCAAGGAGCAATTCTTAGAGCCCGATCTTTGAAGCATCATGTCTCGGCAACCCGAGATCCTTTTCAGGTGATCTTTATTTTTCTGGAAATATCTTCAAGTAAGCTTTCCTGAATGGGTCTGATCAGGCCGAAACTCATCCGTATGCAAAAGATATGACAGAAATAGTGATGCTGAGTCAGAATTGACTGCACTATGTATGTTCTTCTGCAGTTTGATCCTTGGAGTTAGAAGACGATCTTTGGAGGTGCAATCAATTGCAAGGGGTCTAGAGGTCTATGAATGAAGAAATTATTAGGTGGAGTTTTGCTATTGATCAATTGAGATGCTATGAGTTGCCATGATTAGTCTGTACATGATTTTTGCATGCGAATATTTATGAATTTGTTGGAGGCTCATAAGGCTATGGAAGATAAGTGGGTAGAAACATATCTAGAAGGACTGATTCAGAGGCAAGAAGATCTGAAAATGCTTGGGAAGTGCCAATGTGGGCCTGAATCAACAGATTTGGCATGTCTTGAATCTTCTTTGCTGGACATCTACAAGTTTAGAACTAACAGGTCATGTTTCATTTTCAGTTGTTTATATGTATTTACTTTTCTCTATGTTGCTTTGGTTTAGTATTTGTTGCTATTCTAAGAAGTTAATTAAGAAATAAACCTTTTGGATGGGGCTCAGTTGCCTTGTATATGGACGGAACCAGTGAAGACTGCCACAGATTGCTCAGAATAGTCACAAAAATAGTAACAGTAAGGAAATCTATTACTTTGAATGATTGTAATCTAATTGAATTAGTATGAAATATAAAGGTTGCTAACTTTAAAATGGTAAAGAATCTGACAGATTGATCTATGAGATGGCTCTTAAGTAGATCCTCTTTGATAGAAGTAAAGGAGAATATGAGCATCTGGGTAGGTAATCGGTGAGTTGAGAATGAAGCTCAAGAATTGTGCCATCTTTGTTGTTTTGGCTCCTAAAGGTGGAGCTATGATTCTGGATAATGTGGCAAGGATTACATGCAGTTGCGATCATCATGTTACATTGATTCT
Organism: Isoetes taiwanensis; assembly: GCA_021234155.1. Lineage (NCBI taxonomy): Eukaryota > Viridiplantae > Streptophyta > Lycopodiopsida > Isoetales > Isoetaceae > Isoetes > Isoetes taiwanensis. The sequence goes on from JAJEKV010000060.1 coordinate 7,215,798, forward strand.
TAAGTGAAAGTGCTGCGTTTTGAGATTTTTTGTTAGTTATGGAAAGTAGGCTTATAATAAAATGTATTAAAACCATTGCTCATGATTGAATTATAGCTATTGAGATGGAACTTTGGAGGTAAGGCATGATCTGGGATTGAATAGTTTGGCCAAGAGAGTCATAGGAAGCTTACGGGGGCTTTTGAGAATGGCTATGGCATGGAGCAGTGTTGACGTAACCGATGAAGCACATAGGTGTTGGATTCACATCAATATGACAACCATGCTTGTGACTTCCTCGACATGTTTGTATTGTGATCATAGCGCTCTTGATATGTTGGTTAAGGTCATAGATCTGCTGCCAAAAGGGCAGGGTTCAGCATCGATGGTTGGATTGCTATCAAGGTCTTCATCGTGGAGTTGCTACTTCAACATGGTTTAGGATGTATGAGTAACTTTGGCAAGGGAATTACATGAAGGTAAACATGGAGCATTGGATAAGCTACTTCAACATATATGGGCAACCTCAGCAAGGGGCAGAGTATGATCTAGGCCCCTGTGTTTAGTAAATATTCTAATGAACATCACATCACATGTCATGGTCTTTGCATGTTGTTTTGGTAACTTGATGTCTATTGGATCCTCCGGGGTCGGACTTTCAGGTTCGGTGTCCTGGGTAGTTCCGGCATTCTCATGTCATCTGTGTTCTTTGTATCTATGCTCTGTGACACCGGGCGTGGCCTTCTCACGGGCGTAGCTTCCCGGTGAGGTTGTACGTCAACTCCTGTGACTCCATGGTAAGAGGTCCTCCAGCGCCAGACATGGGCTGCGAAGGGTATGCACATACGAGGTTCACCCCACCAACTGCGCCAACGGGGCTCGGAATATGAGCTGGCTGGTCATTTCTCTGCTAACAGGGCCTGCATGTAGGCTGGCTGAGCTTCCCATTGTCCCGGAGCTATGTTTCTGATGTTTTGTTATTTTGGCTATGTTCTTTGCTTTTGTCGCTCAGAGTTTGGTATTTCCTTGGATTATGTTGTCATTGTCTAGTACTGTACTTACCTAGAATCTTTTGTTTGCTTGTGCTTATATCTTTGTATCCAAGATTTTAGAGTATTTCCATGCATGCAGAGACATCCAGGGATCCCCACTTAGCCACGAGGGCTAACCCCAGTGAGTGCATGTGCAGTGAACAAGCAAGGCAGTGGTCGCGTGGATGGTAGCAATGTAGCTGAGGATCATGGTTGTGATCTGGAGTTAAAAAGCTTTTGTTTAGCTTGCTTAGCAGTATTTATGTATATATATTGAGAGTATTGTGTATAGTACATCCTTTGAATTTGTATTCTTGATGGACAGTGGTAGTTATATTGTATCTCAGTGAGGATGGATTTCTAGTAATGGTTTAAATTTCGATTGTGCAAAAGGAAGATTCAATTCTTCACCACCATTAGCAAGCTAGAATGTGCAAGTTTTGACAAGATCCCGAGTTGCCTAGAGGGTTAACTCGGCAGGCTCGTCACAATTTGTGTTATTTTAAATTGGCGTAGGCATCTAAGAATGCCAATTGCAAAGCATGTTGGTCTAGAATGTTGTGTAGTTTTTATTGGTTCCACAAAACGACCAACAATGTCCAACAAAGAACATGAATCAGTTGAAAAAGATACCCGTAATTTAGACGTCATGTAAAACATCTGGTCTATTTTAGATTCTTTCATTTTAACAAAGCAACCCAAGGGAAGAAAACCTATATATATCATGTGCACTGAATTTGCAGTATGGTAAATCTCTGCTATGTTGATATTGTTGTGATTTTTCTATTTTCTGATGTGCATGTAGGATTACACATTTGGCTCTATGTGTATTTTATTTTATTTTATGTGTTTTTTTTTATTGTATGGGTCCCATGACCTATTGGTCTCCGTGGACATTAAAAAACTATTCTATTCTATTCTATTCTATTCTATTCCCTAAATCTTTGAAATCGTTGGATGCTAAAAAGATATTTGCTTTGTCAATAATTTACTTGAAATACTCATGAAGTTATAGCTAGCTTTCCAAGTCTAAAGGAGTTGTATCTAAAAATCTAAGCCTTAGTACCAATAGTTTATCTGGGGCTATTCATTAAGTTGTGGCTTGCTTGTCAAATCTGAAAGAGTTATCTCAAAATATTGTGAAAGGTGGTTAAAGAACATGTGCATGCATCATGAACAAACGCAACAAATGCGTGCTAATCACGAAAAGGATGCATCTATTATGAACAAATGCACGTCCCAGCTCTATAGGTCTTTCTAGATGTTCATGACACGTGAATATGGCCTAATGTTCATGACATGCATATTGGAGCCTGTGGCACTTTCCCAATAAATCACTTGCCAGACAATTGCAACCTGGATGTAATGTATACAACATACACACGTTTCTACTTTTGCAATTTTATCCTAGTCTGTGTAGCTTACAAAACTTTTGCAATTTTGTCCTAGTCTGTGTTATCTTACATAAGAATTATTGCCATTTTATTTATCATGACATTATCTATTAACACATATACAATGCGCTCACACTGAGGTTATTAAAAAAAAAATTGAAACCCTTCCAATTTTCAATGTGGAAACCCTTCCAAATTTCCCTGAAATCCGGAAGGGTTTCCAGTGAAGCACGGAAGGGTTTCCACAAAAATATTATATTTTTGGATTTCCAAGACAACCACCGTTAATTGATGCTTGTAATTAAAATTCTACGGCTCTGATTCAAGAGCCTTTTCAAGAAAAGTACCTTTTTTTGTGTTCTTTCTCTTACTCCGGCGGTTTTCCTTCCTTGCATGGAGATTGAGTCGGATTGAGGATTGAGGAACGCCAAATTTCCCTCGCGATCAAGAAAGCATCTGTAGGAAACACAGGGTCTGTAGGAAACACAGGGTCTGCTGAATCATTGGGAAAATTGCGACAGGTTTTATGTTCTTTTGCATCAAATATGAAGAAAAATTAGTTCTCAAATCCCGCTGTGAGCATTTCATTGTTAAAAAGAAGGATTGTCTTATGCAGATTTGAGTATCTTGATCCGTTTAACAAGTTTTATTTTAATTTTAATTAGAAACTCGGAAGCATTTCGTATTGGGCTGGAGCAGGAGCAGAGAAGAAGGACGAAAACTGGTATATCGGTAAGAATCTACAATACGACACTATCATAAGTTAAAGCTTGAGTTTTTGTTAAGATTGCATCCGCAACTGCAGGGTACGCCAATGACTTTAGGCCAATCTGGAGGGATTGCCCTAAAAGGAAGCCTGGCATATCTCCACTTTGTGCATCTCCTCAGTTTTGCAACAACATGGGGTACTTCGCTTTGGGTCACATTAATAGGCGGGATATTGATGTTCAGGTAAGGTTTTTTTCACGATTGTTGTTGAAGTTAAACTTCAAAAGCATGTACTTACTTTGCAAATCTCAGTTCAGGAAATTTATTGTCATTTGCTAACTGGATTTTGCTGTGACACCAGTATTAGAGTTTCTTCTTCCTGTTTTTAGAATGCATTTTCTGGTACGTATCTGATTCATGCAATATCTGATTAAAAGGTTCATTTATCAAAATGCACAATATTGAGAAGGCATTTACAAATTATGTGAATGACAAGCGGTATACTTGAATGCTCCATGGAGGTGATCTGAGATACTGCAAGGCTTGTATTATAAGGTTTAAGTCTTGGTACAGAACAATATTGTGTATTAGGTGCTCTGGAGACTAAAACCCCTTTGCATAAATCATATCAAGCTCTTACGTAGTAGGTTATTTTTCAAATAAATTCACTTATCTTCTGGAATGTTTTTTATAGTTAAGCATATGCTTTATGTGGACCTGATTTCCATGTTGATATGCAGGAATTTGCCGAGACATCAATTTGGTAATCTGTAATCCAAGCTATTTCTAGTTTATTTCAGGTTGCAAGCCATGTGTGCTGCAATATGTGTTGCAGCCTTTTCCACCTTGCATCCATGGAGCTCGTCTTCATCGGCTGATAAAACTCAAATTTTATCTCTGTCATGTTCTTTAATTGCAACAATGCTCAACCTTGTTATTTTTGAGCCCCTTACGATTAAAGTAACAAAGTCTTCCATTTGCGAATGTTATTGCTTTCACCATTTCTTGCAGGTAATGAAACAAAGGCATAAAAATGAGAGGGGTGAATCAATTGGCAATGAGATTGGTTCAGGTAAGAATCAGGAGGTGGCCAAACGTAATCCAGAGTTAGCAAAGATTAACAAAACGTTTTGGCATGGTTCATGGTCTTTCTTATCAAACCTTTTGTCTATTGGGGGATTTGCGATCCACTCCTGGTACCTGGCTTGCAGGTTATTTTGTAACATGGAACCATGGGACAAAGAGAATAAAAAAATGGCTTATAATGATTTAGTTGTTCTAAGTCTTATCTGGATTTACATTGAATATTTTCTCTTGGCTTCTTATTTCTGCATCTCTGAATTAAGGTCAATGAAGAAAGGCACTTCACGAGTGTTAATGAAGAAAGGACAGTTCCAAGAGAAATGCCATATACAAATTAAGCATATGCAACTCGATAAGTAATACAAATGAAACTTGTACTGGAATTGGTGTTCTAAATGCCTTGTTAAAATCACCTATGGCGTTTTTTTGCATCTTTGCTTGATGGCCATCAAATTGTGGAAGATTTCTTAGAATCTTTCAAATCAAAGGCCACCGACTATTAAAATAAAATTCCTGCTCGAACCATTGGTGCCAAATATACTTTGCTGTATTTGTTCAACACAACTTTGAATGACTTTGAATATTGAGAGACAATCTCCCAAAAGTGTTGGCATGCTTTGAGTCTAAAGTTTAACTTAGCTTTTGTATCATACAAGTCACGAGATAGAATCATGCCATGATGTTTATTTTCTTGTGTAGCCGTAAAGATCTTTGTACTGGTTTCATCAATAGAAGTACATCATACCGTTTTCTTCCTTAAATGTGCTCCACAAATGCACTAATGTATATATATCCTCTTAGGGCAGGCAAATGGTAGCCGATCATACTCCACATTTGGTCTTGCATTGTCTTCATCTTGTAAATCCTCAAAACTTGTAGCATTGTCAATATTTTCAAAAGCAAAATCACTTACAGTTTCGTCCGAATCATATAGTGATGAATCGGTAGAAGCATCCTCCTCGCATTGTTCAAATGCGTCAAGCTCCGGATCCATAAGGAGATGCAATGGCGGAGAGCAAAGCGCAAGAAGAGCATGCGCCCTTAGAATTTTTTTATCAAACGTGGAAACCCTTCCTATTTTCCCCCATTTGTGGAAACCCTTCCTATTTTCCCATGGCTTTGGAAAATAGGAAGGGTTTCCATTTGAATTAAAATTTGAATTCTCGGGTGTCGTGCATATTTATGAGCGTGCACCATTAATGGGCCGCATGCGCCTTGAAATGCGTGGTCCATAAATGTACGTGTCAATATTAAAAATATTAAAAAAAATGGAAACCCTTCCCATTTTCCTTGGAAACCCTTCCGATTTTCAAATGGGAAACCCTTCCAATTTTCCATGGAAACCCTTCCTATTTTCCATGTTTGGAAAATAGGAAGGGTTTCCATGAAAATAGGAAGGGTTTCCATGGAAACCTTCCTGGTTTTAATGAAAGCCGGAAGGGTTTCCATGGAAAATAGGAAGGGTTTCCATGGAAAATTGGAAGGGTTTCCATGGAGATTTGGAAGGGTTTCCATGGGAGGCCAACCCAAATCGGGCGTACTTAGAACCATCGTATACAATGTGTCTATTCAAGTGGCAAAGGGTATTATCTATCAACACGGGTGTCTATATAAGTGGCAACGGGTACAGCAAGACAACAATCAAGCAAATACCAATCAGTTTATCCATAATGGTCTCATTCTAACCATAGGATTGGTATATTGGAAATGGAAAGAAAAGCATCTAGATCTCTAAAGCATTAGCTATTTGAGATTTGAGCTTTTAACTTTATTAAAGGCTTCAATAGATTTCTGGAGCTTGATTGACGTACAATTGCAATTTGCAATGGACATTGCTATGACAATTATAAATAATGAATTTGTTGTTGGATAAAATAGTCGATTCAGTACAATTTGTAGGACATGAAAGTATTGAATAGAAAATATTATTCTTTGTGACGGAGTAGAAGAGAGCATCTAAGAAATATGGCCTTTATGCCAACCTATACTGGTTCTGTACAGTCTGTAGGACCTTAAGGAATTGAGTAGAAAATATTGTTCTTCGCAAAGGAAGGGACAAAAGGTTCAGTATTTGCATCTAAATATTAATATTTTTAGCTTGAACAATCTAAATGCCAATTGCACATAGTTCAAAATCAATGGGGACATCCTTGCCCTAAAGGTCTGAACCGAGACTCTGTTCTGCCATTAGTGTTTACAGAGCAACTTGTCAATTAGGAATAACCATAGGAATAATTAAAATAAAGAAGTAAATGATTAGATTTTTAGACCTTTGTATGCATAAAAGCATATCAGAACACAACCATCTGGAAGACCACGTGTAGCAGGGACATCTGCAACCACATGTAGCAGGGACATCTGCAAGACAGAAATACATGCAATAAGATAAACCTAGGACTTGGCATTTATCACTCAATGCATGCAAAGCACATGGAACTGTATAACAGCTTAATATACCCTCGGATACTTGGAATAAGTTGCGGAGCCAAGCATTTCATTTAGCATCAGGATGGTTGTTGTGGTCCATCTGGAAGCGCAGAAGATTGTGTGTCTTTCAGGGTTTGGATATTCCTCCTGCAGTTGTCCTCCAGGACGCACAAGCTAGAATTGCTAAGGCCTACCATTGCTCTTCACTTGCTCCTGCCAAGCGATAGTTGATATTTGAGTGTGTTGTCTTATGCATAGGCTGGTGGTTCTACTCAGTGGATCATGATTATCCTCTGAGATTTTATTCCTGATGTGCATGTGTATTTGGCTTTTGGCTTGGAGTTCCAATAAAGTTTGACGTCCTTCAAAATAAAATAAAATAAAATAAAATACCCCCTATATTAAAGCTTTTTCAAATTTTATAATAAGAAAATAACTAACAAAACAGCTTACATTCTGTTCTCCAAGTGCCTTTCATCTTCCCAGCGGTCCTGCTTGCTCAAAGAAAGTTATATTTGCCCAGATATATTTTAAGGAAGATGAGTATTGCTCGTGGCATGCTGCCATCTTTTCCTGCCTTCTCTATTCTGCAATTTGTACCTCAATCGAACACATGGAGGCAAACAATGCAAGAAGAATGAAGTAAAGGTCTTGTGTGAGCTAGGGTCTGTGTGAGCTGACGGCAGTGGTTTGTTGGTAATAACCTGCGATCGAAAAAAGGGAAAACGTTATGTGAGCTTGAATGATCTAATTGTCGAGATATATGATATCGAGATCACCATCTTGCTGCTAGACGTGATATATCAGCACTTACAGCACTTACATCACTCAGCACATAAAGCACCTTATCAGCATTGAGCACCGACCTAACTAAGTAACGGCTGTTATTAGTGGGCGGTGGTTGAACGGCTAATACTATTCTTAGTATCACCGTTTTGTTTATATCATTGTACTTCTGTATTGATATACAACATTGAATACAATTCTAATTTGCCTTTGTTTTGGGAGCTTGCGCTCTCGGAAATCGGCGTGCATCCTCTTCTCTCCCTTTCTTGGTGCAACCTTGACATGGTATCAGAGCACTAGGTGTGCTGAGATTGATTCAAGATCAACACAGCAATGGAGAAGGATGCAAGCTACAACCAGATTACCTTCCCTGGCGGTCATGCGATTCAAATCTTTGACGGCACAGGTTTCCAGCAATGGAAAAGCGGAATGATCTTCATTCTCAAGGATGAAGGAATTTGGGGAATTGTTAATGGCCAAGAACCTGCACCGGATGCCAAGAATATTGCTGATTTGCATGCTTGGCAGCGCCGAGATGACAAGGCAATGGCATATATTGGGCTCTCTTTAGCTGACTCTATCCTTGATGAGTTCCAGCAAGAGAATAGCCACGATTTGTGGCATGCTCTCATTGAGAAGCATGACCAAAAGACCCATATGATTGGGCATTTACATGCTGAAGCGGCGAATATGCGCTGGAAAGAGATCGAGAGTCTTGACCAAGACCGCATGAAGCACGCCTTCCAGCAGATTGAAGCTTTTGGAAAAGAGCATCAGATCTCACAATCGATGCAACTATTTTTCTTCCTCAGGTCACTACCTAATCCATTTTATTCTTTGTGCAGCAGCTTCATGCAAGACAAAGTTATGGGCTTCCATCAAGCGATCACTTCTATTAAGGAGGATATCATGATGAGGCAGGATGCAGGTAAAGATGATCATGCCACTCTCTTTGCAGCAGGGCATTCAAAGACTCAATCTATCCTAAATGGGGATGAGCACGATGAGGAGGAGAAGCACATTGGTAGTAGATTATCTCTTCCTATTAAGAATGAAGTAGTGGATTTAGATCCTTCTACTTTCTGGATATCAGACGATGCAGTAGCACCCAATAAATGGATGCCAATTTCTGATATTCCAGCACCTTCCAAGCAAAGATTAATAGATACCTCAGCCATTGAGCTAGGATATCTTGATGTGGCCTTCCTCTTCCCATTTTCAGGCAATGTAGCAACACTTCATCAAGTGGCATTCATTTCTGATACTTTGGCGGCGTTTATGCAAGGAGGCACTCAGGTTCTAACACCTGATCAACTGATTTTTCTGTTCGGATTACAGAAAATTCCAGCACTTACAGCACTTCCAACACTTTCAGCACCTGCAGTGCTTACAGCACCCCTGTTTTCTAATCACGGCGCAGATCTTGACACATCCGATCTAGGAGGAGATCTTGACCCATCTGATCCAGGAGATGATTTTAATCATCCTGATCAAGGAGGAGTTGAATATGCATCATATATGATCATGATTTCAAAGCAAGGAGGAGTAGTTGACTCTTTACTTCTAGCAACACTTGATCAAGGTCAAGCGAAGGTACTAAGGTTTGATTTTCATGGAGAATTTCGACCTAGCATTGTTGGAGTAGCTGCCTTTATGGTTGTTGAATCCATAAGTCTTAACGAAGTAATCATATCTGATGCTTCTATTGCCTATATCGAGGCTATGCATGGAAATAATTTTCATGTTCCTCTTGGCAAAACAATTATGGATATCAAAGACAAACCCTATCGACTTATTGTTCCTGATACAGTGGTTGATCAGCAGGTCTATTTACCTACCAGAGAGAATAGAGCTGATCTCTTCATGCGAACTTGGTTTGCGAGCCTTTCAGATGAACCTGATTAAGTGAGCCTTGACCAAGATTCAGATCTTATCTCCAGGAGGAGGAGGCTGAGCATGGAGATGGCGATCTCTCATCAAGGAGGAGTATCGAGATATATGATATCGAGATCACCATCTTGCTGCTAGACGTGATATATCAGCACTTACATCACTTACATCACTCAGCACATAAAGCACCTTATCAGCATTGAGCACCGACCTAACTAAGTAACGGCTGTTATTAGTGGGCGGTGGTTGAACGGCTAATACTATTCTTAGTATCACCATTGTACTTCTGTATTGATATACAACATTGAATACAATTCTAATTTGCCTTTGTTTTGGGAGCTTGCGCTCTCGGAAATCGGCGTGCATCCTCTTCTCTCCCTTTCTTGGTGCAACCTTGACACTAAATGCCAATGGCACATAGTTCAAAATCAATGCGGACATCCTTGTCTTAAAGGTGTGAATTGAGTCTCTGTTCTTGCCATGAGTGTTTACAGAGCAACTTGTCAATTAAGAATAACTATAGAAACAATTAAAATAAAGAAGTAAATAATTAGGTTACAAATGTAAGAAAGGAGAATGAAAACTGCATTCCACCAAATGAAAACTGCAACTCTTATTTTCAAATGCAATATGGTATTCAATCCCCAAAAAGAAAACACGCACAATAGAAGCTTCATAAGCAGGAAAGGAAGTTTGCTATTCATACCTTACAGATATAGCAAATGAGAAGAGGTTTGCAACCAAATTATCCTCTATCCTAGAACCCTTATTCAACATCTTGAACCCTAATCAAGGAACTATAACTGTAAGTTAGATATGTATGATTAGGTTAGATTTTATTCTGATGATTATCATGATATGAAGTTGTATGATGATGGTTGATCACGTTTGCTCCTCTTGTATTGGGAAGGGGGGTAGAGACCTAATAGCCTTACTTAGTGATGCTCCTAGTTAGACCCTTTAGTTCCTATTATATTGCGGCCTGTGCATAGGAACCCACTGGGCTACGGGGGCTATGATGTGACTCAGCACTACATAACGGGGCTAGAGGAGATACGGAGGGAGGGTCCCTGCTGAGCGTGGCTACTGGGGACCCCATAGCGGGCTAGGCTTATGGCCGGTCACTTCGTATGGGCCGGGCATGGGTCCGACACCTCCTGGGGCAATGGTGTTGCCCTGCCTCTCAAGAGCTGCAGGTGTTGGCCTGGCTCTTGTTTCGGGGGGTTAAGTCGGGGACGAATCGTGTGTCGCCACTATTCTCTAGCCGCCCGTGTAACCTCTAGACCCCAGGAAAGGGGAGATGCAACCCTTCCTGCCTCGACGGACCGGGGAGATGCAACCCGGAGTAGTCTTGATGGGTGGTGCCATGAGATTGCATACCCGGAAGGCTAGAGTCATGCCAGAGCCCAATTTAGCCCATCTGCAAAGTATGCAAAAGAGGGGCGGATGGAGTGGTCAACCCTAGCCATTGTCTATAGCCAGCCCCGCCATTGTTATGATTTGGTCTGCTCTATCTTGAGGCCTAGCCGTCAGTCTACCTCCCCATGAGTCTGAGCCTTGGGTAGGAGCTCTCATGTTTTACGGATATATTTATCTCTGTTGTAGCTATGGATATGTGGATGTGCTACCCTTCGGGGTAGTATGATGTATTGTTATTGCTAGTTCTGACGTTGTTTATGCTTCCCCTGTGATAGGAGCCCATAGGTGAAGGGCAGAAGCAAACAGTTGGAATATACGACCAGGCGCCGTATATTTTGTAGGGAGCGTCACAATGGTATCAGAGCAATGTTCTTGGTTGACCAAGAACTAGCACTGACCATGTCCCTAGTAAGTAGTCTAACATGCCTAATAGGGTGTGGAATGAAAATTTCCACCATGGAACCTCGAAAATAGGGGAAAATTTTTCTCCTAGGTAGTGGGTCCGTAAGAATAGGTTAAATTGTTAGATGGGAGAGAAAGAATGAGTCAAATTAACATTCTAGCAAAATTGGAGTGGAAATTATGCATCAGCATCAGATTTCACCTAAAATGGGTCGAAGAATCATCCCAATCAGAGACTCGGGTGAAAAATGGCGCAAATTCACAATTGACACTTCAAACCATTAGAAAAATTCGAATTTCATAGTATAATACAGCATCAGCCATACATTAATAAGTATGTATTGTAGGATAATTAATAAGGGGGGCTAATTAATAGGGCTATTAATGGTAGGAGAATATTCCCTAGAGCATCTTCCTTTTTAAATATCTTCTTGCCACCCCATTTTCTCCCTAATCCTGCCTAAATCTCCTTCCTTGATAACCAGCTTAACGTAATCAGTTTGCCTAACCGTAAGATATGGCGCGCACCAAATGCATAGCCAGAAAGTACAGCCCAAGGCGCACACCCTCGATGGCAAAGGCGGCGGGAGGAGGAAAATAAGTGCCCGAGCACCTTCGGCCGGGGAGGGAGGAGGAGTCGTCTAGCTCCACAGACGACAAGGAGGAAGCCCAGAGCAGCTCCTCTGTGGAGACACATCGGACGGACGAGACCGTCCACTTCGGTCGGTCGTCCGGCCAGGAGGAGGAGCAGCAGCAGGAGCAGCAGCACCAGCAAGAGCAGGAGGTGGGCACGTCGAGCAAGAAGAAGGGCAAGGAAAAGGTGGCAGAATGGCCCGAGGAGAGGGCCCAGAGGAAGAAGAGGGAGAGGGAGAAGGAGGCAAGACGGAGAGAGAAGCGGTCCAAGAGGGACCAGGACCGCCCAATAGGGGGACGGTCCACATTGAGGAGCCTCGTCGGGATCCTACCGACGAGGAAGAGGAGGAAGAAGAGAGCGAGGAGGACGGGCAGGAGCAGGAGGAGCCTGAGCAAGACGCGGGGGAGCCATCAGACCCCAACGCCCGCCCACCATACCCCAAGTGGCCCAAGCCACCCAAGGTTGTAAAGAAGCAGAAGGTGGGCGAGCGGGAGTTCACGCTCAAGCAGGACCGTGAATTCCAGCGTCGAAAGAAAGTATACCAGGAGTACCTCCGTAGGTGGAAGAGGTACAATGATTGGTATTGTAAGCAGAACGTACAGAAGGACGTTAAGGGCGGGCGACCAAAGAACCAGCCCAGCCGCCGCCACCACGACTGGAGCCGCCGAAGAAGGTCCATCATGGACCTAATTCAAGGCACGCCCATGTCTTTAGGGAGATTAGGCACTTCCAGCAGTGCACTAATCTCCTTATCAGGAAGACACCGTTCGAGAGGCTCCTTCGGGAGATCATGCAGGAGTTCCGGACGAACTAAAGGGTGACACCCCTGATGGTCCGAGCCCTGCAGGAGGCAGCAGAGGCAGAGCTGATCCAGCTTTTCAAAGAAGGCAACCTCTGCGGATCCCATTTTTGTATATATAAACTAAAACTATGAATGTATATAAATCTTTTTGTCTCTATAATCTTATCCCATATCTATTAAAGTAATTTTATGTGAATTAATCCTTGTGTGATATAAAAGTGCTTTTGTATAAATTAAGTTGTAGTAGAATCTTCTATATCATGCTTAGAATACTATCAGTTTTTCCAAGCCATCTTTTACATCCACCTCTGCTCAATCGCGCCCACCAACTTTGTTCGATGGTACGACAGTGCCAACCACGTTCGTGATTTCCCTGCTGAAGAGGCCTTCCATGTGTTTGATCGTCTCTTTGACCTTCATGCAACCCTGACCAGGACCCCTTACTACATTGATATAGTTTGCCAGTATGACCAGCAAATCTTACCCTGGGAACTTAGCCTTCCACCTAGAGGAGGGAAGTGGGTATCCTTAGGCTCGTTGAGCCAAGCTGGGGGCGGGGGAGGGGGGGGGGGAGATCCAGAGGCAAGGGGCAACTATGGGATAGGACGAGGGACATGCCCGATTATATGACTTATAGAGTCCATAGGCACAGGTATATTTCGGCACACGCGGCCCTCGCTCTATTCATGCAGTATAAGGCAATCAACAAGGTGGGGGAGCCTTCGATCCAGCCTTTGGACCTAGCGCCACTCAACACAAGAATGGAGCAAGACTAGATACATGAGATCGAATCCTCAGAGTACGACCATGGCACAAGAATAGGGGCATTCCAGATTGAGCAGGATTACGAGCAACTCGGAGAAGAAGACGCAGATTGGGAGAGCAGGGAGGCAACCAGAATGGAGAGATGCATAGCAAGACATGATGAAGACATTAGGCCGGCCACCAAACCGCCAATCGGCATCACAGCGCTATCGTCAATAGTAATCGAAGGGGAGGGATACATTTTGGCAAATGACATCCTCAACCTTCCATGCTGCCAAGAAGAAGGGCTTAGAATCGACGAGCTCTTAGGCTTGATTGCAAAAGAACAGGAGAGTGACTTCGTCGACTACTCCTATCAGGAAGTCCCAAGAGAAGTAGCGGAAAGACACTCCTACGCCAGGGAGACGATGTCAGACATCGCCGCCTACGAACACATAAGGGAGATGTATCGTCAACAGCAGCTGGTTATCCAAGAGGAAGAATTTCAGAAGATCCAAAGTAGGTTGTATAAGCCAAGGAAGGGCCCAAGCTCTAGCCGAACGGTTCGATCAAGAAGCATGTGGGAGGCATCCAGCGACATCAACTTGGAATGTGCAACCACTATGTGGAGGGACTATGAAGACCTCTTAGCATTAGACGTCTATGGCAGAGCGGCTCAAAGGAAGGGTACAGGCACGCAGACCATAGGAAAGGGTAAGGCACTCCGGTACTACCTCCCAGTCCTCAGCCAAGGGCAGATGATAGTTTTTCATAAGGAGTTCAGCCCGCGAGGGGAGGAAGCCGTGGCGCTCCTTATAAAGCTCTCTGGCTTCGGCCAGCACGCCAAGCTGAGCAGCCACACGGATCACATCATTCTCTTCAAGAGATCTGTGGTACTCCACAGCCTCGATTTTGCCAGGGGCTACTTGAGAGATGCACCATTGATGGTTGTTGCGGCAACAACAACCCCACTCCCTGCACCTCAAATGGCTCGAGCCCTCGAAGGTATCTTCTAGAAACATTTTGCGCAATGTCGGCAAAGGCCTTCGACTTAGGGACGTGAAGAACTTCTTCAATCAATGAAGGGTTCTTCAAGATGAACACTTTTGCTTTCATATATCATTAAAATGTATAAAAATGTCCTCAGTTCCATGTATTACTATATACTTCTAAGTTCTATATAATGCATAACTCTCGTATATTAATTGCCATAACTTGTCTTTAACTTATAAGTTGGAATTTTAACATGATTTCTTTTATACCTAACAATAATTGACCTTGTAAATAAGGTTGAATAATGTATAACCTAAGTAACAACATTGATGACCAATACTTGCAGCCAGGAATACCGGTTCAGGGTCTCAAGGCCAAGGCCGACAGCACCAGTGGCAACCTAGGAACTGAGAAGAAACAACTGCAGGTTTAGGACATTCAGCAAGGCATTCCGTAAGCACTATGTCCCGAGATCCCACACCAACAGACAGATACAGCAGTTCTATAGGTTGGACCAGGGTATTTTGTCCGTCGCTAAGTATACGGAGGAGTTCATGAGGTTGAGATTAAATGTCCCAAGGATAACAGAAAGGCAAGCAGTAGATGGGTATATCGAGGGCCTCAATAGCAACATCAAACGGCTAGTGAGGGCAATCAACCCAAGAACAGTTGGGAAGGCAGAAGATAAAGCTCTCAGCTTAGAAGAGGCACCAGTGACCCCAGCACAGAAACAGCTTCCATACAAAGGAAAGACAGCAGGGCAATATCAAACTAGACAGGCGGCCTCTACGCCAGCAGGAGGCCAGTACCAAGGGAAAGCTCAGGGGAAGTCTTTCGGAGACCGCAAGCCACAGGAAGGATCAAGGGGCAAGTCAATTAGATTTCTCCTAGACAGCATCCCAAAGGAGAAAAGACAGGAATGCATAGAGAAGAAATTGTGTTTTCGATGGTTCTAGCCAGGGCACCGAACGCACAATTACCCTTTTGTTATGCAGGCGGCACTAGCTGAACTTGCCGATTGGGAATCACCAGCCGAGGGAGATGAAGAAGAAGGCGACCAACAGGAACCCCAAGACTTCATAGAAGGTGAGTGTAAAATTTGTGCAGCCATTGAGTCAGGGGAGGTTAAGAATCAGTCTACAGTCATCTTGGCAGAAGGAATCATAGATAATAAGCCATATATAGTCTTAATAGACACAGGTAGTTCCCACAACTTTGCCTCTCCAAGGCTTGCTGCTCTCATGAAGAATAAGATCTTGAAGTCCAAGCCCAGGCCAATTAGCATGACAAGCGGCGCTATTCACCACACTAAAGGGAGGAGAATCAGTTTTGACATAGATCTTAGCGGAAGCAAGTGGCCGATGGGTGCCGAAGTGATGGACATTGGGAAATATGACCTCATAGTAGGAATGAAGTTCCTAAGGCCAGCAAAAGCTATGATAGATTGCGACTGCAACGAAATCTCTATGACGGCGCCGGACGGCAATCAATACATAGTAAAAGGTAAGAAGGTAACTTCAGCTATGCAATGTATCTCTATGAAGCAGTTGAGGAAAAGCATAATAAGGAACAGGGTGGATTACATCTTGAGGCTAGAGGCAGTTGACCCAAGTAAAGCAAAGGGAAGTGAGTTAAGTGGAAATCAGTTGCCTAAGCCAATAGCAAGGCTCATTAAGGAGTTTAATGATGTATTCACGGATGAAATCCATCAATTACCACCTTATAGGGGTGTAGAGTGTGAAATCACACTAGCTCCAGATGCTACGCCTACTAGCAAGACACCTTATAGGATGAGCATTCCAGAGCTGGTAGAGCTGAAGAAACAGTTGCAAGAACTGCTTGAGCTCGGATTCATAAGAGCTAGCGTGTCTCCTTTTGGAGCACCCATCCTTTTCGTCAAGAAGAAAGACGGAAGTCTAAGGATGTGTATTGATTATCGGCAACTTAATAAGCAAACGATAAAGAATAAATATGCTCTGCCAAGGGCGAATGACTTGATGGACCAGCTCCAGGGAGCAAAAGTCTTCTCCAAAATTGACCTAAGGTCGGGCTACCATCAGATAAGGATCAAGGAATAAGACATCCACAAAACCGCCTTTAGAACGCAGTATGGGCACTATGAGTTCACGGTAATGCCTTTCGGCTTATTGAATGCCCCGGCAACCTTCATGCACTTGATGAATGATATGTTCAGAGAATTCTTAGATGAATTTGTCATCGTATTTTTCGATGACATCCTAGTCTACAACAAGACCATTGAAGAGCATTGTCAGCACCTGAGAAGAGTTTTGGAGAAGCTAAGGCGGCATCGATTGTACGGCAAGCTTTCTAAGTGCCACTTCGCAACAGGCCGAGTGGAGTATTTGGGTCATGTGGTGTCATCTGAAGGGATCTCCACTGATCCAGCTGAAGCCATAGTGGATTGGCCAGCACCAAGGAATGTGGGCGAAGTAAGAAGCTTCCTCGGCTTGGCAGGGTATTACCGGAAGTTCGTGAAGGACTTCGCTAGGTGGACGTCCCCTCTGTCGGACCTCACCAAAGATAGGAAGGTGAAGGATTGGACAAAGCATTGGCTCGAGAATGTCCAAGCCTCCTTTGAGAAGCTCGGCACTAACCACAGCACCGGTCCTCATCCTACCAGATCCAAGCAAGGATAAGCTAGTGGCGACAGATGCTAGCAAGCTAGCAATGGGAGCAGTCCCCATGCAGGAGGGAAGGATAGTCGCATACGACTCCAAGAAGATGAATGATGCAGAGCAACGCTACCCGACTCATGACCAAGAGCTTTTGGCCATTGTGAGGGCCTTGAGAATCTGGAGACACTATTTGTTGGGAAGAAAGTTTCAATTAGATACAGATCACCAAAGTCTCCAGTACATCTTCACACAATCACTCCTGAATCTAAGACAAAGGAGGTGGATGAAGTTTCTCGAAGAGTATGACTTCGAAATAGTCTACAAGCCTGGCAAGTTGAATATAGCCGCAAATGCCCTCTCGAGGAGGCCATTTGAGGCAAGAACCCATTGCAATGCCATATCAACTCTCTTAAGTGAATATGGCAAGAGGATTGAAGAAACGTTGCCATCAGACGACGACTTTAAGGAAGTATCGGCTAGCCTCTCTAAAGAGGCAAGAACAGATAAGGAAAGGGAGACCTTCAAGAATTACAAGAAGGAAGGTAGCCTGCTATATCATAAGAACAAGTTGTGTGTACCAGGATCTTCGGGAGTAAGGAAGTTGATACTTCACAATACACACGACAGTCCCATAGCCGGGCATGCAGGATTAATGAAGACGTATTTCAAGATAAGAAGTAGCTATTTCTGGCCAGGATTGTGGCGACAGTGTGTGGCTATTTCTAGCCAGGATTGAATGTGGGCGAAGTAAGAAGCTTCCTCGGCTTGGCAGGGTATTACCGGAAGTTCGTGAAGGACTTTGCTAGGTGGACGTCCCCTCTGTCGGACCTCACCAAATATAGGAAGGTGAAGGATTGGACAAAGCATTGGCTCGAGAATGTCCAAGCCTCCTTTGAGAAGCTCAAAGAGGCACTAACCACAGCACCGGTCCTCATCCTACCAGATCCAAGCAAGGATAAGCTAGTGGTGACAGATGCTAGCAAGCTAGCAACGGGAGCAGTCCCCATGCAGGAGGGAAGGGTAGTCGCATACGACTCCAAGAAGATGAATGATGCAGAGCAACGCTACCCGACTCATGACCAAGAGCTTTTGGCCATTGTGACGGCCTTGAGAATCTGGAGACACTATTTGTTGGGAATAAAGTTTCAATTAGATACAGATCGCCAAAGTCTCCAGTACATCTTCACACAATCACTCCTGAATCTAAGACAAAGGAGGTGGATGAAGTTTCTCGAAGAGTACGACTTCGAAATAGTCTACAAGCCTGACAAGTTGAATATAGCCGCAAACGCCCTCTTGAGGAGGCCATTTGAGGCAAGAACCCATTGCAATGCCATATCAACTCTCTCAAGTGAATATGACAAGAGGATTGAAGAAACATTGCCATCAGACGGCGACTTTAAGGAAGTATCGGCTAGCCTCTCTAAAGAGGCAAGAACAGATAAGGAAAGGGAGACCTTCAAGCATTACAAGAAGGAAGGTAGCCTGCTATATCATAAGAACAAGTTGTGTGTACCAAGATCTTCGGGAGTAAGGAAGTTGATACTCCACAATACACACGACAGTCCCATAGCCGGGCATGCAGGATTCATGAAGACGTATTTCAAGATAAGAAGTAGTTATTTCTGGCCAGGATTGTGGCGACAGTGTGTGGCTATTTCTAGCCAGGATTGTGGCTATCTCAAGGCGACAGTGTGTGGCTGAAGATTAAGGTGAAGCAAGCCAAGCTTCGCATAGGGAACTGTAAGAAGCTTGCTCCTAAGTGGGCGGGTCCCTTTAAGATCTTGGAGCGGGTGGGCACCCAGGCCTACAAGCTGGATCTCCCGGCGCACCTCAAAGTCCATAAGGTCTTCCATGTGAGCCTCTTAAAAAGGTGCAACCCAAATCCTGATGAGGTTTTGGAAACTCTAACCCTGTTGGAAATGACAGACTTCTTGATAAGGTATTCAAGAAGACCAAGAGGTCTCAGTTCCTCCAATATTTGGTCAAGTGGAAGCACTTGCCCGTGGAAGATGCAACGTGGGTATTGAAGCAGGATTTAGAGAAGCAATACCCGGACTTCATGAGGGCGAGTCATCTCCGAGCTTGTCGACGCCGACTTGCCAGGTGCTTAGCTTAGTGTGCTTCTTAGTTAGCTTGAGTAGGGCACATGCATTCTAGCCAGTAGAGTGCATGTGCAAGGATCTTGGACATGTAGGCGATGATGGGATACGCGCCAAAGGCATTCTCTAGGCCAACACGCACCAAGGGTGCACATGACCAGGAGGGTCATGTGAGAGAGGAAGTTAGGCATGGTGGACAATGCGGGGCACGCGCACCTGACCATGGGGGGGTCATGGTGAGGTTTGAGTGATCATGCGCGATGATGGGATCGTGAGACGCTCCCTAGCTTAAACCCTCAGGGGCATGAGGCACTGGGGTGTACTCGATGTAGGGGATCGTGTACAAGGTAACACTTGATCATGGGCAATGATAGGACCATCTTAAATGGTCCTTAAGCTCAAATCTTATGGGGCCATGATCGAGTGCAAGGTAATACCTCAAGGAGGTAATTAGGGGGGTGGTCCCCTAAAACCACAAACTTATTAACTAAACTAACGTAATGTGCTACTCGTGCAGGCCAGTGATAGGGGAGCATCGAGGAGGAGCGCATTACGTGAAGATGGGGAGCCATGATTTAGACTTAAATTATGAACCCAAATAACTTTTGTGATAATATTTTGACTTATTATAAGGAGTAACCTTGTTAAGGCTATATAATTTTGTATAAGTACAAATATAGCCTATATTACATGTTAACTGTTTAATAGGAAGTTGATCATTTCAGTTAAATTGAAGTTGTATACTTATGTTGTTTTGCAGGGATAGTGTAGGTTCGTGACCTTAGCGTAATGCTGAGGACAGCATTATCCTAAGGGGGAGAGAATGTGACGTTCCAGGGAAATATACGCTATAAATACGTATATTTTCGGCCCATCACTATACAAGTCTACTTCGTAGCCTTGTATACCTTAGGAAGTGGCATGGGTGCATATCTAAGTTAAGTATATAACTTAGATAACCGTAGGATAAGGCCCATGTTTCACATGGCCTTATCCTATTGGGCAACCGCCACATGGTCATGCCCCATTGGAGCCATGTGGAGCCACGTGTCATCCCATGTGGACCCGAACCTATATTAACCTAAACCCTAACCCTAGACCTCTTTTCCTAGCCCTAACACCCTCGAACCTTCTTACGCTTTTCGAAACCCTCGTTTCGAAAGGCCGCTTGTTTGGGCATAGCCTAGTGCAAAGTCCCCCCCAGTGCGTGTATGATCCTGGAGTGAGCACGGGTTCGACCACTTCGAGGACCATGGAGATGCCAGGAATGGGAGGGAGCGCTTCGGGAGCAGGTATTTGGAGTAGTGTTCTTAGTAGTTCATCTGGAAGTTAGCACTCCATATGAGGTAGTATTTTGTATCTAGAGTAGAGCCATCCTAGAACCCTTATTCAACATCTAGAACCCTAATCAAGGAACCCTAACTATAAATTAGATATGTATGATTAGGTTAGATGTTATTCTGATGATTAGCATGATATGAAGTTGTATTATGATGGTTGATCATGTTTGCTCCTCTTGTATTGGGAAGGGGGGTAGGTACGATTTATCTGCGTTTCGAGATAATGAATGAGCCATGTGGCCCTCCCCTTTAATTCCAAAATAGCAGTAGTACAATAATATTTCACTTCTAATAATCCCTCATGCACACCGACCTTTTTGGGCATACAAAAGGATCAAAGCACCATAAAGGACCAAAACTCAAAATAAGTTCATAAAGATTTATAGGCCTCCGTTGCTGATGTCCAACACGACCCCAACGTGCCAAGATACTTGCAAAACTCGCAAAGGACGTCTCCACATCCATCTTAAGCAAATCTGTAAGCCTTCGACTCTATTCTGCGCAAAACGACAACCCCACCAAAACAAGAGTTCACCAAACTCAAGAGCCGTCCACTCATATAACGACAGCCTAACTCCATGGGGCAGCTCATGCTTATAGGTCCAATCCAACTCCAAGCTAACATGGCATAAGGAACCACTCCCGAAGAAAACCATCGTGACGACAAGCACATTCGTAACGATCGACCTCGACCTATAACCTGCAAAACCACCAGTCCAACATCCACGGGACACAAAGGCCCTACTCCAGGCACGAGGGCGGCCAAAACGCTAGCACGAGGGCCAAAACTCATGTCACAAGGGACACCACAACATCCACATCTTACCCCTACTACTAGGCATGAGAGCAAATATTACGCTGGCACGAGGACCATCACAACAATACTAAATCCCTTAATGAAAGAAAGACCTGAACACCAAGGCACGCCCAAAAAGGGCGACCACTCATGAAAAGAGAGCTACTACAAAATCAAGACTTGGCACAAGGACCACCAAACATGGCACGATGACTCAAGATCACCCACAATAAAAATACTAGGGACTGCCTCTAAAAAGAACAGAGAAATGAAAGCAAGTGACCAAATAAGAAAACAGTCGAGAATTAAAGGCCGACTATAAAAGGCCCAAAGGCACAAGAGGGTGGGGGGGTGGGACGAGCGACCTAAGGGGGACAGGCTCAACAACGGCTGATAACGACAGAGGAGGAGGCACCAGACATAAATACTATAGAGGGAACCTGTCAACTAGCCTCAAGAAGCGGATTTATCTGCTTATCTCGAAACGCAGATAAATCGTACTTCTAGAGTCTAGTTGAACTCCAACACAGACCAACAACCGTGCTGACAAAAGAGGCAGAAACAGCAAAAGAAAGCATGGTTGTTGGTCTTTGTTGGAGTTCAACTAGACTCTAGAAAGATCTAGTAGCCTTACTTAGTGATGCTCCTCGTTAGACCCTTTAGTTCCTATTATATTGCAGCCTGTGCATAGGAACCCACCGGGCTACGGGGGCTATGATGTGACTCAGCACTACATAACGAGGCTAGAGGAGATACGGAGGGAGGGTCCCTGCTGAGCGTGGCTACTGGGGACCCCATAGCGGGCTAGGCTTATGACCGGTCACTTCGTGTGGGCCGGGCATGGGTCTGACACCTCCTGGGGCAATGGTGTTGCCCTGCCTCTCAAGAGTTGCAGGTGTGCCTGGCTCTTATTTCGGGGGGTTAAGTCGGGGACGAATCGTGTGTCGCCACGATTCTCTAGCCGCCCGTGGAACCTCTAGACCATGGGAAAGGGGAGATGCAACCCTTCCTGCCTCGAGGGACCGGGAGATGCAACATAGAGTAGTCTTGATGGGTGATGCCATGAGATTGTGTATCCGGAAGGCTAGAGTCATGCCAGAGCCCAATTTAGCCCATCTGCAAAGTATGCACAGGAGGGGCGGATGGAGTGGTCAACCCTAGCCATTGTCTATAGCCAGCCCCGCCATTGTTATGATTCGGTCTGCTCTATCTTGAGGCCTAGCCGTCAGTCTACCTCCCCATGAGTCTGAGCCTTGGGTAGGAGCTCTCATGTTTTATGGCATATGTTTATCTCTGTTGTAGCTATGGATATGTGGATGTGCTACCCTTCGGGGTAGTATGATGTATTGTTATTGCTAGTTCTGACATTGTTTATGCTTCCGCTGTGATAGGAGCCCATAGGGGAAGGGCGCGCAAGACACCTTCGTGTCCCCTTCCTGCACTAGAGATACCTTAGAGTGCGGGGTAGACGGAGGGCCCGTGCGGTCGAAGGACCGGATGGGGGATTTCCTACGAAGTGTACGGCCGGGCACCGTATATTTTGTAGGGAGCGTCACAAAAGAACATGGGCCCACTCTAGACAACGATTGTACGTTGAATGAACCTTGCAACACAAATCTTAGTGATTCCATTGGTTATAGACTATTGCAAGTGGAGTAATCTCATTAGCAATAGCAGAATTGAACTTGGAATCCTGTAGCTCCAGAGGAAAGTTTTCAATACCAAACGAGATTGGGGCACTTAAGGCATATGGCATAGCTGGAAAGGATCCGGGAATATGTTGTTGATAGAGCAAGAAACATTTCCAAAGAGGATCAACACCTCGTTCTATGAGTTGAGCAGCTGGTTCAAAAGACTTAAACATCAAAGGAAAGCAATGCTGATCTTTTCCCACAAGCTTGATAGATTGATAAGCAGGAAGCCCTAGCTTGAAGGTGCCCAAATAACCAAGATCTCATGAGCTTCATATCAAAGAAAGGGCCAGTAAGTAAAGTGGCAACTAGCTGCTTCACATGTCACCAATGATCTTCATGGCTAATCTGCACCAATGGAGCCCCAAAACACCCAAAAGTTGACTTGGAATCCTGAATCTCATAAAAGATTTGATCTGGAGGATTGTTATAATCTTTGCTAATTCTAGGAAAACCATGGAAGCATATTACCATGGATTTTATTGAAGGGTTACCAAAGACCACTCACAAGAATGACCAGATTTGGGCAGTGGTAGACAGGTTATCTAAATAGGTTCATTTTATTCTGTGCAAGTCAAGCATGACCGCACCGTAAGCAAGAAAGAATTTCTTGAAGGAAACATTTAGGATTCATGGAATGCCGGATGCAATTATAACGGACTGAGATCCCTTATTTTGGAGTAGGTTTTAGTCAGAACTCTTGAAAAATCTAGGCACAATCTTAAAGTTTTCCACAGCCTATCATCATCAAACGGATGGCCAAACTGAGGTTGTGAACCATATTATCTATATATAATAATAATGGCGTTTTAGGATAGTTTGTGCGCGATCTTGCACATTGATTTTTGTTAGGTTATTCTAAATCGTTGATTTGCCTCTACGTTAGAGAAACCGTTTTTTCTTTTCATCAAACCTCAAACCGATGCAAAATGCTCACTGTAGCGATGTCTCCCTAGGCAATTTAGGCAATGACAATGGGGTAGGCAATGATGATGGGGAGCTTTTGAATAAGAAAGGGGCTTCAAATGTCGCTTCGGCGTGCAGAGTTTCTTTATACGGATGTGGCTTCGGCATGCAGAGCTTTTTTTTCTTTATATGGAAACCTCTGATTCATGAACCTAATATCAGATCATTGCTCGATTATGATTGGGCGGCGGCTTCTACCGGAATTTGCCAGATTCTTTATACAGGCAAACCTCTGATTCACACGTCTGAAACCATGTGGGCATTTTTAGATAGCACAATGAAGAAAAAGCAGTTGGAAAGGTCGCGTTTTAGGTCATTGGGTGTTTTAAAGCCGTAATCAAACATTTAGCATGCAGCTTCTTCCCTGAAATCTATTCCATCAAAGCTTCAACCAAGTTTGAGCTCCAGCTGTGAAACGATCTGTCATGCGATGACACGTAAGATTAGTTGGTGTTAATCTTTGTTTATGATGCTCTTCCTTTGATGCCTAAATTTCCAAGTGCAGGATCCTTTCTTCATCCTATGCCAGCAACCGATTTGCTCTTGAGGAGCACTTATTTACAAGCTTTGCATTGAGAATAGAGGGTTCCCAGCATTTCCATTTGGAGGAACTTCTCCTATTGCTCCTGTTTTTGAGCTAGGTTTTTAGTTCAGATCGTGCTGTTATATTGAGTTGGGCAAATTTGTAATGCAAGTATCTTTGGCAGTGTTGGAGATGGCACTTACTTCGGTGATGTGTGGATGCTAGATGTTAGCTGCCCAACCTGCAGTAGAATAGATGTGGCTGGATCTCAGCCTCAGGGTCGATTTTCTCATGTTGCTACATTGATAGATTTTTCTTTTCATCAAACCTCAAACCGATGCAAAATGCTCACTGTAGCGATGTCTCCCTAGGCAATTTAGGCAATGACAATGGGGTAGGCAATGATGATGGGGAGCTTTTGAATAAGAAAGGGGCTTCAAATGTCGCTTCGGCGTGCAGAGTTTCTTTATACGGATGTGGCTTCGGCATGCAGAGCTTTTTTTTCTTTATATGGAAACCTCTGATTCATGAACCTAATATCAGATCATTGCTCGATTATGATTGGGCGGCGGCTTCTACCGGAATTTGCCAGATTCTTTATACAGGCAAACCTCTGATTCACACGTCTGAAACCATGTGGGCATTTTTAGATAGCACAATGAAGAAAAAGCAGTTGGAAAGGTCGCGTTTTAGGTCATTGGGTGTTTTAAAGCCGTAATCAAACATTTAGCATGCAGCTTCTTCCCTGAAATCTATTCCATCAAAGCTTCAACCAAGTTTGAGCTCCAGCTGTGAAACGATCTGTCATGCGATGACACGTAAGATTAGTTGGTGTTAATCTTTGTTTATGATGCTCTTCCTTTGATGCCTAAATTTCCAAGTGCAGGATCCTTTCTTCATCCTATGCCAGCAACCGATTTGCTCTTGAGGAGCACTTATTTACAAGCTTTGCATTGAGAATAGAGGGTTCCCAGCATTTCCATTTGGAGGAACTTCTCCTATTGCTCCTGTTTTTGAGCTAGGTTTTTAGTTCAGATCGTGCTGTTATATTGAGTTGGGCAAATTTGTAATGCAAGTATCTTTGGCAGTGTTGGAGATGGCACTTACTTCGGTGATGTGTGGATGCTAGATGTTAGCTGCCCAACCTGCAGTAGAATAGATGTGGCTGGATCTCAGCCTCAGGGTCGATTTTCTCATGTTGCTACATTGATAGACGACAACATTCTATTCTATGGAGGGTAATGCTCTAAAAATTGCCTGACCTTGTTATGTAAATAATCTAGAAACTGAATCAGACTCAATTGTGCTTGTAGATGTGGCAAAGAAGAACGCCCCTTGGATGAATGTGTTACCCTCCATCTGGGCAGAGAAAAGTTCATACTTGGTTCACTTATGTTTAGACTCTCTAGAACTATTTCAGACTTTGAGAAGCTTAAACACATCAAAAGTGTAGCTGCTGAGCCCCTTGATCGAGTCCCGGCTTCTTCTTCAGAGATCCTTCGGACAATTCTGGTACAAATTTGTGTGCATTTTCATTTTACCTTTTGCTTTGAGATTGTTATACCTTGCTCATGTTTCACCATGAAAATGTCTTCAGTTAAGAAGGGATGAATTCAAACATACAAATGGAGTTAAAGCGGAGAATGGAGTGCATTCTCTCAAATCTTCAACCAATAATTTGCTTGTCGCACAGCCTGATTGTGGAGAGCATGCATTATCTGTGACCGGTATCTTTGTTCGCAGCAACTCAATTGATGTTATTGTGATAGACAGTATAAGAAGCTTTTGTAACAATGAGAGAAATGAATAGTGTCTACTACAGCTTAATGGTTTAGAAGCCATTATTTGTAGGTTGCTGCTTTAGTTTCCCGGGTGAACTTGAGGGAGAAATGGGTGATTCTCATATGGCTGTATTAGCACGATTGATGAGTCAAGCATTGTGTAAGTTGACACATTCTCTAGCACGCTCACAGACCATTCTAATCTTTTAATCTTTATAGTAATATTAAGTAGAAATATCTTCCATCAACTTTGTCCAATTTGATTTGTTCTCTTTTTTTCCCCTCTGCTTTACATTATGATGCAATTTTGTAGATGAACATGTCGGTTTCTAGGAGCACTGTGGCCTTTTTAGAGCTACCAAACATTATTTAGGATCCTTGGTCTATGGAGTACCAAAGCAGAAGTAACACTAGCGCTTATTTTTGTGCATTTTGGAACTTATCTTGGCTGGACTACATAGATCATAGATTGGTGATAATGCACTCATTTTTTACATTCCAGATCCAGTCAAAGATGCAAACTTTTGGGAGCTTTGGAGATGCATTAGTTCACAATGCTTTGGAGTTTTATGCTTTAGTACGATTGAACATCAAGAAGACTGGCTTAGTAAAGCGTGGTGAAGAGGTATGAATGGCTTAGTTATCAATGCCTTGTATAAAGTTTGCAATAGCCCATGCAAAGTTTACAATGATGTTATGTTGTTCTACGTAATGATTGAGTTGATTTTAAGCTTTCAGTAAATAGGCATTGCATGACATTCTGCAAAACCAAGCAAAAAGAAATTTGCACAGAGGGCCAGGGATGCTTTGAAGGCTTCAATATTTTGCAGTCAATGATCCTCCTTGGCAATAACATAATTACTAGAAATAAGCATGAGGACTTGTAGTACAGGTATGTTTTTAGATCCATCCCAATTCATAGAGTACCTTGAATATCCATATGTTCATAGAGTAGGACTGTCCAAATCCTGAGTGTGGTGCTGAAAATTTTATGGCAAATCATTTTGATCGCCATTACTGTTGAAAGTATGGGCTCACATACGTCTACCATAAGGCCAGAGGAGATTAAGTATCTATGGTTTTTGTATTGAGTTTTGGAATGAAAGCACTTCTAGGAACTAGCTCTTTGGTCTGTTGTAGACTGTCAACTGCCTGTGATTAGCTTGTTTATGATGAAATAACCATGTCATTCATCTGGTTGCTACTTGTAAAAGCTTGTCTAAAGCAAATCAAGAGTGCAACAATGTTTCAAATCCTGATCAAAAAATATGGGGTGCAATTATCGAAGCCAATTCTAAGCTTGGAAACGTTAATGTGGTGGTCTCTTTGCACGCGGCAATGCAACACCAAGAAAAGAGGCAGCGGTTTGTCTCGTGATTGCAGGTGTTGTAAATGCAGCTGGCATCACTGTGGCAAATGGCATACCTTTTTAAACTATATTTTGAAAAACTTAAGGGCTTAGCAGTATACTCTGCCGCCTTATTGGATATCGCTATCACTAGCATGTGTAACAAGCATGAACTATGCCAGCAGGTTTGGCAACGGAGCTTTTCAGCCATTTGGCTTTGCATCACTGTGGACAGCAGTATGGTATATATGGGACAGGGTTAGTCCTATGGCCTCAATGTTATCTCTTGCATATAGCCAACATGCTTTTGAACCATTTATTATGACTGCAAGAAAATAACGCATTAAATAGAAAGAATCATCGAAGGACATCACTTAGATTCGTACATTACTTAGTTTTGTGGATTTTGATTTTGTTAGGAAAGCTATCGTGCAATTGGACGGCGTGCAATCAAGTTGGAAAGAGCAGTAGAGCGATGCATAAATGTATTGCTTGAGGTTATAAAGCTTAAAGTTAATTATGTTGTGCAGGAAGCATCAAAAATATATTTCGGCGCTACCCAACATGTCAGGCATTTTACTCCCTGTTTCTTTATCATTGATACTGATTTGGTCAGCAAAATAATATCTTACTGTCTGTTTTAGGTATGAATCCATGACTGCTACAGTTTGTGAGAACCTAGATACATTGGATGAGTCAGAAGCAAAGGTATAGACAAATTTCTTCGAAGCTTATTACAACTTGGACTCTTTGTTTAAGTAATTGGCTTCTTGTTAATTGGCATTGCAACATCACTCTGTCATGCCACTTACTAAAGCATGTTACAGGTTTCAATGATATGGATTATTGGAAAATATGCAGAACATATAGACAATGCTGGTGAGCTACTTGAGAGCTTTCTAGAAACCTTTTCTGAGGAAACTGCTCAGGTGCAATTGCAATCGCTCACTGCAGCTGTTAAATTGTTTTTCAAAACCTGTTGGACAGGGCTTACAGATAAGTGGGAAGCTTGTAAGACGAGATGGCCAAATATTTTATAGTATTAGATTTGAAATAATGCTGCCACTCCGTTGGATGGTATTATGATTCAATTTAATAAGAACTCTTTTGGCCTTGCGACTGTGGACCCTTCAAATCGACTGAATTTGAAATTGAGTTTGGGAAGGGTATAGGGAAAGAAGGTGAGATAATAGATCTAGGTGTGAGCCACAAACTTAGTCCAAAGTCTTCGAACTGGTATTCTTATAATAGTAAACAAATAGCAAACGGCAGAGAAAAGCAAAGGAATACCTAAAAGAGCAGGGCATATAGACCAGTTAGACATAATTTTAAAGAAGACATTAATGGCACAGCTTGAGCGTAATGGTCTCAATTTTAAAGAAGACATTAATGGCACAGCCTGAGCGTAATGGTCTCGATGAAAATGAATCCGAAGATTTGGAACTTCTGGAGGAATCACACGAGGAACAAATGATGGTTGGTAGCGCTTGAATTTTTATATTGAATAGGCGGCTCTTCTTTTTTTGTGTACATTAAAGTTGTTTAAAGAATCCATGTTGTGGAAATGGATTATTTAATGTTGGCCCTCCTGTAAAGTTGAATTTAATGAGACAGATTCAGTCACAGGAGGGCCAATTTCAAAAGGCTTTAAAGGAGGGCCAACATTCTTTAAAGATCTGAATTTAATCATGTGGCTGAATTTAAGCTGCTGAGACAAATTCACCCACAGGAGGGCCAATTTCTTAGCTCTAATGGATCTGGCTGTGTCAGCATTATCAAAAGAGTTCTTTGATTTAAGTATTTGGTAATGTTTTTGCACCTTAGATGCTAAAATCTAGGTCATGCATTGTGCTTAAGAAGTGATTTGAATATTCTCTTGTTTCCATTCAAAATGTTTAAATGTTCATATTTATGACATTTGTGTTCATATCTTTGTTTGTTTTGATTTAAAATTCCTTATCGATGTTCTTTTACTTTCAGGAAGAAGGAAAAGCTTTTAAGGGACTGCGCTCCTGTTCCAATAACTGTTTGTGAGCCCCAAGTAGTTGTACAGACAATGAATGATTCTTGATGATGGTTATCGCTGGAGGAAATATGGTCTAAAAGTTGTTAAAGGAAATTCAAATGAGGGTATAAAATTAGTTGGTATTCCATTTTAAACTAAAACAATTTGTAACATGCATTATTAATTTACTAACATGTTGTTTGTTTCATCTCATGACATTGCAGGAGCTATTACAAGTGTACAAATTTAGGATGTCCTATAAGAAGGCATGTTGAAAAGGCATCTAATGATCCTAAAGCAGTCATAAGTACATATGATAGAAAACACAATCATGACGTCTCTGCTGCAAGAAACAACAGCCATGACAGAGTAAATATGGATGCTATGGCGGCAGCACCTGTCCTTGCAATTGAGGCAGATGTATCCTCAACGTCAACTTCATCTACAAACTATGATCATGTATCAAGAACTGGCAGGGAGTTGCCAAAAGAGAAAGTGTTGTCTGAGACCAAAGTGAAAATTGAGCAGCAAATGACGAGAAAAACTCGGTATCATATGGAATGATGTTCTTAAGTTTAGTAGACATGAGTAGCATGACAGGCGCCACTATGCGCCACTATGAAGGACCCAGTTAGGCCAAAAGAAGAGCATATGTCAATTATGAATGATTCTTTGCACTTGCCCCCAACATTTCAAGGGGCGTCAGCCTTAATTTATATCGCAGATATTGGAAGTAGCAATGGGACAAAAAGCTGGTCTTGCAGAAAGACAATTTGTGCGTCTCAAAAAATTAGTATCGAACATGCATATTATTTCAACAGCCTGTAAATTGCCATGGTATTTCCATGGCATCCTATTGGAGCCAGAAGTATAGTCCAATGTTAAAGATTTTTGCGGTTTGTGTAATTTGCCAACTGAAGTTATTGTTTTCCTGCCATCAGCAATTTTTCTAACAAGATGGTTCTAGAGGGAAGTAAACAATGATAGCTATGTTAACGTGATGTCCAAATAGGTCACGGACAAGCATGGTGGGTTTGAGACATTTATGTCAAAAATTGATTCAATGGGATAAAGTTTTATTCAAGTCATTTGGGTGGGTGCACATTCCCGAATCACTTAAATCAAACATGTCGATTAAATCATTTAAGGTTATGCCTTTGACCTTGGCTAGAAACAAAAATTATGGTATTGTAGAGCATATTATGCCAATTTACATTTAGTAAAGAATTTTGCATATGATTGCTTTGGAGTGGTGGATGAACCAAGGGGAATTCACATAGTTTTAGCCATATGAAGATGGTGCATGACTCCAAGGGCTTTTTTTAGGCTTGAACTATTCATATACATCATACATAGAAGGATCAAATGTGTTGTCAATATTTGATTCTCTTGCGGTCGAGTGCAAGATTGTAGGTAGAACCTATGTCTTTAGATGCACCAGAGTTTCTCTATAATTGTCTGATCCCTATAACATGGACTTCTAATTGGATTGTGAACTCAAAGCTGTCACAACTCCCATGCAGAAGTCCATTGATATGGAGCCAATGGAAAAATGTTTGCTCATTAACACCCTATACATTTGAAATGCTATATTTAACACATTGTTTGAGTAATATGTGGTCTATATAATATTTATTTATATTTATGGTTGCTGTTAGTCATAAACATGCCTGCATGTGCCTGGCAATGTTGGCTTCCTTCAAACCTCTTTTTTGTGCTCACTACATAGACTGCTATTATTACCAGTTAGTCGAGGCCTCTCCAATGAGGAAAATGACTGGGTTCATCACGAGGCAGGGCTTTTTAAAGGCTACTTTAAAAAGGTTTTAGTTTCTCTTTTATTGCAGGAACTCTAGATTGCAGATGGTTGCATCATCTAAGAACATGGATTCATGCCTGGTCAATTGCAAGTATCATGTAGATGTTCAACTTGTGCCAAACGTGAGCTTAAGATAGTGCACTTTTAGGAATGAAAAACAAAAATTAAAACGTTAAAATAAACTTTCATCCTGCATAAGCAATCTCTAAACCAAGTAATTAGAGTGACTTATCATGTCTTCTTTGCAAGTTTGATTTAAACAGTATATTGCAATGGGAGTGCACCATATTTGCCATGTCACATTGTATTAGTATGGGGTAACACACACAAAAATTTCTCAGGATTCCACCATTTTTATTGGTTTTTTAAAGCATGCCTGATGAAAAGCCCAGCAACGCTGGGCACTTTTTCTAGTTGAATATATGCTCAGAGCCTATGTGGTAGAAAGGCAAAGTCAACGGAAAGAGTACCTCTATCTTCTGGAGTTTGCCTATAATAACACCATCCATTCAGTTGCTCAAGGAACTCCTTTGGAAGTAGTATACAGATACTCTTTGGAATCCCCTATTGCAAAATTAGGAGGAGAAGTACACGCTTCGGACGAAGCAATTATTGACTTTGCGGATATCTTACAAGAGGTAAAATCCCGAATCCAAAAGAGCCAAGAATGAATGGTTTCCTAATTTGCAAAGAAATGAAGGAAAGTCGACTACAAAGAAAATCAATGGATTTGGATTCATCTTCCTAAGAAACACTTATGGAAAATGGGTAATAGATATGTAAAACTGGTACCTAGTTACTATGGTCCATTTCAAGTTGACGACAAAGTTGGTGAGAATGCTTATCGTTTACACTTGTATAGAAAGTGGACTAACCTGCATCCAATTTTTAATGTGGAAATACTCAAACCCTATAAGGGAAGTGAAATTTCTCCAGAAACTCCCAACATCAAGGGTGATGAAGAACTGCTTGAAGCACCAAGATAAGGAGACTCAGACTTTCTCCTATCGAAGGTATTTTGTGAAATTCAAATTTCATCCACCCTCTGATGCAGCATGGTATTCTAAGGTCCAACTTAAGGAATACAACACACTTGTGGATGAATATGAACAAACTTTGAAAGATTAACAAGCAAAGTTAGGAGACATTAAAATCTTTGTATGTGGAATACTTTAATATTAAAATTGCAATTGCTTTATCAAAGAAAATATCTAAAGATTGATATACATAGTATTCTCAAATTCTTTATTAACGATTATAAAGATATCAAGTCCTCTAAGTGAATTGAGGCAGGCAAGGCTACCCGCTGAGTTTAAGCATATCATTAAGCGGAGGAAAAGAAACCAACAGGGATTTCCCTAGTAACGGCGAGCGAACTGGAAGGTGCCCAGGTTGAGAATCGTGGCATTTTGCGTTGCGAATTGTAGAAGTAGAAGTATCCTCTGCGGCGGACTGGGTCGAGGTCCCCTGGAAGTGGACGCCTGAACTGGGACTATTCCTTGGAGAACTAGAATAACCACCCTTAAAGAGAACTAGAGTGCACAAATTTTCCTCGAGATTAATGCGGACGTTTAATCTCAGAAAGGGAAGGATTGTTATGGCTTAATGCCGCGTGGGGGAGTTTCTCAGGCTCAACACATTTAGACCTAGCTTATTTTGTGAATCTAAGAAATAACTTATATGTACTCCTCATGGGATAAATAAGTTAAAACTTAAGCTATGGAAATATTATGCTCTAAAAATGTCAAGTGGTTGATAACAGTCATTGACCCATTTAATCAAACTTGTATCAGACCAATGCCGCTTCACCAGATCCGCTTGAGAAAGGGTCGATCTGACCCAGCAAAAGGTCAATTCCCTTTTACTCATAGCCGAACCCTTATTATCTATTCCTATCTATCTTTTTCTTAGCTATTCACAGCCAAAAGGGAAGATTCAAGAAAAGGCCAATATCTTCCCTTAAATATAAACGTTGCTCCTACCATGGGGAATCAGATTCGTCTGCTGCATTCCTAAGCTCTACGCCATTATCTATTGTTGTTCCGAGCTTAAATTGAGTCAAAGATGAAGAATTCTTGTTTAGTTGTTGAGCTGGCAAGATAATGAATTCTTGCTTGGATCCGAGCCCGGTTGGGAGGCAAATCATCTCCTAAAGATTGGAGTGTCTATTTCAGTTTTTATTTTTGTAATTTCAAAGTTATTTGTGTCCGTAACATTTTTCTAGCTAGATATCCATGAAGTCTTGCTTGGCTTGTAATTGCTGGAGACAGGACACAACTTCTTTCCTATTATTATCCATCATGGTGGCAATGGCCTTTGAGATATAAGATGAGGTGGCTGGAGCCGCCTAGCATTCGTAAAGCCACTCAGAGAACCGGACACCCGTAATTCGAGCCACGTGTCAGAGGGTCTCCAAGGTGTAGAGGTCGATGCAGGCTGAGGGGTGGAAGAGGATGTCACCACCATAGGCTATTGCGGGGAAAGAGGAGGAAACTCCAACGTGCATTTGGACATACCACTTGCCCTAAGGGTATACCAATTTGAGGGATTGCACCACCATCAGGGCATTACCTCCACGGTTCCATGCCAAGGAATTTCTAGTATGCATTGGAAGTGCCACTTGTGCCACATTATTTTGAACAAGTATTACTAATTGCATGTGTTCTGAACAGAGGAGCATTCTACAGGCACGTGAGATCTCAACCGACACGAGGAACCGCCAACATATGTTGAAGGTGCCGCTAGTCTAGAACCAATTCCAGCAGATAAAGAGGGCCTTGCCTAGCTCAAAGAGCTTCCAACCTGTGTTGGAAGTGCTAATTGGTAAGGGCACACCGCCTAATCCGGGGAAGCTCCAGTGTGTGTCGGAGATGCGACATTCTCAGAATAGTATCCAAAACGCACATGTAAACTCTAGTCTCACCAGACATATGGGCAGAAGCAGAAACTATAATCGAGGCTGCTACACTTGAAATAGAAACTGGAGTAAGCAGCTGAGAAGAGGAGAAGGTTGGAGCTCCTGTCTCGATTGAGCTGATTGCTGGCTCATCCGTGCATTTTAGGAAAATCTATAGCATGTTCCTTTTCAATCCACCATGTACCCTGCTAGAATTACTAGAAGAACTTTTTGAAGGGCTGCGCTGGATCTTGTCATCTCCATGAAAAGTGGATCGTAGCTTCGGAGCTGAACAATCCTTCCAAATGGGCCAACCTCTGAAAAGCTTAAGCATCAGTAGAGAGAGTGCTCAAAAAGCTTTCAAACAAGCCCAAAACTACCACCAGGCGCGTATGAGTTATAAACAAAAGAAAATTACAGCCAAATCCTAATACTGCCAAGAGAGGGCTGGGATTGTCAGGCGAATTTTCTCCATCATAACAAT
This sequence comes from Isoetes taiwanensis, assembly GCA_021234155.1. Lineage (NCBI taxonomy): Eukaryota > Viridiplantae > Streptophyta > Lycopodiopsida > Isoetales > Isoetaceae > Isoetes > Isoetes taiwanensis. The sequence continues at coordinate 7,250,477 of JAJEKV010000060.1, forward strand.
AAAATCACCATACAAAGATAAATCCAAAGAATTTGATTAATTTTTCTCAAACAACCAATATATTCCTATTAAATTGTTATGCCTTTGAGCGCTTCTAAACTTTCTTCAGTGATACATTTGTTTGACCATGTAATATGGCAAAACTTTATGCTAATGACCAACACACCCTCCTCCTCACTCTGTTGATATATTGAAAGTGGGATTCCTGGATATAAGAGTTGGATGTATGAATAGCAATTTTTACATCACATCCCATTGGCGACCCCCCATACTAAGCACAATAACAGGGGGTTCTAGGGGGATTTGATATGGATGCATAAATCACTATCCCTGAGACCATAGACCATGCCCCTGAAACATTTGAATAGGTTATTATTGAAAAAAAAAATATATTCAATAGAAAAAATAAGCACATTAGTTTGCAAGTAAGATTGGTTAAAGCGTTCTTATTAGGATATTGAATTGTTTTGGGAGAGGTTCGAGTCTCTATATCTCAAAATCTGAAACCTTAAGCGAACTCATATAAAGAGGAGTCCCGGTATTTCATATTCCAAAACCTTAGGCGAACCTGTATTCCGTGTTTCAAAATCATAGCACCCCCAGTCATAAATGACCATAATCGAAATATGATGCACTTAGAGGCTCCAACATACAATCTGGGCCATACGATGGACAAATCCGACGACTGAGGTAGTCCAGGTGCACCTCGTTTAGAATATCTAGCACAACAACACATAAGACATATGATATATAGTGCTCCATCTGCGTATCCTTGTAAACCTGAACACAACGATCAGAGATAGGAGGGAGGAATAAGAGAGGGAGGGAAACACCAACAATCTCTCATCCACTTCTTTCCCATTGATTGCCGCCACCCTCTTTTTTTATAATACAAATGAAAGGAAGCAAATAAAAGATGTTATGGTCAATACATACAACTTTCGACTTCATATACACCTTGTATATGCTATATACTTTATGATTAATAAGTAACCATTTATCATCTTGTTTAAAATTTTAAGTAAAAAGCTATTCTACCATTTAAGGCCTACCCATATGCAGCTCGGTTCCAATTAAAGTCAGGTACTGCTCTCCATATATAACATGCAAGTGCTTTTGCAAAAAAAAGGGGCTAAAGTCGTGGAGACATCTATAAATAGAAGCTAAATTTAGTTGGACATATCTCTGCAACAAGAGCTCAGACTAAAGCGATTCTTACTTCTTTGGAATCGTCTCGGCGTTTAGTTTCTGAATTAGGGTGGCACTTTCAACGATTCACGTGTATGAGGGAGCAATGTCCGAAAGTATGACAAGGGGTCGCAGATGACTACTTTATCCCTTAGCCATGAAATTTGATTATAGAGAAAGCCATTATTTTTCCCAAAGCTTTTTGCTACTCACTTTCATGAGTGCAACCTTGTTGCCAAACAAATTCACATATTGTAATGGAGGCTTTGCCTCTTAATTGTTAAAGCCTTATTGCTTAAGCTTGTGGAGAGCCATATCGCGGAGATATAAGAGCCCGGTTGGGTGGTGTGCTCAAGTTATGGAGGCTATTCATATCAAATTTTGGTATATTTTGCAGGATTGCCTAATCGTGAAGGTAACTGATCATTGTTTATTGTTGATCTATCGAAGAGCTTCTAGAGGTTATATCAAACTTGTTTGCCATAGAGCGACTAAAATAGAAAAACAAAAGAGAAAAAATAGTGTTGTTGCACAATCACAACTGGTATGTCTAGGGCATAAAGAAACTATGATGGAAAATGCTACGCACAAATCTTGTGTTTTCTCATTGGATCCCGTAGAGTATTATTGAGTCCCTTAAAGCTTTGCATACATCCCTCAAAGCTTAGAACATTTCTAATTATGGTTGTCCAAGGAAATTCAAAGATGAACAACATTATCAAATGTACCTTTAAAGATGACCATTATTAAAGGTTGCGCTTGCTAAGTACATGGGTTTCAATGCGGGAGTTCAAATCTCTCAGGCGGTGTAGCCTTGTTATGCTACATTGGAATTTATATTTTGTTCAAGAGAATACATTTTTGGTTTGCTGTTATTATATCTCCAATGGGATGATCAAGTCCAGTCGATTCAATTCCTTTGAAACCACACACTGTGGATACATCTATAAATAATATAGATTTTGATGCTTTGTGATATGGGGGGTGTAGCACAGATGGTAGAGCGCTCGTTTAGCATGCGAGAGGTATTGGGATGGATGCCCAACTTCTCCAACTATTTTCCCTGTCCACGAGCTTAAGCAGGAAATGGAGCATAAGAATGAAGAATGAACTTCCTCAGAGAATGGCCAGGTGCAAAAGCTCATGCTAAATAACAAGCAAGCATATTTATAAAGCATGGCATAGAGCCTATGCTATTCCAATGTTAACATTTTATAAGTGGCAAAAGCTTTATTTAGCTGGTCATCGAGTTGCTGAATAGGGTAATAGGGGAGAAACCGCAATCTTAGCAGAGTGTCCTGATTGCATATGGGGAGCCACACTTCTTAACTCACATGCATTGAGGACTAAAAAGGACAATAGCTTTGGCAATGATTTTCTGACTCCAGCTAAACAACTAGTTCAACCTAAACAAGTACCTCAAAGGCTCTATTTGCAACTAGACATTGCTCTGGGCAGACTAAGAATAAATATCTCTTCTCATACCTTTCTTATCTTGTTTGTTTGGATGTTTTTGATCAAATACAACTTGGATTTGTGATGGTGGGCCACACACATGATGATATTGATGCACTCCATGAAATTTACTGCATGGCAGGTCGGATGCACTAACTGTTCTAGAGCTAATGCAACTCTTTCAAGAATGTAGGACCAAGTCACCAGCACTATACTTTGTTATCAAGATTTCTGACTGGAAGACATTTGTGAAAGGCTACATTCTAGATAAGAAAGATGGCTTGATTGGTCATTTGCAGCCGTTACTATTCAAATTCAAGCATAATGTAGTGGTCTTATTCTAAGCTCAGATTCAAGGTAGACTTGACCATCTCGGGTCTTCAGAGGTGCTACCGCAAAATGTTTATTAATCAATGAGGCTCGGCATCATAAGAAAATGACTTAGGATGCTCCACATCATCTCTTCTCTCCCCATGTCAAAATCAACATTTTCTTTTATTTCCCACAAAAATGCCCTTCTTTTCAAATACAAGCACATGAAATGCATATTGAAGGTGGGCATTAACCTTTAAATACAAGCACATGGAATGCCCATAGAAGGTGGGCATTACCCATTACAAGCTTTTAGAGGCTCTGCAAAAAAGTTCCAACAAAAAACCAATTTCACTTTCCAAAATTGCAAGAGATGCAAATCTTTTGATGCCTTCACATTGTATATATCCCTCACATTCCAACAACATTTCCATCTAAGTAGCTACCATTGTTGCTCACTATCCCAAAAGGCATTCTTATTGGTTTGATACTTCTTTCTTACATATTCTTCTCCACATACAATGTTTTTCACTATTCTATACGTCATCCTCCTCCATTACCTTCATCAAATATGACCAGCTATGCTGCTACACAATTGTGCTAAGTTTGATTGAATTCAACATATCCTACAAGGGCTTACCTCTTCCTTTACATCTTTGCTTGTTCCAATGGCTAAGTCTTTTAGTGCACACTTTGTTGAGGTTCACCTCTTTTTCTCACTACAGATTCTACAACATCTAAATTCAAACTATCTTTGTTTACCTTCATCATATCCTTCTTTTTCTCGCTCACCCATGGCATCAAGACTGCCTTACTCCTAGTTCCTTTTTTTCCCCTTCCCTTCGAGGATCCTTGTTAGTCCTGTACCTCCAAATACAGGACTATTCATGCACACGACGGACCAGGTCAAGGCCAAGAATCCACAGTCAGGCACAGGTCAGTCGTCCAAGGGCCCACAGAAGACCTGTGACGCTCCCAGAATATATACGACCCTCGGACGTATACATACGGGGACTTTCCCCTCCCATGGCGATCATCTCACCATGAGCAGGGCCCTCCGTCTATTTCGGGCCATCTATGAAATGAGGCCCGAAGAAGGACACGAAGGGGTCATTCGGCCCACGCCTTCAATGGGACTCCTACGTCGCGGATGCAGAGCAGCGATACCCTACCCATGACCAGGAATTGCTGGCAGTTGTTCGTGCTCTCCGTATTTGGAGACACTACCTTCTTGGTAGAAGATTTCAGCTGGATACGGATCATCAGAGTCTCCGCTATCTATCCACCCAGCCAAATCTGAATCTCCGTCAGCGAAGATGGATGGAATTCCTCGAGGAATATGACTTCGAGATTGTATACAAGCCAGGAAAGCACAATGTGGTTGCGGATGCTTTGTCACGTCATCCCTTCATAACCCGCACCCATTGTAATGCCATTTCCACACTCACCAGCGAGTTTGGGAAGCAGATAGAACAGACCTTGCCCACAGATCCCGAATTCTGTAATATTTGGGAAAGTTTGGGTAAGGAAGCCCGTACCGATAGAGAACGTGAAGCATTCCGTTCATATAAGAAGGAGGGCAATTTATTATATTACAAAGATAAGTTGTGTGTTCCAGCGACTGCAGGGGTGCGAAAGCTGATTCTCCACGACACACACAACAGCCCTATAGCAGGACATGCGGGTTTTATGAAAACTTACTTTAAGATCCGCTCCAGCTATTTTTGGCCTTCCATGAAGAAGCATATTGCTAGGTACATCAAACAGTGTCAGGTTTGTCAACAAACCAAGGCTGAGCAATTAAGAGTTCCCGGGGAGTTGCAACCTTTGGATGTGCCCAACGCCAAGTGGGAAGTCATAACCATGGATTTCATTGTGGGGCTTCCACGCATTCTCTCGGGGTATGATGCCTTAATGGTCGTGGTCGACAAACTATCAAAGATGGCTCACTTCCTGCCATGTCGCACCACGGACACCGCCTTCGACACCGCCTTGCTCTTTGCAAAGGAAATTTTCAGGTTGCACGGGATGCCGAGAGTAATTGTATCAGATAGGGATCCTAAGTTTGTCGATTGCATTCTCGAAGGATTTCTTCGCCACCATCCGCACCAAGCTTGCCATGAGTACAGCCTACCATCCTCGAGACGGATGGTCAAACGTAACGGTCAATCGTATTATCGAAGATATGCTAAGAAGCTATGTATGGAGTAAACAAATACAATGGGCGGATTATATTTACTTGGTGGAATTCGCCACTACAAAGCAGAAAAGCGTGGAGTCTTCTAGAATGTCTCCTTTCATGATAAATTATGGCTATCAATGTCTTACTCCAGACACATGGCATAATCCTGCTTCTAAAGTGGAGGTCTCTCAACAACTCCTTTTTAGAAATGCGGCCTTGGTGGAAGAAGTTCGGGTTACTTATTGGCGCGCACGCAAATGCCGGAAGAGTCTAGCGGATAAGCACCGAACCCCACGAATCTTCCAGTGGGTGAGAGTCGGGTTTGGCTTAAGATCAAAGTAAAACAAGCCAAGCTTAAAATTGGTAATCAGAAGAAGTTGGCACCCAGATGGGCTGGGCCGTTCAGGATTACTGAACGCGTGGGAGAACAGGCATATCGCTTGGACTTGCCACCCCGCTTGAAGATCCACAAGGTCTTTCACGTGAGTCTTCTAAAGCAACACACCCCTGATCCAGAGGAGGTTTTGGATACCCCAACCCTCCTAGAAATGATCAAGAGCAGCCCGGAAATAGTGCCCAAGCTCTTCTTGATCGAGCTTACAAAATGGACGAGTAAGGACTCAAATGTTGCAATACTTGGTCAAGTGGAAGCACTTACCAGTTGAAGATGCTACCTGGGTGATGAAGATAGACCTTGAGAAGCACTATCCGGACTTCATGCGGGAATCTCAAGGCCGCACCATCAACGATGCTATCAACCCCGCTCCCTGCGGTAAGCTTGAAGGCTTGATTGACCGAGAATCATGTTTTAGAGGGGTAGACGCATCGTATATGATAGTAATAACCGATGATGAGATCACCTTCGTGTTCTCTAGGACGTGGTGTATTGTTGATGTTGACATGACCGCGAATTGCTAGGAAGGCATCTAGTAAATAGACTGCGTTCATTCCGGCTATACGAGGAACTGAACCATTCCTCATGCCACAATGAATTGCAAGCCGTACACATGATAGATTCCCTTCTAGATACTTTTTTTTTTTATTTGTAGGGGTGGTCCTTCAACCACAACTTAATCATATTATTAACCTACGGGTATATGGTTGTGTGTGTGGGCCAATGAACAAGTCGTCACCGCCTTGTATAGAGGGTTGCTGATGACCCAACTTGTCCCGTATTGGTTTTGTCTACATGTATGAATTTTGTTGTCAGAATGTTTTAAATCGGACTCCGGTCCTAAACTCCTTTGATCATAAGTTTGTATCGAGCACCCTGGTGCTTGTACTTTGATATTTTAACTTCAATGTATTACTGGTCAAATTACTATAATCTCAACGTATTAATGTTATATTCTTAACTTCATTCTCTAATTCGAAGCTTTTACGATATGTATTCAATTAGCTAACCCTAATGCCGAGGACAAAGATTATTTTTAAGGAGGGGAGAATGTGACGCCCACGATTTATACGGTCTACTATACGGGACACGTACAAATACAAGCACGTCACTCCCTAAAGGTACGCTACCATGGGGGTATGGGAACTTAATTGCAACCTAGGGGGTTACCTTACAAAGGATTAAATTAGCTATGCTAATTTAACACATTAATAATAATAACCTATAACCTAGGAAATTAGGATAATTACCAATTGGGAAGGCCCACCTTTAATCGATTAAGGGCAACATGGGGGTTGCCAAGTTTGGATGCCAACTTGACCCCTATCCCTGGGATTGACTCCTGAAGATCGACCAAGGAAGGCCAGGAGCTGAGCGCCATCAACCACCTGCAGAGAACCACCATACCAGTCGTCCCTGTGAAGCCACAGCTGAATCTTCAACCGCCCGAGAGATGGAGGCGCCCATGGAATGAGTCCAGCCGTAATCTGTGTAGGTGGCTATGTGAATTCTAGTTAACACTTGGTTGTGTCCGTCTTTCTCTGTTCTCTTTGTAATTCAATCATAGAAACTAACCCTTGTTTGTACAAGCAAGTACTCTTTATATTCAATTATGGTTTCTACTCTGAAAGGATGGATTGTTGGCTCCTTGTTTAGTCCTGACTCAAACGGGGGGATTAAGGGGGGTAGAGACCTCCCAACCGTGTATTGTAGTATGCTCCTAGATAGCCCTCCAGAGAGTCCCATTAATTGGGCTCTACAGCACAAGAACCCACCGGGTCCTAGATGCTATGGTCCGGCTTAGCACCGCACAAGGAACACAAGGGTGACATGAGGGGGGGGTCTTGCATGAGCATACAAGGCTCCCCGAGACTCCTACAAAGGGGCTAGGCCCGGATAGCCGGTCACGAGGGGCCGGTATGGGTCCTGACACTCCTTCGGGTGGGAAGGTGTGATCCGTATGGAGCACCTTGCACTTTGAGTAGATTTAGGGTGAGTAAGTTGGGTACGGATGCGGGGTCGCTGATGCGCACGTATTCTCTAGCTCACCCATGGAACCACCGTGATTCTCGAAGGGGACGCTTCCCGACCTGCCTCATCCGGACCAGCGCCATGAACCGGGAGTAGGCTCGAGGGTGATGCCCCGAAGTTTGCGTCTCCTAAGGCTATAGCAAAGCCATAGCATGAATTGACCCATCCGCAAAGTGTGCACGGGGAGGGGCGGATGGAGTGGACAACCCTAGCCAATGTTCTATGCCATAACGCCATGCCAAGACTCCTGGCCTCGCCGATCTCTTGAGGCTCACCCGTCACCGATCCCCACGAGTCCGAGCCGGGTAGAACCTGGGGTTTGGGTGTTTTCTTAGGATTAGATGCATATTCTATGCCGTTGGTATTTTGGATGGATGCGCCACCCTTCGTGGTGGTTATTTATGTATATTCGTGCTGTGTGCTAACCCTTGCATCGTTCATCTTCTTTGAATCGTAAGCAACAACTCTCCCCTCCTGCATTAGAACTCCACCAAGAGCTATCTTACTAGCGTCGGGTGGCTCTTTTATCCTTTTCGTGATCGGGCAAGGTAAGGACTGGTGTGCGGATGTTAAGGCATCCTTGAGCTTCTGAAAGCCGACTTGGACTTTTGTTTTCCAATGTTCCATCCAATCCTTTACTTTCTCATGCCTTGTGAGATTAGTAAGAGGTGCGGCAATTGTTGCAAAATCCTTAACAAATTTTCGATAATATCCTGCGAGTCCCAAGAAACTCCCGACCTCTGAAACATTAGCTGGAATGGGCCAATCCTTTACTGCTTCTATCTTAGCTGGGTCTGTAGCAATTCCTTCTGCTGAGATAATATGCCCCAAATAGTCTACCCTCGGAGTGGCGAACTTGCATTTAGAGAACTTGGCAAAGAGCTGATGGCGCCTTAGCTTTTGCAAAGCTAATCGAAGATGTTGTTCATGTTGCTGCAAGGTTTTACTATAGATGAGAATGTCATCAAAGAAAATGACAACAAAATCATCCAAGTATTGGCGGAAGATGTCATTCATCAACCGCATAAACGTTGCAGGGGCATTGGTCAATCCAAAAGGCATGACGGTAAATTCATAATGCCCATATCTGGTGCGAAAAGCAGACTTATGGATGTCCTCTTCCTTAATCCTTATCTGATGGTACCCGGAGCGCAAATCAATCTTTGAGAAATATTTTGCTCCTTGCAACTGGTCCATAAGATCATCTGCCCTAGGCAAAGCATAGCGATTCTTGATGGTATGCTTATTGAGTTGCCTATAATCAATACACATCCTTAAGGAGCCATCTTTCTTCTTGACAAAAAAAATAGGAGTGCCAAATGGTGAAACACTGGGCCGAATAAACCCCAAATTCAGTAACTCTTGTAGCTGTTTCTTAAGCTCTGCTAACTCCGGAGGACTCATTCGGTACGGGGCTTTGCTGGTAGGCTTAGTACCTGGTTCAAGAGTTATCTCACATTCCACCCCTCTGAAAGGAGGAAGCTTGTGGATCTCATCTGGAAAGAGATCGCTAAATTCTCGAAGAAGGGTAGCAATGTCCGATGGTAAAGCGTCGATTACTTGCTGCTGTTTGGAGTCCGACTCAATGGAAGCAAGTTTAATGAGGCAAAGGAGTTCATTCCTGCGTATAGCTTTTCCTAGCTGCTTTACTGACATTGATTGCATGGCGGAGTGTAATGAATCACCTTTTATCGTCACACGTGCTCCATTAGCGGCGTTGAAGGTGACCTCCCTCTTTTCGCAGTCTATGTGGGCCCTGGCAGACGCTAAAAACTCCATTCCCACAATAAGATCATATTTGCCAATGTCCATTAACTCGGCACCCAAGGCAACTGGTGCACCTGGCAACTGCATTTTAAGGTTAATACGGCGGCCATGAGTGTGTCTGATCTTCCCGCTAGCTAATGTGACTGGCTTAGGTCGGGATTTCAACGTTTGCAGCTGCAGTACCTGGGCCATTCTAGGAGAAGCAAAATTATGTGTACTACCCGTGTCCATCAAAATTATGAAGGGCTTACTGTCTACTTGGCCTATTGTAGAAATAACAGAAGGCTGACTTTCAGCGTTGCCTGTTTCTATAGCGGCAAGAATATGAGACGCACCATGAATGTACTCGGGAGCCTCGTCTTCCGCAGCAAGATTGGACTCCAAATCTTCCCAATCCAGGTCGGCCATGGCCAGTTGAGCAGTCTGCGTGACGTACGGACAATTCTGCATGAAGTGTCCAGGCCTCATGCACCGGTAGCATGCCTTATCTCGGCGGAGCTGTTCTCTGGCCTCCTTAGGGATGGACTGTAAGAGGCCCCGAACTTCCTTACCCGCATTGTTCTCATGACCCGGGCGTAGCAAAAGGCGACTTTCTTCTCCCTCGGGCCATAAGAATTGTGCTTTGAGAGGGCCCCGGACTTGGCGAACGGGGTTTGTAAGGTGTGGACGGCCGTGGCTGCGAGTAAGGAGCAGGTCGCAGATCTTGGTTCTTTGGCGTGTCTTCCTCAAGGCTTAATGCCTTAGCTTCCGCCTCTGGCACCGATTTTGGGTCTATGGCCTTGACCATACGTTTAATGGATGGGGCCAACCCTTCAATGTAGCCCTCTACTGCCCTTTTCTCATTCATTCCTGGTACATACAACCTCAAACGCATGAATTCGCTGTAGGTAGGCCTGACCGACATGCCCTTCTCGCTCCAACCTCGTAGAAGGTCTGAATGCAGTTGGCATTTGTGCGCATCGAGGCACGTAATGCGATTTAAAAGCCTTAGCGAACTTCTTGAACTTGCATCCGCTCCCCGTCCGGTGCTTAGCTCGGGCGTAACCCTTCCACCAAATACGGGCAGCCTCCGGTGGTGGTTCGTGGTGGCGACCTTCCCTCAGATCTTTCTCTGTCATTCCATAGGACTTCCCTAATTCCTTCATTTCGTCCCAACCAAGATTCCGCATTCAAGCCTCCTCCTCGATTTCCCATCAAACCGAGCCAACTTCCGGTTTTCCATATACTAGTGATGGTCAGATCAACGGTTTTCCTGTACTTTATCCTTACGCCTTGAATGGTCATTGTCTCGATAGCGAGGATCCGAAGAAGCCGGGTGGTTGAATGTGAGGAAGCGGCACTATCCTTAGAGGAACTTCGATGACGCGCTTAGCATGAGTCCTCCTTTATGCAGTGCATGTGGCTAGCTCGGGAGGAGATGGTGGCAGTGTGTGGGACTCAATGGTCGTGGAGGTAATTCCGTCCGGCCCTCCCCGAAAGTATGTGGCGGTGGATTGGTATGCAACACATAAGCCCTTAAACTCACCGAAGTTGCCTTTTCATTAACATCAATTCCTCGCTCAGGGGGGTTACCGGGCGTTGGAGGGTGTTGCCAAGCGGCCGCTACGCATAATCACCGCCTATAGGGAGCATTCATGAATATATAAGCATTTATACTAATGTATAATCCCTTTTAAAATAATTGAGATCAAAAGAATATACAAAACAAAACAATGTTTTTATTTCATTGAAGTCGAAAGTACAAAACAAGTATATTGGTACATGGGTTAAGACGAAAAGTAGGTATGATACGATGGAAACTCTTAAAATTATATCCGCATGCAAAAAGAATAAAAGAACAAAGAAAACATAACAGAAGAGACCAAGCCTAGGGTTGGGCGAAGGGAGGTACAGGATCGCTGTGGGTACTCTCCCGCATGCTCGGACGAAGTTTATAGCGTGCCCGTGCTTGGACAATGATTGCTTGGTACTCCCATGTTGGGCTGATAATCGAAAGGTTAAAGAGCCTTCGCATCACATAAAAGAGTTGCCAAAGATGGTCGCATGCCCCTCGGCTGGCTTCATGCCCGGTCATATTCCAAAGAGTCCTGTGTACGACATTACGGGTCATCTTCGGATCCTCGAAAAGCTCGATCCCCGAGGATGTTAACTATCTCCACCCTTTATCTGGGTCGTAGGGTTCTCCCGTGGCGGTGGTTCGATGTCAACGCCTTCCTCCCACTCGATATTCACCATATCTCGCCATAGTCTTGATCCTAAGTGGTCCGGGATCGTCCCTCCTAACCATATCGGTGATTCTTTCCTCATACTCCCAAATGTTTTCCTCTGCAACATAGTTGGAACATTTTGTAATTCCATTATATTCTAAAGTTTTAATACTTTTGAAGAGGATGTCATAAAAAGAACAATTTAGTTATACTCATCAAGAAAACTTTGTATTTAATAAGTAGATAAGGTACACCATTTTTCAATATGGTTTAAACAATTGCCAATCCAAAATCTCATAAATACATGTGTATATATATATATATATATATATATATATATATATATATATATATATATATATATATATAACAAAATTTATATAGCACCCTTAGTTCAGGAACTAGGCCCTGCCTCTTTATCCTTAGCCCTAGGAGGTGGTGGAGGCGGTGGCCGTCGCAGCGAGAGCTACCCCTGTGGTCCACCGCGGGTCACCGCAACAGATGCAACCTCCGGTGGATAGGCAACGGCCAATGGGGCTGCCGTGAGGAGCTTCATGCCCATCCAAGGCGCAATATCCTGGCCCAAGGCCGTAAGGGCAAGATCCCGTCGTACGAGTACATACGTAAACGTACGATAGGGAAGCTTCTTGTGGCCGCCAAAGCTGTAGAAAGTGCACCTGAGGGCCCACCATGAAGCTTCAGCCTCGCCCTAAATCCCGGCTATGAAGAGGACTTGCCCGTATTTGAAGGCCGACAAAAAGAAACGTAAGATGGTTACCCAAAGATTTCCCTCATGCGAAGTCTCGTGATGTCGCCACTTTTATCCAGTCCATGGGGACTTCTTCCTCCTTGAGCTCCCCGCTGTTCCTCCTTCTTGTGCGCAGGGTTATGGTATAAATCTTCACCCCTCATCATCCGAAGCCTGAGGGAACTTCCACCATATTAATGTTTGGGACGTGAGGTCCCATAGCCGTGAAGGCATCCGTGCAAAGCTGCGGCCGGTTCCCCGTGATCACGGTCAATAAGACGCACAGAGTCTCCGCCGGGCCTAGAGTCTCCTCGACGGAACCGGGAGCTGGTGCACCTCCCGAGGAAGCTCTGTAGAGAAGTGAAGTCGATGAAATCATCCATACAATACTCCGCAAGCTCGAAAGTACATGGTCTTTGGCGCTATGCCTAAATCCGCCACCACGTGATACGCCCGTGATAATATCATCCAAGAGAAGGTATTCCTGCCCCTCGGTGATAAATAACCGGAAGGTCGCCTAACCCCGACAAGCCTATCGATTGGTCACGCCACGGTGGTAGCTCCTCCGCTAGTTCTTTCCAACCGCAAAGTCGCCCATCCCTATATGCTCGCCATCCCTCCTCGAGGATTCCGCAGCTTGCCCTTCTCTCTGCCGGCAAGGTTTCATCCTCAACGTATGGGTCCATGAGGATGGCTAGAGCGAAAAGTAGCTTCCGTGATACTGCTGCCCCCCGATGCGTCGACCACCGGTAGGTGTTTACCCCATCGGAGTTTCCCCTTCAAGACGTCATAAGCATGTGTGTCCCCGCCTAGCATCTGCCGAACTATCTCCCGCTCCAAATACAAGTGGGGAGGATCCCCCAGAGGAATACACAGAGGAAGCATTTCCTCCATGTAAAAGTCAAGGAATCCGGCGTAGTCCGGATGCCGCTGCATATTGGCAAGGAGATCTACGCGTTGGCATAGCAAAGGCTGCAGCAGGTCGAAGGGAACCTCGTGGATCCCATTTCTCCATCAAGGTACCAGCAAAGAAGGTCTACGGGCGGCAGCCCATGGCGCTTAGAAGGAAGGAGAGAGGAAAAGAAGCATTTTAAAATAACCTTACACAGTCCCCTTTTAAACCCTTTTTATTAAAGCTGACGTCAGCATTTTATTTTAAATTTAACATAAAAAAAACATTAAACTTTTAATTCAAAATAAAAACCTCTTTATTAATTATCACAAAAAGATATGTACAAATGCGGATCCCCGCAATTAGGCTAAGGTTGCTCCCCCCGTATCCTACGGGCGAGGGCTAAATCCTTAGGCATTATGGTGACCCTCTTTGCGTGGATAGCGCAAAGGTTGGCATCACTGTGTGCTACCAAGTAGGCTTCAGCAGCCTCTTGAGCGCCAAAATTGCAAAGGTCCGAAACGGAGATCGGTCTTAAATTGCCGCGGCATCTCCCCGCACCAGCCTCTGAAGGTAAATTTTTCCCGATCGGAAGGTCCGTGGATTCTCTGAAATTTGGCGGATCTCCCCGCAATGCCACGGCACCGGGTCGGAACCGATGAGGCTTCCGCTGGGCCTGTGCCCCGACGATGTTGGCACCGCCTTGGCCCCAAAGAACCGGCCGGGGAGTTATCCACTCCCGAGCCGCCTCCCCGGCCGGAGCTGATCTTCTTCCCAAAAGCCCCGGCGACAGTTTTAACTTATCCTTATATTGACTGCCGGGCCTTATGGGCAACTCCTTCCTCCTGAGCTTAATGTATTTCAATATGGATGCGGCCGGTTTTGGGTTCGAGCCACTCCCGTGATGCACCTCCCTCCCCGCTGGTCCCGCTTGATTTTGTCGGGTCCCGCCTCTTGCTCCAACTTCTCGCGCTTCCCGAGCTCTCCTTAGGTCTTCTTGGATCCGAGCAAAGTTGGGCTGCACGGCAAAGCATTAAGTTCAGCCAAGTGGTACCTTTGTGGTCGAAGACCCATATCTATCCAATAGTTGTCGATAGTCTATGCCGATGTCGGGATTTCTCCCCATACAAAGCCGTTGGAACCCTCATGCCATTGGTATGGGGAACCTCAATGGTTTCGCCATCGATGACGGGCAAAGCCGCCCCTCGAGGTACCGGTACATTCCTTACCCCGGCCAAGGTGTCACCCGCCAATCTCCCGTTGGTCGCCCCCCCCCGGCAAAACCCCTAATACGGGGCCGGGCCCGGCCCCGACATCTTCCTCCTCCGTATGGCCTTCCCCGCTCGAGGATAAAATTTGATGAGCATCATTACCATATCGGTTGCTCAACAAGGGTATATGGGAGTCGGGCGTGGTTCACCGGGATGAGGAATGGCTCGAGAAGTGATAGACAGGATATGGAATCCTATCGTTGTTCTCAAACCTATTGACCAGCTCATCCAACAAGATGTCGATGAGGGCGGGTCAAAGAGCCATGTGCTTAGCAATCATGGCGTGAGATCTCCACGATGCTCATGGTGGTTGGATCCGAGCGCCTTGGTGATGGCCATAGGGAATAGTGAGGGGCGCCGGCAAATAAAGAGGATGGCAAAGGGGGCTTAAGATGCACAAGGCACAAGGGCGCAGGAGCAAGGTCCGGTCCGGCGGCGATGGCGAGGGCTGCCTCAGCGTTGGAGGCGCGGAAGCAAAAGCAAATGACAGAAATGGTTTGCTAAATCGGCCAATTAACTTTTAAAATTTCAAAAAAATTTTCTTATTAACTTCAAAATTTTATTATTAAAAAATTATACGGCTGAAATACGCCACATACGGCTTCGGGTACCGATGGCATTATACCGGTTTCGCCTCGACCGGGTGTCGCCGAAATGCAAGCGGGCCGAAGTTGACTGGGCGGGTCCGCTGACTCGAAGTCCGACGGTCGGGCCGACAAAGATTTCGGGCGCCGATCTTGATCAAAGTGACAAAAAGCAAGCGGCGCCCGAAGTTCATTTTTGGGCCTGCCCTTGACCATTTTTCGCCTAGAGTTGATCAAGCTTTTAGAGTAATTCGAAAGTACGCCCAATCCAATGGAGCCATCATCTTTGTCATTTGAGCTACCCATCGCACCTGCTAGGCCTCCAATCTTGGCCCCTCCACTTCAAGGCTACAATTTCTTAACTTAACCTAACACCAAGCCAAACAACAAAGAGAACTAACGACGCATTGACTTAGCCTCCTCCTAACTACCGTATACGAAAGTTAGTGTTTGGCCGCTGCTATGATTTCAACAACCCAAATCACGGCTCGATACCACTCGCGGACGCCCCTGCAATATATATAACCCTGACGATACATACGGGGACTTTCCCCCCCATGGCGATCATCTCACCATGAGCGGGGCCCTCCGCCTATTTCGGGCCATCTATGAAATGAGGCCCAAGAAGGACACGGCAGGGGTCATTCGCCCACGCCTTCAATGGGACTCCTACGTCATGAAGCATGAATACAAGGGTTAGCACACAAAGCATCTAATATACATAAATAACCACCACGAAGGGTGGCGATCCATCCAAAATACCAACGGCATAGAATATGCATCTAATCCTAAGAAAACACCCAAACCCCGTGTTCTACCCCTCGCTCGGACTCCGTGGGGATCGACCGACGGCCGGGCCTCAAGAGATCGGGCAGACCGAAGTCTTGGCATGGCGCTATCGGCATAGAACATTGGCTAGGGTTGTCCACTCCATCCGCCCCTCCCCGTGCACACTTTGCGGATGGGTCAATTCATGCTATGGCTTTGCTATAGCCTTCCTGGAGACGCAAACTCGGGCATCACCCTCTCAGCCTACTCTGTGTTCATGACGCCGGTCCGATGAGGCAGGCCTGGAAGCGCCCCTTCCTGTAATCACAAGGGTTCCATGGGTGAGCTAGAGAATACGTGCGCATCAGCCACCCCGCATCCGTGCCCCAACTTACTCACCCTAAATCTACTCAAAGTGCAAGGTGCTCCATACGGATCACACCTTCCCACCTGTGGAGTGTCAGACCCATACCCGCCCTCTACATGACCGCCATCGTGCCCTAGCCCACTCAGAGGAGTCTCAGGAGCCTTGTATGCTCATGCAAGACCCCACCCCTCATGTCACCACTGTGTTCCTTGTCTGGTGCTAAGCCAGACCATAGCATCTAGGACCCGGTGGGTTCTTGTGCACAGGCCGCAATTAATGGGACTCTACAGGGCGCTATCTAGGAGCATACTACAATACACGGTTCGGAGGTCTCTACCCCCCCTTAATCCCCCCCGTTTCAGAGTCAGACTAAACAAGGAGCCAACAATCCATCCTTTCAGAGTAGAAACCATAATTGAATATAAAGAGTACTTGCTTGTACAAACAAGGGTTAGTTTCTATGATTGAATTACAAAGAGAACAGAGAAAGACGGACACAACCAAGTGTTAACTAGAATTCACATAGCCACCTACCTCCAATTAGGGCCGGACTCATTCCCATGGGGCACCTCCATCTCCTCGGCGGTTGAAGATTCAACCGCGGGCTTCACAGGGACGACCGGTATGGTGGTTCTCTCTCGCAGTGGTTGATGGCGCCACTCCGCCTTCCTTGGTCGATCTTCGAGTCAATCCCGTGGGATAGGGGTCAAGTTGGCATCCAAACTTGGCAACCCCCATGTCGCCCAATCGATTGGGGTGGCTTCTTCCCAATTGGTAATTATCCTAATTTCCTAGGTTATAGGTTATTATTATTAATGTGTTAAATTAGCATAGCTAATTTAATCCTTTGTAAGGTAACCCCCTAGGTTGCAATTAAGTTCCCATACCCCCATGGTAGCGTACCTTTAGGGAGTGACGTGCTTGTATTTGTACGTGTCCCGTATAGTAGACCGTATAAATACGTGGAACGTCACAAGACCAAGCCGCCGCAGACCACGCAGTCAAAGGCCGTGCCCGGGACCAAGAGGAGGCGCACGGAGAAATGACGCGCTGCACCATCTGCGCCATTTCAGGGTCTCAAGAGGCACCGCCAACGTTCCTGCAAATCAGGCCCCCTTCCAGGAGTCGGCACCGAGCTTTGACAAAGTATCTATATTGGGCCAAAGGCTATTGTACTATATATATGAGTAGATCTAGCCCTCACGTGATAGATGAGTTTTTGGTCTTATCTCACTTCTGCCTTCTCTCGATTGCGAGAGCTCATGTATCAAAATTGATATCAAAGAGTTTTGTTCTCTTCATTGGGTTCTACATTGTTCTTTTTGTTTTTCTTGTTGTCTCGTTTCCCTTCCTTAGTTTCTTTTGCAAATCCCGCGTGACACAGCTACCGGATTCTCCTGTTTGATCCACGGGTCCTCACAGCAGGGCTGTCTTGCAGGAGTTCCCGAACCCAGACCCCAAACACTGTCGCCGCTGCCGGGTCTGATTTTCTTTCCCTTTCTCCTTTTACCATGTCTGCTCGTGCTTTCACTCCAGAGGAGCTTCTTAGCCAGACGGCGTCTCGCTTGGAGCGCCATCAACGTCGCGAGGTTGCTCGAGATATGTATGACACTGCTTATGATATTGAGGGAGGCCATATTCGCTCACGAGCTCAATCGGCGCCACCTACTCCTCGTGTTCACTCTCGTCCTGGCTCTCGTCCAGCGTGTAAACATTGTTCACAACCTCAGTCCCCTCATCATACACCTGTTCAGCAACCTCCAGCTTATTTCCACTCCTGAGAGTGCCTACGTTCATATCTCCTCTGGCCATACTCCTCTGCCTTCACAACCATCATCTCCCCCTGGAGGAATGGGTTATCCCCATGTTTCTTTCGGCCCTCCCCGGGTTCAGACATATCCTCAATCTCCTTCTTTTCAACAGACTCTTCCAGTTTACACTCTTACCGAAGGTCCTCCACCACAAGAACCTCCTTTTGCACATCTTCAGGGTCTTTCTGCTCCTCTGCCACCCCATACGGAATCCATGGAAGTTCTGCCCCATTATGTTCCTCCTTATACACTGCCTCTCTATGCACAAGGCCAGTCACAATCTTCTTTTCAGACTCTCAAACTGACCTATCCCACTTTTGGCAGTACTAAAGACAAACCATTGGATCAAAGTGCTCAAGCCCACATGGAAGAATTTGAGGCTCTGGCTGTCCTAAATAGTCACGCTCAACCTCAACTGAAGTTCCATATCTTTTCCACCACGTTGCGTGGATCCCCTCATCAATGGCTCATGGCAAACAAAAGCCATTGGAAACAAAACTGGACTGACATGAAGACTGCTTTCCTTTCTCATTATGGGACAACAGATGATGATCAACTTCTTCTCAAGCAACTCAATGATCTTCAGCAAGAGCCCACGGAATCCGCCAGGGATTTTGCGGATCGTCTTCATATCCTCCTCAACAAACTTCAAGAGTACCCCACGCAAAGCCAGATCCTCGTCTGGTTTCTGCAGGGACTTCCTCCGGCTATTCGTCTCATGACTGAATACCTGCGCCCCAAGACTTTGGAGCAGGCCATCGAACTTGTCAATCATTCAGTCAATGTTTCCTCTCGCGGCGTGGCCCTCCAGGAGCTACCCTTTATTCCTCCTGTCATGGTACCTCAGACTGCAGTTCAGCCTCAACACTCCAATCCTCAACGCAGTCAAATTTGGTGGCACATCTGCAAGTATCAAGGCCATCTGGCCAATGAGTGCAACTCCACCAATGGCCCTCCTCATTGTAAACGCTGCAACATGTGCAATCATGCCACGGAAGAGTTCACTCGTACTCATCCTACACCCTTTAGGCAGAAGATGGTTTATCAAGTCCAGATCACGCATCAGCAACAGACGTCATATCAACCTCAGCAGTTTCAAGCACAACCTCCTCAACAGTATCAACCATCTCAGCAGCCACGGGGACCAAGCAACCGTCCTCCTTTTGATCCTGCTAAAGCTCAGTGCTATCACTGTTTGGAATGGGGTCATACCACCACGGCATGCCCTCAACTTCCTCAAGTTCAAGTCCAACTTCCAGGCACGAATCAAACCACGTCCGTATGCCTCACAGCCTATCAACTTTGGATAGCAAATGGCAAACAGGGCCCTCGTCCTGTTCTTCAAAAACCACCACGCATGACTCAACAATCACGGTATCAACCCGCTCCTGCAGCAACTCCTCAGATGGATCAACAAGTACAGGAAGAGATTTATCAGGCTCTCAATCCTCCCGTTCAATCGTCAAATTGGGTTGGGTTGGTTTCACGCCAGACCAGGGCGTCACGCCCCTTGTCCATCCTTCCTCATGATACGCAACCTGCTTTTGCAGTTGACACGATCCCTCATGCTGAGGACAAGAAGGTCCACTTTGCCCCAGATCTGGATAAACTCATGCCTCATGTCATGCCTAAAGTCAGACAAAGTATTCTGAATCTCATGCAAGCTGCTGAAGGACGCACACTGGCTAATGTACATGCCACCACCAGAGCTCAGCAGCGTCAGGACGCACCTCCATCATCTCAACCTCCATGCTCTCAGACATATCCGAATATTGCTGCAGAGGTGGAGCTTCTCAACGAAGTTGCTGCTTCATTACCACGCACTCCTGCTCCATTGGATACAGCTGATCCATTTTCTCATGTGCCGTTGGAACTCCAAGAGGAGCTAGCAAAAATCAAAATTCCTTTAAGTCTGGCAACTATTTTGAAACTGTGTCCTGCTCTCAAGGACCAGTTGCCCCTTCCCACGGTTTTGGTTGGGGCAGTCGCTACCTCCACACCCACGGTACATGCCACGGTGGGCAATTAACAAGTCAACCATGTTCAAATTGACGGGGGTAGTGCTGTCAATCTCATCACAGATAAACTCCGCAAGCAAATGGGCATCAAACAACTTTATCGTGCCCCATATGACATCAAATTGGCTAATGGCCATATCACGCGCCCTCAAGGCATCACGCCTCTTCTTCACATCAATATAGGCGATCTCAGATTCCCCCTGGAATTTGGTGTTTGGAAAGCAGGGGAAGATCCAGGTGATTATGAAATGTTGGTCGGCAGACCCTTTCTCCGTCAGGCCAAAAGTATCCATTACTGGGCCACGGACCAACTAATCATTACAGATGGTCACCTCAATGCCACCATGGATTTGGAAACTGGCAAGATCATTTCGGTCGAACATGCTGAACCTTCTCTCTCAGACACCGATTCTGACGAAGCCCAGAACATTTATTTATTATTTTATTTTTTTTGAAGGTAAGAAATTTTTTATATTAAACAGATAGGAAGAATTACAACATATGGCCTCTCACAGACCAGATAAAGTTTAAGCACAGAGATCCCATATGGATCAGATCTCATATCCGTAGCTTCTGTACTAATGTGCTTTACTCAACCTCTTCTTCTATCCATCCAGTACTACATGATAAATACCAATCTTCCCAGCTAGATAGAGTACTATAGGAGCACAATACAAACTTTCCAAAGGCTGCAGATAAATCTTTACTGCTCAAAAGAAAACCTCTTGCAAGAGTGGAGAAGAAGAGGGAAGAAATGAAGAGTAATATGAGTAGCCTGCCACGCTGCTCAAAGAAGTTGCACATGCTTCCACAATTTGAACAAAACCTGCAATTTCATCAACCACTAAACTTGACAAGCTGATGTATGACACCATAAGAGAAGCTGCATTGTCGGGATATGAATAGTTAGCCTGTAATTGGCTAGACACAAAGCCCAGCCACCAAACTCCTCCTCTCTAAAGTCCGGCTCAAGATATATAAGCGTCATCCTATTCAGAAATTCCCTAGCTCGGCATCTCAAATGGTCCCATATATTATGATGAAACTGTAAATTTTAGATCAAAGCACTCTATTCTTTCCCAAGAATTCTGCTCCAAACCTTTCTGCTAGAAAGAAAGATCAAGAGGAAAGGGAGAAGACCAAATGTGAAAGAACCTGATAATTAAAATTTGAAACTGCAAGAAACTGGAACTGCACCACTATCTAGATCTGCCTAGAAATTTTCTCCATCTTATAGGCATCCATGCCTTTTCGATGTGATTTTGCTTGGAGGGAAACATCCAGGCAAAACATAATGCCTCAAAGAAGCAGAAGAGAAATTGCCACGTTAGAGGCTTACCGGCAAGAAACTAGAAGAACTGCCCTGATGCTGCTTCAAAATCCTGACTTCAAAAGAAAACCAAATTCCTCAAGCAAACTGGCCGATTCCCTGCTAGCACCTAAAGATCTTGGAAAGAAAGCCCCTCGTCAATAGCAGTGCCGGATTTGGAGAACAGGGGCAGCGGCCTGTCTCCAGAACCGCCCTAGCCGCCCGTTCTTGGCGCCCACATCCGCATTCCTTCCTATATTCCAACTATCTCGCCCAGAACATTTATCACGTTCAGACTCCTCCTACGAGTCTGCCTCTCTCATCCTACCCTGAATATGCTGATCCTTAGGGCGAATGACTCTTGATCAGGACCAGGCTGTGGCTGCTTTACTCGACCCCTACCTGGCTCCTTGCAATCGCATCCAACGTATCGATCATTTTTCAGATACAGAACTTTCTCCAGACACCGTGGACGTACACGCCATCATGAAGCAACCATTGCTTGATGACGCTCAGCAACCACTCTTCTTCACCACGCAGAGTGCAACTCATCCTGTCATGTTTCAACCTCCTGCTCATGTTGTTCAAGACACGGAAGTTATCCCACACATTCAGACTCCTGATGTGGAGATAGTGGATGTTGGCAACAATCAGCCTGTCCGCCTTGCTGCAAATCTCCCGACCACATATCGCAAACGGGCCATCACGCTGTTCAAAAAGTTCAAACACATTTTTGCCTGGAGCTACAAATATCTTCGGGGTATCAACAAAAACTTGGGGGAACTCACCATTCCTACCAAATCAGATGCACGTCCTGTATAGCAACGACAGTACCGGCTCAACCCCAATTACCGTGACCGAGTCAAGGCAGAAATTGACAAACTCCTAGCTGCTGGTTTGATCTATGAGGTCAAACATTCTGAATGGGTGAGCCCCATTGTCATTGCTCTCAAACACAATGGTAAGATCCGCGTTTGCGTGGACTATCGCAAACTCAATCAGGCCACGGAGCGTGATCATTTCCCACTTCCCTTCACAGACCAGGTTCTGGAAGAGGTCGCTGGTCATGAAATGTACTCCTTCATGGATGGTTTTTCTGGCTACAATCAAATCTCAATCAAAGAATCTGATCAACTCAAGACGACCTTCACCACCCCGTGGGGCACTTTTGCCTACAAGGTGGTTCCTTTTGGGTTATCAAACTCTCCATCAACGTTTCAACGCATTATGCTCTCAGTTTTTCATGATTATATGAAGGAGAAACCCTTTCTCCAGATTTTTCAAGATGACTTTTCCGCCTACAGTTCCATGGATGACCACCTGGATAAATTAGAGCTCGTCTTTCAGAAATGTGATGAGTCTGGCATTAGTCTCAATCCTGAGAAATGCACCTTCTGCGTCACCTCCGGTGTTCTGTTAGGACATATCATCAGTAAAGCAGGTATCACCATGGATCCTGCCAAAATCAGTTGCGTGCTTAAAGCTCAAGCACCATCTAATATCAAGGAGACACGTTCTTTCCTGGGCAAGGTAAATTATTATTCCACCTTCATTCCTAGACTTGCCGCCATTGCTGATCCCATTCATAAACTCACGGGTGATGAATCCACTTGGGCTTGGAATTCTCAGGCGGATGCTGCTTTCCAACAGTTGAAGATTTTGCTTACTCAGGCCCCCGTGCTTGTTCCTCCTCAATGGGTGATGTCTCTGCATTTGCTATTGGTGCTATCCTCTCACAAGCCTTTGACGCGCACACAGATAAACCGAACCGTTATGCCAGCAGAAAACTCAATCCTGCTGAGCGCAACTACTCTGCCACTGAGCGGGAGGCCTTGGGCTTAATTTTTTGTGTCCAACGTTTCCGTCATTATCTCTTGGGCAGTCAAATCAAATTCTTTGTTGACCATCAAGCACTTCTCTATCTGATCAAAAAATCCACGCCCACGGGCAGAATTGCTCGTTGGGTCCTTCTTCTGCAAGAATTTGCTCCTTTTGAAATTGTTCATAAAGCAGGCAAATCTCATGTCGTCCCGGATTATCTCTCACGCATTCACACAGATGATCCCTCCACGGGAGTTTCAGATGCTTTTCCTGACGCTCAGCTCTTTTTGGTCACGGCCACGTCGCATTGGTTTTATAACTACCAGCAGTATCTTCTCACTGGGGCTCTTCCTTCCGAAGATCCCATGCTCTCTCCAGAAAAACTTAAATCCCGTCACCGTCAATTTCTCCGTGAGGTCCGTGATTACACCATGGTTGCAGGCCATCTTTACAAACGCGGCAAGGATACAGTCCTCCGACGCTGTGTTCTTCCTCATGAAGTGCCTGATATTATTCGAGAAGCACATGAAGGGCTAGGTGGAGGTCATTTTCATGGTGACACCACGGCACGCAAAATACTTCTCGCAGGTTATTTCTGGCCCACGCTGTTCAAGGATGCTCACACTCATGCCCGTATGTGTGATGTATGTCAGCGTGTGGGATGGCCCACGGCCCGTGACGCTCTCCCATTGACGCCGGTCGCCACGCCACTTTCCTTCAGCAAATGGGGAATGGACTTTGTGGGACCTATAGACCCTCCTGCGCGGCACACCCGTGCCCGCTACATTCTGGTTCTCACTGATTATGCTACCAAATGGGCGGAGGCTTGCGCACTAAGCACGGCCAAGGTCATCTATACGCAAATCATCACGCGTTTTGGCTGTCCCACGGAATTGGTCAGTGATCGAGATGTTCATTTTGTCAATCACACTATCAAGGAGCTGACGGATTATCTGCTGATACATCATCGCAAAAGCACACCTTACTATCCTCAAGGGAATAGTTTGGCTGAAAGCACAAACAAGACTCTCATCACTATTCTCAAGAAAATTTGTGACGCTTCTCGCACAGACTGGCAAGACAAGCTACCTACTATTCTTTGGGCTTACAACTGTTGTTTCAATATTGCTACTGGTCACACTCCTTTTAAGTTGGTTTATGGTCAAGAAGCATTGATGCCTTTTGAATATGTTCTTCCGACACTTCGGTTCCACCTTGCTACCACTCATAACCCGCCTGCAGCTCTTCAAGAACGAGTTTACCAACTTGAACAGTTGGATGAACTCCGGCGCGATGCATATATTCGGGTTCTTCATGGTCAACAGTTTGCGGAAATCTTTGCATGACAAACATCTGCGAACCAAAACTTTTCAAGAAGGTGATTTGGTTTTACTTTATGATTCTCGTTACAAAAATTTTCCAGGGAAGTTAAAATTCCGATGGATTGGTCCTTATCAAATTGTTCAAGTGGTACAACCCAACGTTTTCAAGCTGGCAGAATTAGATGGCACTCCGTTACCTACACTGGTTAGTGGCTTTTGCCTCAAACAATTTCATACAGAAGATACTGATAGTCATACACCTAATGCAGAACAAGACTCTGAATCCACCGATAGTGACTAAAGCGGCATATTTATATTATAGGAGGAAATTTTTTACAAAATGAGGGCAGAGCCCATCTACTTCCGCTATGGGCAGAGCCCTATTTACAAAATGGGCAGAGCCCTATTTACAAAATCCTAAGTTTAAAGAAAAACCCTCTATTTCGGGTTGGGAGCAGAGGTAATGCGGAGGATGTGGTAGTAGTTCTGCTCCGGATCCCAGCGCAGATGCAGCACCACCTCCATGGCGTTGGTCAGAGGGTCGGGATGCTCAGCCATCCCACTGCACCAGCCATCCATAGGGATGCCACGGTTGTGGCATTTCCAGAGGTCCAGACAGTTCATCTTGCAGGTGATCCATTCCTGGCAATTGGTAGCAAGGTAGTTGAGTACTTAGAAATCCGTACCTTAAAAATCCGTATGCAAAGATTTTTTAAAGGTTTTTTAAAAAAATATAAAAATCCTTAGAATACAAATTTTATAGAAATTACAATATAGCCATTACAATATGAAATTCTAAACCTGTAAGCCTACAATTCTAACCCTAAACCTAAATTCTAAACCTGTAATCCTAAATTTTCAACATTCTAACCCTAAACCTAAGTGTACATAATGTAAGCCTAAACATTCTAACCCTAAATTTAAACATTCTAACCCTAAACCTAAACATTCTAACCCCTGTAAACCTTAATTCTAAACATTCAAACCCTAAACCTAAATGTGCACAAAAAAATTAGGGCAATTTTTTTTTTTTTTTTTGGCCATCCCATTCCATAAAAATCTTTTAGAGTACGTACGGATTTTTATAGAAGATTTTTATGAATAAAAAACGGGTTTTTTAACCACCTTGATTGGTAGGCATCGTGCAGTTCTCGTTCAAACCAGCCGCTGCCATACTCATGGTCGCAAAAGGGTGTCTCAGCTTCGCCCACTGCTCGTCTTATATAGCCCAACCGACGGGCACCTTGTCGACGTGGACCAATCGGAAAAATTGCCGACGTGGTGGCAATGCAAGGCTCTTTCTAATTCAGGAATCCTTTCTCACGCCGCATATCTAGCCATGGTACCTTCTGACACATTCTTCTTTATGATATCTCACTTCGAGTTGCCTGCATTAAATGACATTCCTTCCTTTCAAGCCCGTCGAAAATTAATGTTTGTACCTTCGCCAGCTGTCACATCTGATCGTTCATTCACATCTCATCTCCACCGTTCATTGCTTCTCCCTTAACTGCTTGGGGACTTAGCCAAATTTTTGCCTCTCAATCGCCTCCTTCGCATCTATCGCCACCTGGCACCATCAACAGTTGCTGTTTCATTCTCATCACGCCCCTTCGCCAACACTTGTGCGCCCTAAAACCTTTTCGTCTATCTTCGTTTTCGTCTTTTGCTCTCCGCCCTCCGGCTTCTCAACACAATTGTTCCCGTTCCTTTCCGACGCTCTTCACCATGGCTGCTTCACCCAAATTTCCTCAACTTCAAGCTTCTGCTCCAAGGGATCCGGCTCTTTTTGAATCGGTAACTTTCTCAACACCCACCTTTCGCGATGCCCTAGCAGGTCCAAGTCGTGCCGCGGCAGAACGCCATGGGCTTTATGCATTCTCCACATAGGAACTCCCTGCACCAAATCCGGAGCAGCTGAAGCAGTTTGTCGCTCACATGATCAACAGCCCGGAAGGATACGCCACAACGGTCGATGGCACCACCATTTTGCTTACTCCGGTTCTGCTTTCTGAGGTATTCCGAATTCCTCTTGCCCGACCTTCTTTATCTTGGGCTGCCTTACAGGACCAGGATGTCACTCAGTATGGTGCCGCTCCTTATCAAGCCAACATGCATCGACTCACCAACATTGCAAAGACCCACGATACTTTTGTCAAGTTTCTGTGGCGAAAATTCTATGGGTATTCCATCAAGAATACCCATATCAATAAACCGTTTTATAACACTGTCGTGATGGCCGTCTATTCCACACATCCTATTGATTGGCCATAAATTTTGTTCTTCCGACTTCTCCATGAAATTGATCGTGTCCGTGTAGCACCTTCTTCAGGCTCTGATACTTCTGTGGGTGCTCACCTCCAGGCCATCATCCGTCATTATATTCCTATCACCCGCCCAGGGTCCCCTTCCACTTCTCATGCATCCACTCATCAATCCTTTCATTCCCTTCCTCACAACCAGCAGGCTGAAACTTCACGCCCTCTTTCTCCTGGTCGTGATCAACATCAAGAAAAGCCTATTAATGTCTCCTCTTCCTCCACGGAGTCCATGCCCTCCACTTCTCATCATGCTTCTCAGACGTCACAGACCCATCACCAACAGGGCCCCGCACCTCTACCTCCTCGCCAAGCCCTGTATCAATACCAGCAAGATGTCCAAGCTGTTGTTCTCAAGCTTCAGGACTCACATGAAGTCTTCATGAATGGTGTTCAAGCCTACATAGAGGTCACGGAAGCCCTTCACAGGGATCTTCAAGCTGCCAACACGCAAGTTCAATCTCTGGAAGACAAACTTCAACAAAAGCACGAGGCTCTTTTACAGGCCCGTGAAGATCTCAAGACTGCACAAGATCAGACAAGCCTGCTTGCTGATCAACAGGCTCAGTTACAATCCACCATTCAAAAATTGTTGGAGCAGGTCAAAGCCAAGGATAACCTCCTGGGCGACAAGGATAAAGACCTTGCCAAACTTAACATCATGTACACAGAGCTCTCTCAAAATTACAACACTCAACTTCAAGAGCTCAAGGAGCGCACCGAGCAGCTCCCCTCTCTCCAAGACCAACTGACCACGCTGCACACTCAGGTCACCTCTCTTCAGACTCAGCTTACAGAGGCACAGAAGCAAAAATTAATTGATGACACAGAGATTGCCACGCTGCGACTGCATACTCCTGGGCAATCCTCTTCACAGGGCACGCTTCCTCAAAGACGCGCCCGTGATCAATCACGTCTCCTGCTCGACCAGGCTAATCAGATCCGCGACATGGAAAATCAACTCCAGCAAGCTGTTCAATCTGCCGAAGACGCCCAAAATAAACAAGAGGGCTATATTGATATTGCTAGCCACAATCCTGTGGATTTCTCTACTCCTACCAGTTATCTGGATTATGCAGTTGCCCGACGCCATCTTTTTCTTCTGAAGTGGTATGCGGCAGACGGCCAGGTTAATGCCCAACCACTACGCAGTGCGGATTTTCTGAGGATCTGGCCGGATCTTTCTGTGGAAGACAAAGGTCTACTCTGTGCTCTCTTAGTCTTTGATCAAATCAACTGCGAAGATCCCGATTTGGTCATCTTCCACGTTGTTCAGCCGATGGCCTATATTTTTCATGATTTTTATCTGGCTGATTCCCAAGACAAATTCAGAGATGAGGAACATCGAATTTTTCACGGCAACCCCCAGGCTCACTGGTTGTTGTTGGACACCAACCCGTATTTACAAGATCATGATCGGTCTCACACTCTTGGACAAGAGTACATGCCTGAGCTCGCTCATCACTTACCTCTGTGGCAAGCAGAAACGCTGGCACAGGTGCGGAAAAATTTAGCGCATCCTGAGGATCTTCAGTTTGCCCAGATTTATATGCAGCACTTAGGAGGCTACAATCAACTGCGTGCCCTTCTGGAAAGCAAGACCATACCCACGGGTTGGGTTAATCCTCCTGTCTATACTCAGCTCTCTACTTCCAAGTGGGACCAGTGGTGCCGTGCTCTTGATCAAGACCTTGTTCGGGAATTCAGGGAGTAGGCGCAGCAGTCCACGCCCACGGGCATGGCTCACTCTCCATATGCTTCACTAGGAGTCCCTCCACGCCCCAGGTTTCTCACCTCTGACTGGCGTCTTCCCTTTTGGACCAAAGTCCTGGAAGGCCACGCTGGGTGGACTCCTCCTCAGATTTCCACGGATCTCCGTTGGGATCCACGTTTTGTCAGAAGATCCAATTGGGAGGATGGTGCCACCTTGGACCACACCGAAAATTGGATATATATTGCCAATGAGCGTGGTTGGCAAACGCCCGCTCATGCTGTCCATGGCCTTGATGCCTTCTTGGAGAATGCCGCCACTTCACCGGATCCTTCAGTTCACCGTCAAGCAGGTTTCTGTGCTGCTCTCAAGTGCCTCCTGATAAGCTCGCTAAATCGGCAGCGTCCTATCTTTTATTGCAACCCGAATGCCAGCGTCAGTGCCTTCGGCCTCCAGACCTGCCTTCTCATGGAATGCCAGTTCGTCCCTTCTGAGGCACATGCTGCCCTTGAAGACATGGTACGCTCCAGATTTCTCATTGATGCAGATCCTGCACTTGGGCTCAACACTCTTCAAACACGCCAGGATCTCATCGGCAATTACCACAATGGCGCCCGTCCTCATTCCCGTGAGGATCACTTTCAAACTGCCGGGTTCCCGCCATCAGAAATACTTCCTCCTTTTCTTCACCCTGATTGTCGTTTGGTGGGGGGGAGTGTTAGTCATGTACCTCCAAATACAGGACTATTCATGCACACGACGGACCAGGTCAAGGCCAAGAATCCATAGTCAGGCACAGGTCAGTCGTCCAAGGGCCCACAGAAGACCAAGCCGCCGCAGACCACGCAGTCAAAGGCCGTGCCCGGGACCAAGAGGAGGCACGTGGAGAAATGACGCGCTGCCACCATCTGCGCCATTTCAGGGTCTCAAGAGGCACCGCCAATGTTCCTGCAAATCAGGCCCCCTTCCAGGAGTCGGCACCGAGCTTTGACAAAGTATCTATATTGGGCCAAAGGCCATTGTACTATATATATGAGTAGATCTAGCCCTCACGGGATAGATGAGTTTTTGGTCTTATCTCACTTCTGCCTTCTCTCGATTGCGAGAGTTCATGTATCAAAATTGATATCAAAGAGTTTTGTTCTCTTCATTGGGTTCTACATTGTTCTTTTTGTTTTTCTTGTTGTCTCGTTTCCCTTCCTTAGTTTCTTTTACAAATCCCGCGTGACACAGCTACCGGATTCTCCTGTTTGATCCACGGGTCCTCACAGTAGGGCTGTCTTGCAGGAGTTCCCGAACCTAGACCCCAAACAATCCTCTTTTTTTTTTTTGTTGCTGATAAAACTAGTAACACTTGTTTTTGGCGATAAAACTCGACAAAAATT
Source organism: Isoetes taiwanensis (assembly GCA_021234155.1). Classification (NCBI taxonomy): domain Eukaryota; kingdom Viridiplantae; phylum Streptophyta; class Lycopodiopsida; order Isoetales; family Isoetaceae; genus Isoetes; species Isoetes taiwanensis. Next base: position 7,280,338 of record JAJEKV010000060.1, read on the forward strand.
TACTTTTTCGTGTTAATTTCTTCGCGTTTCATTTTTTCGGCCTCCCATTTATTTTTTGCAGGTGAGGAGGCACTTTGGTTTAGGATTTAAGGCAGCATACATGATGATTTTGAAACTTCGACTGGACAATATTCTGATCTTTTATATTGGGATAGCGGATGGATATTATTTTCTCCTAATGGGGGGGAGGAGCCAATTTTAAATAAATCATGGCTGAGAAGTCTCATCTCACGTCGCAACTAGTTCTTGGGCCATTGAACCACAGATCCGGCCGCCTCTCCAAGTGTATTTGCTTTTGCCGTCGGTTTGAACAACAAGATGTCGGGCTGAATGACTTGATTTAGCGCGATTCTTCGTATCCTTTCTCCATGGCGGTGCAGTGAAGAAGGCCCGTCGCGGGCTCGAGCTCATCCCCCAGCGCGTCCTTCCTTACACGATCATCGAGCAAATCATCTGAACATACCACAAGCCTGCATCAAAACAAACTAATTCAAATGCAAATTCTTAGCATGGATCTTGTACAAATGCAAGCTCACAGCGGTTATGTGCTATTTGAAGCACTCGCGCCTGCTGTTAATTGAAGGTCCGGCAAGAGTCTAATGTGCGACCTTCGTGGCTTTGTGAAACTTCTTCTTCTGGCCGAACTTCTTCTTTTGGCTCTCTCTTTAATAATTTTAAGTATGCGTTTAGGCGGGCTAAGGCTGGTGGTGCTATACCCAGAAACCTCTTGCGTGCACTCAGTAATTGAACGATGTTATTCTGAAATTCAAGATAACTTACTTTGTGTGCAGTCCTCAACATATAAGATCCTCGCGGCAGAAGAGTACTTCAGGTGCTGCAACTTCTAGCACGAAGCATCACCGCTAGAGTATATCGACTCCATCTAATAAGCGCTCTGCCGAAAAAGATCGCGCGTCCGCAAGTGCAATGAAGAGAAGGCTTAGAAATCCAGGTAATTTCTAAACTAAGATTTCTCTCTAGAGAACCTCCAATTAACTTCAGTTTTTCATCAGGTTTTTCTCTCCAGGATCTCATAATTACGGGTCGAACCGCTTTTCTCTTGAGCTCCCGCCGGATTGTTGGTGGTATGTGGAAGTGACGGTGTCCAGGAAAGAGAAAGATCTCTTCTTCTGGTTCTGGGATAAGAAGGTTTCGGGGAATAAATACAAGAAGGCCGGGGTTGTGTTGTCCATCTCTGCTCTAGATGATCAACTTCTGACCTTATACATTGAAGATGTCCCAAATGCCAAGTTCTATCACACCAAAAAATTATCAGTGTTGAATTACTTCTTCTCTTTCATGAGCAAGGCCAAGAGAACGTATAATGAAGGTTGCGCCCGTCAATTGCCAGAATCTGGGATGGAAAGGCCTAGAAGGCATGAAAGAGGGAGGTACTCTAACCTCGAGGGAGCTAGGCATGGAAATCTCCAGGGTGCAAGAAAAGCTATTCAACACTAGGATGTTCACATCCAATGTGTTGAAGAGTATAATGCACTCTACGGTCAATAAGGAGGTCGAGAAAATGCATATGGATGACAGGAATCAAAGTGAGACAGAGGGTGATGACTCATATGATGATGAGGAGGACATTGAGGACTCCCAGTTTATAGATCCAAACGAGCACATGAAGTTGATGCAAAGGGGCGTTCAGAAAATGGAAAGACTGGCCCAGTACTATCCATTAGGGATCGGTCACAAAATGAAAATTGACATTAGAAGACTGAAGGTATGCACCGGTAATGCTATCGGGGCTTCAAAGTAGCAATTTGGTCTTCGATGGCAAAGAAAAATATCTTGAATATCCTGGGTGTGTTGGAGCTGTCTGCCACGAGGTTTAAGTTTGTATAGGAAGGTGAAAGGTGTGATGATGTGGCGGATTTGCCTCTTGTAGTCACAAAAGGGAAACCTATAATAGTGAAGAAGCTCTAGCGCGTCTACGAGGCGTTTAAGGATTACAATAGGCACAAACACTATCATCATCAACGATAGCGTCTACAAGCGTTATCACAACTCCGATAAGGCCATCATTGCCAATACATATGACCCTGAGGAGTTTGAAACAGATAAGTAGCTTGCACTTAAACTGATTTCTGTATTGATTGTGTCCCGCAATTTCTTAGGAATTTGGGAGAGATTCTTTGAGCATGTCAAGGCGACTGAAAAAGAATAGTTACAAGCCATGGATACTTACCTTGACGATCAAGCGCAAGTTTGGTGGCAGGGAAGGAGACAGATAGAACCTCGGATTAATCTATGATCTGAGTTCAAACATACTTTTGAAGCAAATTATTTGCCTGCCAATTATTATAGAATTCTACAAAAAGAATGGGATCAAGTCAAACAAGAAGACAGGGAATCTGTAGCTGATTATAATATGAAGTTTAATCATTTAAAATCCCAGGTTTGCAATCTCAGCAAGGCTGAACTTTTGCGAAAGTATGCCAATGGATTGCGAGAGAAGCAGTGGATATGCACATGCGATCTGAAAAGCAGGAACAGCTGAAAGAAAACTTAATCCTAAAGCTAAAAGGTTGGTGATAAGGACAGGGGCACCTTCGAGAGAACAAAAGAGGATGAAAAGAGAAAAGTTTGAAAACAGAAGAGATAACAAAGGTAGAAGAGGACAGGATAAAAGAAAATCTCGAAGGGGAACATAGTTTGATGCACAGAAGAGGAGTAATGGGAATATCGAGGAGTTCAAGCTACTCTTGCTACTGCTAAAAGGCGATTCTATTGGCCTAAGCTGGAAAGGGATGTTAGAAGATATGTAGTAGCTTGTACAATTTGTCAATAGGTTAAAGCTTCAACTAGTAAGTCGGCTGGATTGTTGCAACCCTTACCACTTCTAGAAGCGCCCTGGAAGCACATTACTATGGATTTCATCCAGGGATTCCCAACTTCTTTTTATAAGAACAATCAGATATAAATAATAGTAGATAGACTGTCTAGACAATCTCATTTCATTCCTTATAAGTCCACCATGATAGCTCCTCAAGCGGGTAAACTCTTTTTGAAGGAGATATTTAGGATACATGAATTGCCTGATGCAATTATCACAGACAGAGATTCAATATTCCTGCAGAAAATTGTGGTCAGGACTTATGACGAATTTGGGTACCACTTTGAAGTTTTCTACGGCCTATCATCCTCAAACAGATGGTCAACCAGAAGTTGTTAACAAAGCTATTGAAGATATGTTACGGGCTTATGTAGCAGAAAGGACTCAGTGGGAAGATTATCTATATATACTAGAATTTGCATATAATAATATTGTTCATTCGGTAACACAGAAAACTCCATTTGAAATTGTCTACCAATGTGCATTAGATTCACCCATTACAAAGATTGGAGGTGAAGTTCCTGCTTCAGATAACGTCACTCATGATTTTATCGAAGTTTTGAAAGTCCAAGCTCACATTCCCAAGAGCCATGAAGCCACGATGTTCAGGTTAGCAAAGATGCGGAGAAAAGTTGAACACAAACAAGGATAATAGGTGTGGATACATCTTCCTAAGGAGAGGCTTTAAAAAATGGGTACAAGGTATGTGAAATTGGCACCCAGGTACTATGGACCATTTCAAATTGAAGATAGAGTAAGTGAGAATGCTTATCATCGACGTCTATATGGGAAATAGATTAATCTTCATCCAGTATTTAATGTTGTGGTACTAAAGCCCTTCAAGGATGGTGAAATTTCTCCTGAAGTTTTGCAGAAAATGGACTATCAAGATCCTCCTATCATTAAAGGAGATGAGGAGATAGTAAACCTGAGAAGATCCTTACACATCAGGACAAGGAGATATGCAGATCTTCTTATCGAAGGTATCTAGTAAAGTTTAAGTTTCATCCACCTTATGATGTAGTATGGTACTCCAAAGACCAACTCAAGGAGTATCAAACACTTTGTGGATGAGTATTAACAAACTTTGAAACATGATTAGATTGAAGTTATTTCAATTATCTGACAATTAGCTTGTTGCAACAAATATTATTTATCTAGCCATGAAACGAAAGGAATTCCAATGTGGAATATCTAAAGACTGATATATGTTGGTCGGGCTTAATTGCTTAAGGCTCAAACATCTCTAAACGAGTTGAGCTCAAAGACCTCAAGTTGACTTAAGGCCATCTCTAAACGAATTGAGATGGAAGTCCTTAGATTGACTTGAGGCCATCTCTAAACGAACTGATATGAACAGTTTTTTTTCCTATGATTGACGAGGACGTACAATCTTGGAAAGGGAAGGATTGTACGGATTGAACAAATATACAGTATTTGAACAAAATACTAGCTCGGGGGTGTGCTTCACGACCAAAAAGTACTCTAATCAATGACTCTTTAAAAGCTTATGGCTGACAATGGGACCTGATATCACCCAATCCAACCTTGTCAATACAAGGAATTGAGTTATGGTCTTTGGCTTGAAAGTTCAAGCGCCTAACCAAGACATTAACCTTAGACTTACAAGAAAAAGGGCTATGCACCTTCCTAAAAAAACAAAGGCCAAAAGGGGGATTTACCTTTAAGGACCTTTCAAGTGACTATAAAAGTGCACACATAGATGGATCAGGTACAAAGACTCATTCCCTTAGCTCTACTTCTCTTCCTCTCTTGATTTTGCCTTCTGCTTCCAATTCTCCATAGCCAAGCTTATTGGTCTGAGCAGGATAAAGATTTCCTGCTCCAGGATTAGGACTTCCTGGTGAATCTGGTTGGGTGGATCGAGCTTCCCCTTTTAACTGGATTATTTCTTTAGTTTCTTTGGTCTTTATAGGTGATTTAGAAGAAATCGTAACATATACTTTATGGCTCGAACCGGTAAATGCCTAATGACAGATTTGTTGGTCTGATTATCAAGCAATTTATTTAATATTCCTTGGAATATTGTACTCAATTTTCTAACTTCATATCTAATTTTTGAGATTTACAATTGTTTTGTAGTTTTGTTGTATAAATATAAAGCATTTTTTTAGCTTAAAAATAAATGAGTGAATGACGGTATTTTTATTTTCCGCATGGAGTTCAATTGGTCTATGGAATCCAAACATAGAGAACATCAAGTTACTATCAAGATTAAAAAACCCCCGCTCCGAAGGGTTTTTGAGGGAAAAAACTTGGCAGTTTAGGGTACATTTCAATGCCATGCCGGAGGAAATATCAGAGTGTGCATATCCATGATCTTTTGAATATATAATTCCAGTAAGCCCAAACTGAGGCCTTATTTAATGCCACATGTAGCGGCTATGGTTAGACGAGACTAACTCAACATAGTGCACCCAATTATGGTCGAATGTCGAACAATTCTGAAGGGCATGTCATTCATCCTCAATGGCTCCTGTTTGACCGAGCCTATCCTCGCATGCCTCCCAAATCTATCTATCTGTCTCAATGCAGAGGTGACGAGTATCCTTGTGAATGAAAGCTATCATTCTGCTCTTCTTAATGGTCAAATGTGTACGCAGATAGCGCTGTGGATCTCTTGTGAGCATGAGGTTGATATGTCACTCGTAGTGTTCCATGAAATTCAACTGGTTGGCCATACAAATTGTTGTACCTGATCAATCCATACCTCAACTACGATCCGTTCAGTTCTTTCTGCGCCTTCCAAGGTTTAGAAGTTTGTGTACTTCCACAAGGTTGCTAAGATGTCTTGCCGCATTCTTGCCTCCTTATCATCCTTATGATGTTTGTTGTTGTTGTCTCTATTATTGTGAGATGGTAATGAACTAAAATATCTGCGCTTTCTCCTTGCTCTCGAGTGAATTGAGCTATGTCCTCAGCTAGTAGTTGATGTTCTCTTCACTGTGTTGCTTGGGAATGTGAGCTGAGGATATGATCCTCTTAGATCTCTTTAGAGATTTGGAGCATCTTCTTTCATACCCTGAGATGTAGGAAGCCTCGAATTCACCCTCGTCCTTCATGTTGTCTCGGCTATTATAAGCCTTATCCCTTCTTGATTAATTGCTATGAGAGGTTCCAATTGATGTGCGGTGCCATTGTTGTCAATTCCATCTCTGTTTGCAAAAAATAAATTATACCGATGGTAATTTAAATCTTAAAACAGAGGGCGCAAACATGCTACATGCTTGCTAGCTTTTATGCTATTTATTAAACATACACAAGTTAGACAAGGCATTAGTTATATCATAGATCCTTATACAAAAAAAAGGATTATATTGTCAGTCCAAAACTTATTGCTAGGCTTCTTATGTGAAGCTCCTAACTTGATTTACATTCTATACTCATGTAGTGCAATGGTTCTACGACAACATAGAATTATCATTCTTGGAGAAGATGGGCCTTCTTTGAAACGTCTATTTTATTCTCATGAGACCTTTTTTACAGCTTATATATTTCGTCAATTCTAGGTTTTCATCATCAGCCTTCCTCTTGAGCGTTCCTTCTTTTGTGTTTTGTCTTCCTACTTTCCCACCCTCCCATGCCCTTTTGCAAGGTACTTGAAATTTGTGGTTGGCATTTCTCCTCATCTTGCTTATCTACTTTTCCTTCATTTGTAGTTTATAGGTGGATGTTCTTCCCTGCCTTAGTTGCATTTGATATTTTCTGACTAGGCAGATGTTCTTCCCCATGCTATTTGCTTCATTGTGTTGTTTGGATGGATGTTCTTCCCAGCACTAGTTTGCAGATGTTATTCCTGGCTAGGTGGATGTTCATTGTCCAGGAACAAGCTTGTAGCTATTGCATCAATTCGCACGGGGTCCCACAGGCTACGGATTGAGACAGGTAGATGGGAGCGCCGCCGAATTGCCGCCGGCGAGAGACTATGTGCTGTTGCCGATTCCATGGTTTATTGAAGATGAAAGCCATACTAGCCCATTGTATGGGTGCCATGACCTATTGGTCTCCGTGGACGTTAAAAAAACTATTCTATTCTATTCTATTCTATTCTCATCCTTATTCTATATAGGCAGTTTGCTTATTTCTTACTCAATTCATTCTTGTATATGCTTCTTTGTTGATTTTGACATGATTGACAGTTCCTTATCGTGTTTCATTTTCAAGTTTTTTGTTCTTTAAAAGCTAATTCAAACCGCATTCAAATTGGAACATGGTCATTTGTTTCTTGGCTTGTGCTCATTTTATATGGGTGGTTTGCTTATTTCTTATTCATATTGAACTCAATATGCTCTCATATATGCTTGTTTGTTGATTTTGACATGAATTCTTAACGTGTTTCATTATAAAGTTTTTTGTTCACTCATATTTAACTCAAGCTGCATCGAATTGGGCTGTGGTTTCATGACTATGGATGAATTTTCAACATTGCTTCTTGCTTCTTCATTTTATCAAGCTATCATGATCTAATTAAACCCCCATTCGAATTGGAACCTTGTCCTTACGACTATGGAAGAATTATTTCGATATTATTTCCTACTTCTTCACTCTTTCAAGCTCATGGTCATTGAGAGTTTACACCTGTTATGTGTGAGACGATGGACGCGCAAAGATTATTGTCAATTGTTGGATGGATGACGCGCTTGTGTTGCTCCTAGTCCGTTATTTATCTCCATGGTTTTCCCTGAAAACCCGAAAGCGCGGGGTTTTCATTCTAGTTGATAAATCTCTGACTCTGAGTTTCATTGTGGCTTATCTTTTGGGCATGAGCATGCTACACCCTATCAAAAAAAGTACCATTTAGGAACCATAAAACTACCTAAAAAAGTACCTAACACTGGGTACTGGGTACTTTTATAACATCTCAATAACTATAAATATTAAATTGAATGTATTCATTTTGGCCTCCAATGGTATTGTCTCTATCTTAACCTTGAGCATTAATATGCTTTTGACATTTTATATTGAACTTTTGAATTAGTTTTGACCAAAAGAATAAGAAAATAGTACCCAATCCAAAAGTACCTAGTGCAGGTACTTTGGCAGGTTCCAAAAATGGCAGGATGTAGCATGCATATGCCCTCTTTCTTATTAAAACTCTCGGTGATTATCTAGTTCTGGGTTTATTTAGTTTTATATTTTTTAGCCAATCATTTCTATTACTATACTATTGTACCTTGTATTTTATTTTGAACGCTCGATAAAAAAACCACTTCACTTCAAATATTGTAGTTTGTTTTGCTATAGGAGTCTTCCCAAGAGTACTTCTTTATAAAGCTGGTTTGTATAATGGCCATATGGGTGAGTGGTCAAGCCATCTTTGCAAAAGTTAGAGTCTTGCATGTGCTTCCCTTACGAGATCCCGTTAGCCCATTATGGGCTAAACTAGAAGGATGTCGAACAACAAACTCATATGTTCAACTTGTCTGTGGATGCAGAAATCTTCTTATACCATGTCCAGCAGGACATCCTATTATGACCACGGTTGATCTGGTTGCTTCCTCAGGTTATTTGCTACTTTGTTGTGAACTAAAGTGAGGATTTCCAACCCTACATTGCTTATACGAGGGTTCCTATGGTAGAGAGGGAGAAAAAAATTTAACAAGGAGGAAATATATTAAATTGCTAAAGCAAAAGGGTTGTACATTCGGTACACGAAAGTTATAATACTACATTAGGCTCAAGTTTAGTTGCAGAATTTCGGCAAAACACCCTTAATAAATTAGTCTACATCCCAATCATTATTACTCCTATCCATAGTGACACTAAAGAGTCCATCTGCCCAGTCTCTCATGAGTGTGACAACCATACAAATATCATACACATATGATCGTCATCCATATTCTATATGGGAATATTTTTTGATATTGTTTTCAAATTCATAGTTTTCTGGTATTTGTTTCGTTGGTTTGTTGACAGTGAGCTTCCTTGACAAGCTCTTGGTGACTATTGCAGGGCAGACAATCAAGATGTTAAATAATAAGCCATCTCTTTCCTCTGCTTAATCCTTAGAACTTAGGTACCCTATAAGAGCTGTTGACTATTCAAATTGCAATTGAAAAGACTTTGAAGCCACAACCAAGCCTGTCTAGGATGCTGGCACAAGAAGAAATAATGCTCAATCATTTCATCAGGGTGCACCTCGTTTAGAATATGTAGCAAAATAACAGGGGGTTCTAGGGGGAATTTATATAGATGTAAAAATAACAATTCCTGGAACCATAGTCCATATATCCCTAAAACAATTGAATGGATTGTTATAAAAAAAAACATAGATTCAAGATAAAAAAAAAACACATTAGCTCACTGGGTATATTGATTAAAGTAGTCTTATTAGGATATTGAGTTATTTTGGTAGAGGTTCGAGCCCCCGTATTTCATATTCTAAAATCTTAGCCAAAGCCGTATAGAGGTTCGATATACTCTCAAAACATTATACGAAATCCTATTTCATATTTCAAAATCATAGGCGCCTCCAATCATAAATGACTATAAGCGAAACGAGAGGTGCTCACATGCCCCAACATACGATCTGGGTTGTAGGATCGACGAATCTGACGACTGTGGTAGCCCAGGGTGCACCTCGTTTAGAATATGTAGCAAAATAACAGGGGATTTCCCTTGTATTTTTGTACCTTTTTCCCTATGGTTTTCATATGATTGTCGTATTTCATGGGACATACTAATGCGTATATCTAGAGTGCGCATACGCTCTAATAAATTTTCATCATATTTTTCAATGGTTAACCCCTTGAACATGCAATATTTTGATATTTTAGGGTTCTCTACTTCTATATTCCTAAGAAACTATTGTTCCTTTTACATGGAAGGAGATCGAGGACCATGAGGTTAGGGTTTTCTGTTGCTATCAGCGAAGAAACGGCCGCGTCCAGAAGCAGTAGTTCTTTGCTAGCACGGCCATAGCTGCAGAGGGTTGCTTCCCCTGTTTTTTTTTTTGTGAGCGCAGGTGCACAGACAGCCATGTAGGGCCTACAGCAAATTATGGCTTCTCCAGCCTTCAATGGTAAGCTCAAATCCGACAATAGACTCCATTATTTCGACCAGATCAGGATCAGAAGGAAGATCTGTCAGAATCAAAGTAAAGAATTGCAGATATGGTGTTTAAATTACGTGGGCAGCGGTGGGTTAAGACAACCGCCTTTTATTTCAAACAGAGTAGAGAACAAGAATTGCTAAAAACAGAATAAGAAGGCAAACAGAGCGGATTTGATTCTGCACCTCCAATGATTTGCCTTTGCATTTGTTTTACAAACAACGGTGTAGACTTTGTTATGGCGGCTTTTCTGAAAAGGCATCTAGCTTTTGACGTTTTTCCCATTTTTCCTTCAAAAGTTTGTGAGGCAAAGGGTTATAACTAAAAACTTTCCAGGTGCAAACAAAATTCATTGGCAATGCCATTCACATATCAATTTGGTTGGCAGCGGTCTGCCTATTCATGGAGCTACTAGGTTTTTGTACTCAGAAAATAGTAACAGCAGGAGGATTGGGAACTATTCTTTTGAGCTTAGCAGGACGTGAGGTACTTCTTGTTTGTTGTAGCTTTCTTTTTGTTTGAATATTATTGATACGAAGAGCATAAGTTAGACCTGACATACAATTTATGCTATCCTTACCTCGTGGCAGCATGGAGCATGCAAAATAGAAGGTTGATGTTGGTTTATGAAATTGGAAGGCACACATCCTTCAATTACTGGAGCACCCATTTTCTTTTCTTCTGGCCATAGTTGGAACTTGCTCAACATATTTGGAGCTACAACTATTGCTTGGATTTATGGTTGGGCTAATTCTAAACCTGATTCAGATGACAAGGTACGCTCTCTTCTTCGACATATATATTTTACTCTTCCCTTCAAATCTTTTGAATGTAGAATAACTGATGTATGTTTGATTTCTGAAGTAGCATGGAAGATAACATATTCATATATCTCTTTACTTAATAGTTGAATATTTGGGACACCAACATCTTCTCTCGTGCATGACAATCAAATAATGTTATACAAATATCTCTTCAATATGAACTATTTTAATTTTGTTTCATTGAAAACATCAACAGCTTCTTCACATTGTTGCACTTCCTTCTTGTTTGTAGCTCATGCAAGATACCGAGGCGTTTGAAGATGGAGCCCCTTGGTCAAACTCCGAATTGTGGGGAGATAAGCACCTACAAAGAGCTTCATAGGTTACCAATTCAAATGGGGCTATTTGAAATCAGTGTGAGGAAGCTTTGAGCAACCGTGATATGACTACGTGGAATATGGAATTTAAAAGTCAGAGAACTATGATAATTCGTAGCTATACCTCCACATTGGCATTGTGGTGTACATAGTTTATATGCATATTAAAGATATAGGTTGTCAGGTAACTGAATTTCAACATGCATGTTTTAAGATATTTTTTATCTTTAGATGTGTGCTCGCAATTCTTGGAGTGTGTAATCCTACTATAAATATCTAGCATAATAACAAGGGTGTGCCTGGTTTTATGCTAGAAATTCCCATTTGATCCCATCAAAACCCCTTAAACAATAAACAATAAACAATGATTATATAACTTTCTTTTTGGTTTAGATGCTACATATTCACTCAAGGGAGTTTGGACTGTGTATATGTTGTATTGTTGCTTGTTTGTTTATTTGGTTTTGTTTTCTTTTGTTAAGGCTCGAAGGGCCAAAAATATTTTTTAGTATAACTACCAACACATAACTACCATCAACATTAATTATTACAAACCATTGCATTCCACACTTAAAAATAAAATTCCCCCTTAAACCCCCTTTGGGGTGCATATTCACACGGGGGGTGACATAGGGCGGCGAGAGCCCCTAAAATCATGTTATACATGTACAAAATCAATACCATATAGTACATTGTCTCAAATCTTATAGTATTTTGCAAACTATGTTATGCAGTATACCAAAACTTGTACATGCATATCCCACAAATGAGGATCTCTATGTACAGTCTAGATCGAGGAATAAAAGGCATATATGCTCATCCAACGACTCGATACCCGGAGTCACCCCCCGTGTGAATATGCACCCAAACCAAAGGGGGTTTAAGGGGGCATTTTATTTTTAAGTGTGGAATGCAATGGTTTGTAATAATTAATGTTGATGGTAGTTATGTGTGAATAGGTGGCTTTGAAATGTACAGATAACCCAGGGGCCCTCTGCCACTTTGAATCTTCCTCCTAAAGATCTAGGATCGTCTTCCATGGTCAATCAGAGTATTGCTACTGAGGCAACTGTGCAAGAAATAGCTGATGCAGCATTCGCCATGCAGTCCCATTTTTTAGATATGGAAAAAAGTCTTAAGAATCCTATCATCCAGATCAATCGATAAAATTGTAACTATTGAGTCGAGGCGAAGAGAAAGTCCAAATCCGACCGATGACCATGAGGTTAGCAAAACCTTTCTTGATGTAGGGAGAATTGTTGAAATTTTAGAAAGTCTAAAACATGGAATTGATACATCTAACAGAGCACAGAAAGTTTAGAATACAGTAGAGGATCCACTTAAAGATCAACTCGAAATGCTAAAGAAAGGTAAAAGTGAGATGTTCCTTTACGACCAAGTGTGATTTCAAGTTACTTATTACTTAACAAAGGAATTTATGCTTAAGCATGAATTCCCAAATGCACATTCTGGCCTAGCACCATGTTTGCCTACTGTGAAGCACGTTATGACCGTTGATTCTGATGCACTTGAGATGCACATTTAAAAATCCATATCAAGTACATCACTTCCAACGATCATAGCATGCTTTGCAGTGGCCTTCATGGTCATTACGCAGTTTCTTGCTTTTGGGAATCCACGCTTGGGGTGATTTGCTGTAAGGAATTTACGCTCGGCGTGACAAGCTTGCATTATTTTTCTAACCTTCCAGTGCTCCACCTTCGTGTAATAAGATACTTGTTTTCGATCCAAATGGTGTCCTATGTAAGACCTTTCCTAAGAAGACTACCAACAGAGCACAGTTCAAACAAGAGCCGTTGGAGTCAAATAACAAGTGGATATACCCTCTTCCAAATGAAGCATTCAAATTATTCAGGGTGGAGGTCTGGTCATCGATGCACCAAAATGTTAAGGAAATCCTGGAGGTGTTGCCTGGTATGCAAAAAGAATTGCTGACAATATGGGACCAAAGCGATTGTCTTCAGCTGTCAAATCCAAGAGACAAGATAGGTAAACATGTGTTCATTAAGAATATGGAGACTATGATGTGTTGTCTTGGGATCGAGAAAAGGACGACATTATCATTATCATCGTAGATGATGATGCATTAAGTGCTTCTTTAATCAAACTCAAGCACTTAATCCTGCTCCTTATCATCCAGGCAACTTTGAGAGTGATGCCCTTGCTTAAATTCATAGATGTTATGAGAGGTCTTGCTACAAACAAAACTGTGGCTTATATTATTTTGGAGCATCCAGAGTTAGATAGGACTTTGTACATCCCTTTCTTAGAAAATATGCACAAGAAAAGGGTTTATTTTCCAATTGTTAAATTAAAAAAACCTGCAATATTGTATCACTTTATGCATTTTCCACCGAGTTTGTTTGTATTTGCATCAGTGCAATGAATTTCACCATGGATTTTTAATAAAGTGAAAACAACAATGTAATATATACATTTACCTTCATATTTTGCACATTACAAATGAGGTTTCACAACAACTCATGCCCTAATTATGCACCAAAGTGGCGTGATTTTGGAATAGACATAATCCCAAAATAAATGAATGATGTTTTATAGCAATTTGATGAAATTGTGATGCATATATTGAAGCTGGACGAGAATCTTGGAGTTTTGTAACAGCTGTACATTGTTGATCTATGTCCCCGAAACATGCCTCGAGCTAGAGCTCCTCTCTCTAGCAAAGGAGCAAACTAACTAAGGGCTGATCCCATGAGAAGAGAATCAAACAGTCCAACTTGTTCCTGATCAATGGGATATCTATGAGGAACACAAGCCGGATCTGATTCAAGAAACCATGAAGCTTGGACCGAGTGCCATCAAACTTCTTGGGCAAGCTAATTTTAGGCTCTGATGGCCTCAGTCTTGAGCTAGAAGCAACTTCATGCGAAGCAACCCGCTCTCTGAACTCTTTATTGTCTGACTGCAACTGTTGGCATACTTGAACAAACTGCTGGACTGTCATAATAAAGATGAAATCTCCTCCATAGAGACAAAAAACCAACAAATATGGGTAAAGAAATGCTTAGGATTAGAGCAGGCAATAACTGGTAAGGGATTCCAGTGTCATAAACCTACTCCAAAACAATAAAAGTAAGTGGAAAATAAGTGAGAAATATGCATGAAATACGTCAAGATCGGCAAAGAATCTGATATATGATGAAGAATCAAGACGACAATGCTCTGAAGGCAAGCAGGAAGACAAGACAGATGCCTAGAAGGCTCAAGACAGGTGTTGAACCGAAATCCTCCTTATATATTTAAACCAATAGTCCAGACTGTGCCACTCCAATGGATAAGATCTTGCCAAGTGTCGCACATGTACGTAGGTTCTGGAGTGTTCTAGAATCTCCTGGAAGCTAATGTGCATATCTTGATGATGCAAGAGAACATTTTCAAGGACAATATGTCGCGCAATTTGGCAAAGGTATGGCTTGCAAGTAGAAAGTTGCAAGTTTGAATCCTGCCTCGTGCAACTACTGTTTTGCATCCATGCGATGATTATATTTGTACATACGAGTATAATACCTGTAGGGTCGTCACAAGCACCTTCAAGAGTAGCCATTACGAGCTAAACAATAATCACTAGTGCAACCATTGGTAGGGCTAGGGTCTTGTTGATGATCACTACCAAGTGCTTTGGAGGAGCCGCATGAACAATCATCTTCAGTTGAGGAATTTTGCAGAAGCTTTTGTATTTGACCTCCATTTGACCTCAATGAATTCTTCTGTTATAAGTTTAGACGGCTTAGAGCCAATGGTCACACCATCGCTTTTGTTTTCCTTAGCCTATAGTTTTGAGGGCTTGTTGAGGTGACGGTAGCATGCCTTTTGCTTTTGCTTTCGCTTGCATTAGTTCCTAAGGATGTTTGTGTTCGATTTTGTGATTGTTTGGAGTTTTGATTTTAATGTTATAGAGAGGCATTAAAGAGATCTAGATCAGCGGAACATGAGTTGAAGCACTATATGTTCTCACTTTTCTACCTTACATTTTGAGCTCGAGTTGAAGAGTATATTTATACTCTCGACATGGTTTTGCATACAAGAATGACACTCCAGGTCTAAATTCAGGGGTGAAAGCAGTGCAGCACGGGCACACTACTTCCACCCCTGAATTTAGGCTGGGGTGTCGTTCTTGCAACGTGTAGGAATGTAGGGTGAAATTGCTAGAATGTCCCTATACAAACACTGGAACTGCGGGTGAATTCGCTGGAATATCGGGTTGAATAAGAATCTTCTTTTCCGTTCGTGACTTCAAAACAACTAAATGTTCTTGAAAAGAAGATCTGACAAGTGACGTGTCAGTGATTTGGGGACGTGGCTGAATCGTATCCTGTTTTTTCGTTTTTACATAGGTTTTTTTTCCATTAGAGGGCCTTGGTTTCTTAATCCCATCAATATCATGGAGCCCAGGGCCAAGATTTGCCCATAATCTTGCAACAATCAAATTTGGTATTTTTGTAACATATGATTTATTAAGGTTAATAGGTGGTATTCGTATACCAAACCGTATGAATACCAGAGAAAGACAGGGGTTGCGAACGCATACAGATCCATTTTTTTTTCCCTAGGTCGGGGGGAGGCGCGTCCTTCCCGGGCGCTCCAGCACTTGGCGCTGCTTGCTAAATCGGGGAGGATGGGCGGGAAAGGGATCGGCATGTTGGCTTATCTTCTGCGAGGGCTTACAGTTTCGATTTCGCCTTCCCCGCAGTGAGTTAGCGCTGATGTCAGTGTTTTTACCTCTTTCGATTCTCCCTTGCTTGAGATGTCTTTAAGAAGGGAGGCCGGGAGGGCAAGGGTCGGGCATGCAAATCTTCCATCCGGGTTCGATGGCCTCTATGGCCTGCTCATCCGCATGCATCACCGATTCTATCCCTTTGCCGATACTAGCCCGAGCCGATTCAATTGATGTTTCTGCACTTTAGGCCTTTCTCGACAAGATGTTCCCAAATCTTTCTATGATGCCCTTGTCAGATTTTGTGACTCCAAATGTCTAGCAGGGGCAGTAGCCTTGGAAAGGGGCTCCTCGGCTGATCACTTACATGTTCAGGGTGTTTTGAGAGGTCGATTCAGAAGTCCTAAGGCCTTGAATGATGCTATCAAAAAAGACTTCAACTGGTCTCCCAAGCCTGCTGGCGTGGTGTTGGTCTGCAAAGCTTTGAAAAATAATAGGCTGCATTGTTTTGAGGGAATGGTAGGATATTGTATGAAAGATTTTGGAAAAGTTCACTATAGTTGTCATATGCACAATATCTCTGAATCTATGATTGAAAAAGGTAAGGATCTTTATTTAAGGTGGGGTGCAGGTGATACTAAAGGGTTGTGTGTCTTGGATAATAGGAATCTTTTAAATAAGGCATGCCATTACGTGATGTATCATGGGGGTCGTAGACTATCCCCAAGCCTGACCTTTACTTTGTGCAGGATGTTGAGGTCTGGAAAATACACATTAAGTAGTTCTTGGATTATTCCTCATAATTCTGCCCATGTGAATGAACACACGAAAAGGGCAAAGATGGAGAGTGTTGCTTAATCCTGGCCGGGTCACCGCCTTCCTCGACATAAGAACTATTATCTTTGGTTATCCTTCGTGGTTTGTTCCTGTTGAGAGGAATGGGCCCGGTAGAAGGCGCTATTGGGATGATGCCATTCCAAAGATTTAACAGACTCAAACTTTGAGGATCCGCATGAGACAACCTTTAGCTCGGGCGGATATCCCCGATGTTGGTGCGGACTATATCCCCGTGGTATTACCGGGGGACCACACCATGGCAAGGGGTTGATTTCTTTCATGTGGTTCCTTCTTGTACAGTGTATAGTCTTTTGTATTTATCTGCTGTTGTATTTCTCTGGTTTATGGTTGGTACAGATTTGTGCAGGGTCTTCTTGAGAAATGGATGGAAATGGCGACACCATGGATGAGACCCCACCTGTGGTTGTTAGTATTGGTCCTGATATCATCAGTTCTACCATTGATGATTCTCATCCAAACCCACATGCTTATCCTCCTGAAAGTGAGGAAGTCTTTATCACGAGGAATTTGTGACTAGCATTGTGCAGGTTGGTACGGAGGCGCACAGGATTGCAGCCTCATTGAGGATCCTGAGAAGGCAGATAGGAAGCTTCTATGTTGCTATAAATTCTGCCTTATCTGCTGTGCAATGGGACCGTCTTGGTGTGCCTAATCGAGTCGCATGTGTTGCGCCACACATGAGCTTGGCAAGGGCTCTCGACACGTGAGATACGCCCGCCTTGATCGGCTCATCGGGCATGCTAGCTCACGGGCCGACCGGAATTGAGAAGCTTTGTGTTGAACTTGCATCCGGTTATCCGGGTTATGTGTGATGAACTTATATGTTGTTGTGATCTGAACTATTTCTGCCATGTGGCTTCTGTATGCTGGTATTTCAATGTAAATATTTGACATTTGTTTGCTTGATAATTGGACACCTGTTTCCTGTTTATATTTCTGACAGTGTTTATTCCAGTGGGGCATTGGCCCCCTTGCATAAGGGAGCTCCATTAGTTGGAGCTCTCTTATGCTCTACCGAGCCGCGGGTTACTTGTCGGGTTCGATTCCCCGTGCTCAGCCCGATATTTGATCTGCAGGTATAACAGTATTCTTTGGAGAATACGCCATGGTTTTATTTATAGTTGCATGTATTTTTGTTCAAGTCAAACAAGCCAGGTATGACTTGTAAAGGACTTGAAATGGAGGGCAGGGATGCTCTTAGAGAGCATCTTGACTTTTGGACCATTGTCTTTTTTTTTAAATGGCTGTCATCTGACGGCCCAAAATCCATAATACAAGTTATATCCATAATACAGTTGTTTCTCTTCAATTCACCCGAGGGTCTATTGAATTTGGCAATTCACATACACATGCCCTAAGCAAACCCACGCGGAAATATATCCATGTGGCCACAACTGATCCCTAGGGACGTCAACCTGCATCAGCCGTTCATCGCACGCGTGATGGCTGCCGTGGTCGCATCTCCTTTGTTGTACACACGAGGCAATATCTCCACATATTTCCCTCGTTCGTTTGTTTGTTTGTTTGATGCAGTCTGTGGGCTTGTTGTGGGCACAGAGTGACGACGTTTTTCTTGATGGGCACTTCGATCCGGGATGGATTATCGTGTTTTCTGCAAAATCTGCCATTCTTATCTCTTTCGCTGTGAGACACCGACGTCGCAGCAAAAACAGGTGCAGATTTGTCTCCTTTTTCATCCATTCCCTTTAAGCTCATTAAAGGTCGTGGCTTCCTTTTGGCCCTTGCATTGTAGAGTTTTTGGGTTTGTACCGTTGCTTAAAGGGAGCCGTGTGCAAAAAGGGTCCAAATTTGAGGCACTTATGTCGGCCAATTTGGGGCTCATCTATCCGAATCTTTGTGTTTCGCAGGTCAGTTTCTGTTGCTGAAGCTCGAATTTTGGTTTATGGAATAGAAGCTCTGGGTCAATATGTTTCAGCAAGGTACGTTCACAATGATAGCCAGGCGTTATTAGGCTTTTGAAGGCTTATGTAGATGTTAGTTGAGTTCATAAACCGTGAAGCAGAATTTTCTTTTGCCCAGCTGAGAATTTACAGTTTTGAACTAATTCTTAAGTAGACTTTCTTGATGGTCAGCTTATTAATTATAACTACCATTATGGTAAGTTAAACAGGCATCTCAAAAAGTTCTTTAGTTTGAGTATGTTCTTAAAGTAAGTATTGACTAGATTGATTTGATAATTACATGTATTTTATTATCTAGTCAATTGAGACATGCAACAGTAAGATCAGCTAGCTGTTCCGTGCTCTGGAAGTAGGACTTTCCCTAGAATATGAACAATGTATATATGTCATTAGTGTGATTTAACAATAAACTTCAATATGGTGAATATCTGGATCTGAATTGCAGCAAATAGATATGAATGGCATACAACTGTTAGTTTTTATGCCGAACAGGGGATATCCTTCAATGGTTTCAATTATAGATGAGCGAGTTAGGAATCAATTTGATGCTTTTGCGGGAAAAGTTTTGATGCTATGAGAAAATTTGAATCTTGTGTAGAATATTTGATATCTAAATAAGATATGCGAAGGTATAGGTTCTGTCAATGTTTATTATAGCCCAAATTGGAATGTATGTGACAGTCTAATTATTTATGGACGAGCAAGAACCCATTATCATTAATCCATTCCTGAAGGCTTTAGTGGCTGCCTTTTAAATGTCCAATTTCATTTCCAAGTAAATGCCTTTTCTTGATAAGGCCGTTGATCACAAATCTATTCGGATAGAAATGTTCTTTTGGTGCTAGACTTATTTTTTGATTTAGGAAACTTCAAAAGGTAGTGTCAATTCCGCAGAAACATCACTCCTCAGCATTATCTAGGTTTCAAGTCTGTCAATTCCCTGGATGAAACAAGAATTTATTATGAAAGTACATAACAGGTTCAGGGCACTATTATAAGCAGCACCACACCACTGGGTGGTATGATTGCCGATCCAAAATGCAAAACAAGTTTTTGTTCATGTTTTTTTCTTGCGATTAGAATAATTATTATATGTCTCTTATGGGAATTAATTGGTCTCTTTATATCCAGGGGGGTCAAGGAAGGGGCATGGGCGGCCTGTTGTTAAGACGGGCCCAAGAACAAAAACTGGTTTCCGCCCTACAGGATTAAATCTTGATGTTGGCGGTGTGAAAGAAAGCTTTCAGAGTAGTGTGATAGTAGATCGTTATCAATGTGAGGTGGCCCACCAGAATGGGGAGGCAAAGTTTTCTCAAGGTAATTGCTCTTCTATCTAGTGGAAATTTGGAGATAAGGAGCTCTTTTTTATAAGCTTTTTCATGTAGTACCTGCTTTTGTGCAGCAATGCCAATGGAGGAGGACTTCAATGACGTAATTGCAAATGGTTTCTCACCTGCTGTATCTAATAGATTTGCAGCTTCTTGTGCCTCTATGGATAGTGGTAGTGGGGGTTCTCCTTCAAGAAGTGAGGTTGCATTGCTTACACCTGGTTCAAATGGCACAATGTCCAATGATCCAGATTCTGTCGACATGGTTGGGTGAGTGGGGAAAATTTTCTTTGCTTTCTTTTTTATATCCTGAAAGATTTAGCTTTTTAAGTACTGACAGAAGGAAAAAGAAGCGTGGGAATCGATCTACGGTTGGAGAGAAGGGTGGAAAAGGCTTGCGTCATTTCAGCATGAAAGGTATGGCAGTACAACTCCATTCATGTGCTTTCTCCATATGGGCCCTTTTTTATGCTCTGAATCTGCACTGTCTTGCAGTTTGTGAGAAAGTTGAGAGCAAGGTTCGGACCACATACAATGAGGCAAGTGCATTGTGCATATAATAATACCGTTAAAAGGAAAATAATAAGGTTTCAAAGACAGAACTGGTCCTTAACAACATGCTGACAACACTTACCAAACACAGGTTGCTGATGAATTGGTTGCAGAATTTACCGATCCAAATAACTTATTTGTCTCTCCAGATCAGGTATTATTTGAATACTGTTTTTAAACTTGTGTAGCCCCCTATTCGATTTGTATTGATATGTTACTTCAAATTAGCAACAATACGATGAGAAAAATATAAGAAGGCGTGTTTATGACGCCTTAAATGTCCTTATGGCTATGGACATTATTGCAAAAGAGAAGAAGGAGATTCAATGGAAAGGTCTTCCAAGTACTGGAGTCAATGATATTGAACAATTAAAGGTATATCTGGTAGGAACTCAACTACTTGAACAATCACTTCCATTTTATTTTTTTAAACTAGAAAATTATCTTTTGCAGGATGAGCGTCTTCGAGTTCAATCCAGGATTGACAAGAAGAAGAAGTATTTAGATGAATTGCAGGAACAGGTAGATCTCATGTTAATTCTAATTTCTGTCTTCATTCTGTAGTCCCTTGCAGCTTATGCTTGTCATTATGCCCATTTATAAAGATTCAGGGAATTCAAAACCTTGTTCAGCGGAATGAAACCGCATACAATAGTACTGGGAGCCTTCCTTCTGTTGGAGTAGATCTTCCTTTCATTATTGTTCAGGTGCGGAGCTTCTCACCGTTTTAGTTGTAAAATGATTGACGTGATTGTTTCCAGAGAGCAGCAGAAATGAAGTGATCATTGTAACATAATTATTAAAGGAAAGAAGCATAATTGGTTTCTGAGAGTAGTTTTCTGTTGATTGTAGACACGGCCTCAAGCTACTGTAGAGGTTGAAATATCTGAAGATATGCAGCTTGTTCACTTCGATTTCAATAGGTATGTCTTTAAGTTATCCGTTTACAGAGACTTTATTTTAGTAAGGATTTCGTCTGGTTTTAATTTGTATTTCTTTCTGAAATATCATCTTTTCAGCTCGCCATTTGAGCTCCATGATGATGCTGCAGTTTTGAAGGCTATGAGACTTTCTCAGTCTAATAACTGGGACAATCATGCCGGATCAAACATGTCAATTGGTGCCATGGCATCACCATCTTCTAATTTATATCAATGGTCCATACATCCACATTGTGCAGGCACTACAGCTTCCATACCTCACGTCTTTGCTCGTGGCTTGAAACCTGCTGGTTCGCCACCATTGCCTGGCATTTTGAAGGCCCGTGTTAAGCATGAAAACACATGATTCTGGAGGTTTTGTTTCAGTAGATTGAAGGCTCTTTTTTCGGCCATTTCGTTAGATTGTTAACCTTGTATGTCACCTTCCTCAGTGACACGCAGAGAAGGATGTAATATAGCCAATCAGAGGTCAAGCTGGGAAGATTCCCAGTTATTAAATTATTCTACGATGTCGTAAATTATCTTGTGTATTAAACAAAAATGTTATTTACAAAATAAGAAGACTCGCTATTTCGCTTGTTTAACTGGAAGAAATGATGATAGGGTAGGCTAGTGTAGGTAGACTTTGGCTGTACAGGCTTAATCATTTTGTAATTTTAGACGAGCTATTTTGCTTCTTTGTCTAAGTACAACAATATGGATTGGAACTGTTAATCCACATTGTATAAGTATTGAGCTAGTTGAATTGACTGATTCAGGATTGTAATTCCTATGGCTTGTGGAAGTACATATCACTAAAATATTGGATTAATTCAAGGGTTTATGGGATTTGTTTTTAAGATTGAATATGAACCATTGATCTCCAGCATATCCAGAGCATCGTACTAAATCAATGGCTAACATCTTTTTGGCAGAAAAATTCTTTGCCACTTTCTAAGGTCACTTTCAAACCCTACAGACAAAACAAATAAAAACCAAGCTCCTAGCTTCACACAGGCCAGGATCCGCAGCAAGCCCATGGGGTTCGGCCCCAATCTCTGTTTAAAACACCATAGCCAGGGACATGCGCCGGGATCTACGTTTCTAAAAGGGCAGTAAATCGGAGGCAGGAGAAGGAAACAGAAGGAGAACGATTAAAAAAAGGCTAAAAATAGAGGATTAAGGTGAGAAATAGAAGAAAACAGAGAATTAGGGCTTTGGATCATATTTGAGGACAGATCAGGTGGTAATCGCCCAGACAGGATCCGGGTATCAGGGTAATGGTCCCGCCATAGTATAAACCGTCCTGCCATCCTGCATCCATCGCCGTCCTGCCATGGTACACCCATCCGCCCATCCTCAAACCTGGGCATCGATCAGATACCTGAGAAGCGGCTTCCTAACAAACCGATTTAGCTAGAACCTAAGAATTTGGGTAAACAGCTGCTTGACAAGAATATGGACAAGAAGCCAGAATCAATCCTTTGCCACTGTTTGGCAACAACCAGGAACGAGAGATCTTCACGCCAAGCATGCCCTTCAACACAAGAACATGAAGAGCAACGATCCACTGTCAATCGGATTTGCAAAGCCCTGGATTGCACGCCTCTGCCCTGCACGCTCCGCAAAATAGAAAGGAGCGTGTCCTTTTATCCACACTGTACAAATACTTTTTCTTTTCCAATCATAGCAAAAAAAGTCAAAAACACACCAAAATAGCAACGTGACCACTAAACGCAATTAAGCTGCTCAAACATGGCAAAATATACCCTTTTCCATACAATACGCCATCAAAATCATAGTCCCAACCATTGCGAGAAGGCCCTCCCACAATATGAAACTAAAAATGTGGAAGTTTATAGCTTATGGAAGTAAATATTGGGTTTGTCTTGAAGAATCTTACATCTTGATGTCATGCTAGCTGATTGCATAACTGGAATTGTTACCTTTTTCAAATATCCTTTTTGGGCAAATTCTCCTTTTTCAAGCATCATGCTAGCCGATTGCTTTACTGGTGTTAATCTTTTGTAGACATCTTTTTTGGATTTGACAAGCTCAAGGTATCTTTTTCAGACATGTTCTTTTTGGATTTGACAAGCTCAAGGTTTTATCTGCATGACACCAATCAGTCCATACATAAGGTGCAATGTCAATCTAGGTTGCGTGAACCAACAAATTCAATTTTGAGGGCTGCATCGACCACATGATCCTTGAGGTTGAAGATAGCTGGATCTTACATGGTTGAAAATAAGCATAGCGTGTGATTGAGCTAAGGGAAATTATTCTCAAGTCTGAAGCTCATCTCAACGGCGATAATTATCTATAATGCATTGGATCTAGACCTCCGAAAGAAGGAAGGAAGGAAGGATCAGCAACAAGGTCTTGGGTATGCTGAATTTGACTATTGCTTTATAGGGTACACTCGCCATTAATAATTTTGTTTTAGAAGTGTGTTTGTGCTCACTATCTCATTCGCTCTTGGCATTTTTAGCAAGTTTCTACTATGGGATTTTGTCCACGTCACAATTTATCTCAACATAATTTTATGATATACAAGAAATTAGCACTGGCGAAGCTAGCGCCGATATGTTGTGGCTTTGGTTGTAGTCGCGGTCTTTCGCGCCCCTGGGAGTTGACCCAAGTTGTTCCGCTAGCGCGTTGCCCAGGTGTAGATGGACCACCGGATCCTATAAAGGATTGGTGCTTCGTCTACATCGCCGGCGTAGAAGTGAATGGATGGGAGGTGTGTGTGTGCGCGCGCGCGCGTGGTGTGTGAAGAATTGCGTACCTTGGTTATGAAAGGAGTTCCTTATAAACGACATGGTTGTAGTCTTCGTCTTAGTATCTGCACTTAAAAGAATTAGGACATCCTCTCTTTTTCATATGCGAGTGAGTGCTGTGTAAAGTTGTCCATGTGCGAAGACCTCACTGTGTAAGTCATTATAATTTTGTCGAACGTAAGTCCGAGGCAGCTATTGAATGTCGTTGAATACATAGGTCGTAGTGGGAGTTGACGTCGATGGATTGTCTAGGGCCACTTGTCTGGTTGACTAAAGAAATCGATGCGTGATATGGGATGGATGTTGCCTCTTTGGTGTGGATCCTCTGTCAATAACTTGACTTGGACAAATCTGTTATGTAGTGAGGTTACCATGACCCTCGCATTTTTAACGACACCTCTGTCTCTGTCAAGTGTCTTTGTGATGTGGCATATCGTGTTAAGCGAAGTTCGTGCTGGGGCAATGATAGGTCTCTGTAGCTATTCAAAAAGTCTGTTGTTGATATCGGATGGTCCTCTAAGACTTGGTCATTTTCTTTTAGTCTATCCACGCTATAATAGGGTTTGTATAGATTTGAGAGAAGTTCGATGACTGTGTCGTTGAATTCGTCGACGATGATATTTTTATGGGATAGAATTCCTTTGTTTTTGCACGCTTATGGGTCTTTGACGATTTGCTTGTTGTATAGAAAACCGTTGCCTCTTATGGGTTTATAGTGGTTTCGAATAGTATCAATAAGACATTTTCGAGTAGAGTCCCTTCTCCGACAGCGTCGGCAAAAGATATGAGCTCAGGGTCTTTGGTGGTTCTGACGGGTTCATTAAATTCGAGTACTTCGAAGCGGTTCCATAAGTGTGATGATCTAATAGAAGCATTTATTGTTGCTACCTTACTTTGCCTTTTTGACAACTGGCGCGACTTATTTAAAGTCTCCTGCCGGTATGAATAGTTTTCCTCCAAAGGGTGCATTTGTTCCCGTTACCTTTTGAAGCAACACGTCAACCGCTTCAATGACTGATCGGTTTGCCATGGGAAACTCGGGTTTATTAGGGATGCTTTTGAGGAGTATGGATCGAGCAGCGAATGAAGATTAACATTCTCGGTCGTGGGAATTTGAAATAGCGAATTCACAGTCCTACCACCTAGATAGAGACATGAGGCTAGTCTAGTGGTCACACATGGGAGCACAATATTTCTCGATCCTCATATGTGGAGGCAAAGGGCTTTTAAGACACATGTTTTGCTAGCTCATGCTTTGCCATAGATGAAGATTGGATTAGGAGAGTGTCCACTGTCGATGAGATAAATAATGTGGTTATATATGATTGATTGATTTTTTCATGGTTTGGAGCATGGTGGAACTTTTATCAAGGTATTCTTCGTGGTCGGGAAATTTTGAAAGTTCATTTTGAATGTCTTTTAATGTGATGGTTGATGCGAAGAGACCGAATGCATCAGTGGTTGTTCCACGTTGAATCAGGACATTCTTGATTGTGATTAGTCCTTCATTTGATGCGGTAGACTCGTTTCCATGATGCTAGTCGATGAAATTAGCTGTCATTTCAGTCTGAAATGTCTCCCAATAGTTCTAACGCAAGTCCACCATCTATTATGAGTAGTCCAAATAGAAAGCGCAGTTGTGATGGTGCTTGCAAACATGCGGTCACCTCCTCCATTGTCTTGATTACCTCCGTTGGTGGTGCTATGAGGCCCATTAATTGTGCGGTTTCCTGATACGTTTCGTATCATTGGCCATCGTGAATCTTGAGTTCATTCCAGGATCGTGTAGCTCTGTGGAGTAATATGATCCTTAGATAGAATGCCTTTCCGACCCTCAGAAATAACAATCGTATCCTACAAACGAGTGCCTCTGGATCTTTTGTGGACAATATTTCTTGTGGCACCTGGGGATTCTTGCTCAAGTCGATCAGTTGGTTTGAGCACAGTACCTGAGTTATAAGTTGCGAACGTATATTGTTCATTATATTGGACATAGGTCAGAATATCAAATTCAGGGGCAAGTGGACGCAAGAAGTATCTGTCTAGTGTAGATTTTCCGATGGATGCTGTAGAAGTTCTTTCAAATCGGTTTCTGTTTTGTCCTTGTAAATGGAGGAAAAACATTTTACAGATGGGTGCTTCTCGGTCATATAGTATGAAATGATTCTCCAGGCAGCTTCTATTGTTGAAAGGTATCGTGCTGATATGTAATCTTGCACTTTATTCTTGGTGCGTGCTTGTGTCGTGCTAGATCCACTTCTACTATTTGATTTGTCGTATGTCTGTGATTGTGCGTTGCGATCGACTTTGATGTGGAACCTTGTGGTGTCAAATCCTTTGTATATATATTCGTAAGGATGTGCAAATATGTGCATGGTTGATGCGACATCCGCATAAGCGTGACAGTCTAGTTCTCTTAATAGAAACGACATATAGGGGACGACATTCATATCTGCCTTAGTTCTCCTTATGTACTGCACTCCTTCTGTATGTTTTTTGGTTAATGGGTTTTGGGTAACCATAGCAGCAATATCTAGCATTATAACAGGGGGTTCCTTTTCTATTTTTGTACGCTTTTGCATATGGTTTTGCTATGATTTCATCGCGTATGCAATTGAATGTACTAATGCGTACATCTAGAGTGCGCATACGAGTGCGCTAATTTTGGACTAGTTTTATTGATCTTTTCCAATGGTTTAAGACCCTTTTTATTTTTAAGCTTCAAATCATGGCATGCAAGACCTCGAGAGTTCTCCTTTAGGGTTGGATTTCGGAGCTCTACTTTAGGGTTCTATTCTGGTTGATCTGGAAGTTATGGCTATGGCTTCGAGGAGTTCCATGGCAATGGAGTGGAGGTTTTAGGGATTGTAGCCCTTTTGCTTAGCGATGGCTTGCGGGAGCTCTATGGTAGTTTCGCAATGGCAGGGTCCTCTGGCATGGTCTCTACAGGGGAACTATGGAGGGGTTGGAAGCAGCAGGCTGTGCGGGAGGTGGGGATGATCCATTGCGGTATGTATACAAGCTCTGTTTGCCTTGGCTATGGTGGCCTCTCAGGATCCGGCCCTCTGCACACAACCCACAACTTTTCAACTCCCGAATCTGCTCCTCCTTTCCGCAATGCCGTTCTTCTTCCCATTTGGGCTGCACAATCCGGCCTCATGCAATAGCAGGCCATACATAAATCTGCAGAGGATAATCCGGATGGAAAATTGTGCTGGAAGAATCCCCTTTTGGGCGATGCCCTGGACACACCCATTTCTTTAATTATGGATGCTGCACCATTGGGGAATGACATTTGAAAAGCATTCAAAGAACTGAAATGGACTGGCTTTCCGTCATCCAATTTGGAAATTGTTTCATAACTCAGCAGTGTAAGACCAAGGGAACTTTTCTAATGACAAGTATCGTACTTATTGTTTTTAGATTAAGATGTCTACCTTAAATGCATTGCTGAAGATTGTCTTTCAGTTTCCACCAGATAGAAGAGCATTAGAGAACATGTGTTAGCACTAACCTTGCCATATGAAGGAAAGTTATATGCACTTCCAAAGGAGGATGCTATGATGTCGGAGCTCACCAAGCGCCAGCAACGCCATTATCACGCTTTATATCACAGCTTTAGAGTTGAAATGCAGCCCTTGCGGGATAAAGGTTAAACTTAACTTCAGAGGATAAAAGTATATCTAATAAACAGAATAGTCATTATTATAAAACCGCATTTGGTTGTTCCTTCATTCTTAAACAACCATATTTCACGTAACATAACCAAACATAACATAGAGATGGCTAATAATCTAAAGAGATTTTGGTTGATGCTTTTTGCGATGAATTGGAACATGGGCTTAGCTTGATTAAATGGAAGAATAGTCTAGGACGTGGCTTCAATATCGGTTAGCACATTCCTCATGTTAATTATAGTGGACAGAAACATCTCTAATATATGGAGATGGCCATCTCTACCATATGCTAGAAACCATAGGTAACACCGCCATGGATAAAACCTTAGAGCAAGATGCGGTGTCTCTCTGCCACGGAGAATCCTAGTTGTGTGTGGCGCCAATACCTTGATGCTTGTAGGAATGGACAGGCCATTGAGATGTAGTTCTTTGAATAAATCATCAAGCCGATGCATGCTCAATTTGCTCCACAAAGAAATACGAAGTTGAAATATGAATGTGACCTCCATTTTGTCAACTTACAAAAAAGCAATTGGAGAGGTTGAAAAGTTCATGTGTTCATGGATCGCTAGAGCCCACAATTACAGTTGGTATCCGAGAGGTCATGGTCATGCGATTCTCGACTTGAAGCATTTCCATATGTTTTTTAGATGGAAATGTAAACATTCATAGATGAGGTACGCAAATTTCTAGAATGTTGTTATGTATTTCAAATCGATTATATTTTAAACCAAACAATTGTTGTATCCATTTGCAGTTTCAAATGCACACGGAGCACCTATTCTCTTCATCCAGGCAGTCCTAGAGTGTAATTGAGGGATGCTGTAAAATAATAAGGTTTCATGCATAAACATTTTCATGAATAGATGTTAAATGCTCTAGGTATTTCGTGCATATAGATTTTCATGAACACTATGCTACTAAAATTTGTACTGTGATATTGGCTTTGGCATCCTGTGCTATATTGAAAACTAATTATGACTTTTGAATTACAATCCTGTACATATTTTATGAATGTGGTCATATAAATTATGCTTAAGCTACCAACGAAACATTTAAACTTCTCACCATGTGTTCTTATGCCATTCCTTAGTCAAATTACAACTTTTGTTTCAACCAAACAAAAATTTAAGTCCTCCTCAGGTTCAATTGCAATACTGAAGCTTCTTAGTAAGTATCTATCTATCTATTTAGGGTGATGTAGGGCCCGAAGGGCCCAAAATATTTTTTAATATAACAATCGACACACAACTACCATTAACATTATTAACACAAACTATTGCATTTACCACATTTAATGGTTTGGGTGCATACTCACACGGGGGGTTACGTAGGGCAGCGAGAGCCCCAAAAATATATTTACAATACATGTACAAAATTAACACTATTAAGTACATTCTCTCAAACCTTATAGTATTTTGTAAACCTTAATATACAGTATACAAAAACTTGTACATGCATACCCCACAAACGAGGATTGCTATGTACGGTCCAGATCTCGGAATAAAGGGCAAATACCATCCGACAGCTCTCATTGCGGCATCACTTCGAATGATTGTGGATCATATATTTTTCCATCTGTGCTCTGAGCATTTCATCTGCTGCTAGCTCTGCTGAAATTAGGTCATCGATCATGACAATTGGAAGCTCATACTTTGTCTTTGTAACGATATGCGAATGTGGTAATCCACGTTTTTGGAATTCAATTACGTGCATAAAGTAAGATATAGGGCCAAAGTATTTACGAATAATATCTTTCGCGTGTTGGAGCCTTCCTGGAATGATTTGACTATGATTGTTGGAATATTCGATGCATTTTGGCTGGGTATTAATTCACATTTAATTTCTAGCTAGTTGGGATTTGTGATCATTGTTATGAAGAATCTGGGCTTTCGTATTCTCTCAACAATGCCAATGAGTCGGCAACTTATACTGAACAACATCTCTTACATCCCAAGAAAGACGTTGGAAGTGTTCCGTGGCGTTCGTCTTCGTCTTCGTCTTCATCATCAATGGAATCTTCTTCAAGTTGTGTTAGGTTTCGGCGATATCCTTCTGTTGCCATGTACTTGAGGCGTTCTTCCTCAACTCTCGAGTACATGTCCACTAGGTACTCATTGCAAAGCCTACGGAGTTGTAAAAAGGGCGGCTCATGCAGCAATCTGCTTCGGTACCAATCTATCTGTGACATTTTTTGCTGGTTTCTTGGATGCCATCCAAGAGTGCCGTGCGTAAAGAATAATGGATATTGAAGTGGTTCATATGTGGAATTGAGAATATCCTTTTTTTTCTTTTTTCTTTTTTTTTTATATAGTTACACATGTTTATAACATAGTATACTTGATGAACCCTCAATACCATAAGTCTTAACATAATTGGGGCACGCATAAATTTAAGTGGTTTCCTCATAGTAAAGGAGTGGTTAATAATTTTAGTCTAAACAGTGTTTTGTAACCAGCCCACTCTATACCGAATAATTTTTAGAGTGATAGATTTGGTAGGGCCCAGTTTGAGTTACCTTGTAATGGTCGGCGTAGGATAGTCTTACCCTAGATTGGGGGATCCCGGAGGTGTGATCCCGGAGGACGGGATCCCCCAGGACGTGTGATCCCGGAGGACGGAATCCCCCTTACTGCGCAGTAACTGCGCATTTTTTTTGGCCCTTGAAAGAAAAAATGGGGCAGATTTCGTGTGGGATTTTCTCCCTTGATCCGCAACCAAATCGAATGGGGTCAGTTCGAGGATGGTCGGAATGGGCTGGATCAGAGGGGCAGGTAGGAGCAAAGGAGGAATCGAAGCGAGCGCCGCTGTAATCAGGAAGCTTCAATCCGGCCGAAAATCGGCCCTAAACTGCGCAGTAACCCATTAACTGCGCAGTTGACTGTGTGATCCCGGAGGACGGGATCTTTTCTGATGGTGATCCCGGAGAACGGGATCACCACCTCCGGGATCCCCCAATCCAGGGTAAGACTATCCCACGCCGTAATGGTCTAGATGAAAGGTTGGTGGCATATTTATCTCTAACATATAATTATAATGGGGCAGTTTCTGGAATGTTCTATAAATAGACATTGAGCCCTTTTTATGATTGACAGTGTTGGATGCCATCGGGTGAAGGATACTTGCATCTCGTTCCGAGTATGTTGTGATCAACGAAATGGAGAAGGGCAGGCATATAAAAATTCAATCATTTTGAACATATGGAAGCTATAGCACTACTTTATACTAGTCTTGGTATAATAACATCCATCTACAGCAAGTAAAGCAAGAGTTTTACATGGTCAAGGGCAAGCTGGAGCGTATATTGCAGGTTGCCTTTAAATTGGTTATTGATTTACAGCTGGCACAGCAAGACTGCAAAAAGCTGGCATTATTAGTGCATGAACATTCATGGAGTAGGTGGTCGTTAATAAGCCTGCATGGTAGATAACATAGATTATCTGACCAAGACAATAATATGGTGATTTTTTTCTCTAGAAAAGTTTTAACTTGTGTTAAATTGCATGTGCAGATGGAAGAACAAATTACTAATGCGGGTGGCACAGTACCAATGGTTGAGTAGTGAACTTTGTATCAAGATGTAGTGTATATAATTTTTGTTTCTGTACTCTAGATCACAGATGATAATATGTCTAGTGCTAAGCGTGGCCTCATTCAAAAGATAAAGATGGTGTTTCATCAAAGCTTTCCAGTTGGGCTTACGAGACTCAGCATACAATGATGTGGTTATTAAGAAAAAATGATTCTACTTTTAAACACGTTTCATATTAAATTACAATGTAGCACAATGTAGCATGACTGATGTTAACATAGAGTATTAGTGTCCTGTATGTTCGTGGGCCATAAAATAAGACAACCAAATTGCTTTTGTAGTTTTTGAAATGACAAAGATGTCGTTTATTCATCAAATTTAAAAAATTGCATTCTCAAGTATAGGTTAGAATATCATGTAACCAAATGAAATTCTTTTCACCTAAAATTCACAAGTTATGTTTTTGGCTTGCCCCTAAGGGGGCAACTCCTCGCTCATGCCATGGTATTAAGCATAGAACTTTCAAAAATAAAGGTTGTATAAAATCTTTACATAAAATTTTTTTGCACATCATCTACTTGAGGAAGAATATTTTTACATGTTTGGAAAACCAGCTAATACTGTAAATCATAACAAGCTACATGAATAGGCAAAGACAAAAGATTGCTATGCCCCATTGATTGGTCAGCTGAATATAACACTTTGCTAAACAAAATAGCTAACTTAAAATCGTCCTAGATTCATTATAACCTACTTCACTTTCCTTGCCTTATAAGGCAATTTCATTCAACCATGTATGCACTTTTTCCCTTATAGCTAATAAATGCTTCATTACTTTATTTCTATTCAACTCTCTCCAAAAATCCACAACTTCATACTCTTAGGCAATGCTTGGACATCAAACATACTTCTCAAAAACAACTCAAAAAAAAAAACAAATGCACGCGGCGGCCTTGGCCGGCGCGACAAACTTCTTGTAATGTTAAGTTGGTCATTTGGGAAAATATTTGAAGATGAATCCACTTGAACTGTATATTTTGTGTAATAAAGCAAGGGATAAGAAGGATTATGGATCTAGACTTGTGATGCTAAAATTCCTGAAAACCTATATTAGGTATTGTACAAACCTGGTAATGAGTAGATACATTTCAGTTGTTTTAATAATATGTACCAGGCCAAAGTTTATCCTACCTAACATACAGAGAAATATCGGGTTCACACGAACCAGCAAATTCCAAATCCTGCCGGCGCTCGTCCTTCTTCACGGATCTACGAGTGATAGCCAGCATAGATGGGCTTCTTGGATAAGTTCGTCTAAGCCTGTAAGTGCCTTTTACATAGGAAGTTATGGCAAAGACTTTAAGCTAGACAAGGATAGCCAAAATGGCTATTTGGGAATGTGACAGCCAGATTTTCCAAGCAATCGTTCGCATGCTGCAACAGTTGTGTACCATAAGGGCTTTTAAGTTTTACATATTCCCCGGGCTTTTATTTTTAGGGTCACATGCCCGTATAGATACAGAGATGGATTATGGTACAGATGGAAGGTTTAATAGCTCAGGTTCTAAGGAAGAACAGAATAGACTCATTGAGGAAGAGAGTTTAGGCTACTTGAAAATTTGTGATCTTAGTGAGCGCCAATACCAATTTTCGGCTACTTCTGTGATAGCACAGAAAAGAGAAAAGAGGGAATCTCACGTGGACAACAAGCAGTTCAATGGAAATACCAAGATGCTAAAAAACAGTAGTTACAGTCTTAGAAGTGGCCAAGAGGGATATGTTCCTGAAACTCAACCTGGAGTTAGGGTCTGATCAAGACGAAATACAAATAATATTGCAATGGCTGTGCTCTTTTTAGCTTAAATATCCAATAAATCTACACAAAGGAAGAACGTGATGTGTGTGACCATTTTATTTAAATGGCGTCTACTGCCTCTTTCATAGGTTTGAGATATCAAATACTTGCATGGTTCCTGAAACTCAACCTGATGAGAGATCTATAAACCCTCTTCCCTTTATGCTTTCTTTTGTCCTAATTGCAGCTATATGATGAACTTGAGGGTTAAAACATGAAGACAACGAGAAAGATTGCAAGGCTACTATTATGTCCCATATGTGCATCAAGATAATACATTACGGTAAAGGGTTCCAATTACTATGCACTGTTTTATTTGCGGATATATAAATCAGATGCCTAAAACTTTATGCCTGATTTTGATACATAAAGGCTGGCCGGGATTTTTTTTTTTTTTTAAACATTCTGAAAGCTTAGGTTTTCTTTCAAAGTTCCTTTTTAAAGTGGATCTCTGGGGATTTAAGTATATTGAAAGATTATATTGCATAGTGAAGTTCGAATGTCTGGTTTATAAGATCTGTGGTCTTGCTGAATTTTAGCTGAATGCAATAATATCATGTTTAAAAAAAAAATAAAACCATACAAAGATATGCATTAGGTTTTGGTAAAGCATGAAGTGTTTTTAAACATTTGGCCAGAAGTTATACTCATGATGTCGGTCTGCTGATTAAATGAATGACTTATGGTTTTTACCTAAAGAACTGTGATATTGACTACATAATTGCACTACAAAATAGACAAAGGTTCCTAAAAAAAGAGGGTTCCTTAGAATGATATATTGAGAAGTAATAATGGATTTCCTAGGACACAAATGTAGTAACATGAGAATAACTGATGTATATATGATCCACTGTTTATTTCTGAGAATATAAGTGGGTTTTTGTTTTTTAAGAAATGATAAATAAAGAATTTGGAGTTTTTTTAGAACTGCAAAGCGAGTGCCCTAATAGATGAGTATAGGAAGACTGTGGTCATAAGTGTACAAGCTTTAAAGACATGTTTGGAACTAAGATATTTTGTACTGATTTTGTGGTTTGCCTGAACAAGATCAGGATGCTAAGACACTTAATGGGATTGGCCTTGATTGATGTTGAGACTAGTATGGGCTAGACTCGACCAAGATTTTTATTTTTTTTTGAAGGCAAGGTTGGGTTTATATTTATTTAAATAAGTTACATCATACAACAAACCATAAGAGGCATCATGGATAAGACATGTTCTTTATAAAATGGAACCATGTTACTACATATGGGCCTGATACAAAATGGATCGAGAATACTTATAAATACTGGCTTGTGCTCTCTTCACATCTACACCACGACTGATCTCGGCCCTATTATGATCCTATTGTTTGCGTGACAATTGCGGCATACTCATTCGATGCAGGGCAAGTGTTAATTTTGCTGGATATGGATGTAACTCTTTCACTGTCTTCAACTCTTTAAGATATAGGCTTGTAATATCTAATGCTGAAGCAACTTCCATGATCCAGTTTGCCGGCACTTTCATTTCGTCACCGAGTTCAAACTGCCTTGCTTCATCGTATATGTACCAATGGAGAGTGCCATTTGGTTCACTTGCAGACAAAAGACGGTGGTATGTATGTTCGTCCCATGATGGCAACACATGCTGGAAGCTTTAGATCTACGAAGTTTCCCTTGACACCGAGCACTGTGAAACAGAAGAGGTTATTGATGATACGTGAATTTGAGCCAAATTCATGTATTGAGTAAAGATGTTTCAGCTTGCTAAGAAAGGCATGTTTCGCATCTCCTGTTCTATTTCAAGAGCTCATAATCCACAGGTTTAATGTTTAGTTCCATGAGACTAATTTGACGTCGCCAATGACGTGCTGCGGAACTAGTGTCCATGCAATCTATAAGTAAAGCGGGCATTATGTTGGTTTGTTGTTCCACAGGGACTTCACTGATTAGTAGGGTCCCTATGGGACTATTATGACGGGTTGACATTGCATCTTCATTAGCATTGTACTACTATGGGCTTATTACTGCAGGATGCATTAACTTTTTGGACCTCTTCATCTCTATCACACAACTCTAGTCTAGATTGCAAATCATGCCTATGAAAGTAAATTTAATCAAAAATAGTTGAAGAGGAAACAAAGAATCTATTACTGATAG
Organism: Isoetes taiwanensis; assembly: GCA_021234155.1. Classification (NCBI taxonomy): domain Eukaryota; kingdom Viridiplantae; phylum Streptophyta; class Lycopodiopsida; order Isoetales; family Isoetaceae; genus Isoetes; species Isoetes taiwanensis. Next base: position 7,315,651 of record JAJEKV010000060.1, read on the forward strand.
TAACGAGCTCTTAAAAAAACTAAAGCATCAATAAAAATGTGCCTGGGCCTTTTAGCTTGCTTGAACCTTCTCTTTCTCTCATATTCTCTTTGATATTGTCTTTGATAAACTCGACAGTCTAATTGGCTACTTGATTCTTTTTCTTCTACAGCAGTATGTTCACTTTCTTGACTTACATTCTTGATGGAACATAAACATTGTTAAGGCATTTCTTCATCTTTTACTGGACAATTCTTTTCTAAGCTGCATATTATGCTTACAAAAGTAAATTTAATGATAAACAATGTAAAACGCGAGAGATCTCTTGATGCGATGTAAAAATAGGAAATGGCAAAATCAGAAAGTACCTAATCTGCCCTCTTTTTTTTTATTCGTTCCTAGGGATATCTAGCTCAGGCATTTTCTTGAATTGCATAAATAACTTTTAAGAGGCTTAGCATATACATCGGTATGAATAAAGCACATTTTTGTCTCTAGCTCATTTACTTGTAGACACAATACCCTATTATTGATTTGTTTAGATCGTCTCTTCTTTTGATATTGTCTTTGATAAGCTCGATGGTTCTCCGGCTTTTTTTCTTCTACATGAATGTGTTAACTTTTTGGGTTGCCCCTAGGGGGGCAAACCCTCGTTTATGTGGGTATGTGGGCATATCCAGGCATATGCCGGCATATGCCTAGCATATACTGGTGACTGCTAAAAACTGGCTGGTGCCTATAAGTGGTCGGTCATCCAGCCCATTCCTTCGCAGGCGTGGCTATGGCCGAAGCTCCAATCTTGCATTCCTCCACCTTTTTTGATGCAAATAAAAGGGCAGTCTCTGAGGCTGTGGAAGCAGCTATGGCCGCAGACAAAAATAGGCTTTGCAACCGACAGAGCCAAGGGGTTTTCCATGTCCGTATTGCCAAAGAAAATTCAAAGCTTTCAAGGTTTTGGCGGGCATCAATATGCGCATAAAAGAGAACTGGCAGTGGCAAAGCAAGCACATAGGTCAAATAGTTTGATAGCTCGTTCTTATATATCCCTGTTATGTTTTATTCTGCTACCTACTATGTGTTTGCTCCTTCCAAATATCCGGGATGCCTCCATCGGCTCGGGCATACAAGATCTTTAGAGCAAGCAAAAAAATCGTGAGTGCTTTCTGACCGTTTTGCCAAAACTTCTCTTAATTTGATGGATTTCTCCTTGCCTGGGCAGCTTTGTTTACGGTAGAAGGTTAAATTTAGATTTGTGAATTGCTCTGTGTGATCGGTTCTCTTCAGTGTCGTATATATTTCAGTGTCGAATATATTTTATGATGTTGCATTGCTCTTTTCTCTCATGCAAAACCAGCAGCCATAGCCAAGCTTTTGCAATTGGATTCTTCAGGCTATTCAATCTGTTGCTTTGGCAAATAAGAAATAGCTGGCATCTCTGCTCTAAGGCCATTACGGCTGTGCATTCAAGGTTATCGTCTTCTTATCAGACCGTCGGAGCATGTGTGGCTTCCATTTCTTGAAGGAATAAAACCTGTTAATGTATTCGCTGTATACTCTGTGATTTTTTCAATACATATAGGGTTCTATTTGACATTTTGCTTCTGATTCTGATTCGAGAAACAGGGTTAGGAGTTAGTAATTAGTAGCAATTGTTGATGCTTGATGCTTAGCCCCTGCTACGCATTCTCCAAAAGCAATGCAGTAATCCAAACTCCTAGCGACAGCTTGAGCCCCTCATGTTCACATACACCCATAAATTCCGAGACTGTTGGATAGGATCTGGCGGTGCATTATGGTTCCGTTATGGTTCCAGACAAGTAAAGAATGGATGAGAATGGATGTGAGCTTAAGCCTTCTGCCACAGTTTCGGCCTCAAACTTGATGCTGCATTTAAGTTAAAGGGTAAAATCTGTGCATAAAAATACATCTATCTATTACTGATATTGATAGACTGGTAGTCAATCTTGTTGCCTGTCATTTTTGGACTATGAAATGAAGGAGAAATCTTCACTTTGAGTTCTTCAAAGGAAACTAACAACTGGTTTACCTGCAGCATTAGAAGGATGTGTATAAATCTCAAAGAGAAGCTCCATTCTCAGCACAAGGGGCTTTGTTGGAGAGCTCAATGAGAGTTCCAAAAATGATGCTAGGTGCATGTTTCTGAATTTTCTAAGGTAAGCATGTCAAATAAATGGAAATACATTTGCTGTCTCAATTTGAGAGATAATTAGAAATATGGCCATAACTTTCTTAAACAACCTCCGTTTTTCGTGCAAGAGCATGCGTTGGAAAGATGAGAAGAAGACCTTCAAATGAGCCTAGGCGTATATTTCCCAGATTGGTAGCAGAAATGCTTCGAAATAAAGAATACGTGTATGTTATTGTTGTAATAAATAGTAAGTTCAACCAGGTTGTTGCTTTTTCATTATTCTTAATATATAATGATAGGATCTAATTCAATGCTTGTTGTGTGTGACAAGATTGATGAACCTAGTTGTGATTGATGAACTTAAATGTGGTAATTAATAAAGTAGTCTAACTTACAGGATAATGGCTCTTTCTCTTTCAAGATTCTGGAGCTTGCACATAAGAAGGCTCAGATTGCGCTAATATTTGTAACAACCAGCTTTTATAGCAGCTCAACTAGTGTAATGCTTGGTGAGGAATACTGGCTTCAAGATTATCTAGAGACATGCTAAAAGCTCATCTGTAGTTTATTGGAAATGGACTTGATTGCATGTTTACTGTAACCACATTTTTATGCTGCAAATAGGTGCAAAGGAGTTTTGGATGCCTATTGAGGTGCCAACGGTGAATAAGAACACAAACGGCTTTGTTGGGGCTTATGTAGAGTACACATGCTGTAAGACCAGAGCAAACTCTCATTTTGTATGACCCAGGTTGGTTAGAAATGGGATAATTGCCCCATGATAAAGGTCTTGTTATTGCATTTTTTCTACTCATGGCTATAACTTTTTGTTTCTTGCAAATGCATGGTTTGTCTATATGTGCATTAGATGCAGTTTATTCGTTGTTGAAAGATTGCTGTTCAATGTGAATAAATAATGTGCCCATGGTAGTCCTTTTGTTGACAATAACTGTGATCTTGTGATGTCTTTATTTATGGCGTATAGAGATGCCTTTTAATTGTTCCATCCCTTCTATGAAGTTCTTTTATAGATGATGTGAGGAGCTCATTAAAAACTACATGTGCATTGGTTTGCTGTGAAAGGCAACAGATCTGAGAAGAAAACAATTCTTTAAGAATAATCACAATTTTCAAATTGGTATCATAGTTCTACTGGACCGTACAGCTTCAAGCACTTTTTGCCTCCTATTTGCATCTACAATAGCAGCTCCTGGTGTAAATAATAATTGAGTGACCCTGCAATACAAACAAACATATCAATTGCATTTTGGTGCAACAGTTCAGCTTACCAAGTTTTTCAAGGGTATACTTAACAAGCACATTTTGTATGACCCAGGTTGGTTAGAAATGGGATAATTGCCTTAACTCGTGCTTGGATTCCGGCGCTTCAACTTCACGGATGCCTCTGTGGCAAAATTGAAGTTTTGCAATATCCTGCCATGCAAAGGGCTTTTTGGATTTGCAGGGCAGTGGTGTATTGGCGTATTCACTTTAACAGAGGTTCTGAAAATTTTGTTGCACAAAATGTAGATCATCGTGTAAACTGTTTGCAGCAAATCTACAGGCAGATCACCTGGCCAGTGCGGCAAAACGAGCAGCATAGTTCGCACCCAGCGGAATCTTTGACCCAAATATTGAAGGCCCACCTGCTCACTAAATATCCCTACAAATACCCCCGATCCGTTTATGGGCGATTTACATGGAGTTTTTTTTGCCACGGTATCCAACGCAGCTTAACAATGAACCCCAAATTTTATCGGCAAAAGGCCCCCGCATCGCCCGTGGGCGCCGCGCCCCGTGAAACTCAAAAACGGGCTGAAAAAAAGCTCGCTCATTGTTTGGATCAGCACGAAATCAGCCACAGCTGAGATTATCCTTCATGTGATCGCTACATTAATGCCACCCGATTTTTTGCATTTAGAGCAGCGCTTGAAGCGAGCTGCAGCGGCAGCGCGGGACCGTCCCGAGACTCAAGACCTGCAACAAGCAAGCAAGCAGGCAGAGCAGACAAAGCTTGCTTTTTTCAATTGTTCTGGACAATATCGAGACTGCATTCTAGGTTAGGTTAAACATTGATTTTGCCCATTCTCTGGCCCTTTGTGCTGATGTGCTCGTTTCTGAACATCAGAGTTCTGAATCCCGGAACAGTTACTGTGTTACATGTTACAGCTCCCTAAAGATTGCAGTTTTGGAGCTTTGAGCTCCTCATTTTGTCGTTTTGTTAAATATGAAATGCTGAATGCCTGCACCCTAAAACTAAGCAGTGCCTTGTGTGGCTGAATGCGTGATTGGATTCTTGAAATTTCTGGTAAAAAGCCTTGTTGACTCCAAGAGAACATTGGCTCCAGGGTCGTCAGCCATGCCGGAGGGGTTTGACTAGAACTATGCCATGCAGGGTTTCTCCATCTTCGCTGAAAATTCCACGATGCATTACCAAGTGCCCATCATTCTTTTGCACGATTGAGGTGCCTGTTTTCCATTTTCTCATTCTGATGCATTAGAAAAAAATTGTATACAATGAGCCCTGTTGATCTGAGGAATTGGGGAAGTCTGGCTGTTCATTTTTGGTGCAAACCCAAGAACAAATTTCAACGCATAGAATGAAGCCATGGAACTTCATGCAAGGTGAGACTTTTGCACTCATTGTTGCTTCTTTCCAGTTGTTTTGCTAACTCTAATATACAACACAAAACAAAACCCCCCTTTCAAACCATTAATAACCCCAAAACCCAACAAGAACCATGAAACGAAACGACAGCAAGAAACATGAAAACACACTCTCGGGCCACCGAAGGGCAACCCTCCGTGCGCAGCACCTAATGGCTTCTTCACTATGACATAACTTAGATTACCAAGCCATTCGCATCGAGATCTATTTCAATTAGTAAAACTTTGAAAAACTAAATAGTCTCTACAATGTACCATTTGCAAACATATACAAAGTAAGGAAAACAACGAACTTTTCAATACCTAGGTTGGCGTCTTTTCTTTGTCACTTCTTGATGTTCACTGATTTTATCGTCCAGAAATCTATAGAGTAGCAAGATCATTTAGCTACAATAAATGCATAAACAGAGACAGATATTAAATCGCTACAATTTTTTTTTACCTATGGCAGCCTCTTTTTTTCGTTGAGTTTCCAGCTTTATTTAGGCTAGCCATTGCCTCTTGCTATAATTTGCAAATGCTGGATACAACTTCCTTGACAAAGTCACATGTTATGTAAGATAAATGATCAACAATGTAACTGATAAAAGCCTACGCTACTTTTTCATGGAAGTTATGCATATAGAATGTAGATATTGCAACAGAAAACATATTCTCCTGGAAACGCTATCAGCAGGACGATCAGATGATCGATGAGTTTAAAATTTTATCTAACTCATAGAAAACATTCATCTATGGATGTGGATATACAACTTGGTTGCTACACATTTGGATAGCATCTCAATCACAAAAATTCTAGTTATTTATTTCGTAGTAGGTAGCTTGCAGGTTTATAGTCGATTTGTGAATCCCATACCCTTTTTTTTTAGTTGCTTCGACCTCATTCTGGTAAGCAAACTAAATGCAAGATTTTTTTTAGTGTGTCTCTTTATCATTTGAACCTCTCTTCTCCATTTTAAAATCTTGTTCAAGCCTGAAGGAAAGGCACCCAACTGGAAAAGTTTCATCAGCTTTCATTTGGCAAATCCTTCTTCCATGTTATTTATTTTAACTCTGGCGTCCATGGGTTCTGCTGGATGGTTTTAAGTTGTTCAAACCCTTGTTATATAAGATTATAACTATTATTAAGAAGCTCTCGGGAGCCAAATATCTAGATCAAAATTCAAACATACAAAGAAACGTAAAATATGCTCTCTGCTAACAAAAACTGATTCAATTAAAAAAATAAATGCGTGTATATGTAGGATAGACGGCAAAGCTGCTAAAAAATGTGATGCCAAAACTCTTGGACGTAATTTGCACCATAGCCATAGCTATGGCAATGATAGGCACATCACCATGATGATAATGAATTAAAGCTTATTAGATCCATGCAGAAGCTTCCAGATTAAACACCATAGCTTAACAATGGTTTGTTTGAGTGGGAAAGGACATCTTGACAACGACGCACTTGGTCAATCTTGCATTCACGTCCATGCTCCAAAGAAAACAAAGCACATTTTTATTTTGTACATGAAATTAACATGAAATATGCTTCATGCCATGCCTGTCATGAAGTGAATTCAAAACCCACAAGTTTAGAATGGGAAGGCTTTACAAAGTTATTTCCCTTTGTATTTTGTTGTTTTCAACTTCTCTGATCATTGCCCCTGTGTTGAATAAACATTAGGATCCGTGCCGAGATGTCCATTACCATTATCTTTCAATGACATAAGAGTATCTCAAGGGTTATATCCTCCCACTTAAATATGACATGACATAATATTTGCTCTGTATTTGTTGAAATGTGTCAAAGGGGTATGCAGCTGAGGAATTCCAACCTATATGAGGCACCCGATGCATCATTATTGATCTACCATCCTAGATTTTTTTGACCTACCCTTTGCATGCCCTTGCCCAACCTACACCACATCCGCTTTAATTTTAAAGATCCTCATCTCTGGCAAAGCAATCCATGATGGGATATTTATAGTTTTTGCAGAGATTGAAGCAGACAATCCCGTTCTGCTTTCACCATTTTGCCACCCAATTTTGAGAGTTCTGGCTCTTGCAGAATTAGAATAGACTAACTCAAGTTTAGAATCTGCAGAACTCAACAGGAGCAAGAATTATTGCCCTTCCCTGGCCTTCTGGCTAGTCCAGCCAGTCTCGAATAACCACAACTGTAATAACAAAATGATCATCTTTGAAGCTTCGCAGTGGCCTTGCCACCTCTAAAACCTTGCATTATTGAAGAAATTACTCGATTTGAGTTAATCATCAGGTCGATTGAAGCCATTCCGCTGGTAACCCACTGAAATTACTTGATCAGTGTTTAATTTTGGGTCTTAATTTTTGAAAGGCGAAATGTTGCTGAGCTGGAAATTTTGCCTCGAAATTTCCAGCTGACGTGGCGGGGCCACGAGCGGCCTGGAAATTTTGAGGCGAAATTTCCAGCTCAGCAACATTCGCCAACGAATTTTAATAGCTTGAAAGTTTGTCCACGTGTCTGCCTACGTGGCATAAATATAAAGAAAAATTTTGTTGATTGTCGACATTTTCTGCCTGCGTAAACTTTGATCCGGCGTGCTGCCAGAGGTAAAATCGGCCTGCTTCTTGTGCTTGGAGGTTTAAATCGGCTTCTTTCTTGCTTAGCGCCTTGGAGCGCCATCATTTCTTGATATTTTGAGGGTTCTTGCGAGTTATGGAGGGATTTTTTGAAAATCTTCGCGTTTTATAGAGCTTTGTTTGCAACTTCTTCCATTTTGGCCGAGTTCGTGCTGCTGAAGTTGCATGCAGGTAATCTTGCTTTAACATTAGTTTTTTATATTTTGTTCTTTTCTAATGTTTCTTTTCTTGCAGATTTCGCTAGCTAAAGAAATAGTAGAGTAAGATCACGTTGTCTTGAGGAAATGGCTGGAATGAAATGCTTCATAGTTTTATTTTCTGTGTTTTATAGCATGAACGTGTGTGCAAGTGGTTTGGACCCTACTTTTGAGCTAAATGCACTTCAGGAAGCTTGTGGTGTTAATCTTTTACCTGCTGTTGGATTTGAATCATTGGATCTATTGAATAAGTTTCAGGGCCCGGAACTTGATAACTTTGTTGCAGAAATCCAGAATGAGTGTTTAAAGAAGATCAAGCTTGTGGTGATGATATAGTGTTGATAAGGATGAGTTCTTTGCTTTGGACCCGAATTTGATTGAAGAGGCAAAAGGGGGAGGCAGGGATGGCCCTAAAGGCCTCACTAATTGGGTTAGAAGGAGGTTCGATAGTTGGAGATCACGATTTATATTGGATTGCAGGATCCCAATTGAAGAAATCCATGTAGTTGAACTGGCCGAAATGCTCATGAAATTTATGTTGCATATCAAGAAAAAGAACAAGGAGGTTTATCCACATGGAATGTATGATTCTAGACTTTAATTTCTTTAAGTTGTTTAATTTGTTACAGTTTACTTTAGATTTTAGATACAATTGTTTGATTTGTTAGGGTTTAGGATAGGATTTTTTAGTGTCAGCTTTCTGCTAGGATTTAGGGTAGGTTTTCTGTTAGGATTTAAGGTAGTTTTTCTGATAGATTATTTGTTTCTGCAGTCTTAGTGTGTTGTGTAGGACATTTGGCAGGATTTTAAGAAAGAAACAAGAGGTTAGGGTTGGTCAGACTGGTATTGAGGAGCATCCATTCAATATCTTAAAGTTTGATGTGTTCAAAAAAAGTACATATGTCTTTGTAGTAGTTATAAGAAGATCCAGGTTACTTGGAGTTAAGGGTAAGAAGAAGAAAGCACCTGTTATCCCATTCAGTGTCGAGAGTCATGCTCGCAGATGTTGATCATCAAATTTACCATCCTAAGGGTTGTCAAAAACGTCTTTGCTTTTATATCTGCAGTAGGTTTGGGATCAGGGCGGTTAAGGAAATTTGGAATTCAAAGGTCTATCAATTTTCCTTGGAGATTAGTGAGAGTGGCAAGTTTGTGAAATATGAGGAAGCGTGCAGCAAAAATTATAATCATCCTGCTACGCGTTTTGAAGACCATCATTTTAGGGATCCGGCGTGGAGTTATGAGGAAGATTTCGTCTTTACCTACAAACAATACGTGAGGCATTTACCTTCAAGACAATTTGGGGCTGAGGATAAGATGGAGGGCACACTATTTTTTACTGCGATTGATAACTCGTGCAGTAACGTAAGTTGTGATTTCATTTGTTTATTTGTTTTTTTGCCTTAGATCTTTACTTGAATTACATAAGCTTGTTATATTTTTCTATTTTCGGTTTGGTACCATAAGCAAAGGGTTGGGACAAATCAGGTTATGAAATGGCTTAAAATCATGGGTCAGACCGTGAATGCTGATATTTGCAACAAGTCTGGACGCATGATTTTGGTGACGCGATTGGCATTGGCAGGTGTACCAGTTGAAGTGAGGATGTAGGTTATAGGTCATAACACGTATGCCGCCTATCACAAGTAAGGTTTTCCCGCTTTTTATCATTTTTTTATTATTGTTAGCTAAAGTGTATATTCAATCTTTGTTCACTTTCTTTGTAATTAGATATGACAGAGCAAAGAAGTTCAAGTCGACCGCGGCTATGTCTATTCTCATCGAGCCCTGTTGATGATAATGGGAAGCTTCGAGTGTATGACGAGGTCCTTGGCGAGCAAATGAATAATAAGCGGAAGATGTTATTTGGAGTGTAGGATGATCGTACTTCAAATGGCTAGTTGTTCCCAAGCAGGTACTGTAAAGATTTCTTATTGAACCAAGCTTTTTTTTTTTTTTTTTTTTTTTTTTTTTTTGAAGAATATAAGAATATATTAAACCACTAGAATGCGATCAAGTACAATGCTAAGTGTGGTGCTAAGAAATGAAGCGCCCATCATGAACCAAGCTTTTTTCATTCAATGTCTTATATTATAATGTTTTGGCGTAAGTAGTGCATCGAGCCCTAAATTGGGCGATTGAGATTTAACTTAGCAGGTGAACGACCCAGATAGCCCGTACTTCTCTTTTGGCTTTTTTTGGCCCGTAGTTCTCTTTTGGCTTTTTTTTTTCCCCGTAGTTCTCCTTTTTCCAGGAGGCCGTAGGAACAGTCCCCCTTTCCATGTACCTTCAAGCTCCTGCTCAAGCTTCAGTTGCACCTTCAGTGCCAGTGGCAGTTTCAGCGCCTGTTTCTCCCCCAGTTGTTAAGCCAATAAATTTTGAACCCGATGGTGCAGTGCTCGGTTCTACCGAATTTCTAAGAGTATCCAGGGATGTCGAAAGGTTTATATGCTTAAAACTGGTTCATGTTAAGGACTAGGATCAATACTTCGAAATCCTCTTTTGTTGGGAATGTATTCCTGAGCATCTGAAGTGTCTCCAAGTGCCCTATCTTAACTATGTCTTGGACCATGTATGCATTGAAAACTTTATGAGCCACATATTTGAAAGAAATGGTTTCAAGTTCAGCAGAAACATCTTTCCTTGATGCATTTATAAGGCATTGGTTTGAAATTCTTATAAAGATTTCTAGATCCATAAATCCGCATATAAATGAAATGATAAGTACTTTGTTATGCTTTTTTTGTTGTCCCTTTGTCTTTAATTTTCTAAGTGCTGATGTTTATTTTATTCCAGAACGCCACAAAGATTGTTATTTCTGTGAATTGGAGATTCTTGAATGTCAGAAACTGCCTTGGCCTTCAGAAACCATGCCCATGCAAGGAAAATATGACTGCAAGTGGCCTGATCCGGATTACTCTTATGAATATAAAATAAGGTTGTCCACAGGCGAACGCACAAGATCGCCTTCAACTTCCATGGGATGTTAGTGAGGCATTCATGTGAGATATGCCGAGACTTCTAAGTTGGTGTTGGTGTTACGTGAAGGCACAAATTCCACTATGCAGAATTTCCATGTTTTGATGAAGCAAAGTGGCCTTTCTGCAACCAATAAGCAATCATGATATTGAAGGTTAGGGATTATTCCCTCATGCATACTGGATTTTATAATCCTCATCAATAAATCGTAAGTAAATGTGTTGCATCTGCACAAGGCTATTATACAAAATTTGAAACGGCAGTCTGTTATGGAGCAGGAAATGGAATCTATTATTAATAATTGGATATTCTAGATGGCTCTATTTTTGTAACCGTGTCATATTTTGGAAGAGATGTGTTTATCCAACAATGAGCTCCACGTATATCAACTTCTCACCCATGGAATGACTATGAGGAGCTAGGGAAATGGATAACATTACATCACGATGGTGATAGAAAATATAGAGTTGCTTTTCATATTGGATCTACCAAGGCAAATAGAAGACTTTGTATGGCAAATCAATTTATTGTTATTCTTCTTCTTTAAACCCCGTGTGGTAATATGAGGGCACTGCTAGGTGAAACTAATTGAAGCTGCAATTCAATCAATATTCACTTTTGTCGGCCAATTTAAACATCTTTACTTTCTTTGTTGTTTATGAATAAATGAATTTGAAGAATATGGAAAATGCTCATGGATAATGACACTCATGGAGCTTGCAAGGAAACACTTAAGGATATTATTTGTTGTAGTGCTTTCTACAATGGAGTGTGTTTGGCGCCATGACAATTGTTTCAGATAAAATGGACTTGAGCAAGCATTAAGTCGTATTTAATTAAAGTGGGACAAATCTTGAATTTTGGGACTCGGACTGAAAATGGGACTCACACACCATAAAAGAAATTTCTGAATTGATTGCTTGAATAGAATTACACATGACACACATAGAATTGGGTTACTTGTTTTCCTCATAAATTTTACAAACCACTAGTTGAGATAGTTTTCAAACTTCTCAATATTATGTGCCCTCATACAATGATATAGCATGGAGGTTGCTCATGGCCTTGTCCATCTCCCTTCTTGGGATCTTGTGTGTGTTGTCCTTTGCAACGTGAGAACTTGGATATGACCATACCACACACTCCACCAATTCCCTCCTTTGAGGGTCAGCATAATTTGCCCTCCACTTCTTCTCCCAAAGAAATCGGTGTATTGCTCCTTCAAGTTGCCCTTCTTGTGTCTCCCAATGGGCTCCCAATATTGAATTTGGAATCCAGGGCCGCAACTCCTCTCCATCGGGCATAGTGGTGGTTACATCGTAGAGTGCCACCCCTAACCATATTGGACAGTCCTCATCATCGGGCCTTACTAGCACAAAGTATCCTTCCTTGATGTCCTCAAAGGGATCCCACTCAGGAAGATCAAACCACTTCGGCTTTGAGGCCTTACTTCCCACAAACCACTTGGAACCCTTGTTGGGACCCAAGTGAGCATTCTTAGACGTGCTTGCACCTTGAGAACCCTCCCATCTTGACTCGCAAGAACCCGCCTCTTAGCTCCCTCCCACATGGCTGCTCGGTTTCCAAGCATGTCACAACTTTCTCCCAAAGACTTGATTAGGGAGTCCATTTGATTTTTCTTAAGAGTGGAGGTGTGCTTTCCATTTCAACATCATCCCAAAGTGTTATGTAATCCTTGATGCCCTTCACCGGTTGGCTAGAGTCTTTGACTGCCTTGAAGGGAGGTAGTGGTTTTGGTTGCCCTTTAGGAATGAGAACTTCACCAGCAGCACCCCTTTGCCACAACTCGATACCTTGTACAGGCATCCACAACTTGTCACCTGGTCTCCACTTATATTGCATGATTGGTATTCCATCCCTAACCCAAAACTTGAACTGAAGTGGCTTTGTGTGTCCTGTCAACTGGTCCTTACCATCTAGCAAGTATCCTTCTACAAATGATTTCGATCTGCAACCTCATCCATCAAGAAAGCCATTGGGTTGGGGTCAATGCAGCTCTCAAACACATCCATTAGTTCAGGGAGAGTGGTCACGTTTTCTCTCTTGAGCTTGGTGGAGAAAGTTCCAAAGAATCCATCTATATCATCATGCGTATGCCCAACCATCATGAATCCCACTTTCACAACTTTGAATACTCCCACTGCTGTCAAGTATGACATTGCCCCAAACATCCATCTATTCTTGTTTTCTTTCCAACAGTTGTCCAACTGAACACATAGCTCCTCAGGCAGTGATTTCTCAAGTAAGGGGAAATCATCCCAAGTCCTCCTTGATTCACTAGACACCTTGGATGTGAGCTTTTTTATCTGCCTTTGGTAACAAAGCGGTTGATCATCCATCAAAGCCTCAAAAATGGGTGCTGAAGGGGAATACCTCCTCCCTTCTATCGATCCTTTCTCTAGTGTTCTCAGGCACTTGAAAATAGAGCTCACATGGAAGTTTGGATCATCTCTCCATAGATCAAGCACAAAATGACCATATGTTCCAGTTCCATGACCATGTGTTAATACACCCGCCAGACTTACTTTCATCGAAAAAGCGTTTTGACAACGCTTGGGTAAAGGATCTAGCTTTGGCAAGAAAGTCTTGTGTTGGTCCATCTTATCATGAATTATACACAAAAATTTGTCCGGCTGCATCTCAGAAAATGTTCTCCACTGCCAATACAACTGTCTACATGATATTTGGTCCCTTTGGTGATCTGCAAATTGCTCCCTAATTGCCATTCTTTCTTTCTCTATTGCAGTTGATGCAAGTGTATCCTTGAGTTGAATGCAAGTGTTGCACTTTGAGAATGGCATGTGTTGTAGGACACTCACGTCCGAGAAGTGAGTGCTCCATAACTTACTGAAATGTGATTGAGAAAGAGGCCTACCTCCAGTAGTTTCTAGGATGGAGTTGACCTCCTTAAGGCACTCCTTCTGGATATAGTGTTGTGGCAACACTCTTTGCACCACTCGCACACCGTGCTCGTTCACCTTCGACTTGTGAGGCATAGATTGAGACATGTATCTCAAAAAGCTCTCGAAGACTGCAATGGCCTTTAGAGTATTTGCTCTAGTTTTCAAAGTGAGTGCATTACCATGTTGGAACAAAGTGTGCCCTTTTCTAACCTGCTCCCAGTATCTGTAAAATGAAGACTTGCTCACCCCAAGAATCCATCTCAATGCTCTCATACATACCTTCATGCCCCTCAATTGATATAGTAGCCGTCCTGTGTTTTCATCATAGCTGGAATTCCTACACAAGGAGTAAATGAAATTAATCCTATCTTTTTGAAGTCGTCCAATGTATTGGGACCTTATCTCATCGAGGTCATCCACATTGTATTTTACTTTGTGCAATCTAGGTTGCAACACTCTTGTCCCCTAATTGCCTCCAGGTTTTCTTTGGTTGGTGCCATACTTTCCATCCTTTCTAAATATTTGTCACTTCTAGGCCTCTTGGGCACCTTTGGCTGCCTTTTATGAAAGACATAGCGTCTCTTCCTTGTGATCAAAGGATGCTCATCGACCACCAAATCTTCCACATGGCCTTGGGTGGGCCTTGGGGTGTGTAGTTCAAGGGGCAATCTAGAGTATCACCATTCTTGTGTGTAATATATCTAATTGGCCATCTCAAACTGAGCTTGGGACTCCAAAGAGCCCTCGACACACAATGCAATCACTAGAGCTTCCACGGGACATGATTGTATCAACTTCGATAAGAAGCTTCACAATGCCAACTCCAAGATGTTCATCTCCCACCTCTCATCATTCACACTATCAAATGGATCAACTGCAGGTTATTATACCCTCTTGCAAATACCGTGCAGTTTGCAAGGGTGCAACAAAAGGCAACCCATCTTCCTCCATTGGAGCCTAGGGCAATGGCCTCCTTTGGACTTCCCCGGCTCCATTTTACTCATCTCACATGTTCCCCTGAATGAAAAAGCTCACATTAAAACCATATAGCCCCAAACACCACAAATATGACCATATGAACCATATAAAACCATACAAACATATTAAATATAATCATATTAAATCATACAACCATATTAACTAAAATCATACAACCATATTAACTAAAATCATATAACCATATTAAGGCATACAACCACACTCATTCTAAACCATATGTAAACATTGTAAACATATATAACCATTGAAACTATTCAACCATTGAAACCTTATTAAATACATAAGATAACATATATAAACACATAACCTACCCTTTCATATCTTGTCATGTCCACGTGGCGCCTCTTCAGAGGCTGAAACCGTGGCCATGTCAGCAATCCGCACTGCCACGTCATGGAGGGCATGGCCCACACGTGACAATGGTTTTTATTATTGCAATTTTACGAGAATTAACTGCACCCTCTTCCTCTCCCCCCCCGACCATTCTTCCTCCCCTGTTTTCTCTGATCACTCATCCTCCCCTGTTTCCTTAGGCGCCCGCTTTACCGATCAGGCGATCGATCGAACCGAGCGATTCCAAGGCCATCTTATGACAAAGCTTGGTCGACGGATCGGGGCGCTTCCAAACCGGTTCTCGCCAAGAGATTCATTGTTCGAGCGAGGCGTTCACCGAGAAGAAAGTGAGGCCCTTTTTAGTGCTTTTTTTAGTTTTCTCAGAAGTCCTTTAGTGCATTTTTTACTTATATTCTCATTTGTTAGAGGCTCTTATTGATCCCTCGATACAATTTACAGCCCGAAAATCCTTATTCACGCTTTGCCAACGACTATAC
Source organism: Isoetes taiwanensis (assembly GCA_021234155.1). NCBI lineage: Eukaryota > Viridiplantae > Streptophyta > Lycopodiopsida > Isoetales > Isoetaceae > Isoetes > Isoetes taiwanensis. Next base: position 7,330,982 of record JAJEKV010000060.1, read on the forward strand.
CCACATGGAAGCGAACTTCGAAGCCTCCTCCTCATCCAAAGAAATCTTCCAGGTATGTTTTGTAATATCATACCCTTTTTAATCTCATTTCTGTCACTGTTCTCCACCGTTTCTCTCAGACTCTTCTCTCGTTCTCTGTTTTCTCATTGATCTCTGTTTTACGCTTTTTGTTATCTTTTTCTTGCTTGTGGTTGAATTGAATACATTGTACAGGCACAAGTGAGAATAGTGGTTAGAGTAGTAGCAAGCAACCGAGATAGAAATCATCGAGACCGGGTGTTAGGAACTAAGATATTGCGAGCATTAACAAACATAACTAGGAATGTCTTTTCTCCCAAAGAAGAACTAAGAATAGGAATTGCTTCCACGTAATCTCCATTTCTAACTCACAAAAGAAATCCATCGCAGGAGACATGCGAAGGGAGTGGCGAAGTTGGGAATATTTTCGCTTGCCAACAGTCCGGGAAGTAGGCCTTCTTCTCGACTCGCGAAATGAGAACTTCCCGACTTTCCTAAGGCGAAGAAGGGGAGTGTACACTGGATCCGTTGGTCGTTGAGGGATTCTCGACTTCACGATTCGGGATTGCACAGCCTACCCAATGTCTTCACATTCTTTAGAACCTGCTGCAGCCTTCTCGACTTCGTGAGTCGAGAATGTGATACCCCTCGCCAATGGCTTTTGTGCAAGTCATGCAGTGCCTCCACCCGCCGAGCCACTCTCCTTCGAACCATGCTCATCAATATTGCGAAGAGGATCGGGTTCGACCGGGTGGAGGCCTCGGCGACTAACCACAGAGTTGCTGGTCGCTTTCGACTTCGTGAGTCGAGAAAAACGCAGGCTCTAGTGCACTCTAGAGGCCTGGCCCCATCTGCTTAACCACTCTCCTATCTTCCTGGACATTGCGCGGCGGTTTTCACCGCCCCAGCCAACTCTTAGCAACCCAATTCACCCAGGTGTGGCAGAAATGGCCTCTACCCAATCAAAGACCGCCTCCTTCGAACCATCTTCGCCGAATATTGCGAAGGGATGGGCTCGATTGGGTGGAGGCCTCAGCACTAACCATTGAGGTGCTGCCGCCACTGCGAGTCGAAAAACGCCAAAGCTAGCAGACTTCTAGAGCTGGCTGTGAGATAAGCCTTTTAACAACTCTCTTCTATCTTCCTGACATTGCGAAGGGAAGTTGTTTTGACTGCTTATGTGCCAACTCCTAGCAACCCACAAAAACCAAACCATGAGCTTAGAGTCAGAGTGCATTCTCGGCCAAGGAAGGGAATGCCTTTACCCAACCGGCACTCCATGTGTACCATCCCGAGTTCTCGATGGCTTAAGGCATTCCCGACTTGCGAAGTCGAATATAGACACGGCTAACTCTCCGCATTGAAACCATAGAGCTTGTTGCCAGATTCTCAGCCGCTGAAATGAATGCCTTTAACTAACAGGTAATCCGCGTGTACTAACCGAGTTCGATGGTTAAGGCATTCGACTTTGGCGAAGTCGAAATGTAGACAGTACTAACAATGATTCTCGACTCGCAAGTCGAGAATCCCTTAGCCAGCCAATTCTCCTGTATGGTAGCAAGGGCCTCGACCCAGCCGAGTCACTCTCAACCATCTTCGCCGAGTATTGCAAGGGAGGGGCTCGGACCGGGTGGAGGCCTCTACAACCAACCACGGGGAAACCACGAGAGGAAGCCAAGGCTTGCATTCTCTACAAGGCACGCACTTTCTATTCTCCTGCTTTTAGTCCCAAGTGCCTCTAGCCTGTCTCGAGCCACTCTCCTTCAACCATCTTCCTCGAATATTGCGAAGAGGAGTGGTTCTGGACGAGGTGGAGGCCCCTCCGACTAACTACAAGAGGATGCATTTGAACCGCATCTCCGGGCCTTAGTCCTAGCCCGATCTATGTACAACATTCCAAGTAAATACCCATGAAAAACACACCTAAAACGGAACTGTTCTTTACCCCCGATCCATTGTTTCCTTGCCGAGCATCTCTCAACCCAGAGAGTAAATCATCTATCGAAGCTGAAAAATGCTCGACAAAGAAACAATGAATCCGTCGAGCTTATCAGCAGTTCCATTATTTAAACACATACGGCATGTTCTACAAGCGAAATAACATAGGCATCTCTGAAACTCACCTCTTCACGCAGTAATTCCTTGGGCCATCAGATCACCGATCCCGCAGCCTCACCTAGAGTCTTTGCTTCTTCTGTCGGTCTCTTCAAGAGTTGTATCACTGCGATTCTCGCGTATCCCCGTTCCATGGCGCCGCAGTGTAGAGTTCCCGTGTCTGGCAGCTCCTCTCCGCTTCCTACCTTAGCTCCGTGCTCATCGATCAAATCAACTGCTTGCAATAGGACGCGCGGTCATCAGGAAAAACACATATGCAAGGCGCCGTTAGCGCCTTCGTCGCGGCGCCATTCCTGTCGCTAACGATCGATGCTCCCCCCGAACTCGAGGTCCCCAATGCCGGGGGAAGATAAACTACGCTCCGCTCACTTAGTCCCTTGATGTGATTAAATTTCGAAATAGTGTTTGGGCTGGCTAAAGCCGACCGTCTTTTTACTTCTTAGCCCGCTTCTTTTCATAAATGATTGCATGTCCCTAACTTCAAATTAAAGAACACGCCCGATCTTTTTACATGCAGTCCTAAAACTCACAACGCTACGAGGAGACTTAATTTACGAGGGGGTCCAAGAGGATGAGAGGGCATCTCGACATGACTCCGTCCCAAGAAGCTGGTGGCCGGAGGGGATGCTTCTACCAAATGGCAGCAAGAAGAAGAAGACAAACACCCCGTGAGCTCGAGGTTTTTCTTTTGTCTAATACCTTAACCGATCCATCCTTTCATCTTGCAAAGATTCACCGCGGACTCACCGGTGATCACCGGGCGAACTCCATTCTTCGGGCATCGAGGGACTGAGACAGAGCTTCTTGAAACAAAGAAGCAGATTCTTGGTGGTATGTCGAGGTATCGACAAGTGGGAAGGAGAAAGATCTGTTTCTACACCAAAGGGACAAGAAGAGCTCCGAGACAAGTACAAGAAAATCGGTGTTGTGCTCTCCGCCTCTGGCCCGATTCAAAGCATTTAACACTACATGTCGAGGACTGCCAGAAAGAGTAAGTTCTATCACACCAAAAATTAGCGCTTCAAATTATTCTCACTCTTCCATGAGCAAGGCTAAGGGCACCAAAAAAAGGCTCTACGCCTTTAAATTGTCGAAACCTTGGGTGGAAGGATCCGAAAGGGATGAAGGAGGCCTAACCCTAACATCCGGGGAGCTTGGTATGGAGATTTCCAGTCGTGGAAAAAACTGTTTCAATACGGGAGCTTCACTTCTACCTTTGAAGACTCTACAACACTCTACGTTGGGGAATGAAGTTGTGGTTCATACACAAAAAAGTCCACCAAAAACAAAGATGGGGATGATGACACCACACGGGAGGAATCGATGACGAAGGAGACGAAGATATGGTCGAGTCCCCAAACCTCGATCCGATGATGATCGATCGATTTCACGAGAGGGGCACGAAAAATGGAGCGCCTAGCTCAAGATTATCCGTTGGGAATATCACACAAGCCGCTGCTTTGGACATTAGACTACCGGGTTTGCACGGGAGATGCCGCCTTGTTCAACCATTGAATTTAATCCAAAGACACATCTTTGGAGATTCTCAACGATGGTGCGACATCCCCCGCTGCGCATCCAATGCCTCGGATGTCATACCTTTAGCGAATCAACAGTGAGTTGTTCACCGGAAGTCCGAGGAAGATCCGCAAGGGAAAAGACGTCCGGTTACGGGTTGTAGACGGTCAGCATTCAAGCGAGGGCGCTCAAGTATTGCGACGGAGAAGGAGGTGCCGCAGCGATCAAGGATAGATATGCCAAGCGAGAGTGCAGAGTTCTTTCTACGGAGACGCCAAAGAACCCAATCGGCGGCATTAGCCACGCTGTAACACAATAGCGTGAAAGTGCCAGCTACGTAAGGTAAATAACTCTTTGAATCTTTCCATTCTACTTCGCGAAGTCGAAAAAGCCCGCCATCCTAACATTTGCCGATTATCATCGGGTTTTCTCGACTCGCGAGTCGAGAAAGCCAAAGTAACACGTAAAATCAAAGGATGTAGAGTTCTCGACTTCATGAAGTCGAAAAACCCTTAGCCAAAAAAAGAAAATTAGACATTCAGGGGCTTTCGACTCGCGAAGTCGAGAAAGCCCCGCCATCCTAACATTTGCCGATTATCATCGGGGTTTCGACTTCGCGAGTCGAAAGCCGTGGTAATACAAAAATCAAAGGATGCAGAGCTTTCTCGACTCGCAAGTCGAAAAACCCGTAGAAGTAAAAAGAAAATTAGACATTCAAGAGACTTTCTCGACTCGCGAGTCGAGAAAACCCGGGGCTACTATTTACTGTTTATTCCGGGTGTTTGTAGATACTTTCATGCTCTGACATTGGTACATTGTCTGAATGCAGCCCTTATCCTGACCAGATCATACATGCTAGGCAACAAGTGGAAAGCATTGGGTTGTCCTCGGCCCTAAAGGAAAACGGGGCTCCCCTGGATAAGTGGAAGACCTTTGAGAAACTATGCGATATGTTCTCACTGGAGGGACAGAAGATGACGAGGGAGAGGAAGAAGAGGAGAAGAAGAAGAGAACACCAAGGAAAGGCGGGGAGTCTCTCTCGCACCAATATGACCTCATTCTTAGCAATCGAGGCGGTCTGGGAGAAATGGACCCACATATGGGCTCAATGGACAAGAGGCAAGTCAAGGACAAAGAATGGAGAATTTCCAAGCGTGTCGGACCCCAAGTTGTTTGACAAGCGCTTCATGAAGAGGATACAGGGCCTCACGGACAAAGAAACGCTTGACCTACAAGGCAAAATCTTGGAGGGAACAATCCTGCTAAGGAAGACCAGGAGTTCTAAAATGCAGGACGCAAAGGATTATGCCACAGTCCTAAAGTTTACGCGGCAGTCGCGTTAGAAGAAGGCATCACGGAGTTCTGCAACGTTGCATCTAATGAATACCATGATTTTGATTATTACAAGGAAAAGGCTGCCCTTGATGAGGAAGACATGAAGGAATTGAACCGTCTATGTCAACCCTACATCAACACCAAGCTGAAGCGTGCATCGTCAAAACCCTTCCTTTCCCCTCAACATGCTATGGCAATTTCGAAAAGGAAGCTTGGATTCGGGTGGTCCCATTTAAAGGCGCATCGATAGCTCCCCATTTCTGGTTACTTTGGGGACACAAGGGATTTGGTGGTCCGAACCGCACTGACCCGTGGCACTATTTGCCATCAATATGATCAAGACCCCACCCTTTTATGACAAAGCGACATAGAGCGTTGGTACAAGACGCGGTCCGACATGACCGACTGGATACTTTCGGTTTCCTTGTCTTTGCATGCCGGGCAATCAAACAACTGCCGTCTCCCAATGGGCAAATGATATTAACTTCACCAACAAGATCATGCACTCCATATCACGAACTTGATCATGAGTGCGGACTTGGCTTTGCCGAAGGCACCAAGCTTTGCCAACATAGTTTTGGTTTTGATTTCAAGATCGGCGGTCGACCTGGATAAGTGGTGGTCTAGCGAGCATCATTATCTCGACAAGTTCATGATCTCTCAAGAGCAGATGGAACCCTGGAAGGGGGGCAGATTTATGGAGGATGTTCCATCGATGGACAAAGTCAGCAAAGATGGTGCGACAGGTCCTATACATAGAATTCCTATCCGGCCAAGAGTTATCAAGTACTTCATAACCAGCTTGGTCGAGGAAGATCAAATTGTATGCGAGTGGTACATGAATGGCCTGTTCTCTCAGGGGGCTATGCTGTTTGGAATGAAACCTATATCCGTGGTTGGAAATAAGGACATGGTTGAAACCATTCGGTCATACCTGGATCTGCTTCATGAGCATTTCAAGGGGAGGAAGACAAATGGAAGCAGTAAAGACGACGAGGACGAGGGAGACAAAGGCGACGAGACGAGAATGTCGGTTGTTTGGACCAATGCTTTGCCAACACATTCTTGAAAACCTGAGATTGAGGTGAGTTTACTTTGCTCGAGAAAACTCGTTTCCTTTCAATACCTTTTCTTTTCATTCTCGACTCGCGAGTCGAGAAAACTCGTTTCCTTTCTGACAGATGTCATCATTTCAGGGAATTCCAGCTCAACGACTCCGGATCATTGTCATTGGGCAGCGGTTCACGTCGCGAGGAGGAGAATGAAAAGGACAAAGACAATCCAGAGCAAGACACTGCTCACAGCCAGAAAGGACCTGAAAAGATAATGATCCCGCATTTGGATCCCGATGAACCGGAAATATGGTCAGAGCCAAACTCCAACTGGGATTCAGCTGGTCCCACCAAGCTTGTAATATTTGACGTCAATGGAGTATTAGCTGCAGTATACCACGACAAAGACGTCCCCGAGATTAACACCTCGCAGATCCCAATCAAAACAGAGCATAAAATAGTGTATCCGAGGCCTAGAGCTAAGGAAATTATTGAATGGTGCCTGGAACGGGGATTCGAAGTGGGCATATGGTCTTGTATGGCAAAGAAAAATATTGTCAATATTCTTAATGTTCTCGGCATTTCAGTTTTGAAGTTCAAGTTCGTTTGGGGAAACGAAAGGGTCGAGCATGTGAAGGACCTCGATCCAGCCATCACAAAGGGGAAGCCTATAATGGTGAAAAGGCTAGACAGGGTTTATGAGCAATTCCAGGACTATGGCAAGCACAACACGCTGATCATAGACGACTCCGCCTACAAGTGCTATCATAACGCGCAAAATACAATCATTGCTAAGCCATATCGACCTGAAGAATATGAGACGGATAGGTGGTTGTCCTTCGGACTCACCCCGCCTTGGCGGAATCCCTCTTTGCCATTCTTGTCGCCCGATGTGCTTACTTAACTATCCGAGCCTCACGGAACCCGATCCAGAGCAAGCCGATCATGAAAGCTATGGACGACAAATACTTTGGTGAACAAGAAGAGTGACCCCCAAGCGATAGTCAAATTGTGTGAATATTGTAATCGAACGTGAACACATGTATTGACCATTTTGTAATGAATATACTTGTATATTGAGTTTTCGATGCCTTTCTCGACTCACGAGTCGAGAAAGGCATGCTTGTCGTGTTGATGAAACCATTTGTATGTTTGATTGTGTGACTGGATGCAGCCACAATCTATTATGATAATGCTTGTACATTGGGTTTCCTGGGCCTTTCTCGACTCGCGAGTCGAAAAAGGCATGCTTGTTGTCTCGCTTGACAAAAGCATTTGTATGCTTCCGCAGGTGTGATTGGATGCAACCATATTCTAATGAGAATGGTTGTACTTTGACTTTTATGGGCCTTTCTCGACTCGCGAAATCGAAAAGACACTACTTCCCACGTCATTGGATGCAGTTGTATGGAATGAATGTTCTCCGTTGTAATTTGATTTCAACATTCTTTTCTTCGTTTTGACTAATGGCACCGTAATTGTCTCTGCGTCCGATGTAAAATACATTGTATCTGTTCAATTTATTAATAAAAATTCTTTTTCAACTACATCTTTGGTTTCAAACTTTAATGAATTTCCTTTGTTTCAGTTGCATTGTTTTTGTTCTCGACTCGCGAACCTGGGAAAACTGCAGCACAGCTCGGATTCAGAGTTTTATTCAAAAATTCGAATTAAGGATAGTTTTCGGGTCGGGGTGCTACTTTTTATGTAAATTAACCGGGTTCCGAAAAAAAATGGGAATGGAATGAGTCCCACTTTAATTAAATACGACTTCATTGCTTTTTCGTATATTCTGCTAATGTTACTTCGTATAACTTTTACTTGATTTAACTTATAATATAAGCAATAAACATCCAGTATCATTCATTATCTTCATGTAACATACATAAAGTAACCGACATCGATACAAAGGTTCAACATTGTTTTGATATTGTTTACATAATCCATGGAAAACGTTGTTAAAGCTTTGAAAAAAAAAATGTTATAATAAGAAGTTACAAAAGTTGGCTTATTACTGCAAGCCCTTCTTATTGCGGCCAAAACATTTACAGGCCGAACTTATGCCCAGCAACGCTGGGCACCGTTACTAGTTTATAATTTAATGTTGTCTAGCAGGTTCTTGTGGCTTCTTGAATTGTCGCTGCTATGAATTCTGAAGATAATGGTGCTATGGAAGGCGAATGTTCTACTAAGTGCAAAAAATAGGTAATCTTATCTATTGTTTAAATTTGGTTTTTTCGGCACCCCAAAAACTTTTTAGATTTTTTCTTTAACTTGATTTCCTAAGATTTCGAGGGTTTTGGCGGCCGGAAAACAATTCCGATTTGCCAAAAATCGGAAAAATTTCCTCAACTTTGATTTGGGATTTCAATTTTTCCCCTTTCTGATTTCGGCCCTTCTAATCCGGCATGCATGTGCGACGATGAAGGGCATGGAGGACGGGTGGAGTAGCTAGGAGCTTTTTAATGTCTATGTTTCAGGCTCTACATTGGCTAGGGTTAAGACGAAATCTGTGGATCCGGCTGGTTCATTTTTATTCTATAATTTGAATTGCATATGTTTCTTAGGTATTAGGTCGTTGGATTTTTTTGCAGTTTATTTCGTTTGCATGGCCGTGAACATGGAGTTACCAGGTCGATTTAAGCCGCATGTTCCTTTCCTCAGCAGAGACGACCCACTTTTGCACAGAGGAGATTGATAGATGGAAGGATTGTTTGGCTAACTTGATTACTTTCTGGAGCCGATTTTGCAAAGAAGTTCTGGTAGAATCAAACATTAGCACAACCTGAGTTAAGAAAAGGCATGCAACTTTGATTTCTGCCTTTTTCCAAGATCGCATGCTCATATTTACAGGTTTGTAGCAATTTTGTTCAACCTATTCTATACCTTTTAACATACTTAGACGCTACTATAATGCATCTGAATCTGGTTTATTGTTGATAAGCAGTTTTTGCAATAGTGCTTTTCTACATTGTATGTAATTTAGATTGCTTTCTTAATGAAATTCTCTGAGGCAAAATCTCCTGCTTGAGCAATTCTTTTGTTTGTATGATGGAGTATTAGATCCTTATTACAATCTTAGATGGAGGAAAAACTTAACTTGAAGGAATTTGGCTGCAAGATTCCAATGTAGGATTTGAAAAGAGGTCTATAGCTTATAATATATGTGTTTTTCCAAAGTTCATCCAAATTTAAGGTGGAAAATGTTTTAATGACAGTCTGAGTTTTTCTAGGGCATTGGATGTAGCAATTTCGTTGCCCAAATGTCCTTGACCAAGCTGTTTGCTACACAAGAATTTGAGCATAAAAACCATTGTGGCAACAACAATGAATGTTGCCCAGCCAGGTATTGTTTCCTTCTCGAAGTCTTTTGTATGCTACTATTGCTCTGCATAATTTTGATCTTTGCTCTTGCAACATCTAGGAGCAATTAAATGAAGAGGAATGTGGTTGCATGTTATTTGATAAGGTTGTTAAGATTGTTGCAGGCATGGAAGCTCTGCTCTGCCCCATTTCTTCTCCAGGTCATATGCTGTAGGGCCTCAAAGCCAGGTCAAGTAAAAAGAGTTAAATGATATTTGCACGTCATTTCTTACGAAGTTGCCATGTTCTCTTCTACAACATGAGGTCTCTTAGTCATATTTGAGTTATGTTGTACATTTTGGCAGTGATATCTTCTTGCAAGTAGTAGAAATCCAGTCTGCGGGATTGCTTCAGACCAACCATCCCTATTATATTATGTCCATACGAGAATTGTTTATAAAACCATATTATATTTTCTAACGAGGTATTATATGCCATATGGTTGCATTGCTTTCTATGTGTTCCTTCCATTTTCTTTTCTATTATGATTTGAGGTTATATTAATCTTTCAGGTCATTGCTGATATTGACAAAGATGGTGTAGATGAATTGGTTGTTGCTGCTTCCTACTTTTATGATCGTGAGTAAGAACACCGACCCATGTTATATAGTCTATGCGTTAATTTCAAAGCAAATGACCTGATAACGGCTGGCTTAGGATCATACTTAACATTAACGTCTGAAGATAGAGGCTGAAGGATGCTAATGGCACCAGTTTCTAAAATGCAGGTATTACGAGAAGCCTGAGCATGCCCAAGAATTAGGCAAGCTGGATATTGGAAAATATGGTCGGTCTCAGGATGCCTTTAATTCTGCATAAGACAAGTAAAGTGGAGTATTCATTTGGATTTGAGTACGGATGCAGTGAACTTCAGAGCTTACATCTACTCATCACCAACTGTGGTTGACTTAGATGGTGATGGATACCTGGACATCATTGTTGGGATGTCTTTTGAGTTTGTTTATGCTTTAGACCATAATGGTATGCATCTTTATCTTGCATGCTGAGCAAGAAACTCCTTTTTAAGAAAAGTAGGTAACTAGAATTTAATATGTCGTGTTATCAAGATACATAATTTAAAATTTCTGGTATTTAATGGAGGGGTGATTTAACATACATGAAGTAATTGGTCTTTCAACTTGCATTTGTATTGGAGTACATATGCTGTAGGATCTAATATACTTTACTGCATTTCTTATTTGAGATTGTAGGTACAGTGAGGGTAAATTTTCCGTTGCAAATGGGAGAAATTCAGGGGCAAATTGTAGCAGGAGATATAAATGACGATGGTAAACTTGAAATAGTTACTTACCGACAAAGGGACAATGTAGTCTGCCTGGATCCGAATGGGAAGGAAATATGGGAGGTTCATTTAAAGAGACTCATTGCACAGGTAGGTTGGCACAGGTTGGTTTAAAGGTTGTATTCTTAACAAAGAAAGATAATAAAGAAGAGACAAAATTTTGCACAATGAACATCATATTTGGATGGTAATCACAGCTGTGTCATTACATTGCAGGGTCCAATGGCAATCCAATAGTTATTTAAGCTTTGATAAAAGCTTTTCGATCCGAAGTTTTGCAATCGGGTAATGAAAACCCCGATTGAAGGATTTGTAGGGTTGTTTGATGCATGAATTCTTAATTCCTCATGGTACATATAGACAGGTAAGCAGAACGTTTCTCACAAAATTGATTTAGTTGTAACCTTCAGTTTGGATTTTGACAATGTTAAGATCCAATTATGGTTAACATATTATTTGAAATAAGTAAGGACTTCTGATGCTTCTGTAGGGCGGCTGGAAGACAGATGCAACAGTTGAAGAAGCAGGCTTCGTCATGAGGCCCTTGAAAGAAGCATTAAGTGGTTTTCTCAAGGTTTGTCCTCTTAAAGTATATCTTTAAACATAATAACAAGGCTCCATGTTGAAAGATTTAGATGTCACAGTGCATTATTGCATGATGTGAGGCCTGCATGTATGTGGTTTAACTTAGCAGCATAACCATGCAGGAGAATTTGGGATCGTGGGACTTCAAGAACAAACGGCAACAAAGTGATCTCAGTCCTGAAGGTTTGTGTCGAGCTCATATGTTTGCCCTTGCGGCGACAGAGCAACTTAATATTTTTCTTACATCTTTATATTTTCAATTCTTTTTCTCCTGAACTTGGACATGCTTGCAGTTTACAGTTTCAGAAACTATTGAGCAATGTCAAATTGACTGGATGCATGGGGCCCTTGACAAATGTGTGTCTTACCTTGCAAGCAGACCGGGGACATCAAATGATGCAAGTTGTTCATCAGTTGTCTCCTAAGTTTGGGAAACAAACAGTGGGCAGGTGTTAAAACCACATGAGATAAGAAAAATTGCCGTGTCCCTGTTTAAATTTCGATTTCCAAAAATTACAGAAAATTATTTCCTATGATTTGGTATTTTGGGGTATCTGTCCCCTGTTCTCACGAATTTCTGCCACAGTAAAGCTGTCACAGTATTGGATTCCAAACAAGTTGCAAGATGTGAGCATAGTACCATGTACCTCCTGTTGATCCTATGCTTAGCTTATGGTGTGATTATCATCCATTTAAATGATAAAACAAATAACAAAGTTTTGAGATAAATCTCATGTTTCTTTTTTACTTTTTGTGAGCATTCTCACGATGAGCTGTCATTTGGAATTTCTCTCTCATTTCGCCAATGTCGTATGTAGAAGTCCTTCATCCTTTCCAAATTCATCCTTCATAGGCTGTTGGAATTTTGTTTACCAGGTTTGCCATTTCAAACTTTCATGATTCTTATTTCTCTTTATGATGTCTTTCCTATGTTTAGGCTGCCGATTCAAGCTCACTTGAGATATTGCTGCGGTCAACAGACCTTCAATTCTGTGCGAAAATTATAATCAGTATGAGAAGTTTCTGATATTACATTAAGCATGATTGTTACAGCTAACACTTGCATATGATATTTTGGTTTGTAATTGCATATTCAGCAGTAGATGGTTGATGCAAAGGTTTCCTTAATAGATGGATCGGTTGCTATTATGCATTATGTGAGAGCTACTGTTTAGACGGGCACTGGTAAGGAGAGAGAAATGCCATGTGCCATTTTATGCCTCAGTACATAATCAAATCAAATTGTGCATAGACTACTAGCCTGGAGATGGGGCTGTTCTACAGCTGTTTCTTGAGGTACACAGAAGGCCAGACATGTTCCAACAGTATTTGGAAATATTTATATACTCAATGGTGTTGGTGGCACTTTCGTGCATCATTTTCCCTTCCGAACGCATGGCCGAGTGATGTTTCTTGTTCTTTTGGTTAATTTGGGTCGTGGCAGCAAGTCTATCAGACATATTTTTGTGAATTTATGTTTAATTTTTTTGCAATGATAAATAGGGAGATGTAACACTTCCAGACTTTACTTTCCCTTAAGACTCAAAGCAAAGAAAATGCATTTTGTATTGTGGTTTATTTGCATAATGAAGATAAATCCATGGGCTGTGTACCTCAAGTTGTGTTGCGTATAATCGATGATACCATATTGTACCATGAATGTTTATATTGGATATCTATGCTTTATGATAAGCAAAGACCATGTTGTGATTAAGCATCTACTATGGCTAACAATTATAACAGACGTCAAACCCTAAAAACATTAATTGGATTTTTGGATTTTCCCAATAATGAGTTGGTCCAAGTGTTGGGTAAATTATGTATTGAGATTCATTACTTTAGTTATACATCCGTGCTGGATTTCTTCCATCCATTTGTTTCCATTGAATATATTCTGATGATATAGACCATGCCCAATATTAGATACAGAACCGATATGTGATCTCCACAATTTTCAAAGCCATGGTTTATCGCTTCTATTGCCTTTGACCCAATCAATTTTGGGTATATATTTAGTATGCACATAGGTCTGATCTTTGATCCTTAATCCTTAATTCTGGGTATAGATTTATAGTGCAAATAAGTCCAATCCTTATATTTGCATCTCATGTGTATGCATATCAAACCTAAAGAACCATTTATCTACTCAAATTCAATACATCCACCTTTCTCACTTTGTGTGGGTATATAAATGGATCTAAGATATCACTCTCTTAAACTCTAGCAATGCTAGAGTGCAAACCAACATGCGAAACATCATTGCTTTAGCATTTTATGATCAACACAATTTCAAATAGCTATTATGCACATCTTAATGTGCCATGCCTCCCCTTTTAAGAATCCTATGATAATTGGACTTATTGTTTTCCAATAGAATCTAATATCATCTCTCTTCTCCCATTTTACATTCAAGTTTACCAGGATCCTCAATAGATATCTACAAATTCATGGCTATCTACATAAAATGTATTTATGCCCGACAACGCCGGGCACCCGTTCTAGTTTAATTTGTTTTGAATTTCCAATCACTTTCTGGCTTTGAATGTCTGGCTATTTCAGGTTGTTTGTTTGGCTAGGAAAGAGAATATAGAGTTAGCTGAGAAGGATAAGCAGATACAAGACGAATTTGGTTTTATTGACGAAGGTATCGTGAATGAGTTGATGAGGGCAGATCCTCTGACATGAAAAGCATTACAGGAAGGACATTATAATGTCACGAAGGGGAATACAGTTAATAATGCAGGTGGGCAGAATTTTATTGGTGCTACATTTTTTGGTTGTGTCTTTGTTACTTGTGAGAATCCTGGCAGAGTTTCTGATCTTCTGAAGAACTTGCACAACAGTTGATGCAAGGATTTGAACTGGATTTTCTGTTAAATTTTGAACTGAATTTTCTGTTAAATGTTGAACTACAACTAGAATGAATTTGGGCTTGTGAAAATGTGCAAGTTGAATGAAATTGTGTTGTGAAATGTGTTGTCCAATTCTGTTATCTTTGATGAGATGAAACTGAAAATCTTGAAATTTTGGGTTATGAAATTAAGGCGATTAACTCTATAATTTCAAGGTGTTAAATTTTTGAATTCTTGTTGCCCAACCATAGGTGGGCATAGGAAGGAAGGAAGGAAGGAAGTTTATTTTAACGTCCACGGAGGCCAATAGGCCTATGAGACGGTACATGCAGAGAACAGGCAAAGAAGCCAAAAACCCCAACACCAAAAACAAACAATGTAACTGTACAGTAGAACCCTACTACCGGGATGAAAAAACCCCCACTTGGGAGGAAAAACCCTAACAGTAGGCTCTCAAATACCATGCCCCCGAAGAGCAAGTCTGACGGCCGAAATCTGCAGGATGTAAGCTCCCAGTCGCGCTACCATAGGTGATGCGAGTAACTGATGTAGCGGTGTGTCAGAGCATCTAAGATCGGCAGCACCGCCGGACTGGGCATATCTTTGGCACCGCTCACCGAGGGCATGGTACTCATCCTCTATCACGTGCATCTCACAACACCGACATATCCTCTCCTCCCCGGGGATCCCGTGCCCGCCATTCACCCCCAGGCAACACTGCTTCACCCGAGGTAGTGGGAACCCGCCCTTATGGCGACAATAGCTCTCCGCTTCTTCACGTAGATGTGTGCTTTCAAGCACCGATGGGGTCCATGCTCAAGGCGGGATTAATCTGAGCGTGATAGTGCTCGCCTCTTGGGCTTTGCAAGAGTAGAGGCATCCCACGTGGTGGCAAAGATAGCCCGCATCCAATTGCCCATTCTCATTTAGAATCGCCGGTGCCACCATCCGCTGGTAATCCATAGACCACCTCCTAAACCATCCCTTACGATTGCTCGTGCCATACCCTCTTCACTGCATTTGGGGCCCTGCGTTAACAACACGGCTTTTGTGGGGGCAAGCGATGCTCATCCATCCCATCCACCTTATGGAAGCAAGTAAGATGCCTCACAAGATAGCGTATGTCAAAGGCCGAACCCCGCCTCATATAACAAAATCTGATACGGTACGGTGTCCTTCACTCCCAAGCTATATGTCAAGAAAGCTTTCTGCACCCTTTCCAACCTATCCCACGTGTTTTTGCTAACTGCTGGGCCCCAAACCTCCACCCCATATAGCAGCACCGGCTCGACCAAAGCCCTAAAGAGGTGTGCTCTCCTCGCCCAGTCACAGAGATCTATCCGGCAACACGCGTTTTGCACTGCATATAAAGCCTTCCAGCCTGCACTGGCTCTCCTCTCCACACACTGGCACAACTTGGATAGGGCAAGTGTGTATGCCTAGAATAATTATATGCCACTAAGAGATTGTTAACCCTTGCCCAGCCAGGGCACCGAGAAGCTCCACAATTATGCTAAAACACATGCGAATTGGGCTTAGAAATTCACAAATTGGACTGGAAAACTCACCCAGATTGCACCTATAAATCCACCAATTGGGCTGGGAGATCTGGCCGATTGGGTTGACAGGCACATGACTTTGCCCTGAGCAACCTAAAACTTGCTAAAAGATCTATGGATTTGGTTATAAAAATCCAATAATTTGCTTGTGGTATCGATGAATTTGCACGGGACATCTATAAATTAGATTAATAACCTACAAATTCGAATGGCAACATACCTGGTTACTTTATTTTGATTTCTGGTTGCCTAATCAAGCTTCTAATCAATTTTCGGATCAGATTGGTTCCTGTTTACTGAACCCATCAAAACCGAGTGCAGTCACTGCACATAGCTCATAATAAAGTTGTTGTAGGCTCATTTGTTTCTCTAGTACGTCTTTATTGAGAGCGTTCCAACAGGCAAAAATTATGCTCTGTAATTTAATTCTCATGACATAGGCTGTGTAGTGGCATGCCTGGATTTTTCCCTCTCTTTCTAATTGATCAGGAAGAATGGCTATTGCTCTTCGCTTCCAATCCTATGCGGCTGTTGCATGACGCTAGAAGAGTGCGTAATGGAGTGGCTTGGAGGATGGGGGCCATGCTATTTTCAGCTCTGATAGGGCCTTCATCTCCAACACAGAAGTCACACGATGCTGGTTGCCGGAAGATAAAATCCGGTTCCAAATGTAAATATTTTGGATCTTTTTTGTTTAATTTTAGAAGCCAAGAACTTTGGCAGTAATCTTATATGTACAAGAAATTTATCGCGGCGGCCATTGCCGCCGTGAACATTTCTTTTGTCCAACTCGCTTCAAAGGAAGTTTTGTCTAAGTCTCATCCGAACATGCGAAAATTGTGAGACATGCGAAGATTGAGTTAACTGTGTCTCTAAATTTCTATAGGGATCCTCTAGGTTCGAGGTCACCTTTCATATTTAGTCATTGCGAATATACTACTATAAATTTAAGGTAGTTTCAGAATATGCAGGAGTTGAACCTGCACTATTATCGTCTGTTTTGTGCCCGTAGGATAGATAGGTGCTATAATTGTCAACCATGGGATTTCCATTATTGTCTGTCCCTCCTTTTCTTTAGGCATCCGATAACAGTCAGTAGGTTTTGGGCCTGGATGGGGGTTGCCCATTACCAACGGCTTGACCACTAGGTTGTTATCACGATGTATGTTCTTTTTATTTATTTCATTTTATTTTTTTGCATCCGATGACAGTCACAGAGTTTAGGGCTTTGGATGGGGGTCATCCATTACCAATAGCTTGACCACTAGACTGGCATCGCGATGATTATTTATTCCATTCTTCCGATACATTTTTTTTTTCTTCCTCAAATTAAAAAAGAAAGAATGAAAGGAATCCCATGGTAATCAGATAGCACGTCATCTATCATACGGGCAGGAAAGAAAGATTTTATATTTTATATTGTTTTGTACCTTATCTGAATACCTTCTGAATGGTGTCATCTACAGAAGAAGGCTAAAGAAGTCATGTACAACAGTCTAAATATTGGCCAGAGAAAAAACATGTTAACAGAGAAGTTCTTTATAAACAACATTCGCAGTAAATTTTGTTGTATTGTCTGGAGATAAAAGGATGAGCATCAAATGGGTGGGAGACGAGGGGTGGAGTTTGGGGGAGGAGGGGGGGGTAATTCCTTATCATACCTTACTAGTAAATAGTGGTCGAAGTGATTTTAGAAGTGTTCTCTATGGTACCTATGAAAGGCCTTGCATCCTCAATAGCATCGTATCACATGGTGCTGGATATGCAGGAATTGCCATACAAAGTTTATTGTCATGGCTCCAGGTTACGAAATTGAGAAGCGTTAAAAAACCCACAAAGAACATCATGGAAAAGCAGTTTTTAATGAAGAAGAAACATATGTGCATCTGAGTGAAAACCTCTCCATGAAGGAATGTGCAAAAAAATTGGAATGATGATGGCAACTTCACATGTTGGTCTACCACCTAATTATTATTACCACAGTGTTTCAAATTCCATCAAAAGAATTACAAAGAAAGATGCCAAATACATTTCTTTTCACTCCCCCTACATTTTCCCTTGTTTCCCCAGGTTTCCAAGAAGAAAAGCCCTATGCAAGTATGGCTATCTGGCCATGGTTCTCTTACAGAAGGATTGATTAGAACAATGCGCAAAACTTACTCCTCATTGGCATTGGCGAATGTAATGGCTGCTGGTGGAAAGTACCCCTGGCATGTCAAACCAACAAGCTGGCGTCATACCTTAAGATGGCCATGACAGATATTTGGATATGCACTTGAACAACTAAAATACACTCCTTGATCTCCATAGCTTCTATGAACGAGCTTAAAGCTTCTGAATACTCTGCACATAATATGTTTGAAACTCATAAATTGTCATAAAACCGTGAGATTTTGCTGCCTCAAATAGTTTTTGAATCTTTTGTTAAGTTCTGCCACAAATAGGACTCACCATTCATAGTATAGTTAAAACCGTGTCTGGGCTGAGGCTTATCCGAGAAACCAAATCGTTCAATGTGATAAAACAAATAGTTAATCCTTCAGAAGTTAACACATTACTAAGGATACAGAAAGAGTGAATTTGTTATCTATGTTCAAACACATATTTAAACACACACCTAAAGGATGCATAGTTTCCGGATGTTAGTATATGTAAGGGGTGCACACTCACCTATCCAGTCGAGCAATAACATGGAATTCTGAAGAAAGTACAGGCACTACATTTCTGAATGAATAAGCCTGCAAGAAAATACCCAACAGGCCATAGTGAAAATGCAGATTGATTTTGTTCTCCTATTAAAAATCGTGATATGTGCTTGCCCTCCAGGTATCAGCCTAAAATGAACAAGAAAAAATGCAATTAACAGAAATCTAAGGCAAAAGGATATAGCTTTCTTCATCGCTGAAGGAAAGGGGACAAGATAGCTATTTTGGATTGTACGAACCTAGCAAAAAGTTCCATCTTTTAACATATATTGTAATATATTCTGGACTTTCATTTGTATATGTGGTTGAAGACTCTTCCGTAGTATTGAATTCCTCTTATCATGTCTGTCAGTTATCACATGCTAGAAATTCAGGCAGAAACAATTTTCCACATGTTCGCTTA
Source organism: Isoetes taiwanensis (assembly GCA_021234155.1). NCBI lineage: Eukaryota > Viridiplantae > Streptophyta > Lycopodiopsida > Isoetales > Isoetaceae > Isoetes > Isoetes taiwanensis. Next base: position 7,349,790 of record JAJEKV010000060.1, read on the forward strand.
CCAACCTGAGAAGGGAAGCCATGAAGTAGCAGAACTGTAGTTTTGCTTTTGTCCCCTTCTTCTATAAAAAATCACCTAAATGGTTTTAAGTTGCATGTTAATGTTTGCTCCTGTACATCAAAATATGATCATAAGGCCCACAAACGTCTTTGTTCTAGCAAATTTAGGTGTCCATATAAAGAACTATATATTCAAGTAAAGTGAAGTAGAATTCATGTCCAGTTATTATACCTTAAAGCATTATCTGATATCTGAGATTCTGCATCCAAATCAAGTCCATACTGGATCTTTTGCTTTCCTTATATTCTCCTCCACGGAATAAGCTTTGACCTGATAGATTCCATAGCAAGATCAAAACCCCCGTAGAGAGCTTTAATCTAAGAGAAGAGAATGATTCCACATTTCGTTTTCAGAAATCTTATAGATGACCTCTCAAAGTCGGCCAAAAAAAGTGATGTGCAAAAACAGGATTGGTAGCATCGAGAAGAAATTTGAGCCAAGTATCATGAGGTAATATCCTTACAATTTGTCCTCGGCCGTACCAGTCATTGGCACAAGTTTCTTCATCTGAATATTTTCCTGAGAACCAAGAACTCATTTCCTAAATGTGTTATCCCTTTTTTCAAATTAAGCTAACAAATCTCACAATTTCTTACCACCGAGAAAAGAAAAACCATCTCCTTTTGAGACTGGGGCATAAATGAACTTCGGGACAGAATCCACCGATATTCTCTGAAAACAAGTACAACAGAAAAGAACAACATATTACTAGAAATCAAATTGAAAAAAAAAAATAAAGAAATTAACTTGCCTTACCAGTTATTGTTCGCTCCTACCTGAGCCTCTCAGATTCCCGGCCACAATGGAAGTGGAACAGCCTAATTTCTGTAACGAAAAAGGACAAAACGAAGCTCCCCTCTGCTTCGCTACCTCTAGGCGACGCCAGGAAGCGGAGGTCGCATCCCCACCTTCCGCCCGGCTCCAATGAAATCCACACCGTGTAAGTGTCTTGATGGACCCTCAAATCCCAAAAGTCCACAGCCGTGGACAAGGAATATACTACAAGGTTCTTAAATCGTGCGTCTATGCGTCTTGCCCCATACTCCCCAAGGGTTGCCCTACGGGCAACCCAAAAACAGCAAAGCAATGTGGGAAGGAAAGGGAAGCGTCCCTCCAACTCCTCACCTGGTGAGCAACCCAAAATTAGTACCACCAAATATTGTATGCGTTAACAAAAAGAATAACATTTATATATTTTGGGGGCGCCAATAAATATTAATTCCTCTAATTGTGCGGTATACGCTCCCTTCTGTCAAGAACTCTCTATCTTGCTTGATTTCACTCCATCTTCCTCTGTCAAGAACTCTCTATCTTTGCCGGAGTAATCTGTTCATAATCTTGAGCAGATCAGGAAATGTCTTTCCGGATTTCTAAATCCGGCATGGGGATTTCGCAGACCAAAAAGGCCCTATGGAAAGCGGATGGATGATGCTGGTGCTTTCTTTCTTCATAATGTCCTGGGCTGGTGCGTTATACAGTTAATCAATTTATTCCTGTAAGCTGAAGACTGTCTTCAACGTTCTTGGCTATATCATGACTTGGTTGTCCGTCAAAAAGAATTCCCCGCCCAGAAGTGTGGCAAATCTGCCTCTATGTTTGGGTGGGAGCGTCTTCCTGCGCGTTTGTGAGCATTGCAGTACCTGTGTGAAAAATTTTCCTCGAAACAGAGGAATTGTGATAGGCAGTACTAGAGGCAAGAGTCTAGAGGCCTAGAGCGCCTTCGAAGGTATTTTTTCTTTTGGTTATTCCTTTTCATCTGTACCCTAGAGTTTATGGTTTAAAATTACAGAGGAATTGTGATAGGCCTACTGAAAGGTTTTGTTGGATTAAATGGGGCAATGTTGGCCCAAGTTTATAGAGCCTCTTACGGCGATAATTTAACTGCGTTATCCCTGTTGTAGCCTGGTTTCCTGCAGGCATGTCCTTACTGTTTATGTTCTACATCAGGCCGCTTCCAGCAGATGAGGAAAAGAACGAGCTCAAGAATTTCTATACATTTTCTTGGGTACATCTTTAATTCTAGCCTCCTTTCTTTTCTCCGTCATTTTGGGGCAAGATCTGACCAAAGTGCACAGGCCCAAGAACATCGCCCTTATGGTCAATCCAAGTCAGAAAAATGGAAAGCAATGAGGCTCGGATCACCGGAAGAAACAGAAATGTCCCACATCCAAAACTCTGAAGTCCTAAATGGGGACTTCAATGGGGACAAGGATTCAAAAGAAAATATTAGCAGCACAGAATCCAGCAAAGATGTGAGGAAAGATGATGCAAGTGATGCATCAGACTCATCGGAAAAGTCTATGAGTATGAAGAAATTGCTCTTCAACTTCTATAAGGAATTACGGTACAGACCAAAGCGTGCTTTGGAACGTTATATAATGTTGGAATTTTGCCCAGTCCTCTAGGCACCTACTTAGTATCCGTTACTGGAACTCTGTATGACAGTGAAGCAAGGAAACGACATGGTCTTTCTTCTAAGGTATCATCACATGTTTTTTCTTCAAAATCTGATCTTGACTACCATGGGTCCATCTGTTACAGGAATACCTGCTATCTTCATTATAATGGCTGCCTGTTGTTTCTTTGGGTTACATCATCACCTTATGACCATGAAGTTCTATAAAAGTTTTCGGGCAAAAGCATCTGCTGGGTCAGGGTGATGATGCAGCCAAAGAAACAGCAGGCAGCCATGATAATGAAGGTATTCTAGATGGATCCATGGCAGTCTAGATCAGATTTTGAAGAAAATGCATGTGATGATATAAAAGCAGTCATAATGGTAAGGATCAGGGTGATGCTGCAGCCAAAGAAACAGTATAATTGATCACTATATGAATGATCTCTTTGATTTGTACAGTGTGGATTCTTTCATTGAATCTGTATTATAGTTCTTCAATAAGACCTTTGGATCTTCTCATATCTGTTCCCCATTTGATTTTGATTCTTCACATTCAGACACAAGATGTTTCTGTTATTCGCTACAAAAGAGGTGTTTCTGTTATTCGCTATAAAAAATTCATTCACTGGATCTGCATAATATTTCTCCAATGTGATTATTGGATCTTGGCATCTGTTACTGATTATGAAAGATTCTGTCATGGAATCTGTAAGTTTTGAATCTTTGCATATATTTGTATGGAGCAAGGGAAACTTGACTTGAATTCCTTGCATTAGCATGTTCGGGAATTATTTTGAGTGTCTATACTAATCATTCAAGCTTATAAAAGTCAGTGAAATGCGCCTCTTGTTCGGGTTATTGCATTGCTTTGTTGCCAAAGCTATCAAGATCAAGAAAAATAGAATTAGAATCAATGACATTCAAATTAGAGACAAATAAATCAAAAGAACTCCAATACAATCCCATTTCCTGTCATATTTATCAGCAAGTTTTCTTTTGTGAGCAGAAGCAGTTGTCAACATCCAGCTAGAAATGCATTTTAATCCAAAAGATAAAAAAATTCTTATTCCCATACACCATTCTATTCCTAGCTTTCCAAATATTTCATAGAGCAATAAGGTGGCCAAAATGTGGAATGCGGAAGCTATGACATAAGGTTTACAATGGTTTTGAGCCTGTATTCGTATATGCCAGCGTATTTTGCTGACGGTGGCGCCCAGGGTTTGCATCTGGACTGGAAATTTTTTGTTTTGGCATGGGCGGAACGGTAGCAGGAATGGCAACCATGGAGTTGGAGTCGGGAGCGGAGATCCAGGTGTCGGATTTGAGCGACCACGTTGGCGGCGAGGAGGAGGAATCGACATGGCCGACCTTCTTTGGCCTTCTGTTGGAGGTAAGTCAGAGCATAGTGTTAGCAGTTGTTGAAGGCTGCTGTTGGAGCTGCCAAAGGTTTCTACAATTCATAGGTAAGATGTTAAAGAGGCAGGCTAGGAAAGGGAAGGGGAAGAGTGGAGTGAATTTGTATGCTGGAAGCATAGACGAGGCCATAGATCTGTATGGGAGGGTAGGGGGAGTGCGAGGGGCAGGGAGGATGGGAAAATTGCAGAGGAGGGAACCGGGTTACTTGATGTCAGTGTAACTCTGGGATATGCAGGAATGGATATCCCAAAGGACATGTATGATCGTTTAGTAGGGTTTTGCAAGTCTGAGACATTAGCAGGTGCAGTGGCACTTGAAAGGGGTTCAGAGTTGGACCACCTGCATTGCCAGGCAGTCTTCGGGACATCCATCAAAACTCCAAGACAAGTGAACACCGCAATAAAGAAATTCTTTGGTTGGGGTGTTCACAAACCAGCTAGGGTCCTCCTGATTTGCAAGGCCCTGAAGAACACGAAGCTTCATTGCTTCGAGGGTATCGTGGGCTACTGTCTTAAGGACTATGGTAAAGTGCACCACAAATTCAGTCTGTATAATGTCACTGAAAAGCAAATAGAAATAGGAAAGGATCTGTACCTGCGTTATGGCGCAAGGGATCTGAAGAATCTTGTTGTCTTGGACAGCAAGAATATCCTGCATAGGGCTGCCCATTCTGTGAATTACCATGGTAGGAAACAGATGTCTGCAGTGTACACATTATGTCGAATATTACGCACAAGGAAGTTTGTGCTATCTAGCCAATGGATCTTGCCGACCAACACCGCATTTATTTCTGAGCACAGGGTGAAAGCAGCCTAGAGGATGACGTTGTATCCTGAACATGCTATGCCAAGCGATGTTAGATGCGTGCTCTTTGGTGTGCCTGCTGGGATGCAGCCAGTGGAGAGGATTGGGAAGGCCAGGAAGAGGTATTGGGGCGATGCAGGCAGCGAGGGTGATGACGATGCGCACTTTGTGGATGTGGAGGAGGAAGAGTTCAGGCCAGTTGTAGAAGGAGATTTCAGCGGGCTTGATTACATACCCCTAGACTTGCTTGATCACACTATGGCAGTGGGATAGTGCCTTTTTGTTGACTTGTTTTGTTCTTATGGCAGTGGGATAGTGCCTTTTTCTTGTATTGTGTTGTTTTCATGTTTCTGTTTGTTGTATTTGGATTGTACATGGAATATAGATGTCTACTTTTATGTTAAATTCAAGGTTACTTCAAGCCGATTTAGAAGAGTAGTTCGATGTTAAGTTCTATGTTAGTTGAAGCTGATTTAGAAGAGTAGTTTCATACTGGTTATAGCATATGCTCAGATTTAATTATGCAGCTATGCCAGGAATGGAGGCCAATGGGCACGTTGTGGCACCAGAGGTTATTAAAATAAGTGACAACAATAGTGATGTGGCTGTGTCTGGCCCTCCTTCTCGTCCAAGTGCTCCGCCTCCTGTGGCGTTCACAAATGCTCCCCATGTTGTTAATGCTGAAATGCCACGTATTGTTCCCATGGCAGTTGCAAACGGGCTGCCACATCCCAGCCAATTGCCCCCTTTTGCAAATCTTGTGGCAAATGGGCTGCCACATCCTGTTGTTGCGTCTGCAGGGAGCGAACATGTGCATGTAGCGGCCGAGCTAGTACTTGAGAATGTTGTGGGGATAACTACAAGGGGTAGCAGTTGCAGTTAGAGTGCTTCAGATTCAATTAAGCAGGTTTTTTCATGGATTGGAACAATGCATCGACCTGATGGAATGGGAGCAGGTTAATGTTTCTGTGGAAGAGAGACACGCATTGAGGGCCCATCTGAATTTGGCCAGGGGAATGTGATTCGTGAGCTAAGACGAATCGATAATCTGCAACGAAGACGTGCTGTTGCCTTGAATCTGAGGTAACAACTAATTCTGATTTCTTGCTTGCATGGCGTGCATAGTATAGTAGCATTGTGTGTTTGAGCATTTACTTGTGCATTGGAATGAGGATGCAAGACGTGTAATCAGAAAGAATAAAAAGGCAAAAAAAAGTTGTGAATTCTGTTTGTAGGCATGAATGATTGACATTCACTGCATGGGAATAGCCCCCCGGCTTTAGGCCGCGGTGGAGCATTGAAGAGCGGCTTCCTTGAGGGGTTCAACTCCCCGTATTCTATTCTATTCTATTATAATACAATCGTATTTAGTCCTCTCTGGTACCATTCCAAACATAGGCTGCAATCATTCTGCCATTGTTGCAACATTTTAATCAGGTATATCCATAAACACTTTGCATGACTCATTCAAGCTACCACATACCATAGGCATCAACAAGGGCACTGCACAAGATAGATGGCATCCAAATGGATGTCACTTTGAATATTGTTTCATTAACTTGATCATGCATGCATCTTACATTATGTATCATTATTACCTCATGGAAAGCCTTGAAAATAACAAGAAGCTAAACACATTTGTCAATTTGATACCTGATAGTTCTTAGCAATTCCATGGCAATCTGACATTGACCAAACTAGCATGTGAAAAAATAATAGAATAGAATAGAATAGAATTTTATCGTCCAGGGAGACCAATTGGCCTATGGAATCCAACAAGAGGCGCAACAAGCGTATTACTGCCCGGGTTAAAAAAACCCCCTCCCCGCCCTAAAGGGTTGTTTGGGGGAAAAACTGTGACAGGAATAGGCTTGCTGTCAAACTGTACAGATTTTTTTTACGAAAACAAATACAAATATAGACAGAAATATGTACACGCATCAGGTGAGTGCCTGAGGGCCAAGCTGATCTCGGCAATCCATGATCTCTTGAATATATGAGCCCAACCTCCATACCGAGCTCATGCTCAGCATCTCATGTAGGGACTGGCCAGGATGAACCAGCTCAGCGTAGCGTGTCCGGATCTCATCATATGCCGGGCAACTCTGAAGGGTGTGGCATTTGTCTTCCACAGCTCCAACCTTGCAGCGTTGACAAAGCCTCTCCTGACGCAGCTCCCTAACCCATCTCCATGTCTCAATCCGGAGATGGTGTGCACCTGTGCGGATAGAGGCAATGAATCTGCACTTTTTCATGGGTAGATGAGTGCGCAGGGCATTGCGAGCCTCGCTCCAACCTGGGATTTATGTGGCGTTGATAATGGCCCGTCTTGACATGTTCAAAGGTGCTGGCATCCCATAGCTTACTGAGGAAGCATGTGTCAAGGTACTGTCTAAGACTGCGGCGATCTGCCTCTATTCGCACTTGGACGCACCTGTGCTCCTGCACATTCCATCTGGCCAGCCACTGAACTCTCTTTTTCCGCCAGCAGGCTTTTAGGCGTTATGGCCCCATGGAGCTCCATGAATAAACTATTGGATGCACAACATTATTAAATGCTTCATTCTCTTCAGGAAGGTTGTGAATAGGCAAACAAGATGATCGGCTAAACTGCAATAGAATTGTGTCCCCTCTGAACCAGAAGAGATTGCACTCTTTGCCAGACTCCAATTTCTCCTTGCCATTGCATAGTTGAAGAAGACGATAAGCATTTTTTCGATATAAGATTGACACATTCCTGCAAGCTCAAATGTTGTATCTAAGAGGCCCTTCTTTGCATGAAGGAGTTGATAAAGACAAGGATAGTGCTTGCTTGTTAGATCATGCAGCTTATGTACAGGTGAGGACGTGCCCAAGAGCAACACGTGTTGAATGGAAGACATGCATGACCAGGTATGAACACGTGGCTGTCATGGTCCTATATGTTTTGAGCATGTGCAGCCAGTTTAATTTGCTGTTGTTGTGGGCATGTTGTTGCTGGGCTGCGCAAAGTGTTTGGTTGGATCCAATTTCTCCGTGAAGTCATTGTAAGTAGTGCTCATATATTTATGGTAGAAGTGCATGGATTATGTGCACGCAGTGTTTGTGGTTATTGCAGATGCATGTTGTGCTGCATTGTTCTGCTGCATTTGCAGTTAGAGTGAAGCATAACTTTGAACGAGCCACAGTCATTTGTGCTTAGATAGACAACATTGAGGGAGCCACACTCATCTGAAATGCAATACAAGGTATTCGTGTATGGCAGTTGTAGAATGGAGGAAGCGAATGTCTTCAAAAGTAGAGGCTAGAATTTCAAATGTACATGATACATCAAAGATTCCTTTCATGCAAGCTTAGTTGCAGGTTCCTATTTGAAACTCTTATATGTGGTCAGCTTGAGCTATAGCAGTGGTCAGGGAGCAGGAACGGAAAATACTGTAATGTCTACTTGCAGACAAGCATTCTATTGCATGCTGTGATGTGCAAGGTTTTTGAGAAGGATGAATCAAATAATGGTGCTCCTTTCGTGAGCTGCATGTTTGAGGTGGTATATGTTGGCGACTTGAGCTGTAACAGCCGACAAGGCATGTGAACCTGCTGAAATGGAACTTGGCTTAGGCCCTTCAAGCCATTTATCTGATAGAAAGCATTGGCAGATGGTTCTATTCTATTCGGCAAAAAGAGATCAGAGGTGAGTTAAAAACACTCCATGATTACGCATCTAATTTTTCATTATACAGTTTTACATTTGTATATGCGAAGGGCCTTCTTTTTTTTGTTTGGAATTTTAATAGGTATTCTACTACTTTCTAGATATGAAAAGGCAACAGGGATGAGGCACCTAATGATTTTGCTGTATCCTTTATGCTGTGATATCAGTAAGCTATTTTGCATTTGATGTCCTTATGATTTCGCTGCACAATAAGCTTAGCTTTTCTTCTCATTTATTTACTTGGAGTGTGGGAGCTTTTTTAATGATCTATTTCTTCATGCAGTATGCCCTGGTTACAGTCCTATGGTAATTGAATGTGTTCTTTAAAAACTGTTTGTGCATTGCTGCTTTCAGAAGCTTTGCAGGCACAAGGAGTGCCTTCGTTGAAATCGATGGACATAGTGGTAAAGAACGGGACAAATTGTTGTGTACAGACATGTTATATGACACTTGGTCTGCCTTTGATGGCATGGGGTTCAATTCCCCTCTTTTGCATGAGTATTTGTGACACAGCTGTATGTTGACTCTGGACAATGGTTTATAAATCTTATGCTGATGTGGAAATGGCAGTTTGACCCCATCACGGAGTCAACGGATGGTCCACAATGCTTTGTCAGGAATAATGGAGGGAATATTATAGTAATCAATGGTCAGAAATGAACGATAATAAGAAACATAATAGTGTTAGCAAAGATGCACTTATTCTGAATATAAGATAGCAAATTACCAGCCACTATATAGGGGAAAAGAGCACCCAATTTATCACAAAACCAAAACAAAAAAGGAGCCAGTTCAGGACAAAAGAAACTATGATCAAGACTTTCATCTTGCAAACAACCCGAGTGACAAAGGGCAGAAATATTATTAGGTCTCCTTGAAATTTCTTGAAAAAGGGCTTTACCTTCCTCCTCAGAAATAGACCACTGGAGTAGTAGATGCCACAGCCTTTGGAGTAGTAGACTTTGGCTTTGTGGCATGACGAAACCCATGCTTCGTAGTCTTAAGGACTTGTGAATGCTATTGGACTTAATGTTTTAGATGTGCGTTCTATCCACGGGCTACTTGGATTTCTCCTGCCCTTTGTATCACATGTATTTCTTTATCATTTAACAGCCACTATGCTATAAATATTTTCATAGTACCTGCCAGAGGATACTTATTACCTGTACCATTGGAAAAGTTACGTAAGTGTAGGAGACCTATAAACAAATTCGAGAGGAGCTTGCAGTTTGTACTTACAAATTTGAAAAAAGGTGGTGGAACAAGATTGCACGTGCCATAGCTTTTGACCCTAGTGGTAAATGGGATGCTTTAGTGGATCAATAAGATGCTTTTAGGCAACATGCAAAAGTATTTATACTTTGCCATTAGAGGACATTCCAGATGCTTCTAACATCCTTGTAAAGTTTCTCAATCCCATCATCTGGTTTGAGTTTATGCTTTTGTCACAGACGTTGCTTCCTAATATCATGTCATGTAATGTATGCATTGATGACATCATGTAACGTGTGAATTTAGTTCTCTATCTTATGTGATTTGGATATTGTGGCATCCTATGTTGCAACTGCTAGCTCAGGGCTGTAAGATGCCCTTGGTCTTCTTGGAGTCAATACATAGTTTTTTTCAACGTCTAGGCAGAAGTTTGCCATTTCCAATTTGTGATTGCACATTTACATACAATCGATTTGTTCCCTATATGTCCCATGCAATTGATGATTATGTTGAAGCTTATGCAGATTGTCTTATTGCATTGCACAATTTTTTCCGTGTAATGTGATTGCACTACTGCTACCATGCTATGACAGCATGGAAGAGCAAGACACATTCTCATATTCTCATGCTCACACTTTGATTTGAACAAGACATACAAAGACAATGCATCTTTGCACATTTTGAGAAGAAGACTTGAAGACCAAGGTGAGGACATTTGACAAAGATCACATAAGCATGCCATAGAAGGTGATTCAAGCAAATATTGAAGATTTGAAGACTGCTTGAAGAGTTCTTGGTATGTGATGCTTATATTTGCTTGGCATAACCACATTCCTTGATTCCCATCTTAAACCTCCCACGTCCCTTACCATGAAAACACGCCCATTAGACCCCAAGTTCCATGTCCACTCTTCATTTCCTAAGGCAAATTGGCCTAGAAGATTTTTTCTAGTCAAAACTTCTCTTCACATGCCATTCACATCACACACATGCTTACCATACAATCACCATCTCATTAAAGCACAAATTTCCACTTGACTTGGTCATGCTCATGGTCAAATCTCAAATTTCTCTCTCTAGAATTCATACTCATGGTCAAAGGTCAAATTTCTCTCTCTAGAAGTCATACTCATGGTCAAAGGTCAAATTTCTCTCTCTAGAAGTCAAATAATGAGAGAAAGTGCAAAATTCCTAAGGGAAGCAATCAAAAGTCAAATTTTGCCTAGAAGATGCAAATCATATGCATTGGTATTAAAATGGACCTATGACATGCCAAGTCATCATACATGTCATCTACATTACCATGTCACATCATACACGTGTCACCCCATTAAAATTCCATCCTTTGCAAAAGTTCTTCAATTTACATGGTTAAATCCATAAGGGTGACATATCATCTTGCCACATCATCACCAACACCTCCACATCATCATCCACATGTCATACACATCATGTCCACCTCATCCCATGTTTTGACTAGAAAAAATATTCTTAGCCAACTTGTTTGACATCTCATTACCCCTACTTGCCATGTCATCCTCACATTGCCAACTCATCATGCCCACATGCCACATCACCATTCTCATACCTCCTTTCAAAGCAAAAAACTTAAAAAGCCTTTTTGCAAAAAAGATTCCACCATCATTGAGAGCATCAAAAAAGATTCCTTTTGCAAAAAAGAGATTCCAAAAACTCGTTTATTTGGGCCTGCATATATGATTTCTTGGGAAGCGTGCCTAACCATATTTTGCAAAAAATGTTTCCTATCTACTCCCCCAGCCTAGATTTCCCTCCCAATCTCCCCCCGCCACGTGGTATACCCGGGCATGTGGGGCGATGAAGGTACCGAGGCCCACAGTGGATATAGCACGTATTGTTAATGATTTGATTTTATTATTCCTTATATACCCTTGCTTCATTTCAAGTTGGGCCTGTGGGATATTTCGCAGATTTTGCCAAAAACCCTAATCTTCAAGAACTGCCAAGATCCGGCAAATTTGTCTGAAACAACCTCTCAATCATTACCTTAAGATGTCGAATTGGCCTATTGCACACCAAGAACCTATCAGATAAGCTAAAAAACAAAATTTCGGCACGGATTTGCCAAGAACAGAGCTAAACAGGGGAATTCAAAAGGGGGTTTTGTTCTCAGAGAATTTTTCAAGGGCTTTGAGGCGAATGACGGATCGGTTGCTTTGAAGAAAGACCAGTTCATACATCTGGAGCTTGAATCTGCCATCCAAACATGAGATTTTGCATGAATTATTGACAAATTTGTGCAGATTACCTGATTGTGTACCTTTTTTCATCCTGTGCCCAAGACTTAGAGCTTGGGATTATTATTGTTTGCCTGTGTGATTCTGAGTTGAATGAAAATCCGAGCCTTGTTGAGAAATTTGTGAAAGCTTCCTATTGATTTCGTGTCGGATGTTATATTTGTACAACACTTAGTCCTTGCATCCTACCTTGAGAGAGAAAAAAGCAGAAATATTGCACACGAGCATCTGTAGCATAGATTCATGATATTAAAAATGTTTGCTCAACCCACTGATAGTACTTTAAGCCTGCATCATTAGACCCTTGATTTGTTCTCATTACTCTATATTTACATTGTGCCCAAGTAACCTTCATCTGTTTATTTGCATAGACATTGGTGGCATTGATACTGCTTAGAAAAGTAAAAAAGTGCATCCAAACATCTAGCAATTCTAGATCTGCCTGTTGTTCATACTCTGTGACAGACAGTCAACAAAAAAATAAAATTCCAAAAAAGATACATATCTTTCTGCAAAGAGCATTCTTGAAGATTGTGAGCAGACATTCTGGAGAGGGATTGAAGCATCAGATCTCAAAAAGAAGTTACCTTTATTGAGTTAGAAAATTTAACTCTCTGCCAGGGATATTGACCAAAAGCTGACCAGGGATGCTTATTTGAATAGCTCGCTCTAATCCAAATTTATCTGACTTTTTTCCCAGTATCCTTCAAAGTCTTGTGCAGCTTTAGAATCAATAATAATGAGTAAAGTCCCTTTGGTTTGCATTTGGCATGTATCCTTGCAAGGCAGACTTTTTTCTCTTTAGGGAAAGCTATTCATAATCACTGTTCGAGCATTCTTCTTGGGATTGTTTTACTCAGAGTGGTCGCCTCAAGCAACCTGGAGCTTCTAAACCACTGAGGTTGAAGGTTTTGCCAGGAACACCTTCAACATTTTGGAGACTCTACTGAGATAATTTCCTGGAATTTGAACTCATGGCTCCCAGGAGAACTAATGAAGCATCTGAGCATGCTGAAGCACAGGAGAATCATGAAGCTTCTACTGCAGCACCAAGTGTGAGTATATAGCAAACACAGGTATGCCTTGTCAATTTTGAATTGAATAGGCCAATTTCTGTTCCTACTTTTGATCCGAGCATGAATGCTAACAATTTTTAGAAAACTTTTGAGGAGTATTATCAAGAATATGGACACAAGAAAGGTTGCAAATTTGTGCAGGAGATTGAAGGACAAGAGGAAATTATGGCTGTGCATACAAGAGGAATGAACAATGCAAAGGAGAAAGAGTCAGCACAGGCCATTGAGGACGTCAATGCTGTGAGACATAAGGAAATCAAGCAAAATATGGTTGTGCCTCCTCCCCCTATTCAGAAATATTTGAAAAAGGATAAAGATAGTGAGGATTTTGAGTATTTGCTTAAAAATTCTAAAATTAATATTGACTTGTTGACTCTGCTCAAAATAGCTCCATCCTACAGGAAGAAGGTACTCAATTTGATCAAAGAAGATGAGTTTGCTCTAACCAATCATATCGAGGAACGCATGCTTACTCGGGAAGATTATGACCCAGGGGCTTTTACTTGTGTTGCTAGAATGGGCAAGAAAATTTTAACCAAGGTCCTGTTAGATGGAGGATCACCTCTAAATGTCCCTGTAGGGATAGTCAGCAATGTACCAATTGATGTGGAAGGTATTGTTGTTGCATCTAACTTTGTTGTGGTTGCTTTTGAAGGGATAGAAGAGAAATCAGATGCTTTTGGGAAGAAAGTGGCTTTCTACAGTTGATGCCAGGCTTGTTTGGTCAAAAGGGGAATGCACTATTTCCAATGGTAAGAAAAAGGTAACACTCTACAACAAAGTAGGTGAATTTGAAGCCTTAAACTTCATAGAAGAAGACATGCTGCTCTCAAATCCATGTGGAGAGTTTGTATTGAATGCAAATGATCCAATATATAACTCAGAATTCCCTATGCAGGTAGCTCTGCCTAAACAAGAAAATTTTGCTTACTTATAGTTTGATGGTGGTGTTTCCAAAAGACTTAGTGTTGCTTCCTCTGCTGCTATCCTCAAAGATTTTTCTAATAGATTGCTTGCAAAAGTAGGCAGAATTTTTCCTAATGCAGCCTCAAATATGGCAGAATATAAGGCTCTAATAGCAGTACTCCAAGAAGCTAAGAATTTGAGTATTAATGAAATTGTTATCTTTGGAGATTCTCAGCTTGTTTGTAGGCAAATATTGGGGGAATATCAGGCCAAAAATGAAGACATGATCTCAATCAGGAACCAAGCTTTGGGAGAACTAAAAAACTTCAAGACGTTGAGACTGTCTCACGTGCCAAGGGAACAAAACTCTGAAGCTGATGCATTATGCAAAAGTGTTTTGCTTGAGCATTTGGCTGAGGGAGCAGTTCAAGAAGAGGAACTGGAGAAAAAGGACCTGCAACAGCTCTATCCTATTCTGGTAATCAATGCAAGTGAGGAGAAACAGGTAAAGGAAGTTAAGTTGAACAAAAAGGGTATAGATAGAGTTCTATATGTTGGTGACTTGTTCAAAGAAGTGGATAATGCCTTTGTTACTAATTTTTTTGATGATTGGAAAGATATTTTTGCCTGGGACTATGATGAGTTAGTTGGTGTTGATAAGAGGATATGTGAGTTTGAGATAAAAATCAAGGAAGGTATGAAACCTATGGTTCAAAAGCTCAGAAGAATTAATGCATCCTTATTAGGCCTGATCAAAGAGGAATTATATAAAATGAAAGATGCAGATGTGATTGCAGAGATTGTAAATCAAAGTGATTATCTTGCATTGTACCAATGAGAGAAGAAAAATAAAACTATAAGGGTTTGCATTGACTATAGGGACTTGAATAAAGCTACCATTAAAGATTGTTACCATTTGCCTTTTTTAGAAGAAGTTTTACATGTTGTTGCAGGCAAGGAAATATATTCTTTCTTAGATGGCTTTTCAGGTTTCAATCAAATAAGCATATAGGAGGAAGATCAACCAAAGACCTCATTCATTACACCTTGGGGAACATTTGCCATGAAGAGGATGCCCTTTGGATTAATGAATGCATCTGCAACTTTCCAAAGAGCCATGGACACTATTTTCAAGGATATGCCTTCAAATGCATTTCGTGTCTTCTTGGATGATCTTTGTTTAGGAACTTCCCTCAAAGATCATTTTGGTGTTCTAACTAAATTATTTACCTTGTGCAAGAAAGGAGGTGTCAGTTTAAACCCAAAGAAATGTGTCTTTTTGTGCTCAAGAGGAGAATTGCTTGGGCATGTAGTGTCTACAAAAGGCATTCAGTGGCCAGAAGCTAAAATTGAGGCTTTGAAGAAACTAGCTCCTAAAAAGACACTCAAACAGGTAAAAAGCTTCATGGGAATGACTAGTTTTCTGAGAATATATGTCCCTCACTTCTCACACAAACCTCACAAAGGTTGGAAAATTTTCCAAGAGTGAAAGCAAACATATTCTGGTTGATTGGAATGAAGAATGTCAAGAACCCTTTGATAAAATCATCAATGTCATATGCCATTCTATTCTGCTAAAGCCCCCAGACTTAGAAAAGCCTTTCAAAGCCTATATTAGTGTCACTAAAAGGGCAATTGGTGTTGCATTGCTGCAAGAAGACCATGTTATTGCTTTTGCCAGCAAAATGTGGTCTGATACTGAGCTAAGATATCCTAGACTAGAAAAGAGTGCTGCTGCTTTGATGTTTTTGATAGAAAGACAGGGACATTTGCACAAAATAACCAAACTCAAGTTTATATGAGGCAAAACCCTCTATCTCTCCTCTTTGCAAAGAAACAACCAAAAGCAAAGTTGTGTAGATGGGCTTGTAAAGTTCAGGCTTATAACATTACTGTCAAAGTTGTGAACTTAGTTGAAAATCCCAGTTCCTATCTACCTTATGCTCTATTTGAACACGAGGATCAAGAAGGATTAAATGTTGTTGATTGTATTACTAACTTGGTTGCTTTTTATGCAAAAGACTTGGACTGGCAATGTGATATCAGGTTTTTATCTTAAAAACAATGAGATGCCAAAGGACTTGAGCAGCAGTCAAGAAAGGAGGTTTAAAGAGAAGTGCAAAAAATTCAGGCTGATTGGGGATGTGTTATGCAAGGTTGACAAGGAGGGAGTATTGTTGAGGTGTGTTGATTATGAAGAAGTCAAAATGATCATTGAGGCGTGTCATGAAGGTATATGTGGTGGACACTTTGCTGCTGACACAACTGCCAAGAAGATCTTGAGGTCAGGTTATTTTTGGCCTACTCTTTTCAAAGATTGCTATGATGTTATAAAATGCTGTCATAAATGCCAAATTTTTGGCAAGAGAACATTGCAACCAGCTCCTCTCACTGCTATAACTTTCCCAGGACCATTCCAGACATGGGGTCTAGATTTCATAGGTCCAATAGATCCACCTTCCTCAGCTCAACATTAGTTGATACTTGTAGCCACAAATTACTTTACCAAGTGGGCTGAAGCAATTTCCATTAGGGAAGCAAATACCTATATCAGTGCAAGATTCCTTCATGAAAACATCTGTGCTAGATTTGGAATTCCCTTCAAAATTATCTCTGATAGGGGAAGCCAGTTTATGAGTCAAACCATTGCATTATTATTAGCCACTATGAAAGTTAAACACACCAAAAGTTCAGCTTATTACCCTCAAGGCAATGGCCAAGCAGAGTCAACCAATAAAGTTCTAAAGTCAATCCTTAAAAAGACCATCAGCATTTCAAAAAAAGATTGGCACCTAAAACTCCATGATGCACTATGGGCTTATAGAACTATGGGCTTCCACCAAACACACACCTTTCAGTCTGGTCTATGGTATAGAACCTGTAGTGCCAATTGAATTAGAACTTCCATCACTCAGACTAGCATACCAGATAAACTTAGAAATGGATGATGCTTTAAAGGAAAGATGTGCGAGATTAACGCAGCTTGAAGAGCACAGGTATGAGGCAGAGAATGTTGTCATGATTAAAAAGGCCAAGGATATTGCAACATTCAAAGCTTCTCACAAACTCCAAGGCACTCTCAAATCGGGTGAGCTTGTTTTAAAATGGAATAAGGCAAGGGAGGACATAGCAGATAAATTTGAAAATCTTTGGGAAGGGCCTTTTGAAATTATTGGCACAGCAGGGAAAGCTTCTTATTGGCTAAAAGATGTGCTTGATGGCAGAGAATTGTTGAATCCTATCAATATCCTACATTTGAAAAGGTATTGGCAACAACATGTTTCCTTAATCTTGCTTAGTTAAAAGATTATTTGGAATTTGTAGGTAGGATAGTTTAGTTTGCTTTGGTTAACTAATATTGCAAAAAGCAAAAAAGAAAACAAAAAAAAAGACAAAAAACAATTCAGGAGCATTAGGTATGTAGTAATTGTTTTCAAATTTTAGTATTTGCATAAAGTAGGCTTTTGAATTCAAGATCCACACTATTAATGCAAGAATAGAAGATTTGTGCAAATGTCAACTCATTCAAGATTCAAATCAAGTACTAATATTGCTCAAGCTCTGAATTCCATGCAGGGGCATCTGGATTTGCAGTCATTCATCCCATACTCATTCACCTCTCCTCATTCATCCTCATATTTATACTGCTGCAATTCCTACCACAACAGCAGCTCATTTGTGCTAACAAATCTTTTGTCACATGCAGGTGCATCCTGAGACATTCATTCTATACTCATCTGCACAAGAGTTGCCTTTGATCCACATAAAACACTTCAAATCTTCACTCTTTTCCACATTCCCATCCAGCAGCTCATATTCTTTACTAATGGTCACACTTGTCATGCAGGTTCATTTGCAAATCACTTCCATGTTCATATTCATATCATACTGAATCTACCACCACCATCCTTTTTTTTTTTCAATCCATTGCAGGTCCATTGAGCTGCCAAGCATATCTCCACACTGGCAGTTAGCTGGAATTCTACTCCGATTATCAATCAAAAAACAAGAGGCTGGGGAACCAACCTGTTCTTTTAGTTTGGCATAATGCTGCCATGCTATGGCAGCATGGAAGAGCAAGACACATTCTCATATTCTCATGCTCACACGTTGATTTGAACACAGGTATACAAAGACAATGCATCTTTGCACATTTTGAGAAGAAGACTTGAAGACCAAGGTGAGGACATTTGACAAAGATCACACAAGCATGCCATGGAAGGTGATTCAAGCAAATATTGAAGATTTGAAGACCCCTTGAAGAGTTCTTGGTATGTGATGCTTACACTTGAGTTCTTGGCATAACCACATTCCTTGATTCCCATCTTAAACCTCCCACATCCCTTACCATGAAAACATGCCCATTAGACCCCAAGTTCCATGTCCACCCTTCATTTCCTAAGGCAAATTGGCCTAGAAGATTTTTTCTAGCCAAAACTTCTCTTCACATGCCATTCACATCACACACATGCTTACCATACAATCACCATCTCATTAAAGCACAAATTTCCACTTGACTTGGTCATGCTCATGGTCAAAGCTCAAATTTCTCTCTCTAGAAGTCATGCTCATGGTCAAGGTCAAATTTCTCCCTCTAGAAGTCAAATGACGAGAGAAAGTGTAAAATTCCTAAGGGAAGAATCAAAAGTCAAATTTTGCCTAGAAAATGCAAATCATATGCATTGGTATTAAAATGGACCTATGACATAATTCAAAAGTGGCCAAGTCATCATACATGTTATCTACATTACCATGTCACATCATACACGTGTCACCCCATTGAAATTCCATCCTTTGCAAAAGTTCTTCAATTTACATGGTTAAATTCATAAGGGTGACATATCATCTTGCCACATCATCACCAACACCTCCACATCAGCATCCACATGTCATACACATCATGTCCACCTCATCCCATGCTTTGACTAGAAAAAATATTCTTAGCCAACTTGTTTGACACCTCATTACCCTTACTTGCCATGTCATCCACATCATGTCCACCTCATCCCATGTTTTGACTAGAAAAATATTCTTAGCCAACTTGTTTGACATCTCATTACCCCTACTTGCCATGTCATCCTCACATTGCCAACTCATCATGCCCATATGCCACATCATGGCAATCCTGCTCGAAGCGACAATGGCAGCAAGCAGAGCAAGCCTTTCCTTGCTTCGCCATAGCCTCCCTCGAGAAAGAAGCACCGGTTAGCCGGTTTCCAGATTGGTTGACTAGCAACATAATTGACCGCCAGTTTACAACCAATAATGGGTTTGGAGCAGTTATTGGCATATTCCAGGCTTATATATATTAGCATATACCTGGAATATGACTTAAACCACATGGATGAGGGTTTGCCCCCTTAGGGGCAACCCAAAAACGATATTTTTCTTCTTTGGATGTCTCTTTTTTGTGGACATGGAATCCTGTTAGATTAACTCTACAGTCTTATAAGGTGCAGCCAAATTCGAGTATCAATCTTCCCGATTGTGATGGAGCCTCACCTGGCTGGTCCCTGATCAAATCTATACATAAATCTCTTTTTGGATTTTTGCATTTCTCCTTGCATTCCTCATGGACCATTTGGCTTCAATATTGTAAAATGTTGAAAACCATGTCTATACAAAATACTTCTTTACATCCAATGCATTTCATCACATGACAAAAACTAAACTCAACTTGTTGAATAGGGTTGCATTCTCAACTATGAATGCTAATACTAGGCTCAACTTTGAAACATTTGAAGTTGGCAAAAAATCCCCAACAACAGCCGTACATTCCACTTGATGTTTTCAAAAACCTACGTTAATGTACACCTAGAAAGGTTGTGTATTGATCGATTTGTTGAAGTAGATTCTCATTATGAAAAAGGATATGTGTTCATTGCAGGATTTATTTAGATGCATGCATGTGGAAACAACCTGATAAACTATTCTTTTCACTAGGTATCTTCAATGCTCAATAACTTTTGCACCAAGTATCTTATACACAAGGTAGCCTTTGCATTGAGTCAGACAAAAGAAATGTTCGTGATGGCCTTGAGCGCCACGATAAATTTCTTGTATCCCTAAGGATTATTACAACAGTGGAGAGGTCAATGAGAAACTGAACAGATATCGAGCCCAAGAGAACCAGGCCGATGAGCAAGCAGAGGAAATCTTTGAGCAATTCGGGTTGCGAACTGGTCCCCGTGACTTCAATATGTAGCATTATAATAGGGGTTTTTTTGTGTTTTTGTATGCTTTTTTACATGGTTTTCCTATGATTTAGCCGCTGTCTTCATCTGCATGTACTAAACAGTATTTTTAGAGTGCACCTTCTTTTTAGCCATTGATTTCAAAGAAGAAGGCAAATCCTGTGGTTGTAGGTATTTCCCCTTGCATGTTTCTTTTTTTAGTAAATGTGTGATATTAATATTATTATTTTAGGTTTCCTTAGCCATCGGATAACTTAACAGCGGAAGAGGCAGATTCTGGATTTCGATCCTTGGAAGGTCGATCGGCTGAAGCAACCTTGGGGCTTACGTCTTTCAAACTTTTCTGTATTTTGTTCTGAATTTTCTGTATAATTTCTCTGATCAAATAGCATGTTGAAAACAGTTAACTTCTCAAAACCTGGCCTGGCAAGCGTTGCTAATCCTCCTTAAGGATGGAGACGATATTTCAATCTATCGTATTCAAGTCAAAAATGTCAATTTCTTTCATATGTAGTCGAAATATACATGTCACCTCTGTGCTGGCAGATGTACTCAACATAACAAGGTTTCTACTCTGATAATTACGTTGTTGAATGTGACGAGCAAACAGAGTTCTTCAATGGTCAGCTACTAGAGCAAAACGCCAACTCACAGAGCTTTTGTCATTCTTTCCTTCTCGTCACACAAAGAACATGGAAGCTAGAAAATATATTATGTTGCTCTTCATGTTTATGCTCCAGCAGTGCTAGAACGTCTCTGGATTTGTCCCGGCAAGTCACTTTTCATATCCTTTATACTTAGTATTCAGTTCTCAGATCTGGCATGGGTTATTGTGCTATATATTGAGTTTGCGAACTTCTAAAACAAATACCTTGCATTTTAGTGGATCTTGATTTTAGGTCTCGTTGTTGGTTTACATTCCAAGGCGGAGCTTGCCCGTATATTCTAAATCTTTTTTTAGTTACTATTAAATATAATAATTGCATAATAGCATCATTTTCTAATATCCTGCAAGCTGCTTCAGGCCCAGACCATTCTGTATTTGCATTTCAAGGTGTTCCGATTTTGCATTGCACATGGCTTTGCTGCTTAGTACTATCTAAAAGTAGAGGGCCTGCTTATCTTCATGCATGTTTATTTAATCTCATGCACTCATATATTGCCAAAATATTTGGCATTATTCAGCAATAGAATGCCCTTAGGTTGTACTTGTGAGAAGCACAGTGAGACTCAGTATGATATAAACGTGGATTGTATGGATGTATCAAGATTTCTGTACCGCACACACACACACGCCATCATTATTTTAATTTCAGCATCTTGCTTGTAGAATCTAAGCTTCAAACTTTTCTTTATTTCGTTCTGTAGTCTGTGTATAATTTCCCTGATCAAATAGCTTGTTGAAACCAGTTAACTTCTCAAAACCTGTCCAGGGAAGCGTTGCTAGTCCTCCTGCAGGATGGAGACTATATTTCAACCTATTGTATTCAAGTAAAAAATGTCAAATTCTTTCATATCTGGTCGAAATATACCTGTCAGCTTGCTGGGCTCTGTTTTGGCAGATGTATTCAGCGCAACAAGGTTTCTACTCTGATAATTACATTGTTGAACGTGACGAGCAAACAGAGTTCTTCAATGGTCATGCTCCATCAGTGCTACAATGACATGGGCTGTTAGTTATGCAAATCCTTTGGCAAAACCCTGCTGTTTTACAAGGCGCAAATACCTGGCAGATTCCTTCAAGCCTAAAGGGCAGACTCCCTCAAGCCTAAAGGGCTATTGAAGCAGGAAGAAAAGTTTATGGCACAATTCCCCTTAGGCTAGATGCTTTGCTATCAAATCTGAGAATTTCCCTTGGATGTTTTGCTATCAAATATGATATTGCCTCAGATACATATTATTGTTGTGAACAAATCTTAATTATATGTCCAGTGCTTTTAGTTGGTTCTATATACTCTATCATCCCAAGGATGAATAGGTTTTTGCTCGTTTTGGTAATCTAGGGGATCATGTTGCACTAGATGCACTGGAGGAAGGCATTTGCTGCGTCTCTACACAATGTCCATCCTATCTTTTGTACATATCTAATTTCTGAGACATTGATCTCATAAAGATCGAGATTTGATGCTGTAGCAAGTCTACATCAGAAAAAATCTAACAGAAGAATTTTAAAGTCTCATATCCCTTTCAAAGCAAAAAAAATTAAAAAGCCTTTTTGCAAAAAAGATTCCACCATCATTGAGAGCATCAAAAAAGATTCCTTTTGCAAAAAAGAAATTCCAAAAACTCGTTTATTTGGGCCTTCATATATGATTTCTTGGGAAGCGTGCCTAACCATATGCAAAAAATGTTCCTATCTACCCCCCTCCCCCCCCCAAC
Source organism: Isoetes taiwanensis (assembly GCA_021234155.1). NCBI lineage: Eukaryota > Viridiplantae > Streptophyta > Lycopodiopsida > Isoetales > Isoetaceae > Isoetes > Isoetes taiwanensis. The sequence goes on from JAJEKV010000060.1 coordinate 7,372,205, forward strand.
CAGCCAGAAATCAAGAGTCAGAATGGGGAAAGACATTCGCTGGTTGTTCAAGGAGCATACTTCTATTCTGAGGAAGTGTACAAAGGCATCTGGAGCTAGAAAGTGGCAATTTAACTGTTGTGGGATGGTGAAGACTTCAAATGTGACTAGATTGAGATCCCATCTGCATGCTGATCCTAGCAACAGAAAAAAGTGTTGTGAGAAAATTCCTCAAGGTATTAAAGAAGATACAAAAGAGATTAGGATGCTCTTCATCTGAACTTGTTGCAGAGGGGGACAGTAATTTTGCAGAAGGGGAAGACTTGCAGCAAGGCCCTTGTATTGTACTTGAGCTAGATGAGCTCCTATTTGCTAATATATATTTTGGCTCTCATGATGTTAGAACTGTTAGTAGTTTTTAATTTTGTTTCGGATGCCATTCCGACACTTGTTTCATTCCACTGTTTGTTCTGTTTCGTTCTAGAGGCATAGGAACACGTTCTGGTGCAATCATGTTCTAGGTTGGTCCTAGACTGAAGGGCAAGGATTTAGCGATAATATTGGATTTAGTGATTTAGCGATATGATTATACATGTAGCCAATCTACTCTAGGCCACAATACCTTTTAATAGGAATTGTTCCATATGATTATATACTGCATATGTCATGACGTCCTCTATTCATGATCACACATCACTTTATATAAAGTGCATTCATCACATGTAGCCAATCTACTCCAGGTCTAAGATACCTTCTAATAAGGATTGTTCCATATGGTTATGTATTACATAGTTATACCACGGACCATTAGTTGGTCGATTAAAACTTGTGATGGCCGCAGTACCCGCAGGATATACCCTTTCCAGAAAATGTTAATAAATTTCAGAATCCATTTCGTCGTCGCCATCGATGATGCTGAAGTTGTGTACTCCGAATGTAGAAAATTTAAGGTCCTAATTGGACAAAGGCCCGAAAGGCAAATTCTTTCTAAATAGATGATTCAGATCCTTTCCAATGTGTCAACCGACCTACTGATTTATGAACGCTAAAACACATCAACAGAGGTTTCCTACTGAGGTTTCCTACTGATTTATGAACGCTAAAACACATCAACAGAGGTTTCCTACTGAGGTTTCCTACTGAAACATTAAACCAAACCGAAGGTGTTTCTACTGAGCATTGCTATTGATACCAAAGAATCGGGCTGCGGGTGTTGATACTAATTGGACTGCGGGTGAACCATACATATGCACATGATTTGATCCTTTGATTTGATCTTTTTTGGCCGCACATAGAGCTCAAAACTAAAAAAGACTTCTTCTTGGTTAGTTTTTCTTTACCGTAAATGGATTTATTTCAGGAAGATGCAGACATTGATCAGTTGTTGGATGAGATCCCTAGGGCCACCTCTGCCCCAGTCCCACATGTAGATGAGCTCCAGCGCGTATATGGGATGCCATCAGATAATTGTTACTCTGGTTCATTGGCACAAATTGTCTCAAAACCCTATCTTAAGAACAGTGATGTTTATGAGAATTTTTATAAAGCGTATCCAGAGTACAAAAAAATCCCTGGACTTACTGAATCTAGGATGCATAAGAACAATGTGGTAGTGGTTTCAAACCAAATTTCATCAATTTTCAGTGATTTGACCTTAGATCGCTCAAAGGCAGATGTGTATAAATTTAGACACCATGAGGGATTGAGAAAGGAACATGACAAGTTGGTTGGACAGCAGCATGACACTTATTCTTCCCAAGATGGTGTCCATCATTTGGCTTACAATTCCTCATCAGATTGTGAAGATAATTTGGCAAAACCCAAGGATCCACTTGATGCAAGTGGACCCAATGGGATAGTGAATGTTTGCATGGGATCTGCATTGGCAAATTATCGTATGCAATCCAGATCTGATGGCCTGTTTTCACGTATGGAACCTTATGCTAACTTATCTTCTGAAAATTCAGCAGGAGAATCTAGGTTCCAATGTCCAGAACAATTCTCTTCTACACGAGGACAAGGCATTGGCATAGAATCTCTGGCTCTGGATGGGCAATGCTTCATTAGGAATAGAAATGTAGAAGGAGGCATGGCAGGAACAATCTATTCAAATATCCAGCAAGATACCATGGGCACTAAGATTGTAACAAACATGTCACACACATCTCACTTTCTTTCAAGATCATCCCCTGAACTCTACCCCTCCTATCCACAGCATTATGGTCCAGAATTGGATATGGCAGCTCTTGTACAGGCTCAGCACATTCAGCAGGTGATTCTCATGCAGCAACATTTGCAATTGAATCAGCATGTTGAGGATGAAAAGCGACGACTTAAGCAGCGAATGCAGCAGCGATATATTCTGCAGCAGCAAATTCAGGAGTATCAGGTGGCTCAGAAGTATGGATTAAAGCAGGCATCTTTTGAAGCAGCAGGGACACCATATCTAAGTACAACATTCCAAGAAAAACCTCAACATTCCAAGAACTTGGACGCTGTGTGTATGTCGCGAATGGCGCAGCTTTGTCCATCTTATGCACAGGGGTACTGTAAACAAGGTGATTCATGTCCCTTCTTGCATGCTCACCAAGCTAATAAAAGAAGCTCTAACCATAAGGAAAGTTATATGACTCCTAGTTCTGTGCGGGTCAAGACAGGATCGAACTGTAGCTCAATAAGCCCCTATGTTTCACCAGGTGGATTAAGGAAGAAAGATGGCATAGAGTGTAATGGAATTCCCTATGCTGATATTAGTCAGTCATTAGCTTTGGGCAATCCCACTCTCAAACCTTTTCCTTTGGACTTGCAATCTTATGCAAGACTAGTTATTGATGAAAACTTAGATTTAAGTGTTTCCCCATATTCTCAACATCAACAGCCAAAGTATACCTCGCTCAGGGAGATTGAAGGCCGAATATATTCCGTAGCTAAAGACCAACATGGTTGTCGCTTCTTACAAAGCAAATTTGATGAAGGAAATGCTGAAGAGATCCAGCAAATCTTCTATGAAATTATTGGCCATATTGTTGACTTGATGACTGATCCTTTTGGAAACTACTTGATCCAAAAGCTTCTTGAAGTTTGTACTGAAAAACAACAGTTGGAGATCCTCCAAGTTGTCGCTATTGCTGATGAGTTAGTAAAGATCTCATTAAATATGCATGGGTAAGCATTTGAAAGTCTGATTCTTGTTAATTAGTCTATGTTCATGCATAAGCTAATGTTTATTCTTGACAATTGGTTAGGACACGGGCAGTTCAGAAGTTGATTGAGACTTTAAGGATGCCTGAGCAGATATCTATGGTCATATCATCCCTAAAAGAAGGAGTTGTAACGCTCATAAAGGACCTCAATGGTAATCATGTTGTCCAACGCTGCCTGCAATATTTAAGTAATGAAGATAGCCAGGTACATTTCAGTCAGTTCAATTTGCTATTTCAGACTTTACTTGCAAGCGCTAGGTTCTAATATTCGATGTCTTGTTGCAGTTCATATATGATGCAGCAGTGAAAAATTGTGTTGATATTGCAACACATAGACATGGATGCTGTGTTCTGCAGAGGTGTATTGATCGTGCACAAGGATCTCAGAAACACCAGCTTGTAGCAGAGATTGCAGCTAATGCCCTTGTGCTTTCACAAGATCAATATGGGTATATACCAAGGGCGTTTCACATTTTGTGCACGTATTTTATGCCTTTTTTAAACCCTTTTGTGTGCCTCATCCAGGAATTATGTTGTCCAGTATGTTCTAAATTTGAATATACCCTGGGCTTCAATGGAGGTCTTGACACGTTTGGAGGGAAATTTTGTCCTCCTCTCTATGCAGAAGTTCAGCAGTAATGTAGTTGAGAAATGTTTGAAGCAAGTTGAGGGTGAAGCACGTGCTTGTATTGTTAATGAGCTCATGACTAGTTCGTTACTGGACCAGTTACTGCAGGATCCATTTGCCAACTATGTGATTCAGTGTGCTTTAACAAGCACAGAGGTATTGTGAAGTTGACTTGTTACAAGTATTTATCCTGATTTGAGTGTAACTTTTAAGTTTCTCGTGTTTCAATTAGGGTGCCTTGCATGCTATGCTGGTTGATGCCATTCGGCCTCATCTTGCAGCCATACGCAGCAGTCCATATGGGAAGCGGATCTTATCACGGATAAACATGAAGAAGTAAGCAGCTCCTGTCTGAAATATATGCTTCTGATCTTGGCAGTTGATCAGATTCCTCTGATAGTAATTTTGTATGTAGTCTTTGTTTACTGTAATTGGAATGTACATTGCAACATTTGCACCTGTATAATTAGGTGATCCTATTGTGAGTTGTCCTCTGGATGAGGAAGATTTTTTGGCTTGATGAGATCTAGCCAACTGGAAAGAACTATAGCTAGTCTGGTCTTACTGTAATCGCTTGAATAAGAGCCACAGCCAGACTTGCAGTGGCTACCCTTGTATCTCTATTAGAAGGGTTCAATTGGCTGTACATGAAATCTCTGCAGTAAGGGCTGTAACACAGCCTTGTTACATTAGAATAATATTCATTGGGTTTATCTGGGGTCGTTTCCTGTTCTACCTGATGTATGTAATAACTGTATACGAGAAATTATATAGAAGATATTTTTGTCAAAAGAATGTACATATTTTTATGTGTGAGCTTGCCAGTAACTATTGTGAGTTTCTTTTACCTAAAGAGAATGACTCGAACACACTAATGTGTCCCACTGATTTTATAAAGGCCAATAAGATAGACATGTATTTGGGGGCACACCAATAAGTCAATATTGCAGATAGGGACGGGCTTGAGCATCGGGTTCCCTTTCTATTAAGTAAGTCAATATTGCAGATAGGGACGGGCTTGAGCCCCTTTCTACTAAGTTAGATTAACAAGGTGTTGTGCACGAGGGGTTGCCCTCTGGTGGCCCGAGAGTGTATTTTCATGGTTTTTGTAGAGAGTGGGTTTGTTTAGGTTTCATCACTCCATGGTTGCTTGTTTTGTATTATAGAACTTAATAGATAGTGTGCTTTGCATTAGTTGTATGGTGCTTCGAAAAAGCATGTTGTATGCATGAAATTTTTGGAGACATTGCACATGTAGGAGAACTTATAAATAGGGGCAGGGATGCTTAGAATAAGGAAATTATTAATGCATTTGAGAGAGGAACTCAATTACCTAGCAATAAGATTGATAGATATGTTTATGTTGTTGTTTTTAGAGCATGCATGATGACTGCAGATCTAAAAAGTAAAGTTATACGTGTAGATACAATGGAAAACGAACTTGAATTGAATGTTATCATCGTAAGTATCCTTACTAGGAGGATCACGCTGAGCACATTAAGCGTTTTTCAGAGTTGTGTTTCTTCAAGTGAATGCCATGTATGCCCATCTGTGGTCGCTCCAATAGCAGTGACCGAGGTCACAGAGCGCGGGCGTGAAGTCTGTCCAGATGTGGTCGAGTAGCAACGTGGAGCACGTGGGGGGCTTGTCTTGCGGAGCGAGGCTGGGCATGGCATTGGGCCATGACGATGCTGTTTTATCGCAGGATGTCTATGTTAAAAACTCCCATGAGGATAGTCCTATGTTGTGTTGTTTGCTGCATGTTTCCTCCTTGATGCCTGTATATGTTGGCCGTCAGGACGACAGTTCCCATGGTGCAATCTCGGAATGTGGTGAGGATGGCTGTGATTGAGGGCTCCGTGACTTATTGGTGGTCGAGGAGCTCGAGCCCATTGTCGTCATAGAGCTTAGTTGTTCCGCATGCATTTATGAGAAGTAGACACCTGTACTTAGTTGTCTCGAAAATGGCTAGGTTGTCTGATCTCGTCTCATAGGCAGAGGATGTCTGATGACGTTAACTGTATCTACTAGTATATGGTCTATGTACTTTGTTGTTGTGAGGGTGTTTAGCGTTGTTGGAATGAGTGTTGGTGGCCATGTGCCGGCAAGGTTGAGGATGGTCATCGTTCACGGCATCCCTCTCTGCATTCTCTAGATCTCTTATGTGACTCTGTTGTCGACATTGAAGTTCCGGTTGGTGAGCGGATGATTCAGGAATAGGCTCGTCATTGTCTTCACTCGTGAGACAGCTTTGTAGGCCATTCTGTGCATGCGCATGCCTCTGGGTTTGAAGCATAGCTGTTTGATTGTGCCGCCTTGTGATCAGTGGACTGTCCTCGTAAGCGGCCGGTTGGACAGGGAACTGGCGTCGCATGATCTTGTGGCTTTCGTTTTTGCTTGGTGTGGACCTTAGACATAGAGGTATTTTAGCCTGTCTTGGACGATCTCGATGAACTTGTAGTACCTGAAGTTTGACTTCCATGAGTGGGAGAGATCTGGGAACTTCCACATCATTCGGAGATATGTCAGTTATTGACGCCGAAGAGTTCTGCCAACTCAAGCCAATGTTCAACAAGTGGAATTTCTGCGACCGATGATGGGTGGGCTGGACTATTACTTACTTGTTGTACAGTGTCGTTGACGTGAAAGAGGAGGCATTCTGATCTCGTCTATGACCAGGAGCCTCACCGCCTCGTATCGTAGGCATTCCTCCCCCTTTGTAGCATGTCGGACGTGGGCATCTCATCTTGTTTCTGGACGCCGTCGTTGGCCTTATACCAAATGCATAGTGTAGTGTAATGCCGTCGACATTGTCTGCTGTCCTTCATGTGCACGCAACTATGACGATCGATGACATGCTCATTGAATCAGGGAGTTCTTATTGGAAGAGCCACTTTTGTCCCTTGATGAGGCATTGTAGCAGTCGCCACTTGCCCACTCCAGCACTCTCCATAAGGAAGAGGTTGTATTTGTGGGTTTGGTCATGTGTCTTCTTGTACATATTGTCGTCGTAGAGTAGTCGTTGCCTTGTTTGCAGCATCTGAACCATTGCATGGCACATATCATTGAGCATGATTTATTTGTTCGATACCATCGTCCTCTGGGCTTGCAAGAGATGGGAGGCAGTCAGTTTGTTATAAATGCCGGGGCTATGTTATGTTCTGCCATTTTTGGGTTGCGTATCTCCCTTTTTTTTTTTTTTTTGGAGTGTGTATTATAGAAGGTCTGTTACATCGAACTCGTCCTCGCCTTCCTCTTTGTCATCTCCATTCCGGTGTCCTCTTCTTTGCTCGTCAATGTTTCCTTTCTATGTCGCCCCAGCTGTAGGTATCCCCTGTGTGCTGGAATGTCAACAATGTGCGGGTTGTCTCGATGTCTTCCTGCTTTGCCATGTATGTGTTGTGGTAGATGAGGTGCCCGTCAAGGAATTCCTGCTCTGTCCGAAAGTGGATCTGTAGCAACAACCGTTTGTATGCCCCCATCCTTCTATGTCTTTGTCTTCGTTGAACTTGATGTACCTGAGTATTGCCGCTTTTAGGTTGCCTGATCCATTTCTTCCTCATTTTGTTTACAAATTTTCCACTCATCCTTGTGTTTGAGCTCTTATGTCTGCCGCTTATACTTGTCAATGATGCTGGATGCGAGGACTTCTGTGCTATTTGGATTAAGCGAACTCATGTTTCGTCTTGAGGACCCTGGACCTATTGTGCGACATGTTTGTGTCGATGAAAATTACAGTTTGCTGTGAGCAGGGGCATGCGCATTATGGCCTCGAACATGGAGCTCTCCTACAGAGTTCTTCGTTCCTATCTAGATATTATGCTAGATATTCTGAGGTTAGCCTGTGGATTTGGAGTGTTGAGAAGCGTTGTGGTACTTCGGTAGAGATGTCTTCTTCCCTGCATGTGAGTACTATAGGAAAATGTCACCGTCTTCTCCGCAGAGACAGGCATACAAGACAGTGTGATTCCCACTGTCATATGTAGGGGCTAAACCTTCTTCATCCACCCTTTGACATATGAAGAAGCTGTAAAATCCTTCCAATTTACCTACTCTATCCAACTGTTTATTGTACGCCACACCCATCTTTCTATGGTGGGACAAGGCCATTAGAGCCACTTCAATGTTAAACAGGTTCTTCAGTTTTGCCACTGAAGTTGCCTGCCCCCTTAATGCCACGTCACATATGTGCCTCCATACCACCCAAAGTGCCACATTGGTCAGGGAGGCAGTAATTATACATCTATCAGTTCTAGTGAGCAGGTCAGACCAGACAAGATGGGCCAGCTCTATCCCTAAGATAGGTGAAACCCAGCACCAGAACTCAGAAATCTTAGGACAAAAGAGGAGATGCCTAGTCGACTCACCTGATTGGCAATCCAATGGGCACATATCATCAGCCGCAATCCCTTTTCGAATAGAACCTGTTTAGTACTGAGACCCCCTTGAAGCGCAGTCCACCTAAAAAACTGAAGTTTCTTTGAGCAGATAGATATCCATGAATTAGACAAGAGAAGCTTAGCAACCACTGTTGTTACCCCCAACCTAACCTCCACTTTTAGTGGAGTTTCTTCAGCACACAAAGCACGATAGATATTCGCCACACAGTACTTTTCTTTTCGAACACACCACCATATTTCCTTAGCGCCCGGAACACTCGGGAATCTCTCATTGTATCTTTCTGTCTCCTATCCCCTGCCCTTTGTACCTTGTATCTGGTCCAGTATATCCATCTGCCATTCTCCCATAAATGTTGTAAATACTGAATTCCCTGTTCTTTCCATTTCCCAAATATGCGGGGATGGACCAAGGCCAAAGAAAGTCCTTCCCTGTTCCAAACTTGTGTATTCCAAAAGATACTGATATTTCCAACCTCACTAGGAATATCAGTTGGGGGGCATACAGATAGGACCTTCATCCAGGCCTGGAGTACCTTTCTCATCACCGGAAAGGTACCTGGAGCAAGTTTAGAATCGTAGAAGAAGGCCCCTAGTTCATCTCTAGGAAGTGATGGCTTATGTTTAAGCTTACATTGATCAAGCCAGTGTCACAAATACCATGGCTGGGGAGGAGTCATCATGTAGCACACACCAAACAAATTTCGCTGCAACTGCATGTGCCTGTATAAAGGGGTCCTTACATCCTAGTCCACCATCTCTCTTATCTCTGCATAGCTCTAACCATACCGCTTTTGCATTACCTCCCCAAATAAACTTCCTAATGATGACCTGTATTTGATTGTATGTACTTTTTTGAGCCACTATCACTGATGAGAAGTAGACATGTGAGGCTGCAAAGACAGCATTGGCAACCGTAACTCTACCAGAGACTGATAGTCCCTTGGAGGACTACAATCCCATTTTCTTTCTGAGTCTATCTAAGATTGGGGGCCACATGCCCTTCATGGTATCCGAGAGAGATGGTGGAAGACCCATGAGCTTAATAGTCTCCCCTGTGGCTGCCACTGGGAAACCAAGTCCTTTAGCACGTGGATCAATATCCCCTTCAAGAGCCCATAGAGTAGAACATTGAGTAGAGCACGTTGGCAATGAGTTCAATACCCGAGATATCCTTAAATGCAACAAGAATGTCACGAAAGGATTGGAAACTATTATCATCAAACCTAAGGAACATGAAGATGTCATCTGCATAATTGTAAGCTTCCCATCTTGACCTGGAAGAGACAGTCCAGACATTGCACCTTCTTCTACTTTGAAGTTCACCACTTTTGTAAGAAGGCTAGCCATAATCACAAACAAGTAAGGAGCTAATGGACATCCTTACCTTATTCCTTTTCGGAAATGAAAGAGACCAAAGGCTCACCATTCACAAGCACCGAAGCAGAGGCAAGCTTGTTCATTTAGAGAGCAATGAACTCACTTTGGAATCCCATATATTTCATGACTTCTTGCAAACCCTCCCATCTAAGGGAGTCATAGGCCTTCCGAAAATCCATCTTTATAAGAACACAGTTCTGCTTCGAAGTTCTGCACCATTGTAAACCTTCCCTTGCTACAATATAGTTGTCAAGAATGTACCTACCTCAAAGGAAGGCTGACTGTTCTCTACCAATGACCTATTGAGAATAGGCTTTACATAGTTGGCAATGCCTTTCATGATAACCTTGTACATAACATTGGTCAAGGCAATAGGCCTCCATTCACCAAGTGATAAAGGTCTTGGTATTTTTGGTATGAGAGTTATGAACCCAGTAGCTAGGGTGGAGTGCAGTGTAGAGGAAGAACAGGCACCTCGAACCGCCTTCACAACGTCGAGCCTTAGGAGTCCCAAAATTCTATATAAAATTCAGGAGGGAAACCATCAAAACTAGGAGACTTACCTGAGGCAAAAGAGCACAATGTTTTATAGATCTTGGCGTCTCCAAAATACTGCATCAGGGTCTAATATAATCCTTGTGTAACTTTGACCGACCAATCCACCTTGTTCATCCATTGGAAGATCTGGGCCTGAAATGTCACCGGCCTAGGATCCTCCGTGAATTGTTTTTGAAAGCTATCTCTTATAAATGTCTTGCTCTCATCTTGATCAACCAACACATCACGATCATTAACATTAATTAACACAAACCATTGTATCTAACACATTTAAATTAAAATCCCCCTGAAACCCCCTTTGGTTTGGGTGCATATTCACACGGGGGGTTACTCCGGGCAACGAGAGCTGTCGGATGGGCATATTTGCCCTTTATTCCAAGATCTGGACCGTACATAGCGATCCTCGTTTGTGGGGTATGCATGTACAAGTTTTTGTATACTGTATATTAAGGTTTGTAAAATACTATAAGGTTTGCGAGAATGTACTTAATGGTGTTAATTTTATACATGTATTGTAGATATATTTTTGGGGCTCTCGCTGCCCTACGTAACCCCCCGTGTGAATATGCACCCAAACCAAAGGGGGTTTCAGGGGGATTTTAATTTAAATGTGTTAGATACAATGGTTTGTGTTAATTAATGTTAATGATCGTGATGTGTTGGTTGTTATATTAAAAAAATTTTGGGCCCTTCGGCCCTAATAAAACCTTCGCACAAAGGATGACATATGTGCATGTAGACTTAATTATTAAGAAGCTTGGTAAAAGAACAACCATAACACATATTTAACTATGATGATCATAATAATAATATGACAAAACCAATCATATAACAATTATTAGGATATATAATGGTTATGTAATGGATGAAGGCCTGCACGAATCGAATCTAGATTACTCAAAGGCCCATTAAAGAAATATGCATGCCTATGGTGCATGTTGCCTCGAACTTAGATTACTTAAAGGCCCATTAAAGAAATATGCATGCCTATGGTGCATGTTGCCTCTAACATGTAACATGCCTGCTACAATATTATCCAGCAATACACAGACATGTAATAGACATGTAATGATAGATATATAAAGAAAGAGTATAAATAGCCTGCATGTTTGCATGTTATGAACCAGAGGGACATAGTGGTACAAGACCAATGGAGACACACCGAAGCTCAAATCGTAATGGCAATGCTCTGTACGGTAATGTGCCCTTTAAATGAAGAGATGTACCAGCTTCCACATGATGGTTACAATTCTCAGACTCAAATTCGTCTTATGAAATCCATAATGTGCGTACAAGCCTGTTTTCTGGACAAACCACATAATATACGAGTGAATATATGAGTGAATGTATTTCTTATGGAAAGCGTAGAATACAAGCCATAGAATCGGCAAACTTCAGCATTTACAATTCTCATATGATATAGGTTGATGGCATTGTTGGCATCTCCAAACTGAACTAAACCAGAAAGCATTGCGGTAAAAGAAACCACATCAGGAGATGGCATTAGTTTGAATACTTGCCATGCATCATCAATGCTTCCACAAGCAATATACATGGCAATGTTGCTGTTACTCACAAATATTTCTGAGTTCAGTCCAGCCTGTATTCCGTAAGCATGGATGAACCTGCCCCACTGCAAAGCAGTTGCAGAAGAATATCCACAGGGCACGCTAACAAAGGTAGCCTGATTTGCTCTAGACCACTGTGCAGCAATTCAAGGAAAAGTTTAAGGGCTCCAAATCCATTCTGATTTTCAGCATATCCTGAAACCATCAATGTCCATGATACAAAACTTGAAGCAAAGGAACTTAACCCACAGCTTGACGTTATAAGTAAATCTTCTCCACAAATAATGTTGCTGCAGATGTCTACCATAAAAAGCACATCTCATATAAATCTCATATAAAATGAACCGTATAACTAATAAGTAGATCCATGGCAGAAGTTTTGCAAAATTTAGATATAGAAAGCAGGCTCACCTTTTAGTGTTGGAGATAAAGAGGGATTCTATAGCCTTGATGAGTTAGCCCCTTCAAGAAGAGAATGATCATTCATCGCGGTAGCCCCTGTTTTTTGCAACCAAATCAAATCGGAATCCAAACCCAAAACAAAAGTACTTTCTTTGGTTTTACGCAACGAGTAGATTATAGAGATATGCATAGAATGTTTGATGTTGCAAGACGCGAGTTTGTATATAGCGAGCTCTCTCTTGTTTGAAGCTTGGCTCTGTTACCTCTTTTGAAGTTTTCCAATAGCCCAACCACGGATTGCGAGAGACTCGAAAGAAAGCAAAACACCAATAAAAGAACACGGAAAGACTTTTTGCCCCTTGAAAATTAGCCTCAAAACACCGAGAGACTTGGGTGGATCTGCTTTGCTCTTGAAGAAATCGTCCCCGGAGCCAGCCCTAAGAAAACCAAAAGCAAAGAGCAAATGGCTCTGTGCTTTGAAGGCAGATGAAAAGGGCCGATTAGGCAGACTAAGTGAGAACCCAGGAAAAAAAACACCAAGTTGGAACTTCAACCAGCCTTGAGCTCGGATATCGTCTGTCTGCAGTATCCAGAAGAGAAAACCCATTTTTTTCTGTTCAAATCAAATGCTCAATTGGAAAGAAGCTCGCATATGGTGAAGCATGACATCGTTCTATTCCGGCTGAAAAATCAAGGACACCTAAAAACCCTAAAGCAAAACCTAAAGCAATACCTCTCGAGCTCTGCATGCCATTTTTTTTTTTCGAAGGGGTTAAACCATTGGCAAGTGCCATAAAAAAAATGAGGAGTGCGTATGCGCACTCTAGATGTACGCATTAGTACGTCCACAAGAATACACCATGAAATCATATAAAAACCTTAGGGAAAAAAGTATAAAAATACAAAAGCAACCCCCTGTTATTATGCTACATATTCTAACTATTATCTTTAATTGTTGAGATGTTATTTTCTGCTAGTCTTACTCCTACCATTCTGAAAAAACATGGAGTTCTCTTAGTCAAGCTCCGTATACCACCGTTGTTTTGGAGCGTACAGCCGCTCCCCTGACTTCCTCCTCCTCAATTGCCTTGCCCTTCCTTTCTAGTTCCTCTTCTCGGGATTTTTTTCCCAAGTCATGTGGATGATCTAGTAGTTTCTGCTTGACCTCCCTTAGAAGGTTGTAAACCGCTTTCTTTTCTCTCCTAAATTCCATGCATCTCTTCTTACCCCACTCCTTTATCCATCTCTTCATAAAGGTTAACTTTTCCTATCCAAGCTTTCATACTAGGAAGACCTTCAAGATTGGGAAGTGAGGCCAAGAAAGCCCGAAATGGTTTGCAGAATGCCTCTTTTCCTAACCATGACGTATTGAATTTGAATGGAACATTATCTTGTTTCCTCATAGTAGGGGCACCTTCAAGAACAAGCTTCTGTGATACATGATCCGAGTGAGAGAAAGCAAGCTCGCCTTCCACATAAAATTTATCCATAAAACATGATGATCTATTTGCCATATAGAATCTGTCAAGTAGGCAATATACTCTATTTTGCCCTTTTTCCTTATTTGACCAGGAAAAAGTAGCATTAGAGGAAGGTACAAGTGAGAGCCCGATGTTGTTTAGGAGGGAATTCTAGGCAACTTCTTCATTTTCTTGCCAATTTTTTGTGCAAACCTATCTTTTGGTCCCAAACATCTGTCATGTTCAGATCACCACCAAGAATCCAATTCTCAAACCCCCAAAAAAAAAAAAAAAAAAAAACCCACTTTGGGTTATCCAACTTTCCATCTTCTTCCACATCACTGCTCTGTCATCAGGTACATTAGATGCATACACATTGAGGAGCCCCCACTGACAGTCCCTTCTTTCAAATACCATAGCTTGCCATCTGCCATCACTACCTGCAAACTGAAACTTATGTTGTAGACCTCGCCATAGAATACATGTGCCCCCTTTAGTACCTCGGGCATCACAACTAAAAGATGAATAGCTCCCACCCAATTCCCAATGGACCTGGCTTCAAAATTGAAGTGGTTGAAGTGGCCAAGATATTGAGGTGAAGGGGGTTACAGTGATAAAAAAAATCGCCTTGGAGTGAGGAGTGAGATTGTAGGTTGCAATCGAGAGTTATGGTTATATATGTAGGCAAAACCCTAATTTTGAAATTTTTAGGGTTCAGAAAAATCTATCATTTTGAGGTCTAATTGTGTTTCTTGGGTAGTTTGAAGTTGTGACATGCAAAAGACCTTCTAATGATTCTATTGCAATAAATTTCATCTAATTTGGAGGTGTTTTGGGTAAGTTATGGCAATTTAAAATCTAACTACTCACATAGTGCGTAAAAGGCCCGACCTAATTTTTAGCTAAGGCCCTCGGCACACTCTGTGAGTAGTGGACGCTTGTTTGGGTCCTAGATAAACTCCAAAAGTTTGGTATGAAGGCAAAATCTTGCTCATCTCGAGGAGTTAAGCCAAGATATGCCTTCATTTTCTTGTTTTAAACTTGTCTTCGGGCACTTCTAGAGTGCACTAGAGGCTCGACCTACATTTTAGATAAGGCCCTGGGTGCACTCTGTGAGTAGTGGATGCTTGTTTGGTCACTTTTCTTCCAAATTAAGTAAAACAAATTACACATGCTATTATTATGATCACACAAAGACATTATCACAGCTCACAGCTTGTGTTAAACAATGTTTGTATTACAAAAAAAAAACAAAAAAGTTATTAACATGATCTTTCAGTCTCCCTTCTTGATAAACCTGGCCAGCTTTATGTCCCTAGGCATGCAAGTTACTCTTCTAGCATGAAGAGCACATGCCAAGGAATCTTCAAAGTGCTGCCCCAGCGTCTGCTCTGCTGCCTCTTGTAAGGCGAACAACATGTCAGTTGTTATCCTCTTCATCTTGCCGAACTCGTACAGAACTTCTCGAGTGAACCTTGCGAAGGTGACTTGGGGAATCAGAAGTCTATAGCTCCTTGGACTTGGTCTTCCTCTTCATCAACTCCACTCCCTTGCCTTTTGCTTCTTTCTTCTTTCTTAGTTCCTCCTTCTCTTTCCACCTGGCCTCGCCTCCTTTTTCTTCTTCTCCAAAATCGTGGCAGCCTCTGATTTGGTTGGTCTGGGATTCTGACCTTCTTCCTGGTTCTCCTCCCTCTACTCCTCTGTTTGTTGCTCTTGTAGCTCTTTATTTATTCAATCTGCTAACTCCTCCAAAGAATCTTCTGGATTTTTCTTCCTTCTCCTTCTCTTGGACTAATTTGCCTTCTGCTTAATGGCACGTTGTTGGGCGCTCTCCTCCTCATCATTTCTAGGCCTCCTTGCTGTCTGCTTGGTGCAGGCCATGTCTTGAAATATCTTGATCGCCTCACTGGCACCTAAAAAGCGCCTTGTTGGTCGGAGCTAAGCAACTAGGGAGATTTAAGGTACAAATGAGGAACCCTAAAGTGCTACTTATAGGTTTGGGAGTTTTAGGTTTCCACTTGTAATTTTCATGTTATCTAACTAATTAGAACTGAATTATTTGGTAGCTTGAGATATTTGGTAAAGGCAAACTGTAGTCCCACTACTCACACAATGTGCCAGAGGCTGGAGCTAATTTTTAGGTAAGGCTCTCTGTGAGTAGTCACTCACTTTTGGCCAAAATTTCCAATTTTAAATAAAAAAAATCAATCTTTCAATTATTAGCTTAGCCCTTTCTACTAAGAGGAAAAAAAATTTCCCCATTTTTGAGGTTCTCGCTTGAGTTCTCATCCCCAATGCTGAAATTCTAGATTGTTAGTACTACTTGGGAAATGTCCAGTGCTCGATCTTAGTCATCCAAGATCATGGCTCGATACCAATGTGACGTCCCCTGTTCATATACGATGCTCCCATCGTATAAGAAGCGGAGTTCATTCCTCGTGCCAACGACCGAGGCCATCCACCTAACATCGAATCCTTGCTAACCAGCAAGAACTCGACGAGGCAGAATGGACGTGTCATTCATCCCGTCTCCCTTGGAATCAATCTAGCTGCGGAAGCATAAACAAACGTAAGCACATAGCATCAAGTACATATGGTTCCATCCCGAAGGATGGCTCACCATAACATCTGCATCAATAACATCAATATCAGCAACATGGGGAAGTCCTACCCAAGGCTCAGACTCGAGGGATTGACTGACAGCTTGGGTCTCCAGAGATCAAATCAGACCGAGTTCATAACATTGGATTGGGCTGGCATAGAACATGGTCATTGGGTAGTCTGCTTTATCCGCCCCTCCAGTGCATACTTTGCAGAATAGGCTGATAAGTCTTGGGGCTTGATCGTAGCCTGCCGGGTGCATAGCCAAAGAAGCTACTCCTGGGTTGCATCTCTTCAGTCCCGATGAGATAGGAGGAGATCACTCCCTCTAGAGGCATGCATGCCAATTACAGGCGGCTAGAGAGCCATGCCCGTCTATGACTTGAACCCCATTGAAGATGACGCATCACCCAAGAGGTGTCGAATCCATGCCTTGCCCGCACTCAGTGGCAAGCCATCAGGCCTAGCCCGCTAAGATCCTCGATAGGCTTTACACGCCAGAGAGATCAATCTATAATGGGACATGTCCTCCTTATACGCCAGTCTAGCCCACCCATAGCCAGGGGGGGCTCTTATGGACAGGCCGCAATAATTTGGGAATTATGGAGGCGAACTAGATGTATAATCTACTAAGGACCTCAGGGTCTCTATCCCCCTTCCCAATACATAGGAGCTCACAGAGATCAACCATAATCATCCATAGAACAGAAAAATAGAATATCATCTAATCTATCTATCTAACATACATGGTTAGGTTCTTTCATTAGAGGCTGAGATCTCGAAATCTATAGGGCCTCTATGGCTAAACTAACATATCAACTCGGCCTAATGCTGGACTGGAGGTCGGCATTGCACAACAGAATGACCACCTACCAGATCCTTGGCTCGCACCAGCTCCACGGGCGGCGTCCATGCGATTGATTAGGAAGAAGATGAACGAATTCGTGAGCTGTTGGGCAATGCAGGCTTCGCGGTGTCTGGTAAGCCGAAATGGCACAGGCGCTTGGTCAGAACAGGTTCTTAGAGACTGGAATCCGAAAAGGGCATTTTTAGAGTTCCAGGCTCTTTTACATGACGCTTTCAGGGTTAGAATCTAAAAGGTCACTTGGGGCTTTGCCAATGGCAATAGGGGGATTATGTGCACATGTTAATGAGGCATGTGCAACATAACAAGTTGTACCCTAGGGTACAACACTTTACGGTCGCCATGTGCATGTCGTCAACGTCGACATGTACTAGTGACGTTGCAGTATAGTATACGTATTCATATCATATATTATGCTGGAACGTCACAAATGGACTCGGGCAATTTCTCAGCGATTCCTTGCACGATTCACTCCATTCTTGCTCCCACAATGGGTCAGCAATGGCCTCGACTTTGACTTTGAAGAACACGCATGTGACTTTGAAAAGTGCAACAACTTGCACATATTTGATGATCTAATTGTGGTAACCAAGGTGGTCATATAACCTCCACATTCAACGTAGATGTACGTGTGTAGTTATGTTAATTATGTAGATAGAGGGGTTTATTCTAAGAAATTGAATAATTGATGATGAGAACACATGTCATAATTGCTTTGTGTATACAATCATAGATACTGCCAACGTGGCAGGACATAAAAACTACTATCTATCTTACAATTGCATGTCTCATATTTATCATTGTTGTGCTTTCCATCGAGAAAAACCAAAATTGCTTGCATTCTCAATGAAAGAAAAAATGAGTGTAGATTTTGCAATAACTTGCCTTTGCCACTTTAAAGTAAGAAAATAATAACAGGTCTTTGAATCTCATACAGCTTCAATTGTTTTGCTATTATTGCAAGTTCTAAATAGTAATAATAAATCTATATACAACTTGCATTGTATATTTTCGTACCATTATACAATGAATCATGGTCTTGCTCATAAATCAAAGTGCAAGCAGCTTAATGCACTTGCTTGGCTGAATTTGTTTGGAGTGTTTGCTGGCACAACATAAATATTTAACCTTGCATGATGCTCAAAGTTCTCCAACTAGTTTTGCCCAACATTGAAAAGAGACAGATAACCATCTTTACAATGTCAATGAAGCACCGTTGCAATGCAGAGCAGGTAGAGGTGCAGAGTGGCTATGGGTGGAAATACTCTCATTCATTTATGAGATTTGGGGAACTGGAGATTCAAAAATCCTCTTTACATCTATTGCTTCAAACACTAACTTAAACCTAATGTTGTGTGATTCCAGAAAGTTACAACATCATTTATGTCTTTGATTTCTACTCCAAGCAGAAGTTTTAAATGCAAACCCTATGAAAATACATTGAAGAACTTCTTTTCTGCCCAAAACTTCCAATAAACTCAGTAATAAAATTTAAAGAAAAAAGATACCTTGAAAAGCCAATTGAAGATTGTTTGCTGATACCTTCTACAAATGAAAGAAAAACGGATTTAAAAAATTACCTAAGAGAATTACCATACCTTTCTGATAATCCTTTAGCAACAAAGCTCTACTTGCTCGATGTTGCTTTAAAACTCTATTCGACTCTAAAAGAGCAAAACAAAAATCATTGGTCTAATACTCAAATGCATTGACAACCAAAAGAACCTAGTCTTATCTGGCCCTATGGCAGATGCTGTCTATTCATGCATTCCTTCAAAATGTTTTCCTAAGCCAATCTTGTTTTTTACTTTGTTCACGTTCTTGGCTGTTATAATGCTGCTCTTAATCTTGAAAGCATCTGAAATGTGGTAATTCATACTTGCAAGCATGGAAAGGACAAGTAGAGGATATATGGTCTCAAAAGGCAAAAAAAAAGAGCTATGGTCAGAACCTTGGAGTGTTCATTTACTAGAGACCCATAGTGAAGAGGCATCATAGTCGTGCCACTGCAAGAAGGCATAGTATGGGTTCGGCTCCTAAGCGGTGGTGTTCCATCCTATTAAGGTTAGGCTTGGAGACCCATAGTGAAGAGGCCTAATAGTCGTGCCACTGCAAGAAGGCATAGTATGGGTTCGACACCTCCTAAATGGTGGTATTCCATCCCATTGAGGTTAAGCTGGGTAAGGATGTGATGTGTCATAATCCCCTAGTTCACTCAGAGTTTCCTTGTACTGCTTGGATGAGACATATTTGGACCTATAGTCCTCTTTGACTGAAGGCTGCTGTAATACAGAAAGCTTACTTCTCTCCTTGGATTAGTGCCGAAAAGAAGACTATGTTGCACCATCCCACGGGAGTTTGAGATGGTCGAAGGAAATGAATTTACTGAGATTTTCTAATTTTGCTTTCCCTTGATGCAAAATTTTGGAGATCCAACAGCATGAAACACCTTTAGATGACATGGCAAGCTAGTGAATAGGCTAGAATTGTAGCAATCCTTGTACCTCAGATCAGGCACATATGCTAAAAATACCTTCAATTTGCATCTATTAGTGCTTTTTGAGCAAGCTCATTTTTCAAAATATCCTCCAACGGAGTAGAATTCTTATGACATCTCTAAGCTTGCATTATCTGCAATCTGTAAACAATGTTTAACGTCGTGCTAAGATCTTTTATAAGCTAAGAAATATAATATGCTATATACAAAAATAGCCTATGTAAGCTAAGAAATATAACATGTTATATACAGAAATAGCCTATGTGACAAAGAGCACCTGTCCATACAAAATTTGCATGTTGAATGTACCAACATGTTGAGTTGTGGCACAACATTGATGTTTAGCAACCACAATTGAAACAGTTGACTGGCCTCTTATTAGGGTTTTTCCAATTATCTGTATAAAGTAGTACTCAAAAGCACCAAACAGAGTTAGTCACATCATATTAATTACATGGCTTCATGGCATATAGCAACTTTTTTGGGTTGCCCCTAGGGGGGCAATCCCTTGTTTATGTGGGTTTTTTGGTTTTTGGCATATTCATGGTATATGCTAGCATATACCTAGAATATGCCAAAAACTGCTAAAAACCTGCTGTAAGCTGTAAATGCTAGGTCATCCCTGTTGCCAGGCGGCTGCTGTGCATACCGGCTAACCAGAAGTTTGGATGCATGGAAAATGGGTGCTGTTCTTGCTGCGGAGTCCGATGCTTTGTTCGGCAGATTCTAGGTAAAATCGGCTATGATAGAAGGTGTTTACTGGCCTCCGGAGCTGGCTATGTTGGCAGGTAAATATCCTCGTTAGTTTCCATTTCTGACCTAAAACGTCTTCCACCGCCTACTAACTCTAGCAGTACAACTCCATCAGTGTAAGCATCGCATTTTTTTTTTTGGTCATAACAGAATGTATTATGGGTATGCTGCTATATAGCCTGGTGTGCTTCCTATGCTTGTGACAAGAGGCCTTCGATCCCTTCTGATCAGCTCAGATATAAAGCCTCAAAACATATGAAGAGCTCATAAACAACTAAATGATGCATACCATCCAAACAGAAGCCACATAGTCTAACTAGATTTACTGACTGATGCTTTTAAGTGTGGCTACCTCTGCTACTAACTGTTTCATAGCATACATGCTGCTTTCTATCTTTCTTACTGCTCCGCAGGCTTTCTGTCTTTAAATGTTCCTTCATATACTGCACCATTTGCTCCTGATCGAAGTCAGAAGCATCTTCTTCTGCTAGGCTGCTCTCAGTTTTCCTCTTATGTTGCTAATTTTAATCCAAATCATCACGCATATTAGTGCTAACAGTGCCAATCCAATTGTAAGACCTATTACCGCATAATTCTTTGTCTTCTTTCCATTTTGAACCTTTAGAAAGGCCAGATGAGTGTTCTTACCTGATTGAAACGTTGTTCTTATAGTTGCTACGTGATAGCAGGAGAGTGTAGAATTTATCAAGAAAAAGTAGCCTTGCAAGAACAGTTTGAGAGACAAGAATTCAAAATCCCCTGCAGAGCTTCAAGAAAGCTGTTAGAGATATAATTTATCCCTGCGACCTCAAGCATTCTTTGGGAAATGGAAGAATGACCTAAGCCCTTTTCTTGTAATGCAATCTTGACTTGGATTACTATAATTTGCCAGAATTTTCGTCATGTGGATTTAGACAAGCGCATTGACTAGCAGTGGAGCACACACTATAAGATTCAGAGGGATTTGGAAGCTGACAGGTTGAGAAAATGTTGTAAGAAACCCTCCAACTTTTTGAATTATCAAATTAGCTACAAAAATTCCATCTCTCTCTAGTCTCATGAATCTTCAGCATGTTGTGAACATAGTAATCCAAATGCAGAGTTCTCATATGTCCAACTAGTGAGCTGCATCATTGGGCGGCAGGCTTGACTATCATTTCCATTGGAACTTGTATTATTTACTGCCCCCAAAAGTGCTCTAGACATATTGCATAGTAAAACTGCTTGGAATAAGCCGCATGGAGGATTAGTGGCCTTTTCATTTCTACCCCAAAGGCTCCACATATTATATGGGTCATAAAACGTTTGACCATTTTGCTTTATGATCATTAAATTGTATCCAGAAGAAACATTCGAGGAGGAAAAGTTACTAGTTTCATTCCTAGGGTAAGGTTCTGCCCTAGAAGAATGACATTAGTAGGGTGCTCAAAACTCTACATAGTGTATTATTTTGTGCTGTCATAGAGTACAAGGTTGCCTGTGTTAAGCAGCTCCATGGATGCTTTTTGTTGAGCTTATGGAGACCATGCTAGAGTTTGTTCGAGTCTAATGGCTCAAGAGTTTCATTTTTCATGATGGAAAGCGTTGCTTTTGTTCTTACCAAATTTTCCCTGTTGACATCACTCATACCTGCATCCCAATGTTGGCACTCCATACCTGCATCCCAATCTCGCCAATCTCTAAATTTTGGCCCAACATTGTGATGGATAAAGTTTACAGGCTAGATCCTTAGCCTGCCTAACAAATCCCAGTGAGAATGTTTCATTCTAGTTCTGTATTTTGGTTCTTCCAAACAAATCCCAATGAGAATCCCTCATTTTAGTTCTGTATTTTGGTTCCTCCATTGAGGATGTCCTTGCACTAGGGCACTTTGATATATTTTTGGCTTTGCAAAGGCCATTCCATTGTTGGGGTTAGAACACACATTTAAATATGATTAAAGCATAGAGGCTATAGAACCTTCCTGCCTAACAAATCACATCAAAGTGAGAACAAATCACATCAAAGTGAGAATGTTTTCGTGAGAATGTTCCCTTCTCTTTCTAACGATGTCCATTCACGAGGATGCACTTTGATATATTTTTGGCCTAGCAAAGGCCCTTCCATTTATAATTTGCCTTCCATTGTTCGAGTAGGTCACTCATGTCTAAGTTTAAACATGATTGAGTGCCATGTTAATGAATTTTGATTATAAGCAACCGAATACATGGATTGGTGTAGCAAATTGAGCACAATATCACCTACTAGAAAATAGCCCATTTTCAGTGGGCATTTCATGTGATTGTTTGTAAAAGTGGGGTATATTGTGTGGGGTAGTAATGTGTTATATTGGAAAATGCAAGATAGTCTTTAATGTGATTGTTTTTATGGGGTATAATGTGTGGGGTAGTAATGTGTTATATTGGAACATGCAAGATAGCCTTTAATGTGATTGTTCTCAAAAGTGACATATTAATATTAGTAATGTGTTATATTGGAACATGCAAGATAGCCAATATCTGTTCTATATTTTAAAGTAGTTTTGTTTAACACGATGGAGCAAAAGCCACAAAGCTTTAAATTTTGGAAGTGTACGACTATTATTTCAACAGTTGTTGTAAGTTAATAAGGCATTGAACCTTGCTTCCAAATTCAAATAAGATTGCTAATAGGATCGAATAGAATAATCTACAAACTGTTTTATCATGACATTAGCGCCTAGAATATACAGAGCAATTGGTTGTCTATATTATTTGATGCAACCTTGCTTGTAGAACAAATGTCCTAAGCTTATGCTTCACAAAAACAAAGGTACATGCATCTATATCGTCTGCTACATTAGAAACCCTGCCTTCATATTTGTGAGAAAACAATAAATTTGCAGCATATTAGTTCTCTTTGCAACTCCCATTATAGTAAGACTTTGACCACACTAATAACTGACCACAATAAAGATTTCCATTTGCAATTGTGGTAATGCATAATAGGTTGTTCATGTATAATTTCCCCAAATCATTCTCAAAACATCTTACCCACTTATGGTGACAATTGCAAATGCTCTTATTCTGCCAAAACTCCCCATTCATAAGGAAGGGCCTGATGTAACTAAACCACATTTCTTAAGAACACGCATAAAAACCCCTTATTTATTCTTAAAATCTTTTTTTCCAAAAAAAAAATGTACATGTTCTATTTCTTGCCTGTCTATTCCTTCTTTTCTCTTCCATCCAATGCAGTGAAACATAAGGCGCAGACGTATGCAACACAGACAGTGGCAGGATATCTTTTCTTGCTGGCAGCCACTGCTATCATGACAAATTGGGGATTTGCCAAGCATCGTCGTCTAAGGAAGGTTAGTAATTCTCTTTCCATTTCTGCATTTCACTTGATATATTTGATGTTCTTGTCCTGTTTACCAAAAAGTTATGCTTACAGATTTTTGATGGAAAGGAAGGGCGTCCAAAATATCCAAGGCGGTGGATCATCTTGCCTCCATTCCTTTAATTGTATTTGCACTTCCATATCCTTTTTTCACATCTCGGTAGTTCATATTATTTCTGCAATTAATTTTCCATAGGAATGCAAATTTCAAAAATGTAGCGGCTTCACGCATTCTTGATTCTTCAGTTAACAATAAAACTAAAAGTTAAGAGGGATGGCTGGATTAAGATTTTGGTGGTCTGACAATGGAAACCGGCAGTGGCAAGAAATCTCTTAGGATCTTGGCTGGTTGGCCTATGGCATGGACCTTCGGTAGTACAATTCCATTTAATGTAAACAACTCTTTTATCTTGCCTGTTAGGCATTTGTAAAATTTTCTTCATTGGTGTCCAAAGGGGCAGTGTTGGAAATCAGAGTCAAACACTCCTTGTTCTTGAACCACAAGTAGCAAATTCTTTCAAGAGTGGCACCCCTGCTCCATCCTCTTCCTCACCTAAAAAGTCATGTGTCACAACTATATCTTCACCAAAAGTGCAGGGGTGGATAGCACTGTCATCAGTGGCACAATGTACCATTCAAATGCCACTAGAGAAAAAGAAAACTAGCGGTAATGAAAGTGGAAAACCAAAACCACCATCTCCATTAAAACCTACTGCAGGATGGAGGAGTTCAAATATGTCTCCTGCAAAAGCTACAAAGAGTAGCAAAAGTAGCATTTTGGACCATCAAATAAAACCACAATTGATTGGGGAAAGGGGCATGGAATCAATGAGATGGCCAAGCTGGAAAAGAAGCTACAGTTTGAAGCACATGGCTGGTTTCTTAACTTTCTTGAGGTTACTTTGGATAATGGATTTAAAATTGCTGGTGATGGTATGTCAGTACAGCTTCTAGCAATGGTGTTGAACTAGACAATTCACAGCTTGCCCAGATGCTTTCACTGCTGAAAAGGGTTAATGATTGGCTTGATACTTTAAGCTCTGAAAAAGAAGACCTGTTAAATCCTCAAATGTTAGAAACACTGCCTACATTAAAGCACAAGATGTACGAGTTTTTGCTCAAACATGTAGAGTCTGTAGGAACGGTATTGCCTCGTATATTATGTTTGACATGACCTTAATGCAGCACACTCGAAACACTCAAATTTCTAGCTAGTGGCCGTGTTCCAAACTTTTGAATTAAAACTAAACTCGGGGGTTGCTTACTTTACAGAAAAGGATACTTGACAATTGAGAATTGTGCTTTTCGATCTATCATACAATTATGAGTATTGCAATTCTTAATGGCAAAAATGGTTTTATTGGCTAACAAGTAGGTAGTTGTTGCAGGCGTAGGCTACAAATTGATGTCATGTGGATTATACAATATAATGATTGAGACAAGCACAGTTTGATCAAATTATTTTGTTAACGCCACAAAACTAGAGTAATATTTTGGGGATCAAGGGTCAAATTCTTGTTGAAAACAAGAATCAAGTATCAAATATTGTATTGTTTTGAAGTAGCAATTTGATTGATTGTGAAAACATGACTTTGAAGTATGATTTAAGGCACTTCACCCTCAGGTCACGGAGGGCAACCCTCCGTGCGCAGCACCTTGTTCATTTAAGGATCAGTATATGGTTATATAGTCATTGGCAAGTAAGGGCATGCTTGGTAATAGCGCATTTGTAGATGCCTAAACTAAATAATTATGCAACATGAATAACAAAAGCAAGGGGTCGAGCAAAATAGATGATTATTTATCTTCTAAAAGCAAAGTTTGAAAAACTCAGAATGAGATCGATATGGCCTCAAAGATGACACAACTAAACTAATAACAGCTTTCGCATCTATAGTGCAATTGAATTTCATTAAAGAGAATTTGCATTCATACCAATGATTATTGGATATATTTCTGTTTAAATTCAGTCATGTTGTCTCTTACACTTCATGTCAATTCGTGTTGAAACTTCTCAAAGGAACTGCTGAGGAACTTCAATCTGATCACCATATTTATATGAATTGTGGAGATCTATAACGTCATAATCTTTCAGTTCCTCAGCAGAACTTGACATCGACATAGAAGAGCATTACATTATATTTCAAAAACTCTTACCGTGGAGTCATCTAAACAGGTAAGGCTTTCAGCATGGTAAGGATGCCTACACAGAACAAACATCGTATCAAGGATTTTGAAGCAAAGTTGATTCATTTATACCTTTGTCTGAAAATCTGAAAATCTATGGTTTTGAGCTTATCTCATAAGCCACATATTGAGGAATATGACTGCAAAAGATCATGGGCATTTAGATGTGGTTCCCGACTTTGTTTATTCTTCGTGCACCATGTTAAAACACTGAGCTAGATATAGCCATGTCAAATGACATCAGGGTAGCAGGAGTATATAGAGTATATAACAAGGCGAAGCAAGGTTTTTTTGCATGAGATCTGCATATGTGCAGTAAGAAATGCTAATCTCTTAGACCATTACATGCACCCAACTCCAAGGTAATGCTGCTCCAGGATTTTTCCAGCACCACCTATTTTTCCTGTAAGAGATTGAAAATACGCTATCTACTTGTATGAAATAAGAACAATATTGTTACTTTATTGTTGCTTTGTATATAGCAGTAGCAAAAAGAATATACATTGTGCAAAACTGGTCTTACATCCCTCTGCTTCCAGCAAAACTTGCAAAACTTGTAAACTCTCGTAAACTTATAAGGAAACCAAATCTCTGCCCTAAATTTGTAATTGTAACGAAAGCAAATCTTACCTGATCAATTGTGATGGCATCAAGGCTGAATAGTGGAGTCATGGTTTGGAAAAGGGGACTTTGCAACTATAGAAACTCTGCAGATTCAATCAAATGCCAGACAAAGAAAACCATTGTCTGTCATGTTGAAAAAGCAAAACTTTAGACTTGCTTACAGAACTTGCTTGTAAAAGGTGGAGATCATTAGAAAAGAGACTCGAAGGGCTTTAGTCAGAAATAAAAATACAATTTTTGGCCTAGACTTATATGCTCTGTTTCGTGAAAAGACAAAAGAAATCCTTCATCTCTAGATTTACCTACTCATCAATCTACAAAAAAAGGAAAAAAAAAAAAGCAAAAATAATATATAAAGCATTAACGTAATAGTGGGATTACAGAAGGAAGTAGAAATTAAGGTCCTAATATTTGGGTAGTAGCTAGATATGTCAAAGATTATTGGGTGCTGCAGAAATTACGAAAATTACCCCAATCACTTAAAAGCACAGGAATCATGGTAAGCAACATCAAAATCCGATTCACACGGGTTAATTCATTCGCATTTTACAGAGCATTGCACTAAAAGTTAGAGATACGAAACCATTTTCTAGCCCATCACATTCCATGGGCTTTTGTATCTATCCCACCTCCAGAAAGAAAATATGCTGGCCATGATATTCCCCTTTTTATTGCATGCTTATCAGTCAGATTAAATACCTTGTAGAAATTTTATTGTTTATAGTTCTAATCTAAACAGCTATAAACTACGTGCTGGATAGAAAACTATACTTGACAAAGAAGACATATTCAAACTCCATGAAAGAAAGAAGAAGGAAGCGCAGATGTTGTTACCTGATGCTGCCTAAAAGCGGCCACTCGAATCAAAAGCGAAACTAAAGCCGACTCCAAGCCTGTCTATAAAACTCGCCTATAGCCTTTCTCCCATTGTTATATGCCATTCCGGCATTCAAGACAAAAACTCGCCTAAGAAAATACTGATAAAACATTTAGGAGCAATAGGAGAAGGAAAGTTATGAAACACACCAAAATCAATGAATAGGATGCTGCACAGACTATCCTCTTATTTCGGCTTTAGTATTATATATAGATAGATATTATAAGAGGATATGAATTTTAGGTGCAAATACTCCACTTTAATATGGGGACTTTAGTGCATGTCTGCAAAAGACGTTTCCTATAGTGAAGACTTTAATATGGGGACTTTAGTGCCACATCTGCAAAAGACGTCCACCATAGTGGAATATTTTTTCTTTTTTCTTTTATTGAAGGCAATACCATAGTGGAATCTCACTCGAACGTTTGACATATTCCTTACGCCAAAATGTCATTTTTAAATTATTATTTTTTTAACTGTGTTAGCAGAAAAAAAGTTCACATCTCGTTCTTGATCAATGGGATATGCATGAGCGTTGATCACTCTAAATACTCCAATTTTAAGGATGAAATCACACTTGTGGCCGCCCATTATCCTACTTTCTAATCCACCAATCAAATGTTTGTTTTTTGGATTCCTGGGCGCCTCCTCTATCACACTTGGGGTGCCCAGGATGCAATATTTCCTGGGCGGGGGGCATATTTCTGGTTGGGGGTTACCCCCTGACCAAGATCTTGGCCACCGCCACCTCAGTGCCACGTTGCAGAGAAAAATCGAAGAGCAAATATTAGAGTTCTTCCTGCTTCAAAAGCTGCACAGATTAGAATGATTTAGCACTGGATTCACGCGGATTGGAGCCGGTTTTTCAAAAGGAACTTATAATGAAGCATCAGCAGCAAAATCCGAATCAGATCAACATAAAATCGAGCTAAGCAGCCCCAAAATCATTACTGAACAGGCCCAAAATTGCTGCTTGAAGAATTGATTTACAGGTAAACAGGTATGCTGGTGTTTTTCAGGAACCTGAGCGATTCCAGAGCCGAATCGGAGCTGCAAGACATGATTTTAGGGTTCTTCAGTTGCTTCATCCTCTGTTAGAAATTTCTGACATGGCAGTTCGTTCTTGGGCGCAGGTGTGATAACCAATTTTCTTTGGCATCTGCAACCCGCCCAAGACATCAAAAAAATAGTTTTGGGCAGCCACTAGTGCTTTAATGCCGCCACGTCTGCAAAAAGCGTCCAATAGTGGAATCTCACTCCATTTTTTTATTTTAACCTAATTCAAACCCACCGTAAGAACCTAACCCTAACTTGAATAAGAGTCGCCAAACCCTAAAAATCTCGCTTCCGATTACCAAGTCCTCGGCAGCTCGGAAGCGAAAATGCCCGCCGGACATGGTGCGAGATCTCGCACCAGGGATCTTTTCTCCAGACCCTTCCGTCACAAAGGTTATATTCCCCTTACCACTTATCTCAGGACCTTCCGGATCGGAGATTATGTCGATATCAAGGTCAATGGTGCCGTCCACAAGGGTATGCCTCACAAGTTCTACCATGGCCGAACTGGTGTAGTCTGGAATGTCACCAAGCGTGCTATTGGCGTTGAGATGAACAAACAGGTGATTTTTCTCTGCGTTTTCTTTTCAGACTTGGGTTTGCTTTTTTACCCATGAATGCTTGCTGTCTTGAAAAGCTGTTACCAAAAATCTTATCTTGTTTTGTATGATTCTTGACAGCTTTTTTGGTCAAGATATATATGCTGCTCAATGCCTGTCGTAAAAGCTTTATATACATTTCTGCAATTAAGATTTGAAGTATTTACGCCTTCGTATCATATTAGGTTTATTCTAAGAGAAAAGGATTTTGTTATTGCTGTCATGTTTCTTATTGCTTCATTTTGCTTATTTCCTGTGTTGGAAAACTATGAAATCCATGTTTATATCTATATCTTTTGCAATTGGGTTTAAACTATTTATGCTTTCTGTTTTAATTTAGGTTGGAAATAGAATTATCAAGAAGAGGATTCATGTTCGCATAGAGCATGCTCAGGCATCTCGTTGCAAGGAAGATTTTTTGAAAAGAGTTAAGCAGAACACTGAACTGAAGAAAATAGCCAAAGAAAAAGGTGAGAGAGTATCCACAAAGAGGCAGCCAGAGGGACCAAGGCCTGGTTTTATTGTTGAAGCTGCTCAACTTGAGACTGTCACGCCTATACCATATGATGTGGTTAATGACCTCAAGGGAGGCTATTAGTATGCATTAATGCCTTGCTCTCGAGTTCAAGAGCAATTTTGTCTGGTAATATACATTGGTTTTGTTTCTGTTTTAATCAGTTTAAGGGTAATGGTAGCATTTTATGTTTTCTTTGGTTTCAGTGGTTTTTTACCCCCTAAGAAATCAGTCTGAATTTAATCTTTACATTTCGTCAAAGTTTGTACATTTATAATAGAAATATTGTTGAAGGCAAGAAGTAAATAGTTTCCTTTTTTATACGTTCTTAGTTATTTAGGAATTGGCTTACGGTAAGACAAGACAAATGTGTGATCCTACCAAAATAGTCTAAGATTGCTGAAAAGTTGTGTGGCGTAGATGTCACATAGATTGTGGAATTACATAAGAAATTTTTTTGGCTTCCCATTCTTATGAAGAAATCCTAAGTTGAGACCTATAAACACCAAGTACCGATCTATTAGTAATATGAAACAACTAGCATCTAAGCGCAATCACATACAATTAGATTGCCATGTGCATCTTTTAGTCAAGCTTTTTAAATACCTAAACACTTGACTTTGATTCCTCGTGTTGGGCTGTCACATATGATTTACATAGATAATTATCTTAATACTTATAAAATAAAATTCAATTAAAGGAAGCAATTGGCATACCCACCAAAACTCATTAAGGAAGCAATTGGCAGACCCAGCAATCGAGGAAGCAATTGGCAGACCCACCATTTGAGGAAGCAATTGGCATACTCACCAAAACTTAATTAAGGAAGACCCACCATTTGAGGAAGCAATTGGCATACCACCAAAACTTAATTAAGGAAGCAATTGGCAGACCCACCATTTGAACCATATTGATAGGAAGTATTATAAGAAATATGTAAAGTCTAACGAATGTATTATAGGAAAAATATATAAAGTCTAATTGCACGCGACATGCAATTGACTTTCAATATTGACTTCCAAGTCATGTAAGAATGCCCCACGAAATTTCTAGATGCTTTATAAGTTTAGTAAGGTACAGAAGCAATTAGTATTCCTTACCATGAGGTATCCAAAGACATGCCATTTTCACAAATTAGCAGATGAAGAAATGGAGCGACTAATCTTCTTAGCAAATCAAAAGTCTCTCTCCTTCACTATCGAAGAGAAGCTTGATGGTGCCAACATTGGAATAAGCTTGGATCAAGAATACCGCTTTCAGATCAATTGCAGATCTCGAACTAGTCATTTCTTGGGTCACCCACAATTTGAAACCCTTCAAATATGGTTAAATAGCAGGAAGCAAAGGTTGTTTTCAATTTTAGGCAATATTCCAAACCAAAGGATAGCTTATGGTGAGTGGCTAATAGCCAAACATGCCATTCATTATACTAAGCTACCCGATTTTTTCCTTCTGTTTGACATTTTTGACATGAAGCATGGAAAGTGGTTATCAAGGAAGAAGTTTAAAGACGAGATCGATAGAGCAAATGAGCTGAAATGCTGCCCTAATGAATCTCAACTCTGTAATGCACCACCAATTTATTTTTGTGGTGAAACAATAAGCCGAAAAAGGCTTATTGACATTGGATTTAATTGTCCTTCTATTTTTTATGATGGACCGGCAGAGGGTATCTACCTTCGTTGGGATGATGAAGAATGGCTTTACAAGGCTGCCAAGATTGTTCGCGATGATTTTCAACAGGTGACCCTTCCTGAGAAGTCTAATGAGTCCACGATCCAATTCATTGAGAATAAATTGAATCCAAAATCCATCTTTTGCAAGTGTCTTTAAGTTAGTGAGCCTTTGTTGGCACTGAAGTATATACGTAGTTGCAAATCACTCCATGCGTAGGAAAGTTTCTTTATGTTTTGACCATGAGATGAAGGTACCCAAGTGTTTCACGCAGCAAGGATTTGCCAATGTAGTTATGAGCATGTGTAGAAAGGGATAAATATTTAACCTTGTAAAGCATGATGATGTAATATATTTGTATTGCATTAATGCATCAAAACTATCATGCCTCCATGTGCATACAATGGTGTATGTGTGGTTTGGAAGCATCTTGCACACTTTCTACTAGTACCCTAATACCTTGCTTGACATGATTGTATTTATAACAAGAAAAGGGTGCGCCCCTTATTGGACTAATTCCTCGGTCGAGGCCTCAGGTTGTAGTTGGATAGCAATTGCTCGGCCTCACCTCAGTTTGGAGTTTGGCACTAATTCCTCGGCACACCAATTCTAAGTATCACCCATGACGAGCTTACTCGCACTTATTGCCGGTTCCTAAGTATCCCATAAGGAGCCTGCTCACATCTACCATCAATTCTGAAGTATCACATATGACCAGCCTACTTACACCATTGTTTATTGTTGCTAAGTTTGAACATGTTAGTCAATTTATTGCTTATTGTTGCTAAGGTTGAACATGTTATCATGCTTGCTACCAATTTTAAAATGTCACCCATGAGGAACTTATTCACATTTACTACTGTCGGTTCCAAAGCATCACCTATGAGGAGTTATCCACATCTACTGCCAATGCCGAGGCTTATTGCC
Organism: Isoetes taiwanensis; assembly: GCA_021234155.1. NCBI lineage: Eukaryota > Viridiplantae > Streptophyta > Lycopodiopsida > Isoetales > Isoetaceae > Isoetes > Isoetes taiwanensis. The sequence continues at coordinate 7,404,314 of JAJEKV010000060.1, forward strand.
AATCTCAAAGTATCACACATGAGGACTTTCATTACACTGCAGGAACCACGGGCTCTGCAAAAGGTTGAGCCACTAATACTTATGAATTTTACCATGTAGGAATACTCTCCCCAAAATGGTCTAAACACTCTGAATCAACTCCCTTATTAGTGGAAGCAAATTTACGAATTAAAAGATCTAATTGGGAGATACAATCAAGGCACATATTTTGTCTTCAATATAGAATGGAACTTATTATCAAAGAGAAGGTGCGTAAAACCACTAGCAGGAAGTTCAATTACAACTCCAATCAAGATAACGTCAACACTAAAGTCAATGCCACAACCAAAGCCTAGAAAACCGATTGCTTCAAGACCAAGATCAGGACCCCAACCTATACCACGGCGGAGACCAACTCCAAAATTCAAAATGTATCATAGGCAGGGTGAGCATGATTTCATTGCTCGTACCTCCAGAATAGATGAATTATAGTCATTTCGTCCAGTGATATGAAACCCTACATTTTAACCCTCAAATTTTCAGTCGCCCTCAAATTTACGCACATCACTAAGAGCTGTCCTCCTCCTTCAATTCCAGGAACAAAACTTCGACTCCACTGCCCCTCCTCATCATCAATCTCTTCTACAAAGGCGATACTCCACTCTACTGACACTGCAATTAGAAACAAAATTGGGAATACCACCTTTTAGTTTGTCTTAGCTCTAAATTTGATCTCAGCCTTTAAAAGATATCTCTCTTGATATCTCCACCATTGGATTGGTATTCGAAAATTCGGCATATATTAGAATTTCCTCTTCCCCATCCCTAGGGTTGCCCTTCAATCAACCCAAAAAGATTCAAAATAGTATCTTCAAAGTGTAAATACATCCTCAACCTTCTCACCCTTTGCTAGAAACAACTTTATATCCCCTAAGCTCACACTCAACCTTCTTATGAATGTGGAATTATGGAGAACAATGATGCTTAAAAAATCATGAGCTAGAGGCCCGGTCAAGAAAATCTGCTACGTTTACGAACATGCTCGGTCTTGTTTATCAGCCCTCGCAAAGTGATGATGTTTTTGGACGTACTTGGATTTTGGAGGCCGAACTTTACTGGAACACGAATTTGTTATCTATAAGCATTTTTGCTGATCCATCAATGCTTTGCCTAATGCCCCAAGGAATTCTTGAAAACTGACGGCTGTAGATCCTTAATGCATGTGAAGCGGAATTCACATATAAGTCACATTCTGGTACATAATTAACGACTCCATGTTAGCTTAAAGTACATCCCTAACAAGCGTTATTTGTTGGAAGCTCATGAATTGGAGGACGTTCAATCTCGTAAGTTAGCCTAGCATTTTGAATATCATCTTAGCGTAGTGCATTTGGAGATTGTGCATAGGAATTATCGATATTATCGATATTGACATGTTCCTCCAAAATGTATCCCGCAGTGGATGGCAATGTTCGATCTGCTAGCGGCAATGGCTATCCTTGACGCAAAAGGCAAGAAAAATATCTCTTCTTATTCCAAAGTTGCTTTGTAATTGCGAAAATCTGAATTGTCTTTTATAATCTGTTTGTTCTATGCTTCATGCCACGTCTTGATCCTCTCACTAAAGGGCACATCAAATTATATGCATGCTTACTGTGGGATTGTGGCAATGCTAAGGTCTTGTGGGAAGGAAAGAGATTGCATGCTTGCATCGTGAAAGACGGATTAGAGGAGAATACTTTGTTAGGTCACCGTCTTATGGAAATGTATAGAAAGTCTGGAAGTGTCCAAGAAGCGAGGGCAGTTTTTAACAGCAGGCCCAAACAGTGTAAAATATTGTGGACTACCATGTTGTCATCATACATTGAGTTTGGGCAATCTGAGGAAGCCCTCCATCTATTCCGTAAGATGGGTATTGAACCAGACAATGTTTGTTTTACCACAATTCTTAGTGCATGTACCAGCCCGGAAGCCTTGGCAGATGGTAAGTTGATTCATTCTGAAATTATTCTGGCTAGGTTGGACTTAGACATTGTAGTGGGAACAGCAGTTGTTAGCATGTATGGAAAGTGTGGGAGCTTGGAAGACTTAGGTATTGTATTTGAAAGAATGCATGAACGAAACACTATAACATGGAATGCTATGATTGGGTATTGCTGTCGCTTAGAGATGGCAATCTATTATTTTCAAAAAATGCTGGCTCAACATGTGAAGCCAAATGCAGTAACTTTTATTATCATGCTATCTGCATGTAAAGGCTCTGCAGCTTTAGCAGAAGGCAAGCTCTTTCATGCATCTATAATTGAAAATGGGATACAGATGGATTCTGGTGGTCTAACTGCGCTCATGAATATGTACCGTCAATGTGGATGTGTTGAAAAGGCACTTCTTATATTTACCAAGATGAGTCATCGGAATCAATTGTCATGGAACACCATCATCGCGGCGTCTATAGAGAATAAACAGAAGAAAGAATCGTTTGTCCTCTATCAAGCAATGCATGGAGACGGAATACTACCAAACAAGATAACTTTTATAAGCATTCTTAATGCTTGTGATGACCCTGAAAGTATTTCAGAAGGCAGGCTAATCCATGCAAATATCCTAACTTATACACTTGAGACAGAGAATCTTGTTGGGACTTCTCTTGTTAACATGTACGGAAAATGCCATAGTGTAGATGAGGCATGTCGGACATTTGATAAAATAAAGCAAAAAAATCTGGTGTCCTGGACAACCATGATTGCAATCTGTTCTCATGGTGGCCTTGGAAAAGACGCCCTCCAACATTTTGACCAAATGAAGGAAGAGGGGATAAAGCCCGATGAAATAAGTTATGTCAGTGTCCTTGATGCATGTGCCTGCTTGGCTGCACTAGCAGATGGCAGGTTGCTGCATACTCTTATTATTGATTCTGGCCTAGAATCAAACATCATTGTGGCCACTGCACTTCTGAATATGTATAGTAAATGTGGGAGTCTGGGAGATGCACATATAATTTTTCATAAGATGAATAAAAGGGATGTTGTCTTGTGGAATGCCATGATCGGTGCATATTCACAACATGACCACGTGGAGGGAGCCCTTCATCTTTTCCAGCAAATGAGACGAGTAGGCATGAAGCCTGACCATGTGACGTTTATTAACATTCTATGTGCATGTGTGCACACAGCTTTAGTAGACATTGGGTTGAGGTACTTCATTTCCATGGGCAATGAGCATGGCATTACACCAACAGCTGAACATTATGGCTGCATTGTTGACCTTCTTGCGCAAGCAGGAATGCTTGATGAAGCTGAGGATACCATAAGCAGAATGGGCATAGAATGTAACTCAGTGATGTGGGTGTCTTTACTAGATGCCTCTAGATTCCATGGAGATCTGGAGCGGGGAAAAAGGGCTGCTGAGAAGGCTATTGAGTTGGATCCAAAACTTTCTGGCGCATATATTGTTTTGTCTAACATTCTTGCAGGAGAAGAATTAGTGAGGCTGAGGGAAATACTAATAGAGGAATTAAGAGTGATAAGGCAATGAGCTGGATTGAAGTTAAGGGCAAGATGCTACATTCTTTTTGGGAGATGGACCACGCAATCAAATGCATGAAATATCTACCATCCTCAGGAAGTTAAGGAGACAGATGGAAGAGGCACAATATATCTTAGACACGGATGTTGTGCTGCATGACATAGAGGAGGAACAAGACCAAGGTCTCATTTGGCTGCACAGTGAGAAGTTGGTATTTATCATATGGCCTCGTGAGCACAACCCATGGGACACCAATACGCATTATAAAGAACCTTAGAACCTGTGGTCATTGCCATGCTTTTCTATAAGTTATATCCAAGGTTTTGGCATGAGATATTGTGTTAAAAGATCTATTCTCTATGCATCAGTTTAAGGATGGCTCATTGGTGATGATTTGGCAATCAAAGGGGGCACATGGCCGCAAGATGGGTATCTTCAGCAGTATATAAGGGGAGATACATGCAGTCATCTTAATTTATTCTTATCAAGCATGTAAGATATAAAGCCTCTAATCTTGTTCCATTATCCTTTCTTTTCTCAAAATTTGTGATGCATGTGGCAGACTTTTTGTTTCTGGATGCACAAACAGGACTTACGCGCAACCGATATCTGCCCCGATGCTGCAAATGAAGCAGTGAAATAAAGTGGGCTAACATAAGTGCCTTGACTTTTTACCATCAGGGACCTCTGGTGTTAGGCGACCATTTATCTGACGTCCAATTCTTCAATCCAGAAGGCCATAAAAGACCTTGGCATGAAGGGAACAAATGAATGGGTCGTTTAAATTGGTTGTACTTCTGAGCAATGCACCTACCAGGGTGGAAATAGTTGCAAGTGAGGGTGCGCTTTATAAATTTTTAGAGTTCTTTGTCTCGAAGACCTTGCATATAAGGATAAAAAGAGGCATGAGACAGCAATCTTTGGATTGTCTGGCAGGTATGTCTTCTCAATAATTAACAGATTAAGAATATGATCAAATTTATTTTAACTTGCAGGTATTACATCTGGTCCCTGTTAATTATGGCTGCCAAACAAGGTATATACCTAAACACCATAATTTAGTGTGCTGAAAATTATGTTGAATATCTTGTATGCACTAGGTCAATATGATGATTATAGTATTAAGCAGGAGCCACCATAGACCGTGAGAGAAGCAAGTGGTATTGCCGGTGAGTGTATTCTATGATCTTAGTCAGTAAAGGCATCAATAACTAGTGTAGTTTTATTAACATGTTGTGTCACTTGTCAATAAATCTACTAGCCTATGTCCTTCCAACATACCAATCTGTAGGTGACATTGAGCTTTTTTCTTGTTGAGATTATGAGCTAAATTATGGCTAAGCAATGGGCACCTTGGACATGTGATATCTGTTGAAAGATCTCTGAAGCTGTAGGTCGAGGGCCACGTGGATTGGTCTATGAGTGTCCGGGAAATAGTCAGACCTGGGGAGGAGCCTCGCACACCAAGAGGATTAGCATAAGCTAATGGATACAGTGTACACTGTAGGCGTCCAAGGGGACGTGGCATTAAATGGTATTCTAGCCTTTATCCCACTGCATTTTTGCCAAAAGGTAATGTTACAAAGCTGGACGTGTTATTGAGGTCGTGACTCCCAATAAATACGGCCTTGGCCATCTCAGATACAGCTAGGTGAGTAGATATATATATGAGGAGGCATCCAAGGAGGGGATATATCGGTCAGCACACCACCTAAGACTTCTCTCACACTAGCTCCATGCTTGGTGGTTAACACCTTTGATTCGAAGGTTGGATGGCAAGTTCCACACTTTTTCTTGCAATATCACAGATTCTACAAGTTGTTTATAGCAGTGGTGCTTACACTCGTTATGACGGCAAGATGATGTACCAAGCTTGATGACGAGAAGCCTGTGATAGATGTAGGTCGATGGTCACATGGAAGCAAGTTTTGGATCCATGGATGGGGTGTGGGTGTTGTCTTGGGGTCGTTGATAGATGGGCTCGCTGTGTTGGGGTCATGGCATGGTTGTTTCAAGGAGGAGCGATTGACATTGATCTGGATTGGGTTTGCAAGCAGAGTAAACAAAGAATTGGGATTTAAAAAAAATAAAAGAAAGTGCTTCATAAGGGTCGAAACAATGCTTTTTTAGTATCGTTCTTTGAAAGCTGAGGTTTTTAATAATGGGTTGGTTGGAGCTGCTGGGCATTCCAATATCGGGCATTTTATGAGGGCAATTGTTTCTTACACCCTGGGCTATTATGGGTATGAGCTAAATAACATAGAAGTAACAAGCATTCTGGATATGTGATCTGTGTAGACAGATCACGGACCTAATGAGTAGGTTGATGGCCTTGTTTGGTCTAGCCATGTGGGGTGCCTTGCGCCCTAGGAGACATTAGCTAGACTAATGGACAATGTAGACTGGCATGATTCAGGTGTATGTCTTTGACAGGCATGGTATTAGGATGTATTTGTCCTGATACACCATATGTATTGGGAGTTATGATTCCAATCATAAGCTAACCTTTATACATCCTCTGGCCAATAGATGAAGGGATGTATGCAGAAAGGTAAGATAAAATGGGCCATTGGCTCCTTGCCAAAGATGTAGCAGAGATCCAAGTATTTGTTATGCAATTTCTTCCAAATATAATGAAACAAACTTCTATGTGTTTATATCGTGCATGGAGGTTGAAAAGAGCACTAGAGTGGAATGTTTAGCTCGATCAGACTTAGACTCTGATTATCAGAAAAGAGGAGGCATAATCATGAAAGTATTGCTTTCTATGTTGCGGACTAGAGTGTCAAGTACTCCAAGTTGGTTGACAAAGTGACTTCAGACAACATGCATTCAGTGATTGGACTTCTGGTTTGTCCGTAAGGCAATCCTTCACCTTTGACATACACCACCTTGGTATTTCACTTTGGGATGGAAGTTCCCCTGCTATGGTAATTGGCAACCGGCAGACATTCTAGGCAGGATTAGAAGTTAGGAACTCCAAATAAGGTAGAAGGAAACTCAGATAATGACTTCCTGATTGACATGATTCTCAGATGGTACATTAAAGAAATTATCCAGCACCAGGCTCTCATTACACTCTGAAGTATGGGATGTACCTTCTAGAATTGAACGCCAGGACTAACTATTATTTTCTTCATAGCCAGCTTGTAAAAGTCGCATGCCTGAACCACGGTATAAAGAAAAATAAATCTGTGACATCTCTAATTCAGCTTAGAAACTGTAACACCTCTGATTCAGCTTAGAAAGATGCAATAGAGGTCAAGGATGTTAGACATTGAAACTCTATGGTGTATACAATTAACGTGTGCCCAAGTAAGGCCTCGAGTGACATCTCTCCTCTAAGTGTTGCCATGGGGCATTGTTAACACTGCTGCATCAATACTATGGCTGCATCAATACTGAATATGGTTGATGGTTTACTACATTTGGTTGCATTTCTTGGAGACATCTATAGTATTTGCCATAGAATATTATCAAGGAAAATATCCAGGCAAGAGGCAAGTTGCAAGTTGCAAGGGAAGGGAGGGGGATCAAGAGGCAAGTCGCAAGGAAGGGAGGGGGATCATTCAAATTAAGGAGCCACTAGTTCTAGAAGAAATTTGAATTGAGAAGAGCTTGAAGAAATCATTAATGGCTCATAGCTATCTATTAGGGAAAGTAGAAGTGGACTTAGCTGAGCAGTGGGCTCATTTGAAGGGATATTAGATGTACCAAGATTACATGGACAAAGAAGAATCATCTAGTTATTTGTTCTTAACTAAGACTGCTCAACGCCACGAGACTCTTTCTAGGGACAGCTTACCGTCATGGTGTGATGCTAATGGCTACTTTTGTGTAGAGGAAATGAAGACTAAATCTGTCTTGGCTTTAGGAGACACAGAATTTACTTTCATTTCTGGTACACAAAAATAGCCACTAGCATCACGCCATGACGGCAAGCTGTTCCTTGAAAGAGCCTCGTGGCTTTGAACAATTTTAATTGAAAAGAAATTGAACAAACAACTATTACTTTCATTTCTGGTACACAAAAATAGCCACTAGCATCACGCCATCCTTGAAAGAGCCTCGTGGCTTTGAACAATTTTAATTGAAAAGAAATTGAACAAACAACTAATTGATTCTTCTTTGTTCATGTACTTTTGGTACATTCAACATCCCTCTAGATGAGAACACAGTTCCTAATGGATAGCTATGAGCAATTATAGTTTCTTCAAGCCCTTCTCAATTCAAATTTCTTGTAGTTTTTTTAACTACATAAGTCCTTAATTTAAACGATCCCATACCCCCTTATAAACAAATCTACTCTAATTTAAGTGTTATTTATTTATTTTTTCTTGTTAACTCTAAGTTTTCTAGACTCGTTTTTTACTAGATATAAAATATCTTGGATGTAAATATCTCTTAATTGTTATTGCCCATCATTGAAATTGTAATAATTATAGACACATCTCATATTACTAGTTAGGTTCGTTACATTATACCCACATTTAGAAAATCCATGTGAAGTCTGGATACAAACGAGTGTGTCTACCCAAGTCACATTTTCTCTTGGACATTCCTTTCCATTGTACAAGATAGCATTTTATTTCTCGATTCCTCGACACTCGACTTTCTTGCCTTAAAATATGTGTTGGCATAATAGTCAATTGTTGTTCTACAACCTCTAAATTATCTGGGCGTAGGATATGACGATCCCTTGGAATGTATTTATGTATTTTCTTAGATTACTCACATGGAACACACCATAGACCTTAACATTCTTTGATAACTTCAATTTATAAGCCCTCAATCCAATTCGCTTGACAATCTTAAAAGGTCCTGCAATTCTTGGAGCGAGTTTTGCGGCCTTAGGAAACCTAAAAAATTCCTTGTTTAGGATTATTGTGCAGAAATACCACGTCACTTTCTTTTGGCTGTTTTGGTTGGCATATTATTTTTGTCTATTTTGAACCTTACGCAAATTCTCTCAACTTATTTCCAATTGATCTTCTAGGTCTTGACTTATTCTATTAGCAGCTTCTACTTATACGCGTGGATCTCTCCAATTAACTGAAAATCTACCTTTCTCTTCATGCATTGCTTAAAAAGGACTCATTCTCAAAGAATCTTGAAAAATATTATTGTAGGCAAGCTCTACTAATGGAAGATATATGTCCCAATTACATTTTAAGCATGTCTTCAACAACTTGATTAACTCTTTCAACTTGACCATCATTCTCAAGATGAAATGAGTACCTCATACACAATCAAGTTGGAAAGTTTTTGGAACAAACCTCGCCAAAAATTGACCCCTGAGCTTGCTATCCCTATCTAAATGATGGTGCTAGGCATTCTATGCAATCAAAATATTTATTTCACAAATATTTGAACCACATCAGGAGCAATAGCTATCCTTAATTGGCATGAAGTGTGCTTGCTTCGTCAACCTATTGACTACCACATAGATAGCATCATAGCCACAACTAGTGCTGGCAATCCTACAATAAAGTCCATTCCATTAAAATCCCATTTCCTAACTGGCACATCTAGTGGTTTAGTGCTTGCAAGCAGGTCTCAGTCTGTTGCCTTTAACCTTTTGACATTGGAAACACTTAACCACATAATCTTGAGTTTGATGCTTCATTTCGAGCCAAAAGAATTGTTGATGAATCTTACTTGAAGTCTTATTAGTTCCAGGATGTTCTGCTATTGGACTATCATGCACATCATAACATCCTTATGTTGGGCTATATATATTTTACCATTTTCATATAGAACTCCATTTTGCAACTGATAATACTCAATTGTCTCTCCTTCCTGTATTGCTGCAATGATCGACCCAAAATATTTGTCCTTAATCAATTTTGAGCTTACTATCTCTTGCCATGAACAACCCACTGATCAAAGCACAAAAGCGGCTTTCTAGATAGAGCATCCGCAACAACATAACCTTTTTTTTGATGATAATCAATTGTGAATCATATTCTTGCAGTAATCACATCAAACATCGCAGACGATTATTCAAATGTGGCAGATGCATAAAATATTTTAGGCGTAATTCCATTAAACATTGTGACTTATTATTGTGCCTTATTATTCAAATGTGGCTGGTGGATAAAATATTTCTGATTAGCATGACCAGACTTCAAAACATAAGGTTTGCCAAGCAAAAGTGTCACCAGATCCTTAATGCATGGACGTTTGCGAACATTTCCAATCATGCTTAGGATAACCATTTTTAGTTGGATTAAGTTTCTTAGATTCATAAGCACAAACTACATCAAAACTCCTCCAATTGCAACCTTTGATGCACCAGTCACGACTTGGAAAAAATAATTATATATAGACACTTTAACCACGGGCTCTACTCTAGTTTCATAATTTGCATCCCATACAAGTTCTTTATTTTTAAGAGAATTCTTTATCAAACAACTCATTAATACGAGGCAAAGCATATCTATTCTTAACAGTATAGTCAATACACAATTTCAGGGTACTGCCTTTCTTTTTTACAAGTAATACATGTGCTTCAAACAGTAAAGTGCTTGGCTGGATAAACCTTTGATCTATCAATTCTAGGGCATGAAATCGGTAAGGAGGTGTAGAAGTAGGAGCAGATCTAGGATCAATTGTACCAATTGTACTTCACGATGAATGCTCTAACTGCTCTAACTGGAGATAACTCTCTCAATTTTTAAGGAAAAACATCTTGAAATTCTTCTAACAAGCCTCTTACTTCACTAGATTTTTCTAAGTTAGTCACAGTGCCTACAAAATCCATTCCTCAAACACCCTTTTGATTGCCTATAACTAAGCGATTCAACTCTTCAATTTTCAAAGATGTTCTCAAGCATATACTCCATCCCAGTTCTATCATGGCAAACAACTAACCCAGAAAAACTAACCCAGGCAGAGGTCATATCTCCTACTTGAAGCTCTAATTGAGGCACAACTGCATGAGATTATCTAATCTTTTCATCAGCCATTTCAACTTTCTTTGCTCTTCGCTTCCTAGTTTCAAGACACAAATTTTCAACCATTGTAACAAAAGAAAATTATGTGTACTGCCATAATCAATAAAAAATACAACTTGTCTATCACAAACAGTACCTAGCGTCTGAATTACTCCAGTTTGAGGGTTTGTATTACCTCCTTCAATATAACCTACATAAACATTGGAGCTTCAACAACTTTCTCTACAGTACAACTTGAGCATGTGCAAGTTCCCTCCTTACATTGTTATGATTTTGACCCCTCTCTTGAATATAAACCGCTGCTATGTTGTCGTCATTAGTGGCCGCTGCAACTTTAGGATTAGAATGATTATTAGGAGCGTGCAATCCCTCATATGATGTTTTTTTTTTTTTGTGACACAGCCATACGGTGATGAATAGCAACACGAAGACTTGGAACCGCAAATTCAAATGACATTACTGCTTCAATCCCATAAGTCAATTGGAAAGGTGTATGTCCAGTAATGGTTTTATATGTGGTTTGGTAGGCCAATAATACAGCAGACAACTTTAATTCCCAATCATTTCTTTTAGAGTCATATACTTTCTTCAAGATTGTAACCAGAATTTTGTTTGTGGACTCCGCCAGTCCGTTTGCTCGAGGGCTCGAGGGTAATAGGGGGTGGATTTACAATGAACAATCAGGAAATCCCATGTGAGTATTTCAATTGTGGAATTAATAAAATGAATGCCCCTATCACTTACGAGCTCAATGGGACATCCAAATCTAGTAATGATCTGTTGGTACAAAACTTTTGCTACACTTGTAGCTGTATTATCTTTTAGAGCTCTCGCCTCTGCCCATTTTGTATGGTAATCAGTAATAACCAATATATCTGGAGGGTTTACTAACCCGACAAAGTCCATACCCCATTTTTCAAAAGGACCTAAGGGCAATATTGGATTAAGTGGCATATAATGCTTGTCACTAGGTCGCCCTACTCTTTGACACACGTCACAAGTCGTGGCCTCATGATGAGCGTCTTTGAATAAAGTTGGCCACTAGAATCCTGCATGTAAAATCTTTTTCGCTGTTAAGTCAGCAGCAAAATGACCGCCTGCCACACCCTCATGAGCTTCTCTGAGTATTGTGGCCGTTTCATGTGGAAGCACACATCGTCTAAGATATGATCTTTTCCTTTTTTTATACAATTGACCTGATATGAGGCAATAAGGTGTAGCTTTTCTAAGAAATACTTTTCTTTGAGCTATGCTTAGTTCTCCTGAAAGTGTTCCAGTACTTAGGTATTCAGCAATGCCAGAATACCACGGAGGAATCGCATTAACCCTGAAGACATTAGCATCGGGCAAGTCATCTTTAATGTCTGTTGGAGATTCCCCGTTAGGTAGTCTAGAAAGATGATCAGGCACCGTATGAGCTGTGCCAGATTTACGCACAATTTTAAAATTGTATTCCTGGAGAATTAGTAACCACCGATGAATTCTGCCTGTGATACAAGGTTTGTTTACCAAATACAATAGTGCTTGATGATCAACATAAAAGGTAAACGTATTACCTAAAAGATAATGGCGAAATTTTTGAACTGCGTAAACCATAGCTAAGCCCTCTCTTTTTGTTGTGGTATAGTTGCATTCAGCATGATTTAATTGCTTACTAGCATAATATATGGGCTGGTCTCTTTTAGATTCATCTTGTTATTTTAGGACAGCACCAACAACGGTTTTAGAAGCATCAGTGTGTACATGAAATTCTTTATCCCAATCCGAAGTGATTGAAATAGGAGCTTCAACTAAAAGCCGCTTTAATTAATCAAAATAATCTTGACAAAGAACTGTCCACTTAAAATCTTTCTTTGGACTAGTTAATTCGTTAAGTGGTGTTACTATTTTGGAAATTTTATCACCAAAATGCTTGTAGTAATTGGCGACATCCCCAAGAAACGCCGTAATTGAGTTGTGTCCTTAGGTGGAGGCATGTCCAATATAACTTTGACTTTATTTGGATCGGTTAGGAGTCCATCTTTACACACAATATGCCCTAACAAAATTCCACGAGAAACTAAAAATTTACATTTCTCTGGATTAAGAGAAACTCCATATTGGCGACATCTTTAGAAATATTTTTCTAGATAGCTTAGATGATCGTTAATGGAACTGAATACGGTAAAATCATCTAAGAATATTTCTATAAAGTTTCTAATATATCCAGCAAATACACTTAACATAACTCTCTGAAACACCGCAGGTGCATTTGTCAAACCAAATGGCATGACTTTATAAGCAAAGGTACCAAACTGAGTGATGAAGGTGGTTTTATACTGATCTTTTGGATGGATTTTAATTTGGTTGTATCCTGAAAACCCATCCATAAAACTGTAACATTCATGCCAAGCCACATGTTCTAGAACTTGATCCGTGAACGCCAAGGGAAAATGATCTTTTTCAGTCACTTCATTCAACTTTCTAAAATCCACACAAACTCGTACAACTACAATGGGGGAAACCCAATCACAAGTTTCAACCTCATAGATAAAATCAACTTTAATCAACTTATGTATCTCCTCTTTTACTTTTTCGGCAAATTTAGGAGTCATTCTATACGCTCGTTGATATACTGGTTTAGCTTGAGGCATTAAGGGTATCTGTAAATGGCACACATCGGGACTCATAGCCCTCCTCATAACTCCAGGTGAATATATCTTTATATTGTGTTAATAAATTGATAGCAGCTGTTCTGATCTGCATAGGTAAGTATTTTCCAAGCACTACTATTATCTTTTGTTCATTTGTTCCCAAATTGATTTCCTCAGTTTCAGGTTCTCCCATATGTGGGATCAAGGTTCCTTCCTGAAAGTGATGTGCTTGTTTAGGATTTACATCAATAGAACCACGATTGAGTTCCGTGAATTCTTTAGGATATTCTCGACTTTCTTTAATGGGTTCCAACATGAAACAATTTTCATATTCTTTACATGCGGAAATACTATAGAATTCCTCCTCCTCTTCTATTTCATCGATTATCCCTTCATTCTCGTCCTCACTATCAGAAAAGTTTATCTCATCATCCAAAATAGTAATGTTGCCTGAAGGCAAATGTACTTTTATTGTTTTACCACTTTTAGTCAATCTCAAAGTATTGTCCGACCAGTCATGCATTACTTTAGCTTCTTGCAGCCATGGTCTTCCAAGGAGAATTTGATAATCATTAGAGCGCTTCTGTGTATCCAACACGACAAAGTCTTGTTGGAAGTCAACCTCCTATTGAAAAAGCTACAGCTTTAAGTATTCTCAATGGCTCCAGTTTACGTTGATCGGCCATTTTAACGTCAAAGTGTGCTTTATCTATTTTACCGAGTTTGAGTTTAAGTCTCAAATCATTTGTAATAATATTGACTCCAGCACCTTCATCAACGGGTGCCTTTGTTATCGTGTGACCTTTCATTTCAACAGCAAGCACTGGATTCTGCTTGTCGGTCTGGTCTGTATGATAAGTGGTGAACATTTCTCGTATTTGACACAATTCTTGAGGTATTCCCAACATGGAAAAATATTTAGTCATGTTGGGATAGTACGTATTCACCGCGGCATGCTGATCCGCGTTTACTAGCGATTCCAACTTCATGTTCTCGAGTTGCAGAGAACAATCCGGACTCTTTCCGGCAATCTTTCCGGATTCGCTCCGCCTTGCAGCCTTGCTTCCTATTGTAATTGCCATTGTAGCACGTGTGTAGCCCAGCCCATAAGGGCCATGCCAACATGACTAAATATTTTTCCATGTTGGGAATACCTCAAGAATTGTGTCAAATACGAGAAATGTTCACCACTTATCATACAGACCAGACCGACAAGCAGAATCCAGTGCTTGCTGTTGAAATTAAAGGTCACACGATAACAAGGGCACCCGTTGATGGGGTGCTGGAGTCAATTATTACAAATGATTTGAGACGTAAACTCAAACTCGGTAAAATGGATAAAGCACACTTTGACGTTAAAATGGCTGATCAACGTAAAGTGGAGCCATTGGGAATACTTAAAGCTGTAGCTTTTTCAATAGGAGGTCTTGACTTCCAACAAGACTTTGTCGTGTTGGATACACAGGGGCGCTCTAATGATTATCAAATTCTCCTTGGAAGGCCATGGATGCGAGAAGCTAAAGTAATGCATGACTGGTCGGACAATACTTTGAGATTGACTAAAAGTGGTAAAACAACAAAGGTACATTTGCCTTCAGGCAACGTTACTATTTTGGATGATGAGATAACCTTTTCTGATAGTGAGGACGAGGATGAAGGGATAATCGATGAAATGGAAGGGGAGGAGGAATTCTATAGCATTTCCGCATGTACATGTTGGAACCCGTTAAAGAAAGTCAAGAATATTTTAAAGAATTCACGGAACTCAATCGTGGTTCTAGTGATGTAAATCCTAAACAAGCACATCACTTTCAGGAAGGAATCTTGATCCCACATATGGGAGAACTTGAAACTGAGGAAATCAATTTGGGAACAAATGAACAAAAGAAAATAGTAGTGCTTGGAAAATACTTACCTATGCAGATCAGAACAGCTGCTATCAATTTATTAACACAATATAAAGATATATTTGCCTGGAGTTATGAGGATCTTAGGGGTGTGAGGGCCCTTAATGCCTCAAGCTAAACCAGTATATCAACGAGCGTATAGAATGAATCCTAAATTTGCCGAAAAGGTAGAAGAGGAGATACATAAGTTGATAAAATCTGATTTTATTTATGAGGTTGAAACTTGTGATTGGGTTTCCCCCATTGTAGTTGTACGCAAGAAAGATAAAGAAAAGATACGAGTTTGTGTGGATTTTAGAAAGTTGAATGAAGTGACTGAAAAAGATTATTTTTCCTTGTCGTTCACGGATCAAGTTCTAGAACATGTGGTTTGGCATGAATGTTACAGTTTTATGGATGGGTTTCCAGGATACAACTAAATTAAAATCCATCCAAAAGATCAGTATAAAACCACCTTCATCACTCAGTTTGGTACCTTTGCTTATAAAGTCATGCCATTTGTTTTGACAAATGAACCTGCGGTGTTTCAGAGAGTTATGTTAAGGGTATTTGCTAGATATATTGGAAACGTTATGGAAATATTCTTAGATAATTTTACCGTATTCAGCTCCATTAACGATCATCTAAGCTATCTGGAAAAATGTTTCTAAAGATGTCGCCAATATGGAGTTTCTCTTAATCCAAAAAAAATGTAAATTTCTAGTTTCTCATGGAATTTTGTTAGGGTATATTGGGTGTAAAGATGGACTCTAGCCGATCCAAATAAAGTCAAAGTTATATTGGACATGCCTCCACCTAAGGACATAACTCAATTAAGGCATTTCTTGGGGAAAGTAAATTACTACAAGCGTTTTGGTGATAAAATTTCCGAAATAGCAATACCACTTAACGAATTAACTAGTCCAAAGAAAGATTTTAAGTGGACAGATTTTTGTCAAGATTCTTTTGATCAATTAAAGCGGCTTCTAGCTGAAGCTCCTATTTCAATCACTCCGGATTGGGATAAAGAATTTCACGTACATACTGATACTTCTAAAACCGTTGTTAATGCTATCCTAACACAACAAGGTGAATCTAAAAGAGACCAGCCCATATATTATGCTAGTAAGCAATTAAATCATGCTGAACGCAACTATACCACAACAGAAAGAGAGGCTTAGCTATCGTTTATTCGCCATTATCTTTTAGGTAATACGATTACCTTTTATGTTGATCACCAAGCACTGTTATATTTGGTAAACAAGCCTTGTATCACAGGCAGAATTCATCGGTGGTTACTAATTCTCCAGGAATACAATTTTAAAATTGTGCTTAAACCTGGCACAGCTCATACGGTGCCTGATCATCTTTCTAGACTACCTAACGGGGAATCTCCAACAGGCATTAAAGATGACTTGCCCGATGCTAATGTCTTCAGGGTTAATGCGATTCCTCCGTGGTATTCTGGCATTGCTGTATACCTAAGCACTGGAACGTTTTCAGGAGAACTAAGTACAACTCAAAGAAAAGAATTTCTTAGAAAAGCTACACCTTATTGCCGCATATCAGGTCAATTGTATAAAAAGGAAAAAAATCATATCTTACGACGATGTGTGCTTCCACATGAAACTGCCACAATACTCAGAGAAGCTCATGAGGGCGTGGCGGGCGGTCATTTTGCTGCTGACTTAACAGCGAAAAAAATTTTACATGCAGGATTCTGGTGGCCAACTTTATTCAAAGACGCTCGTCATGAGGCCATGACTTGTGTAGGGGGGACCTAGTGACAAGCATTAGTGACAAGCATTATATGCCACTTAACCCAATATTGCCCTTAGGTCTTTTTGAAAAATGGAGTATGAACTTTGTCGGGCCAGTAAACCCTCTAGTAGTGCGAACTAAGGTTCAATATATATTGGTTATTACTGATTACCATACAAAATGGGCAGAGGCGAGAGCTCTAAAAGATAATACAGCTACAAGTGTAGCAAAAGTTTTGTACCAACAGATCATTACTAGATTTGGATGTCCCATTGAGCTCGTAAGTGATAGAGGCATTCATTTTATTAATTCCACAATTGAAATACTCACACGGGATTTCTTGATTGTTCATCGTAAATCCACCCCCTATTACCCTCGAGCTAACGGACTGGCGGAGTCCATAAACAAAATTCTGGTTACAATCTTGAAGAAAATATGTGACTCCAAAAGAAATGATTTGGAATTAAAGTTGCCTGCTGTATTATGGGCCTACCGAACCACATATAAAACCATTATTGGATATACACCTTTCCAATTGACTTATGGGATTGAAGCAGTAATGCCATTTGAATTTGCGGTTCCAAGTCTTCGAGCTGCTATTCATCACCGTATGGCTGATCTTCCTTCCATTGAGCAACGGTTGTTTCAAATAGAATGTCTTGATGAAAGGGCACAACAAGTATCTAAAGATAGACGGAAGGCATGGATAGATCGTCAGCAAAAATTTCAAGATTTCACAAATGGTATATAAACAACACCCAGGGAAACTTAACACTAGAGTTGTCCACTGGACCATTTGCAGTCCATGGACTAAAATTGGTCCATCATACCTTTGCCACTTAAACCCATATATCTAGAGATGAACTTCTCCATTTTGCAATCTACCACCATCTTTTGAATCTTCACTTGATTCTTTATGATCTACAAAAATTTCATGACCAATGGATTCACCCATATCTTGTGGTGATTGTCCAAACCTCATACAATTTAGCAGTTTTCGTACTAGTCCAGAACTGCATTCTTCATGTTTTCTAGCACAAAGGAGCCCAAACCTTACTAAAATCAAAAGCAAATGATTTTTAATGATAAAACGTATTAATTTGCATGTTCCCAAGTTTTTTCATTATTATATGACATTATATGAAGTCCCCATACCCAATTTTGCTCAAAAGGGTTGTTTGAGGGTATGAATTATTTCTCTCTTACTATTACAAGTTTTGGCCAAATTCTTGTGGCCATAAGTTGTTGACTCTAAGAGCTATAATCCGATGTTTTTTTGAAGCATTCATAAGTTATAATGATTTCAATGTTGACTAAAGAATCTCTTATATAAAATTCAGGACAAAAATAAATCTACAATGATTTAATAAAACTCGTATATCATTTTTAGAAGAGCAACTAAAGATGCACGTTATGCATTACATTTATATCTACGTAGATTATAATTTTATCAACCTATATCTAGTAGCTAATCATGCATTCTCTACATTTGGTTGTGTTTGTGACTACATGGTATTGGAGTTTAGTATGTTAATTGTACATATAAATTCATCTTTTAGGGAATGCTATATTTTTAATGAATGCAAGCCTTCATTGGCAACATAGATCTCAAATTTCATGTCAAAATGACATAGTAGTTGCAAGATTGAAATATAAATATCCATAGACCATTAATGGTCAATACTTAAAACTTGTCATAATTTGAATTATTTAATCAAGATAACACTCTTTTTCAACTCACATATGATAATACATGTGCATTGAGGTTCTTGATATCATATGTTGCAAAAAACACAAAGAAATCTACTTCTCTCTTGCTATCATAAACTTACTACTGTGTTTGCTTCCAGAAGTATTGTAGGTTAAGTATGATAATAATGCATGTAGATGATCTTTCATGATATGAGCTATATTTTTTTATGGATGCAAGCTTTCCTTGGTAATATAGATCTCTAATTTCATGTTAAAATAATTTATTATATGCAAGAGTTGAATACAAATGGCCATTGACAATTTATGGTCCATAATTACACAAATTGCTATCTAATATCATCTCTCTAAATATTATAAATAACCATCTATACAATGATAATGATGAATTCTTATCTTCGATAGCATAAGGGATGAGTAGCAATCCTCATAGATTCAATTTGCTTATGCCTCAAGATTACACCTAATGAGGCAATTTCACAACCAACTAATATTATCAATCAGAGTACTATGCATGTGTCTTATGTTCTGAAATTGAGATCAATATGGATTAAGATGGTGATACTCTTGGTTTTATAATGGGCCTAAGCCATTTGGACCAGTAACGGTCACAACATGGCAGATTATCTTTACTTTTTTATAATAATACACTTTAACAGTATTCCTTTCTTATTGCATTCGTATTGCAACTTGTTATGTTTTAAAAATATAACTTTTGAAGGTCACAACTCAAAGTATACGCTTCAAAATTCATGAAAGACATAATTTAGCAAATAATTTGAAGTTGATGCTAAAATGCTTAATCCAAACAACAAAATATGTGTATGATATTTTTAATGAATAGAGTAACTCATGAACTACTCATTTCCAAAAATTCACATTGCAATCGATTAACATGAGGATGTTCTTTAATTTTAAACAAACTGTGGACTAATAATGGTCTCAGGACAGAAATCTTTCTTGATTTTTTTAGAACAAGTGCTATCCTCATTTTGTGTGCTTGTTTTTTTGCATTTGTCTCATATTGTTATAAGCTTTCATATTATAATTTTTTGAAGAACGAACTTGAACCTCTAGTGAGAAGTCACTTGCCTCCTCTTTGCCTTTTAGTTTATCTCCCTTTCCTTCATCTTCGTCTGAATCCTCATCTCGCTGCACTTACGGCCTCCTTCCCTTCGTAGCTATGCGAGTTAGGGAAATATACTGAGTAGTTGCACATCCAAATCTCACTTTTCTATCTTGGAAGATCCACTATATCGATGTCATCTCCTTCCCAATTCAAGTCCAAAGAGTTCTTATGTTTAACATCCTGAAGCACCTCTATAAGGGCTTGCCTCCTGCTTAAACCCTAGAGTGATACCATGATTTCTTACATCCACTCCATAAGCAGCACCATCATGTTCTTTTGGGGGGCTTTTATCTCTTAAAGGATACGAGAAACGTGTTGGCACCATCTATATTACCAGTTATATATGTATTATTATTTGTATTACTATCTTTTTGAATATTGTGATGTTTTCTTTTTTGTCCAAATATATCAATACATGAGATATTTTTTAATATCTTGATATCTATGAATCAGTTTTATATTGTCAAGTATGGTCAAATCTGTAAACACACGTCTAATTGGTAAAAGTTATATTTCATCTTCTTGTTCCCAAAAAATTTATCTATGTACTTAAAATGTTTTTGGGCCCTTAGTAGTCATTATCTCTGCTTGTCTAGTATCATCATTACTGCAAAGGTTTTTCCCTTGAAAACCTTTCGAGGCAGGGGTTTTTTATCCTAGTAGTAATGCTTGTACTAGCCCATTGTATGGGTCCCATGACCTATTGGTCTCCATGGACGTTAAAAAATTTATTCTATTCTATTCTATTCTATTCTATTCTTTTACGATGGCTGGCTAGGTTCAATGCAAACCGCTTCCTTGGCTAGGGTTTGTGATAGAAACGAAGAGGGCTTATCAAAATGTTTGCATTCAAATCAGACGGAGCTTGGAGATGGGGTAAACACTGGGGTACGAATTGGAGACGGTGCAGGGTGTAGGTCTATAAATTAGGCTGTAAATTTTCTTATGTTGTGTGTTTCTTGCTGATGGGTTCTTGCTTGGTTTTTTATGTTTTTTGCTTCTTAAACTATTTGCTCTAATCCACCCTCTTCTCTGCAAACTGCTTTCTTAAATGGTTTCTTATTCTTAAACGAATGGCATTGGGAGCATGAGCCATGAATTTTAGAAGCTTTGATTTTTTGCTCCGCTTTTCCTCCAAAATCCCGAGCTTGAGGTTTTCTCCTTGCTTTGTTATTTCAGGTTGCTTAAAAATTGCCTTCTTGGTTTCTGAGATCATCTGGTGATTAGGAGGGCAATCGCCTATATGTGCTCGGGCAACGTTAAATATGCCATGATGCAATTTGTTACCTTGAAGATTGCAGGATAAAAAGTTTTATCTTCGCTATTGGGATTGTCTGTTCCGAGGGCTTGGACATCAGATGTAAAGTTTATGCCAGTAGACAGTTCAAAATTCTTCATGAAATAATAAAGCTAGATGAATTAATCTGCATTTTGTCTTCCATTCCGATACCCTGTGTTAAAATGCATGAAGAATATGTATCAAATTTGGTTCTATACTAAAGATATGGATGCCATACTGGTTTTAAAGTACGGATCTAGATATTATAATGGATCATTGGCATAGTTAATTTTCTATTTATCTGCATGCTAATGTAGCCTTAAGCACTTTCAATAATGTTATAATCATAAATTCGGTTTAAGCTCAAGAATATCGCGAGGTTTGACAATAGTTATCCAAATATTTTTCTCTGAGGTACTTTTCTTAGCTTAAACTGTGTTGCTATTCCTCATCCTACATGTGCTTAAACTATACTTGGAGGGATTAAACTATTTACTTGCTAAGATGAATACATTTTAAGGCTAAGTTGAATCTTAAATAAGGAAATTTAGTTACAACAGAATAGTGAGAATTGACAAGAAGAGCTAATTGAAACATCACCGATCATCCTGATTTAGCCTAGAACATCGATTTTTTCTTAGCTTATAGATTCGACCAAATTAGCTTGATCCTTTAGTATAAAGGGTTGTATAGAGACGTATCATTTGGTTGTAAGTCTAACTACTCCAAATCCATGATAATAGAATCATGTATCCAATATTGGTAAGGCCTATGAAACTATAAATGGAAAATATCTAAAAACACTACCTTTGTTGAAGGTATAACAGGTACCAAGTTCGAGTTTCCAAAGATGATGCAATGGTATCTGAGGGTCAAGCTCTGTATAGAGGAGGCCAAGATAACTAAGGACAAAGGAATATAACCCAAAATGTTCCAAATATTTATAATTAATCATCCTCACTTGATCAAAGGTCCGAAATTAGCATGGTCAGATGCCACAAATTCAAACCATATGCTTGCAAAAGCAGAACATGTAAATATCATCATTAAATACCTTGGAATGGATTTCAGTATATTTCTTTAAGATTGTATACTTTTCACTGATCATACAATATTATCTGAATTTGACAAAATGCCTGCAGTATTGCCAATCTTAAACTTTATTCACTACTTCAAAACCTAACAAAATAAACCGAGAAAAACAACATAAGAATAAGAATGCGATAACATTTACCCCCAAAATGTTGGACGTTTACATACAAAGGAATCAGGCCCAAATAAACCGGAAAGAAAAAACATAAGAATAAGAATGCAATAACATTTACCACAAAAAGCTAGAGCTTTACATACAATGGAATTAGGCCCAAAATAAGTTTTGTAAGAACTTAATCAACTATGAAAGAAGAAGTACTGGAACAACCACATAGAAATCAATTACTCAATGAAAAACTGCATGGTCCAGAGATAAAAAAACTTAAATTTACGTAACAGCGTGTGTCGTATGTGTCGATTTGAACTTATTTATACATTATTAATTGTTTGTGGTGTTGATGCAGGGCATCATCTCGAGGCACACATACACTCTATATTTAAGGTGGTTTACATTTAAACTATGAATGCATAACCAGAAATATTTTGATTACTTTGAAATAAATATTCCAACTAATGAATCTTAGCATTCAACTTGACTCAAATGCACCACTTTAACAAAAACATGAATTGCTGAACTTTAGTACACAAAGTTAAGTGAACTTTAACTTGGAATACAAGATTAAATGAAACAAAGTAACTGAAGTCGTTGCCTGCTACACCTACTGATTACTACAATGTTGATCGAGTTGTTAAAGAGAATGATAGAAGGGTTTATCCTACCAAATTTTTGAATGTGCAAACTCCGAATGGGATGCCTCCATATCAATTGACATTGAAGTTTGGTATAATTATCATGTTACTGAAGTTTGTTTCTACACATAAGGGACTCTACAATGACACCTGCCTCATTATACATACATCAGAAAGACATGTTATAGATGTTAAGATTGTCACTCGAAAGAATATTAGAGAGAGTGTTCATATTTCAAATTCCTTTGGTGCCTAATAATGTAGAATTCCCATTCCTGTTTGAGCGCATGCAATTTCCATTGCGTCCAGCTTATGGTATGACAATCAACAAGTTCTAGCGCCAAACAATGCAAATGGTTGGCTAGTATTTGCCAAACCTGGTATTCAATCATAGATGACTCTACGTTGTAGCACTCTTGAGAGCTTATGGAATCCAAGACATAAAGGTAATCATTCTATCAAAGAATGGAAATGCTTCCGCAGATGTTGAAAAATCGAAATATACAACAAATATTGTATATGGAGAAATCCTCTAAGTGTGAGTCTAATACTTAAAACTCCCTGCCAATTTCTCTTTGTTCTCATTGACTTTTTCTACTTTCTTTCCTCTCTTTGTCTTACATACTTACTTACTTCTTACTCCATGTAGATGATGCATATTTTGGTCCCATGGTATGTCTTTGGTGACCATGTCGCCAAATGTCTAAAGGGTGACAAGAATTATCACGTTTAGTGTTACTTTATCATGCACGCTCTCAGGTCATGGTATAATTGGAAACATGCCGAATCTATTCAAGGACTCTTTTTTAGGAATCGCCATTAGCTACCTCAATCATTCTTTGATGGATATTGAATTTGAAATTTTTAAGTTATGTATGTTAAATGTTATGTGATGAGCATTTTAAGCTTTAAATAATAGTGACTCCTTCTTGCAATTATTGACTCTAAAAGGCTTCTTGCACTAAATTAGCCATTTGGATGCATTTGACCCCAACTTAAATATGCATGTTCCTTCACATGATATTGTTTGTTCCTTATGAATTGTACTTTAACTTTGTTATCATTTTGTAAAAAAAGCATAACGAATCAGTAGTGATTCATGTACTAAATAGTGCTCAATATTTGAAAGTTAAATAGTCGCACTTTAACTGGGGACCAAGAAAGTTTTGACAACACTAGAATTTCATGTTATATACATTTTAGCCAAGTGGGAAGATAATTATAGGGCTTTATTCTATCAAATTTTGCCAAGAAAAATTGTTCATAGTTTAGTAGAAAAACATTCAGGGCTCTTAAAATTTACCCTGGTATTTAACTATTCTAATGGTAGCATAAGTTTTGGGTCTGTCTTCCCAAGTCCCCATCCCCCATCCATCACCCCCCCCCAAAAGCCAACAACAAATATTCCTTATAAAGCATTGTTTTCTTTACTAAAAAATTGATCTTTTATATGCAAAATTAATACATTGATGATACTATCATTAGATAATTCCAACTATAAAAATAATTATAGAAGCAAATAATGTCCATTCTTGCAAGTATCAACCCGTGCTGCTGTTGTCAGAAGTTACACATATGAACGTTAAAATGTCGATTAAAAACACATGTCAGGACATTAGCGCAGCAATGTCAGACACATGTTTACTAGTGCTATTGAACTTATAACTTACATTAGTAGCATATATTTGGCATGTACTTGACTGATGAACATATTACTTGAAATGAACGTATCAATAAAAACCATGCTTGCTAACTTTTTGTGATAAAGCATCTAGGACCAAGGGTTTAACTTCTCATAGAGGATAAAATAAATCGATATTATATAATAAGAAAAATCTAGTAGTGGCTTTAAATCTAATGAATCAATCTAGCATTGGAACATGAGTGTAATTTGGACTTCTAATCAACTAGTTAGGAGCGTGAAAACCTAATTTTAGTAGGGTTCTGGACCCCTACAAAAAAAACCTAATTTTAAACTACTCAGAGTATAAAAATACTAGAAACCCTAGCCAAAATGACTAAATTATAAGTGCTTTTTTGTTCAAATACACCACTAGATATCCACCATTGGAAGAAAAGAATGCAGCATAACTATTGTAAACGAGTTGTTCAAATTCACCACTAGAAATTATGGTGCAAATTGCACAATGACAAGTTATACATGGAATCAAACTTCCAAAAACATTGGTATTGATCTAAACTATTCAAAATAATGACAATAAGAAAATCATCTGCAATAGGCATTAACACTAAACATGTTTCGCCTTCTTCGAAATTTTGGGGCGAGAGTTTCCAGATGCTTTTCAAGGAAAATGGGTATTTCTAAGAAAAGTTATGGCCACTCTACAAATTAGCATCACACTACGAAAGGTTTCTTTTTGAAGTTTAGTTTCAAAAATTTGTTTATCCTAATTTATTGCTGAGACTTTCTCTTGGATTTTTTTCGTCTGGAAAATCACGTTTTGATTGTCTGGCTAATTTTGTCAAACATGAATATCGGGATGAATTCGTGCAAACTTTTTAACAAAACGTTTTGATTAAAAATCTGGTGCAGGAAGTGTTGGTTTGCTACAGTGCAAATTGTCTAAGCAAGCCACCTTGGGGACCAAGGCACAGATCGCCCACGCGTCGTCCTTCACAGTTGCAGACACATGAGTGCGTGCGGCAATTTTGCATCAGAGTAGGCAATTGAAGGGAACCAACATGTATGTTGACCAAGATCTTACTCCGATGCAAGAGGAGTCCCGCCGACAAGAGTTGGCTCAAGTCAGGGACGTCCACCGTCGAGGGGGCGCTGCAGGATTGGTTTGAGGCAAGCTTCGCATTTTTAGGCCGGCACCTGCTGAGGTCACCGATGCAATGCGTCAAGCTGCTGCAGCACCCAGAGGCCCTTTTGCTACCACTACAGGACCTGCCCCTCCTGCTGCCGCTCCTATTGCTACCACCACGGCATTTGCCGCAAGCTCCTCCACTACCCCTGCTGCACCTCCTGCTCCCGCTACTCCAACTGTTCCAACAACTTCTACTCAGGCACCACACACCGCCTCCCCGGCAAAAATGCCAAGATCATCGTGCATCTATATCAAATGCTAGCAAATAGGAACTGTGCCTCTATATGGTATCTTGGAACTGTCGGGGCTTCCCTTGGCAGAAAAGGGAGAGTCTCAACTTTATTGCACCAAATATGGATCTCATTTTCCTCATGGAAACATGAGAACATGTAGGGCACAGGCTGCCGGACCTCCCACCCTTATCTCACAGATTTCTTGGTGTTCAACGAAAGTGCGTGAAAGCGGGGGCTTTTTTTTTTTTTGGGGGGGGTTGCTACTATCGCGCAACCTTGGTGCGGTCCGGTCTCAGACAAAACAAACAGACATGCGGTCGCTACTTGTGGGTACACGTGCAACATGACAGTGGCAACATCCTCTTTGTAGCACACCATGCTACTTTCCACATGCCAAGAGCAACTTCTATAACACTCATTCGGGTGTGGATAGATTGGAGCCCTATGTCAATTTATATGATGACATATAAAGCAAAGACAAACAAGCTAGGCAAGGTCATGTTGCTTGAGACTTTAATGCACGCACAAGAGCCGAGCATATCCCGAAATTTAAGCCCCTGGCATAGGACATTTTGCAGTTGAACCCTGCGGAGGTGGCTTAGTCAAGGATATCAGATGACAACCATATTTCACGCAATGGCAGATAGTTGTTGTTGCTGCGTAGTATCTTTGACCTGGTTATTTGTAATGGGTTGGCACAATGGCCATCTTCCAGCCGCTGCACTTGTAGACAGGAGAGCCAAGGGGGCGGCTCCAGTGTGGTGGATTGCGTGCTGGCAGAGGAACAGGATCTGCACCTGGTTACCCATTTTTGCATTGGAACAAACACCCGGGACGAGGAAGTGGACTCAACCACCAGCCCCTTTTCTTGCATGTAAATTGGCAGGCTCCCCATGCATCCATTCCTCAACACCCTGTGTGCCCCGGGTTATGCCCTCGATTACGATCGTGCGTAGATACTATGCCCTGATGCTTGAGCATGACCCGAGGGACTAATCAGCAGAGCTCCCCACACTTCGAAAACAATCATCCAGTGACTCACTTGCTTCCGATAGCCACCGAAGATGCTTTGGGAGAGGCCACTCAAGGAGGACCTCGTGCACTACCACCTTCCCCACAACGGATGGTTCGATGATGAGTGTCGGAGATTAAACGCAGACTGAAACTCATCTCACCTTTTGCCCACAAGCCATCGATCCAATCTTGCTCCTTCCTCAAGAACAAGAAAGCCAGATACCTTTCAGAGCACCAGCAATAGATGTTCGGTCTCCTGGATCGGCATCCCAAGACATTCAAGAAAGATATTGAGCAAGGGTCATGCAGTCCACGAGGAATATCACCTCAAGCAATGGGTACATTACTTGCAACAACTTTACGATCCGCCCGGGGGGCAATCGTGCCTCCACAGATAGGCCTGGCACTGGTCATCATAGAGGGGAATGTCATCATGGGCCTGCAACACATAGCTAATGGGAAGGCAACAAATTTAGATGGCATGCAGGCAAAACTTCTGAAGTGGGCTGGGCTTCCAATGGTGCCTGTCCTCATGACACTATTCAATAAAGCATTGCAAGAAAGCTTCCCTCTGCAGTGGACCACTAGTAGAGTTGTGCCCATATACAAGGCAGGTGACCTTCAATGCCCAGCCAATTATCGCACTATTATGGTCACCTCTCTTGCAAAACTGCTATGTGCATCCTTGAGCCCTTTAGCCTAACGATATGGGCAAAAGAGGCAGAGGTGTATGCTCTGACACAGGCATGCTTCCGGCCCAGTCATTCCACCATTGACCATATCTTCACTTTGCACACGCTGGTTGAGGATAGCAGGAATCGCCGGCAAAACCTGTATTGTTGTTTCCTAGATTTCGCAAAATCTTTTGACACAGTGCCCCCGGGACAAGTTGTGGGACAGATTGCCGCAGCTAGAGACCCCTTTTGACTTGTAAAACGCAATATACAGGCTATATGAGGCATGCTCAGGACGTCTCACATCATCATGACAGCGGTAGTCGATGAGGTATTGAGTACGCCGTGGTTGCCCCTCTCCCCCACACTCTTTGGCCTATACATTGATCAGCTAGAAGACTGGCTTTCTGAGCACGGAGGTGCGGGCGCCCATCTCATGCACCACATAATCCGGCAACTCATATATGCTGACGATGTAGACCTTCTGGCCTATACTTCAGAGGATATGCAATGTCACCTGGATGCTCTTGACACTTTTTGCTAATTCACTGGCATGCGAGTTAACTTGCCCAAAACTAGGGTGCTGCTAGTTTCGTCATTCCATCAGCCAAGGCTTCCGGCATTCACTTACTAGGGTGGGGGGTGGCCCGACCTACAAGTATTTGGAGATCGAGTTCTCTACTACCACCCACTGGGATGCTACCATCAAATTGCGTGTCACGGCGAGTTGGAAAGCACTATATGCCATGCAGAGCAACAGCCATAAGGCAGAGTTGTATGCCTAGGGCCACCAGTCACACCTGTTTAGGGCCTTGGTAGAGCCGGTTCTCCTGTACGGGGCAGAGGTGTGGGGTCCGTGATATCTATCACCACCGAATGATCTCGAGAAGGTGCGTAAAGCCTTCTTGGCATGAGCCCTTGGGGTAAAGTCCACGCCCATACGGATCCTACCCAGAGACATGTTTTCTTACCCCTTCAAAGGGTCATTTGATTGAACGCCATTATTTACTTCCGTAAGGTGGTTGCTATGGGTGATACACATTTTTCCAACCTTGCTTTGGCCGTCAGAAGTAATGGGTCCCCAACGCCAAAGCCCGATGGAAGGACAAGCAAGCTCGGGTTCTCACGCTGGGATGTACAGTAAACAAAAGCGCATGTGGTACGGACAAAGAAGGATCACAATGCACTAAAGCTATACCTAGATGCTAGTTTCCTTCGCAAGCTCTGGGATGCAGATGCTCTGACACAGGTTAAGATGGCACACTATCAACAGCAAGTCAATCCTATGCTTATGAGAGGCCCGCACCAGTACTTGTGCACCCATTTGCCCATGAAGAAGCGCAGACTTATAGCTTCCATTCGCAGTATTTGGAGATCGAATTCTCTACTACCACCCACTGGATGCGGCCATCAGGTTGGTTGTCATGGCGGATTGGAAAGCACTATATGCCATGCAGAGCAACAGCCACAAGGCAGAGTTGTATGCCTAGGGCCACCAGTCACACCTGTTTAGAGCCTTGGTAGAGCCAGTACTCCTGTACGGGACAGAGGTGTGGGGTCCGGTGATATCTATCACCACCTGGAATGATCTCGAGAAGATGCAGAAAGCCTCTTGGCATGAGCCCTTGGGGTAAAGTCCACAGTTCCATACTAGATCCTACTCCAGGAGACAGGTTTTCTACCCCTTCAAAGGGCTGCATTGGAACGCCATATTATTTACTTCCAGAAGGTGGTTGCTATGGGTGATACACGTTTGCCCAGCCTTGCTTTGTTTGTAGCAATGGGTCCCCAATGCCTCAAAGCCTGCTGGAAGGACAAGCAAGCTCAGTGGTTCGCACGTGGGATGTACAGGCAAACAAGTGCGTATAGGTACGGACAAAGAAGGATCACAATGCACTAAAGCTATACCTAGATGCTAGTTTCCTTCGCAATCTCTAGGATGCAGATACTCTGACACACGTTAAGATGGCACACTATCAGTAGCAAGTCAATCCTATGCTTATGAGAGGCCCGTACCAGTACTTGTGCACCCATTTGCCATGAAAAAGTGCAGACTTATAGCTTCCATTCGCACGGGTGCACATCATCTCTGCATTGAGACAGGGCATTGGCTCGGGAAGCACGGGAGGATAGGCTTTGTCAGTGTTGCCACCAGGGCGCCATTGAAGATGAATATCATGCCTTCCAGATCTGCCCAGCGTTTGCCCATATCCGAGCGCGGTATATTTAGTTAGTTGTGTCTGACCAGCCGCTTCATGTGTTATTGAATAGTGAGCTTGTTGGGGTCATACCTCCAGGAGGTTATAGAACACGGACAATATTGAATTGTCCCATTTTGACAACGACGAATACATGTGTACATGATTGTTCATGGTCCGAGGACCTCGCGAATCGCTAGGAATCCCTTCCGAAGGTACATATATTTCTATTTTGATTACATAATTAGTTTGAGTGTACTTAGATGTAGTTAGTTTCCATCATGTACATAACTGTATTAACATTTGATTTGGCGTGGTTTTGTCTTTACTGTAAAGAGGAAATGTATTTGCTTCTGTACTTTACATTTACATGTGCCATGAAGTGCTTTTTCGAATTCCTTTACAGGTGTATTAATAGAGTGTATTGCATTGATCATTTTGCATTTACATGTGATCGTAAATGCATATGAATTTGGTATTTGACTTTTCCTTTACATTCAATGCTTTAATGATGTATTTGATATGGTGTATTGATAAAATATTTTGTTCAAATGCATTTGAATTTAGTATTTGGTTTTCCTTTACATTGTGATAGCTATGTACACTAATGTACTTCTATTTTGTCGTTACATTATCGCCAGAAAAGTTTGCCCGTAGTAAAAACCTACTTGCATGTAATTAACATTTGTTCTGCTTTTGATTTGCATCCCATTGTTTTTTCTTCAGATTTTGCTTCTATCTACTCTACATCTCCCCTGATTCTGAATCAAGTGTTTACATTTCTTATTGACACCCAATTGTGTCAATGCGTACATGGGTAGTATCAAGAAAGGAAGAAGTAAAACTGCAGTAAAACTAAACAATTCATGTTTAGATGCACTATGCTTAAGTTCAATATATAGCAAAATCTCATGTTGTAGGTGAAAAGAAGAATGTTATTGGGAAGGGGTTGCATTTACCATTCTCGCACATCCCAATTGCTTTAACACGGCACAAAAAGATCTTTGCTTTGCTATCGATGTTGGAAGTCCATCCACATCTACATCACCTTTGAGAATTGCAACAACTCATAAGCAATCGGTCACGGATTTGGAGACAGAGGGGTATGTGGAAGGTAGGGTGATTACATTCTGATTACATTAAGATGCATCTGTTATAGTTAGAGTTCACTAATGTTCAATATTTTGCGCCAGAGAGGTTGTTTTCCAAAAAGAGATCCCACCTCTGAAGCCCGAAGCCGCTATTATTGGAGCAACAAGTCGAAAGCCCGTAAAGTAATTCTCTCCTTTTCGTGGTTTCTATTTTTTTTTTTTTTTTTGTATTTTGAAACTTACATTGGCGTGTTTACTGATAAAATTACATCAAAGATGTTGGTGACGACATTGAAAATCCAAATTCCGTTGTTGAAGTTCAAGTTGAGGAAAAGGCTTGTTCTTTGGCAAGCGTGTTTCTTTTTTTTGTCTTGCTTTCAAAACATTAGAATGAAGCACTTTCTTGTCTTCGAGACTTCTTTTATCGATTCAAAGGAGCTAGATGATGTTGAAGAAGCCTTGGAGATTGCAGCCAAGGCAACGACTAAATTTATGGTCAAAGCTGATGCCAAAGCAATGGAAAAAGAGAGTGCAAACGTAGCATGGACATCCGGCGCAAAAGCGGTAATTGCTAGCTTACATTGACTTACTTATACTTCAAAGCTTATTATATTTTACTTTCGCTTTTGCAAGGTCTAACCACATCGGAAATGAGATTGGAAGGTATCAATTTATGCTTTATTGTCATGGATCAATTGTTTAATATGACACTAACATCTTGGATCCGACAACGAAATGATGACAAGGATAAACTTATGGAATTCACGCCATTCAAGAACTGTCCGCCGAAATGAAAGTGGTTGCATCCGAGATAGCAATTTTATGTGCAACTAACTCTAAAATGAGTAGCCGCTTAGTGGATCTTTATGGCGTAATAACCCAGTTTGTAAATGAAATGTATTTGTTGCTATTCCTTGTCTCTAATGTTAATCTTA
The DNA here is from genome assembly GCA_021234155.1 of Isoetes taiwanensis. Taxonomy (NCBI): domain Eukaryota; kingdom Viridiplantae; phylum Streptophyta; class Lycopodiopsida; order Isoetales; family Isoetaceae; genus Isoetes; species Isoetes taiwanensis. Next base: position 7,435,990 of record JAJEKV010000060.1, read on the forward strand.
ATCTAATCCAAAGCTTGTATGAGACATTGCCTTCGAAAGTGGAAGAGCAAAATCTTTTTATCCCGCTACAACTATATAAGGTTTAGAGAAGCTACCGTGACAAAAGAAAGGGGTGAATCAGGTGAAGGATCACCGAATGTCATTGAAATAGTGAAATCGGGGATGAAGGGATTGTGGTAGCTAAATGCCATCATATCCTTGCACCTATCCTTGAGAATGACCATTTTGTCTTTGTTTTACGCCGCACCATCTGATTCCAAGATCCGAGAATTCCGCCTTGAATCCTCTTACGAGGTTATCGATTTAACGAGAAAGCAATCAAAGGGTATGTAATACTTTAAGTTGTTGCTTTGCTTTTCTTTGCTAATTCGGTCCGCTAAATTTAGTGATATGTAGGCCGCATAACACACAAATGTTAACCACATCGATCGGTCAAGTATCTAGAGGCGTCGATTTCATGAAGAGAAATAATGTTAATCGGATTCGGCAAGTAGAGGTGCCACAAAGAGTCCGATTTAATATCATGTGGGTTGTATGTGATGGGATTTATGCACAAATATGTTGAAGCTCTTGTCTCCGGTAGAGATATGGAAGTAAGTTGTATGCCTTCCCTTGTATGTACCGCATCTCATGTTCCTTTAAATATTTCTAACCTTTATTTATGGATGTCACAGATTACATCTAAATGGTTCTCTCATGAATACATGTCCGACGACAATTTCTAATAGATGCTTTGGTCATGCATTGTGATGCCAATCCAGAAAGAACGATCGGCCCGGCCCTCCTCGATTTACGAGCTGATCATGAGTCCAGTATCTGATTTTGCAAGATGAACTATGTAACAAAGGCTTATATATATCTTTTGTTCACATTTGTGTTCACATTTCCTATCATAAGGAATGTGTGTAAATGACACTATGATGAATAGTATACTACTTGATAGTATACTTTATGACTATGTAAGTTTTTTTTTTTTTTTTGAAGAAAAAGATTTTTGATTTAAAGAAGCCTTGTACCCTTTTGGTCAATCAAAACCTGATTACTTGATTGTTTAAATGATATATTTTGTGACCTTGTACCACATCCACACCCCCACCATTCACCACCACCACCACCACACTCCACCACACCACACCACAATCCACAACACCACACCACACCACACCACACCACCACCACAACACCACACCCACCACCACCACACCCCACCACACCACATCATACCACCACACACCACTACACACACCACCACCACCACCCCCACCACCACACCCCACCACCACACCCACACCACCACCACATTCCACCCACCCACACCACACCGCTCCACACTCCACCATTTTGGTGGTGGTGGAATGTGGTGGTGGTGTGTGGTGGGAAGTAAGTGAATGGTGGTCTCATAATGGGAATATGCAGTTCGTGCCGTGAATATGATAGTTGGTGTATGGTCTATGGTGTATGGTGTGTGGTGTGTGGGTAAAATATTGAATAATTGTGGTGTGTGGTGGGATGTGCTAGCTCGTGAATATGATAGTTGGTGTATGGTCTATGGTGTATGGTGTGTGGTGAATGGTGTGGTGTGTGTGTGGGGGGGTGGTGGTGAATGGTGTGGTGTGTGGGTGGGATGTGCTGGCCTCGGTGAATATGATAGTGTGGGGGCATGGTATGGTGCATGGTTTGGTGTGGTATACACACCCTAACGCTTTAGTGTTCATTTCATGCGAGATGGTATTGTTCAAGAGGTTTACGGACCAACATCCGAAATTTTTGGCGGTCTTGGATGCTTCAAGATGCATTTAAAGAAAAATACTCAACATATTTTCCTATTGGGCTGCTTTGGTTACCATATTTTGTTAGTGTCTGCATCATAAATTACACGACCTTGAAATTCCTTGTTGGCTTTAATGTTTGTTTTGGTATACTATTTCAGTAATTGTACTTTGCATTTTATAATTAATGACAAAAACATTAACTTGAGTTGCACCAAAAACTTGAGTTGCAAACTAAGTACCAAACATGTTTCTTATATCTATATAGAAAATGATAGAAATAGTTGATTAACTAAAAGAACAAAGTGGAAACTTCGAGAGAAACGGTTAAAGCAAAAAAAATAGTCACAATAAAATGTGAGAGAAGAGGAGTTCTCATTAATGAAAAGCTTTACAAAAAATGGAGTCACAAGGACTATTGCAAAACAAGTTCAGTATTTAATTAAAAAGCTTTACAAAGAATAGTCACCGTGACTATTACCAAAAAATTGAAACCGGGGATTACAAAAACAAGGCTTGATCTTGGGCCATCTTCAAATCTATATGAAGGTCGCCCTCCATGGCATACATCTTCATTTCGAGGAGTCGCCCGTCGAGGTAAGCCTCATGCACCCACTTCGATCACCCGAATGAAGCCGGCCAGCCTGATGATCCATGATGAGCTTCTCCACCTCGGTGGAGTGAACTTCCCCCCCGATCAAACGGGTGGCCTCCGGAGGAAGACCGCCTGATTCTCCGGAGGGAAGAGGGAGGACCGACTTTGGTCATGAGGAGCGAAGCACAATGGCGGGGATAGTGTTCCCTGGGAGTGTGGTCTTGAACTTGGCCATGGCGAAGTGAAGGAGATGGACCGGAATGGGGAAGGAGTGAAGGAGATGGGCGGAATAGACGATGGGGGACGGAATGGGCCGGAATGAAGGCTACGAGGGGCAGAATTTTGGGAATAAAAGGGATGTTTGCATGCATACGATTTTGTTTTGGGAATTAGGCGGGAAGAGGAAAGGGATGTATCCATGCATACGATTTCACACCTCGGGAGCCGATCCACCCACCTCAATATTTTTGCAAATGTAAAATATATAGGTTGAACCATATTATGAGACCAATTGCTTGGTATGCAGTTAGCACAACCCTAACACAAAGTTAGCAATATCCACATGCATATATCACAAAAATGGATGTATATATAAATAGGGTTTCTTTGCTTCATTGATAAGTGTGGATAGAGATTAGATGTTGAAAAGTTATGGCTCACCGGCTTGTAATCTTGATTCACAGGCCCGACATGTCATAACCGGCCCAAGATGTAATCCTAGTCTACCCTTTTTAGTAATGGGCTCAAATATCCCACATGCATTCAATGTTCCACATGTTACCAAATCAACAATTGCCAAATCAACAAATGCCAAATGAATGGATTATGTTAAGGCATATTGTGTACCTATGCATATTGTGTTTGGTAAAACGTGAGTCAACAATATAGAGATAACAAGGAATATTCTTATTACCTTGAAAGGAATATTCCTTTTTGCATTGAAAGGAATATTCCTTAAGCCTAGTTATCGGGAATATTCCTTATTACCTTCAAAGGAATATTCTTTAGTTTGTTTAAGTGCACCCATAGTTACAAGGAATATTCCTATTACCTTGAAAGGAATATTCCTTTTGCATTGAAAGGAATATTCCTTAGTGTTGGTTATCAAGAATATTCCTTATTACCTTCAAAGGAATATTCTTTAGTTTGTTTAAGTGCACCCATAGTTACAAGGAATATTCCTTTATTACATTGAAAAAGGAATATTCCTCATTGAGTATAGCCCCTTTCATTTGAGCTAGGCTTGTGGGATATATGCCAAGATCAACCATTGGCCAATTGGGTCGGAAAAAGAGGACAAGTGGGAAAGATTTTGAGAAAAGGATGTTGAACAAATCATTGGCACAAATCATTGGTTAAGGAACAAATCATTGGCATGGTACGAGCCATATCGGGGTAAAATGAGGGAGAAGGGAATAGACAGGGATAAAAATTCCTTTTTTACCCGGTGACCGGTTGATTCCGATGGCGGGAGGAGATCGAACGACTAGATCACATCCATATCCCCAATTCAAATGCAAACTCACCCGCGCACCTGGATTGTTGAGGAGATCAATTAATTGTGAAAACCAATTGAACAAAAATCAAACGGAGAGAGCCAATCCGAGTTCGGAGGTACTCCTATTCTTAAAACATGCTTTTGTTCCTAATCTAACAATTTGCTTATGATGTTCTGCCACAGATGCACAGAGGAGACTTAACAATGTTGGAAGCATGGATCGAGCTATGGGTGTAGAGGCGGACAAGGGGATGAGGAATCCCAATTATCTAAAGCGTAAACTAGAGAGTATTCTCATTCAACTTAAACAGAAGTTGTGCATGCAAAAGCAATCAACAAAGTCTTTGAAAAGGGCTGAGGTTTGGAGATTCAATAGCCTCAAACCATACTTTACCAATCTCTATCATAAATGGCAATAGAAGCGAAGCACATGTCTTGCTTACATTGACTTCACCAACTTCCAAACAAATTATCGACGGACACTTCTCACAATTTTCGAATAGGACCATTGTTTGATCTCACACTGCCAGGACCTTCCGGATGAATCTTGAGTCTTGAATCTTGAATCTTGAGACCTTCGGCCATGCTGTTTTTTACAACTTACACTAAGTATAACAATCTTGGAACTATATAAAACAATATATTAATGTTTGTGTTTTAACCCGGTTCACATTCCGGATTACATTCATTTTGCAAGTCCATGCCTTAGTGCATAGAAAAGTTACTTCAACAACAGGTTAACGACATTCTGAGATCTACAATCTCCGCAAATTTCAAAAAATATTTCATGCCAATAGTTAGTCGGGTTCATATGCATAAGATGTACCTTTAAACTTATGTTTGACTGGCTCCAATGGAAATCTCACCCCAATTCTTATTTCAGGGATGGACAAGAACTTTCTTTCCTTGAATAAGCCCAGATACTTTTGATGGCAAACTGTGAATCAATTCAAAGTAGTTACCACTATAACTTCATTACCACAATAAAATTCATTTCCATAGTCATCCTTGGTGTCTTCTTTCAGGGCATGTTTCACTTACACCGGATAAAATAATAAGGGACCCTTTCATAATTGTCCGGGGGATGTGAATGATGCAAAATAATCTCCAACTCGCACCTTTATCTCATCCACATTGTCCACGCCATTTGCCCACAAGTCCTCCCGCCTGCGCACCCATCTTCTTCAACATTGTCCCTGCTTGTAGGTTCTAGTTTTTTCAACTCCCACCTGCCACATGATCAAAAGATTCTCACAAGCACCAATCAAAATTGATGCATGCCCCTACAAAAAACATGAAAAGAGATCTACACATTAACTTTGTTGGATCATTTGATCTATGGATGATATAATGCACGAAGAGATTGCACCCCTTTCACTTTGGGAGCACATCAAATCTTTGGGGAATCGGTCAATGTCGGATTACCTTCTAAAATACCCTTTCCACATGAAATTTTCTCTTCAAGAACCTCACATGCGGTTTAGATTTTTTATCACTTTTCCATCCTTTTCTTTGTTACGCCTGAGCCATAGTTTAGCTATGGCTCCTTCTCCGCTGTATGTGTGCCCTTCCCATGTCCCGAGCCAAAGAAATTCCAGTGCATTTTGATCTTATGCTCTTGATGATACCTAGTTACATGATAGAAAGCTCTTCTCGACTTGAATTGATCTGCATAACCACGCCGGATCAAACTAAGTGGTATTTCATATGGCCCGACCATTTTCTTTCAGCCAATTGAGGTGCATCTTGAATGCTTTTTGTACAAAGTGAGTATCGTGGTTTTGTCATCCCTAAAATAAAGAAGTGCACACATTTCCTCATTTTACCCTCAGACCTTGAACATCGTGGATGTGGACCAATATGCCGATTTGTTCATTGTACCAATGTTGTGCTTGAATCTCATTGAATGGCTTCAAAGTATAATTCTCAGAAATCAACAACCGATATCTGGTATCATCATGAAGACTCTTCATGGATTCCTTGAATTGTTTTTGCTCGCCAATGTGCCACAAAGTTATGATATACAAACTTCAACATATGATCAAACATGTTATCCAACATATTACACCGGAGCTGCCTTTCTTGTCAATTAAGCTTTAGTCTTCGTTGAAGTTCCTTTCTTAGGGCTCATTAACGTAACCATAGACTTGCCAATCAAGCGTTTGATCAATGTTGCTCCTTGTATTCTCTTGGACACAACTCAATTAATTGTTTCCCACAATTTCCACAATCACGATTTTGATACATTGTAGCTTATGCCACTTTCGTTGCCTCGCTGCTCACACACATACCATAAGCTCTCCAAATGTGCTAACATTATCAAATGTCTTGTTCTTGGTTTGACATATTCCGAAGATGAGCTTAGGGGATCTTTACACCACAATTGAACAATTTTCATGGAGTCTTGACCTCATCAAATTAAATGCCTCCTTGTGCAGTCGATTGCTCATGTTTACGCAACAACATGTGTTTCTTTCCTTTAGCTTTCTAATGCAAGAAGATTTTAAGTATTCAAATTGCCTAAGCCCAATCCGAACCTCACGATCCATCCACAAAAATTGGAATAATTGAAATGTCAAAATTACATGAAATAAATTAACCACCTCATTACATTACATTACATTACATACAAATCTTTTACATATTCAAGACCCTAAACTCCCACACATACATGTACATTCCTCGACATGAATTTTATTTCATTTACTATGAAGTCACATAATTTTTGACAATTAATACATCTCACACACTAATTTCTTCTTAGTTAATTCTTACCACATCTACAATACATCCGTAATATACATGTAAACAAATATACATCTAGAATATACATAAACAAATATATATACATGCGTGTTGCCATGAAATAATTTGACATTTCCATGTAGAATAACTAGGGCGCAATTGAGATCTACATTACATTCAAAAGTAAAGAAATCGGGTTAAAACTTTACATCGGTGTTACAAAATAAAAGACATCTTTTAATCGCTAAAAAGTAAAGAAATCTACAAACTTTACATGATTGTTTACAAAATAATAAATATCTTTATTAAAACGAGATGCAATTACAAAATAATGATGCATTAGACTGTAATGTCAATATATTGAATTGGTTGTGTCCTCTTCTTTCTGACATCTCTAATTTTTGTGAAACCTTTGAGTTATCTAACCAAAACCGAAGCAAACATATCCTTTATAGCCTCATCGTATCGATTTGTTCTTGGATTTTGACCTCACTAATGCCTACGTATTTGTTCCACCTAGTATTCTTTTCCTTCTCTCCATTGCTAGTTTCATATTTCTAGGATGTATTTTGGCTTAATTTAGGCGCTAGTGAAGTCTTACGTAATTCTCCTTCCTCTCCAACCACCATAGATAGTCACAGTATCACTTTGGCAAGAAGTCCCCTTGCTTATTTGCATTTTTGGCGTCTTGGAGGCCCTCCTTTAAATTCTTTTACAGACTGTTTTCCACGATAGCCTCTTGAGGCCTTCCAATGACCGCTCAAATAGGAAGGTGGTAATCTTTTGTCTAGTAATAATCTTCTTGCAAATATATACTTTGTCGCTTTGGAGTCAAATTAGATACCTCATTCATTATGAGATTTATGGCCAGATTCACCTTTCTTCTAATTGGCTTTGTCACGTATCCACCCCTGAAAACCTTAATGTTCGATTTTCTTTGTCTCATTGTAATTAGCTATCGAAAAACTCATCAACGAGGAGGATTGAAATCAACAGATCTTGACCTCGAAGTGCTTGCATGAGAGTCCAATCCTTCTTCCATAGTTTCTTCTTCAACTGGGTGCTTTAAGACATCGATCCATTACTGAAAGGGATACAACATCCTGCACAAAAAATCGGATTATTAACCGATTTGTATTCTTGCTTGAAGGGGATTTGTATTCTTTGCTGAAGGAAAGGGATTTCAATTTCTTCAAGATACATTTGTTTCTTGAAATGCATTGATTTAGGAGCAGCTATAATCGATTCAGTTCGGGCCAAGTTTTAGTTGAGGTAGAATCAAGACCATGTTTGATCGATTGAGGAAAGTTCAAAATACCGTGCGCCAAAGTTTTTGCAAGTAGATTTTTTTATTGATATGTGCTAGTACAAGATTTAGGGAGGGATTTGGGTATAATTATAGAGAATATTGTCCAAATCAGCTTTTATTAATGATAGGCAACTCCATGTAAAATTCAAAAATGTACATTACAAACACTTTAACCCAGATTCAAATTTTTTACATCAATATGCAAAAAAGTTCCTTCTACCCTCAAAAACCCTTCTTACATGTTTAATATAGTTGTAGGGCGGATCACTAAGATTTCTATATATTGTTATTTCAACATGCTTATAAAGACATCACTCACGGGAGTTTGCATTGTAATGGATCGGCCTTAGGTGAGGAGGCTCCAAAGAGAGCAATGCTCAAGAGATCATGATATAGTTCATATAAAACCAAATATCACGTATTCAATCAAACCCTTCTTATATGTTAATATATACAGTGTAGGATCAGCTAGATTTCTCTATATTGTTATTTCAACATGTATAAAGACATCACTTTTTGGGAGTTCGTGATTAGCCAATGGGATCGAATCTAAAACCAAGGTGAGGAGGCTCAAAAGAGAGCAATGCTCAAGAGGATCATGATATAGTTCATATAAAACCAAATATCATTATTCAATCAAAACCCTTCTTACATGTTAATATATGCAATTAAGCCCGGATCCACTAGATTTCTCTATATTGTTATTTCAACATGCTTATAAAGAACATCACTTTTGGGAGTTCTGCATTAGCCAAATGATCCAGCCTTAATATCATTGTATCGAATCTAAAACCAAGGTGAGGAGGCTCAAAAGAGATCAATGCTCAAAGAGGATCAGGATGGTCTAAAAGTGACTGAATGTATCTATTTTTATTATCTATACTGTAAAATATATGTCTCAAGACTATCCATCATAGAACAATTTCTTTGTGCTATATATAATCATATATATGATGGGACAAAATCTCTTCATTACCATTTTGAATTATAAAAAGATAATGTAGTCAACAAATAGTATCAGAAATTGGTCCTTCAACAAGGATCCAAAAGAACATTTCTCTCTGAAGCACAGAAATTTTTAGTGTACAAGATTAGCCTTTTTGTAAATACTAAAAGGATTGGCGGAACCATCTGCATCAATTCTGTGCTTGAAGGTAATATTTAGGCCGCTGCACCAATATATAGCATCGCGTTAGTTGCAGCACAACTCCAACCCATAGTAATACGTTAGCAGGAGCCTAACAAGATAAGGTAGCTCCTTTCTGTCCTCACCTCAGACTTGTATAGGAATATCAGTACAAGCTTGACAGGTTATTAGTAAAAGAATAAAGAATGTTGTTAGTCTGCCTCCTAGTTGAATCTACTCGAAGAGTGCAATCCAGACAGCACCATCTCCCTCTCCCACATCTTTGATGAACATCCTTCATTCTTTCTACTGATTTACAGATGCCACTGCAACTCCAATCCAAAGATACCACACAAACATTTCCTGCCTGTACCTTTCCATTCAGCTCTGCATTAACGACTCAACAAACATAAGTAAAAAGCACGTGAAATCCATCCTTGAAGAATCATTCTTGGATCATAACATACAACGGTGAAACTCATTAGCATTTCAACAAACACAAGCACAAACACAATCCATAGTTTGAAGAATTATGGTTGAATCACTGACATACCGGGGGAGTACCACATAGGCTTCTATCATCAATATGTTGAACATCCAAACCAATGAACCATGCACCTAGTGAAACATCCTCATTGCATATTTGGCCTTAGGATTGGTCTGCAGAAGCAAAAATAAATGGGATAAGTTACTAAGTGATTATATATAGCAAAAATGCAACAGAAATCAAAAACATACTGATTAATTGAAATGTAAGTGGCCAAGTCTCTTGAAATGGCATATAGCTGCCCTTGTTGCATGCCTGAAATATTTGTTGCCATCTTCACCCCATTTCCAAGCTTCAGGTTCATGGTATTTCACTCCCTCTGCACAAGGTTAGAGTAAAGCTCAATAAAACCCATATTTTGTTGGATGTCAGAGGAAACAAAACACACTAAGCCATGCATACTTTTGTGCAAGAACAGGCCCTGATTTCATGCAACCCATGTACACTCTGGGCCCGACCGTCTGGCCAATGTTAAGTTGCCAACATTCCTGCACAAAGAATAAATACAAAATCAACATACACTTGGCAATCAACTTTAAAATCTTCATTGCCAATGAACCTTACCTAAATTCACATGAATATCATCATCATCCTTATAACATAAAATCAGCATCCCATTTTGGGACACAGCTGTTGGAGAAAATAAGTCTTGGTCTTTGCAGATAATTCATGATAGCCTTCAACATGGTCCTATACCAGAAACTCCAAAATTAGCAACTTTATTTTTTGTAAAAGCCTCAAACTGGTAAGAACCACTCAAATGTGTAGTAAATGAAGCTTACCAGTCTTAAGAAATCCCCATGTTGAGCATCTTCTGCATCAATTGCCCCCGGTCTAATATACCACCTGGGTTACACTACAGAGCCAAGCAACCAGATTTAGAAACAGAATTTTGCAACTTTGTCTAATCCAGTATGGTAATCTTATAAGCATTACCTATGACCAATGACAAATCTAACAACAATGCCTTTCTCTGTCCCTAGCTGTTTAAGCTTTTCCCCTGCCAGAAAATGAGATGCAAAGGGTTGTTTTAACTTGGAACAAGATGCGGAAACATATGCTAGCAAGATGATTATAAAGAGAAAAAAACCTCTTGGCATCCAAGTTTTCACGAACAAATCTCTTTATAACTTTTCTGCTGCTAAAGGCGGTGTTTACTCAACAACAACAAAAAGCCCTGGGCCCTCGCCTCAAAGTGATTCAACTGCAGGTTTGTCACTGGGACCATTGAAAACTAGCAGAGCTGCTCGACTTGCTGCCAGTTCCATTTCTAAGGATGAGATTGTTTTGTCAAGTTCCTGTTATGTGCCCTGCTACTTCTTTAGATGGATATAGATATGGTATGATTCAATCTATATATAAAGTTGTTGACACATTCATCCTTATTCAGATCAGGCCTCACCTTATTGCATCGTGAGTTCTTGAACCTCATCACAAGCACGTCTTTTTTGGGCCGGATTCCCCATTGAATAGGTTCTGCAAATTGACAGAAAACGGGGCTTAAGACAAAATTGAAACATGTACAAACGTAGGTATGGCGGTCCGAATTCTGTTACTAACGGTTTCTTTTGACGACGTATCACATTGGATTTCTGATACAATTTGCAGATGCTCTTGTTTAGATGGCTGAGTATTCACTTTGATTAAATCTTTCTCCTCCGGCGTATTCCCACACTCTGCATAGAATCAAAACCTCTGATCAGATTACACGAAGCAGAGGAATTTCTTGTACTATCAGCCCAGGGATCTTATGCAATACCTGTTCGTGAAAGTGTTCCCAAAACAAAAATTGCGTAAACATAAAACTTAAGCATGAGAGAAACAGAAACCCCGCCATTATTTTTGTTTCTCATTCTTCCTTGCAAATATAATCGTATTGGAAAACACACAATTTATACCCTGGGCTCAGAAAACTGAGAGCAATACTGATGGGCCGATTGGAAAAACCATGAGAAGTTGAGAAGATGAATTAGGGCAGGTCGGGCGATGGCAAAATGCGTGGTAAGATTTAAATGGGAACAAAGAAGATCCCTAAAAGGGATTAAACAGGCCAGAAACGTGGAATTGATTTGGGGGAAGTAAGAACACAAGATTTAGTGGGCAGAGCCGTGCCGGATTCGATCCGGTCAATCGGCGCCCTCCTTCTGCTTCAGAAGGATCTGAGAAGGCAAACTACATTACCGTGTCTGCGCGTTTCTGTTCAAAACCGTCTAGAACACGCAACCGGAATATTCAGTCCGCCGTGAATTATATGCTTTCAAAAAGATCCGTTAGTAAGCCCCGGGTTGCAACGTGTTTAGGATCCATTGGTTCAAATCATCCTATGGTAACGGACAAAAAATTGGGTATTCGGACAGGGCAGGTCTTGTCTATGGTTTTTTGTTACCGTTATGTTTTTGTAGTTTATTTGGATTAGTAGTTCCTTTGTTTTTTAAAGTAATAGTTCTAAATTTTTTGTTGAAGATATGAAGACAGGACACGTTGTGGGGCTTGAAGATCTGGGAGTGACAATCATGAACAGACTAGTTTCTCCACATACTCAAGGTGGGTGTTTTACCCTCTCTCTTTTCGCACAAACATGGTGGACACTGGAAAAGTGGTGCCTCACTCTGCCTACTATGCAGCATCATCATGATCTCGTCTCATATGCTAATCACCCTAGTAGTTGTACACAATCATTCAGTTCTTCACCTAATAGTAAATATAGGTAACATCAGTTACTACCAAATTCATTGGTGTGTACGCTGCCTTCTAGGATGCTTTGAGAAATGATGTGTACAATACTATTTCAAGCGGTATGCACATGCCTTGTTTTACATCATGATCACCTCTGTGTCCTCTGGAAGACACTAAGAAGTATTTATCCAAATAATATGAACATACTTATACCTAGTATGGGCGTTAACATCAGGCGTGTCATGTTATAAAATCCATGGTAGATTTCAGGCATTTGAGTGGCCTGTTCTGTGCTTCTATACCACCTAAAGATTTCTGTGAACTTCATAACTTTTCACGATTTACCATGATTTAAATACTGACATCGCCCAGCATACTAGGTTACATCTACTTATATAGATACTTTTTGTCGTTAATATCACCAATGACTGTATGTTACCAATTTGATTAATGTTGACGTCCATTAATATTGCCTTTCGTTGTATTTCACACGTTCATATAAAAAGACAAAAAAAGTTTTCACCAGTTCAGGGACATTCCTTCATCTACATGAAGGCACTGAATTCAACGTTGAACCCCATCAAGCTGCTCCCCACATTATGGTCAAGGATTTTACACAATTGTGATTATATCAACATACACGAGCAAATTAGAGCAGCTTCCCCAATATCCATCTAACTCCCTCACTCAATTATGTTTCTAACATTTCCCCTGATTATTAATATTTTAATATATATCACTCTTTCTGTATACTAAATAAATAAGAGCCAATCCCTCTATCTCCATCATTCATCCATGCTAGTTTAAATATCATACCTACTTCTAATCAAACTATACATGCTCAAAATGGTATGTCCTTTTCATTCAACCTCTCATCCTTCCCTACATCATATTGTAAGAATACATCTCATGAGTAGGAATACCCTAATTTCAAACAAAAATAAGTAAATATAAAATAAAATAAATGGGAAAGTGATAGAGAGTGAATTGAGAAGTACCGAGAGATGGAGAATAAAAGAACTGGAATAGAATAGAATTATTGTTCTTTGTGCCTGAGGCCTTGACTCATGATGAATACGGGCGAAGCCAAAGGGTGCTAATAGCTTAACACTCTATATACAGGGTAGCTCCTTCGAGGGCTTTTCACCCCTCTATTAATACCGCACCCCGCTATAATCGACGCCATGACCGCCAGAAGCGCTTTTATCATCGTGCCTTCTAGGCCGAAGCTATGGCCCAATGTCTCGTACCTTCTCTATATTATACCCCAGCGTACTCCCTAATGCAGTTATTATCACTCTCCGGATTGCATTTGCTAAATCTTTAAGGTGTCTTCAGCCTCGCCATTAGGATATGTGCCACCGCCCCAACTCTTTATTACCTGGACTGCTTCCTCGATGCCTTCATATGACAGCCAATCATCGAGCATGTGGTTCTCGCCCTCTACTTTCCCCCTAAATTACGCATTCTCAGATCCTGCTTCTCTTCCACTTTCCTCCCACGCCCTTTTCAATTCTAGATCGTAGCTCTCCATCCCCAAATCTTGCTAAGACGCTCTTCTTGTCTCTAGCAAAAGTTGTCTTGCATATCCTATCTCGCCGCTCCCAAGTTGAAGACTCGCCAGGAGCCAGAGTGTTTTGGGTCCTCAAGTAGGCTTCGCAACTATTCTTGCCGCGGTGTCACCTTCATTCCCCATTTTCCTTCTCACATTAGATCATTCTATATTCATCCCTTTATCTCTCTAGGCCCACACTCGCATTTCTAAATCCATCTACCTTCGCGGATGTGATATGTGACTTGGCTGCCCTGAATTGCAATTGCTGATAGCTTCCGAAAGTGTGGCCTCCCCATGTTATCCTTCACAATTATTCACGACCTTTCCCATGCTCTTAACCTCCATTGGTTTCCTCGGGTTGTCTCCATATACCATGTCGTGTGCTCGCCCCGATCAATTTTGTCTAGCGCATTGTGTCAAAAATCCCTTCTGCTTGTCCCATTTTTGTCCTGAGCAGGCCGGAAATTCCCATGCCCCGGCCTATATATCATCGTAAATCCATCGGGTGGTTGAATGTGCAGTACCGGCTTCAAAATAATTATTACCATTACGAATTGTTCTATATTGGCTAGCTTCCAATGGCTATCACTTCCCCAAACCCCGGGTGACATCCAAGACTTTTGGACTTACTTGTATTGTGCCGTGCATCGCACTTGTGATATTTGTATTCTCACGGGGTTCTTTTCAATTCTGTCCCCTACACTGCTGATTTGCTTCTTATTCCCGTGCCTAAATGAATTATTTTGGTTTTCATGAGGTTCACATTGTTAGCCCTGCCCTTTCTCAGCAGTAAGGCCTCTATTCTCACAGCCTATGTATTCCCTATTCTTGTCGCCATCATGCTTAGTCAACAAGATACAATATGGTAATAGGTATCCGGTGTCCTCCTGTAAAGTATCCGTAGATCCCTTTGTTGTTCTCATGTGATGTAGCTTAAAGTGTGAATTTTACTCCATATGCTTAATAGTGCTCTGGGGAATGCAAAGTGTTCTGTTTAACTCCCTGCAAGTCATAATCTATCGTCAGCTTCTTCCTCGCTCCATCTTTATATACACTCTTTTGGTATTAAATTTACAATCGACATCCCTACCATGCCTCTATAGGCCTTTTTCCCTGATCTGTCAAATGCTTTCTAAAAATCCACAAAATGAAGATACGGCCTCGCTCTCGGCGGTTACCAGTATATGTGGAATGAAGTGTTCGGGGCCGGCATGTCCTGCCCTTGTGTTTCCTCACCTCTTCTGTTTCCATCGCTTTACAATTCTATCGCCTAGTAATTCCTTCCCGGATCACTTGGTAAAAATAGAGCTCACCATTATCGCCCTATAGTTCCCGTGCCTTCAAGCCCCCCTTTGTAGGTATCATCCTCGCTAGGGCGTCGATCTATTCCGGGGAGCCCCCAACCCAAGTGCCGTTGAAAACCCTCTAGATATAAAAGCGCCCAATTACCGCATCTGCCAATACTCTCTTAGGCCCCAAAGGCCTACCAGAAAAGGTCTCAGCTTTTGCTTGGCTGGACATCTAAGGAGCCCAAAAATGAACTACACTTATTTAACCAATATATTATCTAAAACCATGATATATATGGTTTTCTAAGCATGAATTTATTTGATAGAAGCAAAACCATGCCATAGTGTTTATTTATTGATACATACAATGTTTGTTATATTGTTTTGTGTTGATTGGTAGTGGTTTATTAAAAACATTCAGCTTTTTTATATAGTTTCATGCTTTTACTCATGGTGGCCCGCCAGAACTAGTAAATGGCCTGTTAAACCAATTCGACTGCATAAAGGTTTGGAGGCTAGTTATGCCCATTATGTGAAATCACCGATAAAGAATTTTAAGCAACTCTGCAAGATGAGTGGTAACACTCAAATGCAAATAGATAGTTCTACAAGTGTTGGCCACAATTATACTGGTTTCTGCCAAAAGAAGATGAAATTTGGAATCCTATGCAACGAAGGAGAATACCTACTATATAGTTTGAAAACTATTCATGAAGCGAAGTGTTGACTTCCTCAAATTCGCTTAAGAGTCAATAGAAGAATCCAACTTGAAACTATGCCTTTCAAGTTGAGGTAGAAATTCCCATCGTACTTAAATGGATCGTACCATAGATGCAAAAACTAATCGAATAGTTAAAAAGCGTCATATAAATATTGTGTTAAGCATAATTAAATTCTCAAGCACAAAAGGTCATTCACGTTAACATAGAAGATAAGAAATTATGCTCTCGTATTTTTACAATTTGAATCGAGAAAATATGACCTTTCGAATTTTTAGAATATTCAAGATGTATCAATATTGAATTTGAGCGCCACTGGCCTTATAAAACTTCTATGTAGGAGCTGTTTTCATGTATGTTGTTCTTAGCATTAATTTTGCCCCAAATACTAGGTCTTAAATTTAGGCTTGTTAAGATAATGTGGAACCAGATTTAGATAGGTTGTGAGGAGCCCATGGCATCAATTTTGGCATGATTCGGTTCGTTCATGTTCTAGGTCCATGATGTATATTTTTAGTAGACGTCAAGTACTGCATTTAATTTTCGCATATAATCCCCGTGATATGAGATATTTTTTTTTTTAAAATGGTCGATGGTTTTTAAGGCCAAAAAACTCCTTAATGATTTAAACTCTTAACACTATGTATGATATGCCCAAGGCTATAATTCTGACTTGGAAGTAAATACCTTGTAGGCATCTTGGGACCATGGTAGAAATCCATCACTTGGGCAGGCACCATATGAGGTAGCTTCAAACTTGTGTTTATTCCTCTTTAAAAAGCGTAACGGTCATGGGGCTCTTCAAAGCCATAGTAATAATATGTGGCGGTAGTATAAATAAGTAGATCATGCGGCAACAATGGTGAAAAATATAAACCCATATCAAGGGACAATGGTGGTGCCACCACGGATGTTTGAGCGAAAGCAAAAAGTGTGGTGCAATACAGAAGAAGTCATGGGGCATGAACTTAAAATAGGGACATGTAGGAAAAATAAGCAAATGTGCTAGCAAAAAAAAACTTCCCAAAAAGTATGAGGCCAAAATAGCATGTAATAGCAAAATAGGAAAATGGCTGGGCTAAAAGATCAAAAAGGATGGTAAGTGGCAAAAATGAGCATAGTGGGACAAAATAAAATGTGGATATGGAATGGAAAAAATGGCTAAGGCTAAGAACCATATACCATGGGGTCTCTTCCAAACTTTGACCTAGTTCCTGTATAATTATCAGACCTAGTTTAAAGCTGGACAGACCAACAATTAGCACGTATGGAGGTAGATGTGCATTGAAGGATTCAAAGTGACCTCTTTCTATGTGAAATATATATTATAAGTAGGAAATTTTACAAATCCTCTATTGCTTTCGTGGTTTGTCAAAATGCCTCTTCTATTATTAGATATTTTGACGTAAAAATGCCCCTGGCTTGCTATACTCTAAGAATCAGTCATTGATTTCCATCAAGTGTACTTTTACACTGTGTAGCTCTGTAACCCAAAATGATACATTGGTTTACGTGAAATACTACATAAATAACATTCTAAGCCACATCCAAATTCCTAATCCACTTTTACTTGCATATTAAGAAAGTTTTTATTCCACTTTTTCCGGGTTTATGAAATTTTGGAGTATTTAATCAAAAGCATAAATGATTTTAGGAGATAATGGATGCAAGCCCAAAAAGAAGAGTGGATGGATCAAAAATTATAAGCCCGTAAACAATGTGCGTAAGAACAACAGTAAGCAAAATAACCCCAATTCCCTATCAATCTCATTACTTGCTACCAATTTGGCCCAAACATAGATCCCCTATCAATCTCAGATACCTACTTTTACCATCCGGCCAAATTTCTCAAAACCACTCTTCATGTAGTTTTCCTTTGTCAGCAAATACCCTCTAGCAACTAAACCAAAGATGCAAATCTGAGCAATCAAACTAGCGTTTTAAAATCGCGGATTGGAACAAAGACAACAACATTTGGGTGTCAAATATTTCGCTTTTCAAAATCGCTTCAATCTCCTGCTCAAACCCCTCGCTTTTCTTTCATAGAAAATTTTCATATTCTAAATAGACCGATACTTCCCTTGCTCTTGAGAACTTGAATTTAGTTGCCCTCTTTCCAAAAAGATGTGTTCCTTGAGATTCATTGGTTTTCTAGTCTCTTCCTAAAAGAATACCATATAAGGCCAGGCATTTCCTAGACTTTCCTAAAAATACCAATAAAGGGCATTTCGGCCATTATGCAAGTAAATTACAAAAGTAATTTTTAAGTTTTCCCTTATAGGTATTTTCTAATCTAGCCGACCATCTTAGCTGGACTTGGGTGCGTAGTACCAGGATAGTCCACTCATCATCCGCTATAGAATTTCATCAAACTCGAATTCGCGCAGCTTTAAAAAGTGGCTCATAGGCTTCATGCAAATTACATTGAAAAGGTCTATAAAATTCGAACCATTTCATATTTTTATTTGAATCTCATGGCCTACCGGCTAGAGATATGAAAGCTTTTATAAGAAGGTTAAAAAGAAAGTTTAAATCAAGTATTTTCTAGTATATAGTTTGTGAAAAAGTTAATTTTGGTGAAATAAGATCCCATGGCGCTGGCATTTCGGCCTCCTTTTTTCCATATATTTATGCCGCGAGATGATTTCTAGTAATTCTCCCAAACAAAACTCTGCTAGTTTTAGGAAAGGGCAGAATTCCGCTTTAATCAGTTTCCAGAGTTTCCAGTTTTATCTTTTGCGGTTGCTCATGCATGCCTTACGTGGCTTTTCTATCGATGTAGCTTTATCGTGATGCTTCCGGTTACTTCTAAGGCCACCATATCCTTTAGCGGTAAAGTTCCGCTGGTAGTTAGACTGTAAGTCCATTGCAATGTGTCACTGGACATATCATATTTTCCTCGATGTTGTTCTCGTGGTTAGATTTCAGTTATTCACCGGTACCCGTAGAGGGAAGCGCAAAATTCCCGTGGTAATTTCTTTGAGTGGAGTGGCTATGGAGATAAAGTTCTCGATTCCATCATTTTGCAAAGGGATTTCAGCCAAGGCTTGGAGCATCTCCGACGCAGAAATGACCTCCGAGGTATGACACTGGTGTCCTAAAGGTGGACATGGAACTCTGCAAGATAAATAGCTGGTAAATTCTTCTTTGCATTTTGCTACGATTAATAATAAATGTTAGTCCTGTGCCTCGCATGTAGCGACTGGCTCCATGCATAATACGTGTACTGTGTCAAGCTCTTTAAGTGATTCGGCCACCACGCCATCAAGGCTCAAGCAGGCTAATTCTGGCAGCTGGTATCATGCTAGGCCAAAAGCCTTTGGCTTCGCCATCAAGAGGCCGCTGCATAAGTGGATCTCGGCCACCGCCCCGCCAGCCGGGCCAAGTGACTTAGGTACTTCAAGAGGCACCGCCAAATATTCCAGTAGAAATCGCCCTTCCGTGAGTCGCACCCAGATCGGGCCGAGCAGTCTATATTGGGCCCAAGGCTGTACTATATATAAGTAGTGGTAGAGCCAGCGCCACGAGTTTTTAGATGAGTTTTGAGTCTTGGCTTCAGCTTCTCTCTATTACGAGCCTACATGTATGTTCATCATTGATAATGAAGTTTCTATCATCTTTCTCATTTGTTCGCTTTCTTCTTCTTCTCTTCTGTAAACCACAAGTGATATAGTCCCCCTCGACTCGTTAGATCCACGGTCCTCATAGGCCTTCCCGTGAGTTCTCAACCTGCATTCCCAAACACCGCCGCCGCGGCCCACTCCATCTTACTTCTTCCGCCGCTGTATGTTCACCGCACGTAATTTCACGCCGTGAAGAACTCCTCTCGACGATCTCGCTTGAGCCATCAGCCGGTGCCGTGAAACTGCTCTCTGGCTGGCATGTATGGAACCGGGCTTTATGACATAGAGGGAGGCCATCTCTGCCTAGGCCCACCACACTAACCCCTCGTGGTCCCCGTCCTCGCCCCGCCTCAGCCCTGCCGCAAACATTGCTCACAAACCTCGCCCCTCATCATTTCATCGAGCCTTATCGTGCTCAAACTTCAACCGCATTTCATACCCCTCAACATGCCTATATCCATCATTCTTCGTGCCGTATACGCCTTCCTTCCTTCACAACCATCATTCCCCGTGGGCACCACGGACGCCTCCTTTGGCGCCTTTATCCAGAATATCCTTTCCCTACGCTTCCTTAATTCTCACATAACCCATGCATCTCAAAACCACGTGTCTCAAATTTACGCCAACCACCGTCACTCCCCTTCATCGTGGTCCTTCGTGCACCATGCCACATCCAACTCAACCTCAATATCCTCACTCGCCTGCTCCTCGCCCGCCCGACTTCTTTCAATTCTACCTTCGCATCAAACCGACTTATCCAACCTTTGGTAACACGAAGGCAACCGTTAGGACCAAAGTGCTGTGCCCATTACGGAATTTGAGGCTCTAGTCGCCCCGCCTTAAATGGTCAGCGCGCTAACCTCAACGGGAATTCCATGCATTCTTTTTCCACCACCGCGGTTTCCCCATCAATGGTCATGTCCAACAAAAGCCATTGAAATAAGATCGTCCAGCCGCGTAATCGCTTTTCTGGCTCCTCACATTGACCACGGATGATGATCAACTTTCATCCCCAAGCAACAATGAACTTCAACATCACGGAAATCGCCTCGATTTTGATCGACTTCACATTCGCTAAGTAAGCCTTCAAGGAGTACCCTACGTAGCCATATTTTGTCCGTTTCCAAGGACTTCCTCCCCAGCCTATTCGACCATGACACCCAATACCTCGTGGTCCTAAAGATTCTGGAGTGTGCTATCGACCTTTGGTCAATCGCCCGGCCCCTCCGAGGCGCGGCTCTTCGGCAGCCCCGCCTTTTCCACCCTCACAATAAGGAAACCTGCGACAAACTACCGTTCAACATGTTTCATCCATGGCCAGTTACCAAATCAGCCATATTTGCAAATACCAAGGCCATTTGCAAATGAGTGCAATTCCACCAATGGCCTCGCCTTTACTGTGTTTTATGCAACAATATGTGTAACATGCCACGGAAGAAAATGCATCATCCCACACCGCTCAGCAACAAAATGGTTTATCAAGTACAAACCACACCTCGCCAACAACGCACTATCAAGAGCCACCACTTGCAAACCCACGCAATCCTATCGCCAATGTCACCGTGAGCACCACGGGATCCAAACTAACGCCCTCCTTTTGATCCTCTAAAGTCAAGTTATCACCAAGAATGGGGTCATACCACGCGCACCTCAACTTCCAGTTCAAAAAGCCATTTCCCTCGCAATCACTTGATCGCCCCACACGGCCAATAACTCGATTGCTAATGGCAAACAAAAGGCCCTGTTCCCATAGGCCACTCGCATTTCAAAGAATCACGCCTATCAACCAGCTCCAAATCTTGGCCCTCGTACCGATCTAACAAGCACAAGAGGAAATTTTTCGTGCACTTAACTCCTCCAAAATTGCCAAATTGCTGGTTTAGCTTTCACTGCATCAAGTATCACGCCTCTTGACCATTATTCCAGCACGACACGCTAACCCGCTTTGGTAGCTGACACCATTCCTCATGCTATAAAAAGGTTCACTTGTACCTCGAATTTGGAGAAGGCCTATGCCACGCCAGCCCCACGCAAAGTCGACAGCTATTTTGAACTATGTAAGTCAGCCGGCTTCCACTCTGTTAAATGTCTTTTCAATTACCAGAGTTCAACAAAGGGAAGACAAGATACCTTCAACATCTCACAACCTCCACGACGATCCCAATAAATGGGCCGCAGGTTGACCTCCCATCACAAAGAAGCTGCTGCTTCCCCTCCGCACTCCCCACTCCTCGCTGGAAATCCGCCAGACCTTTTCTTCTCATGCCTCTATAACTCGCGAGGAGCAGCTGTAAGATCAAAAAATTCCTTTAAGCTTGGCAACCATTTTAAAATCCCCTACCCCGCTGACCAGCTTACCACTCCTAAATCGCTTTAGTTGGGGCCGGTGGTTGCCTCTTTACACCTACTTCGCCATGCCACGTGGGTAATCACAAGTCAACCATGTTCAAATAGATGGAGGAAGCGCTAGCCAATCTCATCA
Source organism: Isoetes taiwanensis (assembly GCA_021234155.1). Taxonomy (NCBI): domain Eukaryota; kingdom Viridiplantae; phylum Streptophyta; class Lycopodiopsida; order Isoetales; family Isoetaceae; genus Isoetes; species Isoetes taiwanensis. The sequence goes on from JAJEKV010000060.1 coordinate 7,457,923, forward strand.
CTATAAACTCCAAGAAAACAAATGGGCACTACGTCCTTCGCGGTTCCATATGACATCAAATTGGCTAATGGCCATATCACTTAATTCTCAAGGCGCTACATCTATTCTTCACATCAATACGCAGGACCGCTTTCCCCATGAATTTCGGAGCAGTTTGAAAGTCATTAAGATCCGTGAAGCGAAACGCTGGTCGGCGCATCTTTCTCCGCCGCAAAGAGACACATCGCCACTGACCATAGGTCATCACCGATGGTCATCCCACGCTACCTCATGGACTCTTCGCAAACGTGCAGATCATTTCGACAATAACGCGGAACCCTCTCCGCATACGACATTCGAAGCTCTCGAATATTTATCGTTCAGCTCCACCCCGTATCACCCATTACCTACCCCCGCCAATATGCCGATCCCGGGAGAAACGGACTTCGACTGCGGACCCCAGTCGCGGCTGCTTTGTTTGACCCCTACCCTGCACCCAACTTAAACGCTGATCACTTTTCAGATGTGCTGAACCTCCCAACTCGCTGACGCCACTGCCGCCACAACCCTCCTGATGAAACCGAAGCAACCTCTTTTTTCACCACACGCAGTGCCACGCATCCCGGGGTTATGGTTCCAACCCTCACCACACGAAGTCCAGGATGTCAGTCATGACCTACATAATTCCTGCAGTTTGTCAGGGACGTTTCTGCAATCAACCCCGGCCCGGCCAATCTGGCCTCTTATCGCAGTCACGTCAGCTTTTTCTCAAAAACATTACCGAGTTGCAAAAGATCTCTTCTAAATCGACCAAAGTGCGCTGGGGAACTCACCATTCCTACCAAATCGATATACCTACAGACCAGCAACTTACGCATCGGGCTCAACCCCACGCAATGCGGACGCCATTAAGGCGGAAAACCGACAAACTCTTGTCGCAGGTTTGATCTATGAGGTCGCCTATCTGAATGGGTGAGCCCCATCGCTACGCCTCTTAAACAGCTGTGCCTGCAACCCCAGCTTGTGTGGACTATCGAAACTCAATCGCCATGGATGCATCACTTCTGTTCTCCGCCAAAATGTGCTCGAAAGGAAGCAATGGAGGCCATTTACGTACCCCTATGGATGGTTTTCTTCGCCACAATCGATCTCAATCAAAGAATCTGATCAACCTTAAGACTCTCACCACCGCGGCACTTAGTCGCTGCACCCTTTGGGACTGTATCAAACCTCCACCACCCGCCGCCCTTATCATGCCTCGGGCCATGATTTCATGAAGGAAAACCTCTTCTCTCAAAAATTTTTCAAGACGACTTTCCCTGCCGTACCGGGGCCAATCAGGCTTCGGGACAAAATCAAACTCTCCAGAAATGCTAGTGATGAGTCCGCACAGTCCTTCAATCCCGAATGCACCTTTGCGCCACTCCCCAGTTCCGCTATTAGCCATGTTGTCAGCAGTGCTGTGTATATCACCACAGATCCTAAAATCGCCAGTGCTCAAGGCTCAAGTACCACCAATACTGTCAAGGAGACACGCTTCTTCCGGTAGCACACTATTACTCCACCTTCATACCAGGTATCTTACCATTGCCGCATCCCATTCATAAACTCACGTGATCTAATCTGTACCCGCTTCGACACCCCGCAGCGATGTCGCCTTCCGAAGCTTTGGTTTACCAGCACCGCCCGTTCCTCCTCAATGGGACGCCCTTTCACGCTCATGCTCCAAGTCCTCAGCGGCTGGAGCTGTTCTTCGCTAATGATGCTACTAATCGACAAAACCAAACGCCACGCCGCCACTAAAACTCAACACCCTCACGAGTTTTAACCTATTTAAGTGAAGCTTGGGTCCCATTTTCTGCGTCCAACGCTTTCCGGCCATTACCTTGGGCAGTCAAATCCGCCTTCCTTGTGGACCACCAAGCACTCCTCTATTTGATCAACAGTTCACTTCCCCACGGCCGCATTGCCTGCTACCTTTCCAAGAATTTGCTCCCTTTGAAATCGCTCATAAGCGTCGCGTAAAACTTTTCATGTCGCCCGGATTTATCTTCACGATTCATTACTGTGATGATCCTCAACCTGAGTCTCGTGACGCCTTCTTCCCCGATGCTCGCGCCTTTTATTTCACGCAACACCACATTGGTTCCAAGCGATTTTCGCTAGCATTCTCATTGTGCTCTTCCACTGTAAGATCTAGACGCCTTTCTCTCGCCGTTTTACAATCCTGCTGCCACTACTCTCTCCGAGAGGTCCGTGACTACACATAAGCCAGTGCATATCTCTACAAAGTGTGTATGACACCATCCCCTAATGTGTTCTACCTCATGAAGTTCTATATTGTTCGAGTAGTCATCAAGGGCCCTGGCAGGTCATTTTCATGGTGACAATTCACAAAGACGAAAAATCCTTCTCAAGGGTATTATTGGCCATTCCAATGCGCCAAAGAGTCACCACGCCAAGACGTGCGGTGACGCTTAAGCCGGGCCGAAAGTGACGGCGGACGCTTCTTCCTTTGACGCCGGGGCCTCACGCCTACTCCTCTCGCCAGGAATTTGACTTTGTGGGACCTATAGGACCTACGCCAGTACACCAAGTGTCTGCTATACTTCCCGGTTCCTCACCGACCACAGCTTACCAAATGGGTAGAAGCTTGTGTGTACCTGCATAACACCGCCGCTAGCGCACAAAATTTGGTAGGTCCCTCTATCAAATTGTCACGTATCAGCGTCTCTACCTGAAATGTCGGGCTGGACTGTGTGTTCATTCTCTCATCAATCATACTATCAAGGAGCCGACGGATTATCTCCCCGATACATCATCACAAGAGCAAAAGTGACAACTTCCTATCGTTTTGGGCCTCCAATACGTTTTCAAGATTGCCACTGTCACACTCCTTTAAATTGGTTTATAATGAAGCTCGCGCCGCTTTGAATATCCTTCCAACACTATTAATCGGGTTAATCACGCTTCTCATAATCCACCAAATGAATTCCAAAGAAAGCGGGTCTATCAATTAGAACAAATAATAAACCCCACGGATGCTTATATTCGTTCTCCATGGACAACAGCTTGCAAAAAGCCCTTACATGACAAATGTCTGAAGACAAAAACATTCAAAGAAGCGGCATTTGGTTCTTCTTTATGATTCCAGTACAAAAAATTTTCCTAAATCCCAAGTCTCCCTGGTTTGGCCCCTACTAAATTCTGTTCACGTTGGTTAGACTGCCGCTTTCCAACCGCGACATGCACCCATTACCTACATTGGTTAATGGTTTTCGCCTCAAAATTTCCATCACACGTATACCGAAATCAACAAATGATATACCAAGATGCCAACACCACAGAAAGTGACTAGAAAGGCGCCATTTCCGCTTATGGCATCAGGCCTTATACAAAAACCGCTCGTGAGCCTATCTCCTCGCCACGGAGAAAACCTCTACCCTGCCCGAGCGCGCAGGTACGCGCGAGGGTATGCGAGGTTCCGCCAGATCCCAAATGAAGGTGCGTAACTACCTCCATCCTGCTATTCGGTTGGATACCAGCCATCCCGTGCAATTTCACCTGTGCCGCCCATTTGAATGCTAATGCGTTGTGGTGAAGCCAGTAGGATCCGCGATAATCTTATCTTTACGTAACCTACTCGACAGCCAGGGGTATAGTGCGCAGCCTCGCTCAAGCGAAGAAATTATACCGAAGCTACCGATGCCTTCGCCTTCTCCCGCTCGCCTTATATATTAACCGAAACCTTGTCGACGCGGGACCAATCACAAATCGCTAACGCAGCCGCAATGCAAGGTCGCTTAAAATGAGAATCTTTCTCCCGGCCGCATCTAGCCATGGTACCTTCCTCGACATTCCTTTGTGATATCCTACTTCGAAGGCGATAAATGCCATTCCTTTTCACGCCAAAGACATTAATATGTGTCCTTTCACTGGCCACCTCCGCATCCTCCTTTCACGCCTCTAATCTCACCGCTCATCGCTTCTCCCTTACGCTTTTAAATTTCGCCAAATTTTGCCTCTCAATACCCTTCTCTGGCATCTTTCGACATTCTGCACCATCAATCTAATTCTGGCCAAGACTCTTCATACCTCTTCGGCCCAGCCAGTTCTAAAACAAACCTTTCTTTTGCCTCATACTTTCTTTGTCCTCCTCCTCGTGTTCACCTCCCTTTCTTCCTTCCATTTTGAATCACTCTTTGTTCCCGCGACATCGCTACCATGGCTGCCCCAAGATTTTTCTTACACTGCTACCGCCCAAGGATCCGCCTCTTTGCATCAGATCCTTCTTGATTCCACTCGCAGCCCCCTTGCCGCTTAAATAGGCAAGAAGTCAGCCAATGACACCGTACGCTTTAATTCTCTCAAATGGAACTTCCCGCTCCACCACTGGGGCCAGCGCTTCATCGCCAATATCGCACGCCTCGCGAAGGCTACACCATCAGGGTTTATGGCACCACCATTTCAACACTCAACATTTGATTTCGAGGTAATTTACATTCCCTGCACCCCTGTGTGTCATGGTCTCACAGATCTCGATGTCACCCCAGCTTGGTGCACTCTGCTTATCATGCCAACAATAACCGTCGAATTACTCTGCATGCTTCCTCACTAAACCTTGCATAAATTCTCAGGGGCGAAGTTCTCGGCATTTCTATCGCAAGAACACCCATATCATAGTTTCCTTTCTATAACCTCAACTCCCTTTCACGCATACACACCCAAACAATTGCCATAGATTGGCCCCAAATGATGTTCTATCGGTCTTTCCAAGAAATGACCGCCTTAGGGGTACCACTTCCATTTCCCCGGCTTCGCAGCCACTCGGCCTCCTCATCATCCGCCATTACTTCCTCCCACACCAAATTCTCAGTCACCCGGCTCCAGTCAACTCACCGCTCTGGCACTTCACGCCTGGCCTTCCCCTCGTCATGTCCAAAGTCCGCATTGACCCATGTCACCGCTCTCCCTCCTCATTACACCATCCACTTCACACCATTTTTCCCAAACATCACAAACTGCAAATTGCTCCACCACCACAACACCCATTGTTGTATCTTGACAAAGGTGATGTCACAAGCCGCCACTCAAGCAGCAAGAATCCCGCATTAAGATTTTGGCGAGTGGGTTCAATGCAAGTACCAGAGGCCTCCGATGCGTATGCCACCAGACCTTCTGCCGCAACCTGCCACCCTTGAGGCCAAACTTCAAAGTACGCGCGAAGCCTCTTTATTGCGTCAACGCAGATCTCAAAAGCGCCAAGCTCAAGCCGTACCAACTCAGACAACGTACCCAATCAAATTCTAATTTGCTGGAGCACAATGTCTGAAGCCGCCTTCCCGAAAAGTACTGACGCAAGGTATATTGCTGTAAGCTCAATGCCTTGTAATCAATCGCAGGAAAATTTCAGCACTCGGGCAAGTTCAAAACCTTCTGCAAATGCGGGACGCTGCTTCCCTTGACGCTCTTCTGGCTACCGCACCTCTCACCACCCCTTCAAAGCGATCGCCTTTTGCTGCAGGTGCGTAAATGTAAGATACCGATGATGAGATTGCCGGTTTCGCTCCCCAATTACCCGGAAATCCTCCTCCCGTGCCTTCAACACTTCGTAAAACGGGTCCGCGTGACTGTACCAATACCGCCGGCCGGGGGGCGCGGGACAACCGGATCCGCGATCTCAACAATACCGCAGCGAAGCTGTCATCAGCTCGCTGATGAGGCTCTGCAAGCAAACTTGACGCCATACCGCCATTCTACCGTAATGCCTCGCGATTTCAGCCTTCCCTCTCGCTTATCACGATTATGTGTGGTTTTGCCGACGCCACCTCTTCCTTTTCGTGGCAAGTATGCAGATGCATCTGGATATTCCCCTGAGCAAAGGCGCAAGTATTTCTTCTTATTTTCGTACGTAACCCCCATTGAAGACAAAGGGGTTGTGCCGTGCCTCAGGCCTCTGATCTCATACACCGCGGGGTTTATCCGCATCTTTATCACTCGAGTGGTTCAGCCATGGCTTATATATTTGGCGATTTCTCATCTCAAAGTATGCTACGTGAATACTTTGGGAAATGGGCTACCGGCACCCCACTGCAAAATGGAAACCAGATACCAAATCATACCTTGCGATCCCGCCGCACGCAAAACCTCATCGAGTAGTATGCCCAGCTTGCCAATCATCAGGCTGGGTACTGCGAACAAATCGAAGTATCGACATCCCGAGACTCTTATGCACAAATTTATATGCAAGACTACCGTTATGTAATCAGCCATAAGCTCGATAGCAAGATCTGTCTCCACGATGGGATAGCCTCACCTTCCGCTTCTTTGGGATCGTTGTCGCCTTGATCCGATCTTGTCAATTCGTGGAGTATCACAAGAACCCACTTCACGGGTGCTGGCCCCTTCTCCCTATAAGCTTCCTCAAAGCGCATTCTCCACGCCTGGCGTTCCCCGACTTCTGATTACTTTCCTTTTGGACCAAGGTCAGCGGATGGTCATGCCGCAGGCCTCCACCTCAGACCCTACCTGATTCCTGATCCACGCTTTGTTCGGCCGCTCACATTGTAGCATACCCGGATACCACCACACTGGATCTACATTGCTAATGAGCGTATTGGCAACGCCGCTGATGCTTTCATGGTCTTGACACCTTCTTGCACGCCACCACCTCACCGACCTTCACCATCTTCGCTGTGTACTCTCGCTTCGTTCTCAAATGCATTTTGCTGTTCTCAACTCCGGTACCCCATTTTTATCAGCGGCATCCTGCAATGCTGCTGTCGTTGCCTCGGGCCTGCACTGCCCCTCGCTGGAATGTCAAGATATTTCTTCGCATCACGCTCTTTGAAGACATGGTACGCCCGCTTTATTGATGCATCCCCGCCTCTACAAAACACTCTCCCGCCTTCAAACACTCAGATCTCATTAGCCAAGCACTATAATGTTCGCCCTCACCCCGCGAGGACACTTTCGCATGCAGGCTTCCTCGCCGTAAAACACTTCCTCCTTTCTTCACTCGAAAGTGTCGCCAGGGGAGTGTTAGTCCCGTGCCTCCCCGTACAGACTATTCATGCAGCCACGCACCAGGCCAAGCTCAAGGATCCCTCACCAGCCACGGTCAGCCATCAAAGGTTCTGGTGACCAAGCAGTAATTTATGCTAGCCAAAGCCTTTGGCCGTCAACATGAGCGGGGTGACGCCCGCCACCGCTGGCCAGCCACTGATTCTCGTGGCACTTCAAGAGGGCACCGCCACATTCTTAGAAAGGCTCCTTCCGTATTTCCGGCACCTAGATCACGAGTGTCTATATATTGGGCCCAAGGCCATTGTAATTATATATATATGAGTAGAGCGTACATTACAGTTTTCTTGGGGCATGAGTTTTGAGTCTTGTCTCCTTTCTCTATTAATGGTATATCATGTATGCCTGCCATCATTATATCAAGGGAAGCTTATCATCTTTTCTCTCTCATTTGTTCTCAGCTTTCTTCTTCTTCTCTTCTGCAAATCCTGCGACATAACTAATCGACTCTCAAGTTAGATCCACGGTTCCTCACAGTAGGGCCGCCTCCGTCCAGAGTTCCCAACCCAAAATACCCCAAACAACAAACATATATGTAACTCTAGATTTTGATTTAGGGAAGAACTGTGATTCGAGATCCAAATATCTAGGTTGGTGACTAGAACCTTGGCAAGTTAAAAAAAGTCATAGAAATTGCCCTTCACGCTTTTACATTTCCCTGAGAGACATCTTTTGTCACCACCTAGATCAACTATGACTTGGCCATTCTCCATACAAACTACCATGTTTCTGCAGTTTAGAATGCCTATAAGACCCGATCCATATTCAAGAATTATGGCGAATCCGGCTCTTTTTCTAGTTTGTTGTTAAATCTCGCAAAAAGAGTCTTGTGGGGCATTTTTTTACTAGCGTTCTATCCTTCTGCCCAAACCACAACAAATGCAGTGTGACGCTATTTGTTTGAATTTCTTTGTTTCTGATTTTATATTTCACATTGTTGTTGTTGTTAAGGAAGGAAGGAAGGAAGAAATTTTAACGCCCAAGGAACCCAATCGGGTTATGGGACCCAATACAAAGAGAGGAAGTGGGCAGGAAGCCTGAGATCGAAGTCGGGACAAGCCCCTGCGTGACTAAAACCGTAAAAAGGCCGGGTTGCAATCAAACGCGGGGATCGCCCTTATTACGTAATCCTGACTATGCCCCATAGCAAAATCAATACTAAATAATACAAAACAAGAGGCATAAGCTTCCGCGTATATCGAATCAAATCACTACACGCATAACGGCCCCATGGATCGCGCGGCCGCTGATCCAATGATAGCCCTGCCGCTTCATATTACCGCCTGCATTTGTTTCTCGCGAATCATGCACTATCCTTCCCATAGCCGTACCGGGTGCGTCTTCCTTCGACGGAGAAGGAGGTCCCCGGTAAGTGATTACATGGCGGAGGATGTGCCTCGACAAAGCACCCCTCAAACGGACCGCTGAAATGACGGGCGAATGTGTCACAATGCCCAACCTCGCCGACGCAGCCGAGAGAATGCCAACTTTTAAGTGCATCAACAATCAAGTAAAGAAACGCGCCCCAAATGCCTGTGTGGTGTCGCCGCTTGTTTCCTCCAAACCCACAATGCGCAGGGTTCATTAAAGGGTGCGCCGGCCTCACGCCCAAAGCGGACCTCGCCGGGCAAGCAATCCCTGATGACGGCCGTAGGGCATAGGTGTGGTATCGCCAAGCCCCTGAGTAGCATCCAGTTGCCGTAAGGTACGGGTGGAGCAATCACATGCCGCGGTGAACAACCCCCGCCGATCAGAAAGGCCATTCCCTGTGTTTGACCCAACTTCCCAAGGGGTAATCAAGCTCTCAGAAGGTGATCGCCATTGGATCGCGGCGGATCCCAAATCCAACAAATCAAGGCAAAACAATACCGGATCAAAGCATCATCTTGGTCAAGGCCGTACCAAAGATACATCTTAGAGCGTACGTCAAAAATCCTGGTTCACGCAAGATAGCGCCGGGGCCCGGGCCAATGGGCCGCTCAAGATATGATGTACCCGCGATCATAGGTCATTCCCAAAACGGGCTCCGAAGCTGTAAAATTTTAACGAGGTTCTTTTACGAAGTTTCCGCTATACGCTTGATCTCCGACGCACTATGCCATCAAACCTTCAACTGAATTGTGGTATTGGCTACCTACAAAATGACATAAAATGTATGGAGCCGGGGCATGAGATACAAAGAAAGCAAGAGCCAGTAGCCGGGCCGGATTCCGCGGAGTTATGAGTGACAAAGGGGGCCGCTGACGGGCTTATGAATCGACCGCTGCAAAAGCAAAATCTGGAAAGATATGTTATCATACCGAAAAGATTGCAAGAATCGACACGATGCAAAGAAATCCCAAATGCAGAACCTATCCGGCCAAATTCTGTGAGAGCGTGTCGGGTATGTGGAGCAAAATGTATAGGATATGGCTGGCACGAAAGTAGCTGTAGATAGAGTCGGGCGAGCAAATTTAAAGATAAGGCCGTGGGTCGAAAGCTGCTGGGATGTCGTATTGGGGTTCCCAAGCTTGCCCAAGGCCCCGGCCGACTACTTTTATTTTTTATTGAATTTGAGTTCGAGCCACTTCCTCCCTCCTCCCCGTGCTCATTAGGGCGAGTCTCCCATGGGCTTTTCCCCGGATTTGGAGAGGCTGGCATGATTCCCCGGACAACAGCACTATTTTGGATCGCTGACACTCATTTTCTTTTCCTGTTGCGATGATTGAAACTTGAATGGTACTTGGCTTCAAGTCAGCCATTAGAAGCAAGATATAAAAATATGATTTTCAAACGAGGTAAGGGCAAAGATATGAAGACCCTCATCAATGGAGTTGTTTCTAACCCAAAGTTTCTATCATATCCGGCCTCATTTTGTTTAACAAAAGCGGAAATGGAAAAACAATAAAATTCTATAACATCTGCCCGATTTTGTTTAACAACAAAAGAAAATAGCAAAGAAACAAGAATTTATCCTTTCTATTTAAATTGGTAGGTAATGGGCTTAGTATTATATTTGTTGGTGGGAAAACGAAATACTGTGGTTCAAATACCCGAGCCTTTCCATACATACACATTCCTATATGAGAATCTCATGCCAACAACAACAATTGTATTGTCCTAAACACAACATTATCCTAAAACACAACAAAAACATAGTCTATCTTAATAACAAAACCATGAGCAATCACCCTCCTTAAGGTTTGAGGCATTTTATTATGTGAAACATCATTGAGTAAAAAATATAACTTGGTTTGAAAACCACTTTAATTGAAACCATAATTAATATTGGTCTATGTCTTAAGATGTACAATAAATTCATCGGGAAGCAAAACGTTGTACATTGAAAATGAAATTATTCGATTTACGGCCACAAAACTCTTTAGAAAAACCAAATCACAAATTGAAAAACCAAACTCATAAGTGCCTATGACCTAAGATTTTAGACATTTTTACTGAAAAACCACTTTAAGTTTAGACACTATATTATTAGTGGTTTATGGCCTATATTAACAAATAGACTACATATATATAGTGCAATTAAGTACTTTTACAAACCCAAATGAAAAACTACCACAAAGAACCATGATGGATAACAACCATGATAACAAACTAGCATAATAAAGAGAATAAGTACAACCACACCATGTAACTAGTATAGTGGTTATTCAACACATTAACCCACTTAGTATCAGTATATTGGTTTCATATAAAAAAACGTGAAAACTAGTAATGATAATTTTTGGGGGCCTTGGATTATGTAGTGCAATCATTACTTCCCGTGACACTAAAACACGATTTGTCTATCTCCCTCAGAGGGGGCGGGTATTGGTACTGGTGAGGCCCCCGCTTTATAGTTTCTCGCTATATTCTCCCATTCGATCCTCCGAGCATCGCAGTGGTGCATTCTCGCCATTCTCCTTCCTTCACTTTCATTCCTTTGTGCGTAACTTCCCGGGTTGCCTTTTAACATTTTAGCCAAACCCCACATAGTGCATAAGTTCCTGCCTGCTTCGATTTCAGCATTCCTTGTGGTATATCCTCGCTTATATACTCAAGTATTCTCCTCGCAGGAGCTCTTCGATTCTCCTTTTCTCAGTGCTCCTCAAGCACTCCTTCGCTATAACATAATGTAGGCCCCCGTGAAGCATGGCTCTTCCCCGTCTTTATGCTTTTCCGCGATATCCTGCTAAGCTACCTTCAGCTCATTATAAGTCGCTAAGTATGCTCCTATTCTCATCTACCCCATGCCCTCCAACGTTTCATTTTCATTTAATCCGAAGCATTTGCATAAAGGTTTCTCGATGCCTAATGTGGAAGTACTTACCTTTTGTGCCTCTCTTTCTTCCTTGCTCGTATATCCGCTCTAGCTTATTCCTCCGCTTTGAGTGTTAACCGGATGGGTCTCCGTATTTCTTCCCCATCTCGCCATTCCTAGCATGCACCAAGAGATGTCTCATTGCTTGGTCATTTAGTATCACATAATCGCACTATGCTTTTCCTTATGTGTGAGCCTCGTGGCTTGCACCATCCACGCCATTTACTGCATTCTCTGGCTATAATGAATTCCAGTCAAGACATATCTTAATAGTAACTCACCTTTTGGCATTGATCTCCCTCGCCTTCTCAGATTTCTTCCCCAATCCGTGATCTTGCGTGATGTACCCAATCGGCACATTTACCCGCTTATGCTCATCCCCGATATGTTCCCGCATCTCGTATCTCCCATCGCGATCATAGGTCCTTTGTCCTTTCCATTTCATCATGCCTCCCCTGTGTCCAAAGTAGCCCAAATACATGTAATATGCTATAATCAGGATTAAATCTTTTTTTTTGCAATTGTATGTGTTGGCTAAGCACTTTCACATAGCAAGTTAGGCTCTCGCGCCCTCTTCCGATCTTTAAAGTCTTTATCCTTCCAACATGTGAATAGTTGTTCTTCCTCCGCAATCGCTTGATATTATGTTCCCATGTCTCTACTGCATATATTATTATATCGAGCAGGGCCTCCCGAGCCTTTCCCATCATCCCATGGGTACTCGCGGGTAATTCCAATACCATATGGTCGCAAGAATAGACCCAATAAAAGAGAACCGCAAAACGATATCAAGCCAGCTCAAACTACCCCTCAAGGGCTATGTGTGGCAAAAGTCCTAGACGCTTCATTGCACTTCCTGGCCCAAAAATGATTTTTCTGCTCACTAAAATAAGAGGATAAGTACTACCATCAAAAAATGGCGTATAAAGATTTATCCATTCATATTTATGGTGTAGAATTCCTTTTCCAAAAGAAAGGTTATAGTACATACTTTTATAAAGGTAGTTTGTATATATTTATTTCCTTTATAAAGTGCTTATATTACCCTACCACTTATGGTTGTAGCAAAGGAAGCTGTGTGAGCGTGGTTTCAAAGCAGTAATTAAATTTAATGCTTAGTAGAATCAGCTCAATGTATACCTTTGGCACTTGTTCGCATCCTTACTGGAGGACCTAATACGGAATAATTTTAACTTTGTTGCTAGCCTACTCATTGGAAAATGTCGCTAAATTTATAGGTAACATTTTCACAAGGCGACTTGTTTGCTATTTCTGCTTTAAATTTAATAAAATCGTACCGTTTCAGGCTATAAATTTGTTTCATATCCTTTTCTTTTTATTTTTTTAGATTCAAGGAAATCTCCTAATCCTCAAAAATTGTACATTGTGATACAAATCCTACTAAATTTATAGGTGCCTCGTTCATCCTGCTAGAAGGAAATTTTCCATTCATTAAAATATTTTTGCCATACACTAATACCGCTGTTTTTTTTTTTTTCAAGTGCTACAACTGTAGATATATCTAATGATAAAACATTTATATACATACAGTTGAGTATGGGAATCGCTACCACTTCTCTCGATCCATGAATAAAGTACCATACTGAGCCTAGTACTCTTGTGGTTTCCTTTAAATTTCTTCTCCATAGGATAGTCATGAGAAGAGACTGCTTCTAGACCCTAGTGATGCAACAAGTACCTGGCAAGTTTCTTTTAGAAAAACCTTAGCATTAATAAACATGCTGTAAACTATATAATTTGGATACAGAGAAATACATGCGTGCGGTTCCATGTTCTCTTAAAGATAGTATGATCCCAAAGAGGCCTCACCGAAAGCCCTCGTTTACCATAGAGCGGATGGTTAGCGTAAATCAACTCAAGCATTCGTGCTGGTGTAATGGATATATTCCAATGACATGATATCTACCTCAATGACTTAGTTATAATATTGATTGATCATGTCCTCACATGCCTATCAGCAAATCCACTGGCTTTTTAATGCGGAGGCTGCTATGCACCTGCAGCGAATAAAACGACTGCACCAAGGTTTCATATGGGCAAAATATGCACGTTAGTAACATTGTGGATCTTGTGTGACTACGCAGGATAGATCTACTTGACAGTAGTGTGCCATTTTGACATATTCTAAAACATCGCAGTACTGTGCTGGTTAAGAAGGCAAAATTCTGGCGTATTGCCTCAAGTGATGGTGATTTTCAATTTGACCAGATGCACTGCGCTCTTTACACATTCCATCTGCATAGGAATTAGGTCAGCGCTCTTTTTCTCCAGCAGTTTTAAGGCACGGATCTAGTACCGGGGCATAAGTAGGCTTCATGATCACGCGCATACTAACTTACTACAATTCCTTTAAAAGTAGATGATGGCAATCCAATGGACCCCAAGCCGCAAGAAAATACATGTTCCCACGTATGATCCGGACATGGTACTATGGACTTTATACCAAGTGCCAAGACTTTCAGTGTAGCCACCTCTGACCTACTCCAGCTCATTCCGTGGCTAGAGATGGCCTCATTTCATTCCCCAAATCTCACCCCTCAGAGCAGAACATCATGCCTACTGCAAGTCTCCGATGGTTGATGGGTCCAAAATTTCATACTTTACTTTGTTTTATAACTCTTGTTCTACATTGTATAGAGTGCCTTCCAAATTGTCATGCACAATAGTATTTTGAAGTAACCCGCAAAGAGCGGTAGCGTAACCTTCGGCCCCAAAATACTTTGTGGTAGATAGATGCCACCTCCACGCTTACCCACATAAGTGAAGAAGGTCTCAATGCATGAGGATGAAAACAAGTAGCACCTAGTCTTGAACAAATTAACGCCGTCCGTATGGCCTTAGATGTAGGCTATGAGGTCCATATTTTGTCGAGTGACCGCCACGCATCATTTGGTGCACCAGCCAAGCTCCCGCTCTTTGTGTCTACAACAAGCCAAACCTTGACTAATAAATATAGAAGACCGGGGCTGGCATTGGAGAGTGGGTATCCTCTATTGGCCTCATGATGGCTTGTCAACGGGAAGGTCTTCCGCCATCCTGACGCGCCTCATGCTCGCAGATATTGTACTTTAAAACTGCCAATGGCCATAATCAAGCCCAGCTAATGTTGTAGAAAGCCTTGCAAAATCAACAAAGCAAGAAGATAAAGCTCACGGCATACTCACTTACCCTCAATCGGCATTCAGTATAGTGAAATAAAGCCTAAATCTTGTATGTGTGAGTAGGATCGTCCTCTATTTCCTTCAGCTTGATATCATCAATCACTGGTGGATGCTTGCCAATGAAGCCAGTGGATTCATGATATGGAAAAAGTCTCACTCTCAAGCCATTTTTGCACCACAAAATAGCTTCCAAACATAAATCAAGATTGTGTTTGTACACACAAAATTCAAATCATTTAGCATTTAAGTGATAGGCGTAAAAAATAAAATTCTCTTTGGTATTATATATATCTTTTCAGAATAGAATCCCTGAATTTTGCCACAAAAGCCAAAATGCCACGTAGACCAAAAATAACGCGGACCGCCAAAACATAACCAAAACACGTCAAAAGATCTAAGTAGAGATCGCATAATAGCTGATCTTGTGATTTAGCTTCAGGATCATAGATGCAACGTATCTTAGATCATAGCCACCAAAATGTGATTGGTGGATCATAGCTTTAGTCGAATATGGGAAGAGCTTTTGGGAAAGCAATACGTAAAGCAAGCCTTGTATCCTTGATGGGAATTCATCGGTGGTTACTAATTCTCGAGGGAATACAATTTTAAAATTGTGCTTAAACACAGCACGGCTCATACGGTGCACGATCATCTTTTCCTAGACTACCTAGCAGGGAATCTCCAACGGGCATTAAAGATGACTTGCCGATGCTAATGTCTTGAGGGGTTAATGCGATTCCTCAGTGGTGATACAGCATTGCTGTATACCTAAGCAACTGGAGCGTTTTCGGGAGAACTAAAGTACAACTCAAAGAAAAGAATTTCTTAGAAAAAGCTACACCTTATTGCATATCAGTCAATTGTATAAAAGGAAAAAATCATATCTTCACGATGTGTGCTTCCACATGAAAGCGCCACAATACTCGAAGCTCATGAGGGTGTGGCGGGCGGTCATTTTTCTGCGACTTAACAGCCGAAAAAATTTTACATACAGGATTACGGTGGCCAACTTTATTCAAAGGCGGCTCGTCATGAGGCCATGACTTGTGTAGGGGGGACCTAGTGACAAGCATTAGTGACAAGCATTATATGCCACTTAACCCAATATTGCCCTTAGGTCTTTTTGAAAAATGGAGTATGAACTTTGTCGGGCCAGTAAACCCTCTAGTAGTGCGAACTAAGGTTCAATATATATTGGTTATTCTTGATTACCATACAAAATGGGCGGGCGAGAGCTCTAAAGATATCTGACTACAAGTGTAGCAAAAGTTTTGTACCAACGGATCATTACTAGATTTGGATGTCCCATTGAGCTTCGTAAGTGATAGAGGCATTCATTTTATTAATTCCACAATTGAAATACTCACCGCGGGATTTCTTGATTGTTCATCGTAAATCCACCCCTATTACCCTCGAGCTAGCTTGGTTTGAGGAGTCCATAAACAAAATTCTGGTTACAATCTTGAAGAAAATATGTGACTCCAAAAGAAATGATTTGGAATTAAAGTTGCCTGCTGTATTATGGGCCTACCGAACCACATATAAAACCATTATTGGATATACACCTTTCCAATTGACTTATGGGATTGAAGCAGTAATGCCATTTGAATTTGCGGTTCCAAGTCTTGATTTGCTATTCATCACCACGTATGGCTGATCTTCCTTCCATTGAGCAGCGGTTGTTTCAAATAGAATGTCTTGATGAAAGGGCACAACAAGTATCTAAAGATAGACGGAAGGCATGGATAGATCGTCAGCAAAAATTTCAAGATTTCACAAATGGTATATAAACAACACCCAGGGAAACTTAACACTAGAGTTGTCCACTGGACCATTTGCAGTCCATGGACTAAAATTGGTCCATCATACCTTTGCCACTTAAACCCATATATCTAGAGATGAACTTCTCCATTTTGCAATCTACCACCATCTTTTGAATCTTCACTTGATTCTTTATGATCTACAAAAATTTCATGACCAATGGATTCACCCATATCTTGTGGTGATTGTCCAAACCTCATACAATTTAGCAGTTTTACGTTACTAGTCGAGCTGCATTCTTCATATTTTCTAGCACAAAGGCCCCAAACCTTACTAAAATCAAAAGCAAATGATTTTTAATGATAAAAGCGTATTAATTTGCATGTTCCCAAGTTTTTCATTATTATATGACATTATATAGAAGTCCCCATACCCAATTTTGCTCAAAAGGGTTGTTTGAGGGTATGAATTATTTCTCTCTTACTATTACAAGTTTTGGCCAAATTCTTGTGGCCATAAGTTATTGACTCTAAAACTATAATCCGATGTTTTTTGAAGCATTCATAAGTTATAATGATTTCAATGTTGACTAAAGAATCTCTTATATAAAATTCGGACAAAAATAAATCTACAATGATTTAATAAAACTCGTATATCATTTTTAGAAGAGCAACTAAAGATGCACGTTATGCATTACATTTATATCTACGTAGATTATAATTTTATCAACCTATATCTAGTAGCTAATCATGCATTCTCTACATTTGGTTGTGTTTGTGACTACATGGTATTGGAGTTTAGTATGTTAATTGTACATATAAATTCATCTTTTAGGGAATGCTATATTTTTAATGAATGCAAGCCTTCATTGGCAACATAGATCTCAAATTTCATGTCAAAATGACATAGTAGTTGCAAGATTGAAATATAAATATCCATAGACCATTAATGGTCAATACTTAAAACTTGTCATAATTTGAATTATTTAATCAAGATAACACTCTTTTTCAACTCACATATGATAATACATGTGCATTGAGGTTCTTGATATCATATGTTGCAAAAAACACAAAGAAATCTACTTCTCTCTTGCTATCATAAACTTACTACTGTGTTTGCTTCGAGAAGTATTGTAGGTTAAGTATGATAATAATGCATGTAGATGATCTTTCATGATATGAGCTATATTTTTTTATGGATGCAAGCTTTCCTTGGTAATATAGATCTCTAATTTCATGTTAAAATAATTTATTATATGCAAGAGTTGAATACAAATGGCCATTGACAATTTATGGTCCATAATTACACAAATTGCTATCTAATATCATCTCTCTAAATATTATAAATAACCATCTATACAATGATAATGATGAATTCTTATCTTCGATAGCATAAGGGATGAGTAGCAATCCTCATAGATTCAATTTGCTTATGCCTCAAGATTACACCTAATGAGGCAATTTCACAACCAACTAATATTATCAATCAGAGTACTATGCATGTGTCTTATGTTATGAACTTGAGATCAATATGGATTAAGATGGTGATACTCTTGGTTTTATAATGGGCCTAAGCCATTTGGACCGATAGCTTGGTCACAACATGGCGGATTATCTTTACTTTTTATAATAATACACTTTAACGGTATTCCTTTCTTATTGCATTAATTATTGCAACTTGTTATGTTTAAAAATATAAACTTTTGAAGGTCACAACTCAAAGTATAAACTTCAAAATTCATGAAAGACATAATTTAGCAAATAATTTGAAGTTGATGCTAAAATGCTTAATCAAACAACAAAATATGTGTATGATATTTTTTAATGAATAGAGTAACTCATGAACTACTCATTTCCAAAAATTCACATTGCAATCGATTAACATGAGGATGTTCTTTAATTTTAAACAAAGCGTGGACTAATAATGGTCTCGGGGCCAATCTTTCTTGATTTTTTTAGAACAAGTGCTATCCTCATTTTGTGTGCTTGTTTTTTTGCATTTGTCTCATATTGTTATAAGCTTTCATATTATAATTTTTTGAAGAACGAACTTGAACCTCTAGTGAGAAGTCACTTGCCTCCTCTTTGCCTTTTAGTTTATCTCCCTTTCCTTCATCTTAAATTCACGAATCCTCATCTCATTTGCACTTACGGCCTCCTTCCCTTCGTAGCTATGCGAGTTAGGGAAATATACTGAGTAGTTGCACATCCAAATCTCACTTTTCTATCTTGGAAGATCCACTATATCGATGTCATCTCCTTCCCAATTCAAGTCCAAAGAGTTCTTATGTTTAACATCACTAAGCACCTCTATAAGGGCTTGCCTCTGTAAACCCTAGAGTGATACCATGATTTCTTACATCCACTCCATAAGCGGCACCATCATGTTCTTTTGGGGGCTTTTATCTCTTAAAGGATCTGAGAAGCGTGTTGGCACCATCTATATTACCGGTTATATATGTATTATTATTTGTATTACTATCTTTTTTGAATATTGTGATGTTTTCTTTTTTGTCCAAATATATCAATACATGAGATATTTTTTAATATCTTGATATCTATGAATCAGTTTATATTGTCAAGTATGGTCAAATCTGTAAACACCTGCGTCTAATTGGTAAAAGTTATATTTCATCTTCTTGTTCCCAAAAATTTATCTATGTACTTAAAATGTTTTGGGCCCTTAGTAGTCATTATCTCTGCTTGTCTAGTATCATCATTCTTTGCAAAAGGTTTTCCCTTGAAAACCTTTTCGGCGAGGGTTTTTATCCTAGTAGTAATGCTTGTACTAGCCCATTGTATGGGTCCCATGACCTATTGGTCTCCGTGGACGTTAAAAAATTTATTCTATTCTATTCTATTCTATTCTATTCTTTTACGATGGCTGGCTAGGTTCAATGCAAACCGCTTCCTTGGCTAGGGTTTGTGATAGAAGCGAAGGGCTTATCAAAATGTTTGCATTCAAATCAGGGCGGACTTGGAGATGGGGTAAACAACTGGGAGTGCAATTGGAGGCGGTCTGGGGTGTAGGTCTATAAATTAGGCTGTAAATTTTCTTATGTTGTGTGTTTCTTGCTGATGGGTTCTTGCTTGGTTTTTTATGTTTTTTGCTTCTTAAACTATTTGCTCTAATCCACCCTCTTCTCTGCAAACTGCTTTCTTAAATGGTTTCTTATTCTTAAACGAATGGCATTGGGAGCATGAGCCATGAATTTTAGAAGCTTTGATTTTTTGCTCCGCTTTTCCTCCAAAATCCCGAGCTTGAGGTTTTCTCCTTGCTTTGTTATTTCAGGTTGCTTAAAAATTGCCTTCTTGGTTTCTGAGATCATCTGGTGATTAGGAGGGCAATCGCCTATATGTGCTTTCGAGCAGCGTTAAATATGCCATGATGCAATTTGTTACCTTGAAGATTGCGGGGATAAAAGTTTTATCTTAAGCTATTGGGATTATGCATTCAGGGGCTTGGACATCAGATGTAAAGTTTATGCCCGATGAAGCAGTTCAAAATTCTTCATGAAATAATAAAGCTAGATGAATTAATCTGCATTTTGTCTTCCATTCCGATACCCTGTGTTAAAATGCATGAAGAATATGTATCAAATTTGGTTCTATACTAAAGATATGGATGCCATCTTGGTTTTAAAAGTAGGATCTAGATATTATAATGGATCATTGGCATAGTTAATTTTCTATTTATCGCATGCTAATGTAGCCTTAAAAGCACTTTCAATAATGTTATAATCATAAATTCGGTTTAAGCTCAAGAATATCGCGAGGTTTGACAATAGTTATCAAATATTTTTTCTCTGAGGTACTTTTCTTAGCTTAAACTGTGTTGCTATTCCTCATCCTACATGTGCTTAAACTATACTTGGAGGGATTAAACTATTTACTTGCTAAGATGAATACATTTTAAGGCTAAGTTGAATCTTAAATAAGGAAATTTAGTTACAACAGAATAGTGAGAATTGACAAGAAGAGCTAATTGAAACATCACCGATCATCCTGATTTAGCCTAGAACATCGATTTTTTCTTAGCTTATAGATTCGACCAAATTAGCTTGATCCTTTAGTATAAAGGGTTGTATAGAGACGTATCATTTGGTTGTAAGTCTAACTACTCCAAATCCATGATAATAGAATCATGTATCCAATATTGGTAAGGCCTATGAAACTATAAATGGAAAATATCTAAAAACACTACCTTTGTTGAAGGTATAACAGGTACCAAGTTCGAGTTTCCAAAGATGATGCAATGGTATCTGAGGGTCAAGCTCTGTATAGAGGAGGCCAAGATAACTAAGGACAAAGGAATATAACCCAAAATGTTCCAAATATTTATAATTAATCATCCTCACTTGATCAAAGGTCCGAAATTAGCATGGCTGTATGCCACAAATTCAAACCATATGCTTGCAAAAGCAGAACATGTAAATATCATCATTAAATACCTTGGAATGGATTTCAGTATATTTCTTTAAGATTGTATACTTTTCACTGATCATACAATATTATCTGAATTTGACAAAATGCCTGCAGTATTGCCAATCTTAAACTTTATTCACTACTTCAAAACCTAACAAAATAAACCGAGAAAAACAACATAAGAATAAGAATGCGATAACATTTACCCCCAAAATGTTGGACGTTTACATACAAAGGAATCAGGCCCAAATAAACCGGAAAGAAAAAACATAAGAATAAGAATGCAATAACATTTACCACAAAAAGCTAGAGCTTTACATACAATGGAATTAGGCCCAAAATAAGTTTTGTAAGAACTTAATCAACTATGAAAGAAGAAGTACTGGAACAACCACATAGAAATCAATTACTCAATGAAAAACTGCATGGTCGAGAGATAAAAAAACTTAAATTTACGTAACAGCGTGTGTCGTATGTGTCGATTTGAACTTATTTATACATTATTAATTGTTTGTGGTGTTGATGCAGGGCATCATCTCGAGGCACACATACACTCTATATTTAAGGTGGTTTACATTTAAACTATGAATGCATAACCAGAAATATTTTGATTACTTTGAAATAAATATTCCAACTAATGAATCTTAGCATTCAACTTGACTCAAATGCACCACTTTAACAAAAACATGAATTGCTGAACTTTAGTACACAAAGTTAAGTGAACTTTAACTTGGAATACAAGATTAAATGAAACAAAGTAACTGAAGTCGTTGCCTGCTACACCTACTGATTACTACAATGTTGATCGAGTTGTTAAAGAGAATGATAGAAGGGTTTATCCTACCAAATTTTTGAATGTGCAAACTCCGAATGGGATGCCTCCATATCAATTGACATTGAAGTTTGGTATAATTATCATGTTACTGAAGTTTGTTTCTACACATAAGGGACTCTACAATGACACCTGCCTCATTATACATACATCAGAAAGACATGTTATAGATGTTAAGATTGTCACTCGAAAGAATATTAGAGAGAGTGTTCATATTTCAAATTCCTTTGGTGCCTAATAATGTAGAATTCCCATTCCTGTTTGAGCGCATGCAATTTCCATTGCGTCCAGCTTATGGTATGACAATCAACAAGTTCTAGCGCCAAACAATGCAAATGGTTGGCTAGTATTTGCCAAACCTGGTATTCAATCATAGATGACTCTACGTTGTAGCACTCTTGAGAGCTTATGGAATCCAAGACATAAAGGTAATCATTCTATCAAAGAATGGAAATGCTTCCTTGGATGTTGAAAAATCGAAATATACAACAAATATTGTATATGGAGAAATCCTCTAAGTGTGAGTCTAATACTTAAAACTCCCACCAATTTCTCTTTGTTCTCATTGACTTTTCTACTTTCTTTCCTCTCTTTGTCTTACATACTTACTTACTTCTTACTCCATGTAGATGATGCATATTTTGGTCCCATGGTATGTCTTTGGTGACCATGTAAAAATGTCTAAAGGGTGACAAAAATTATCCGTTTAGTGTTACTTTATCATGCAGCTCTCGGGTCATGGTATAATTGGAAACATGCGAATCTATTCAAGGACTCTTTTTTAGGAATGCCATTAGCTACCTCAATCATTCTTTGATGGATATTGAATTTGAAATTTTTAAGTTATGTATGTTAAATGTTATGTGATGAGCATTTTAAGCTTTAAATAATAGTGACTCCTTCTTGCAATTATTGACTCTAAAAGGCTTCTTGCACTAAATTAGCCATTTGGATGCATTTGACCCCAACTTAAATATGCATGTTCCTTCACATGATATTGTTTGTTCCTTATGAATTGTACTTTAACTTTGTTATCATTTTGTAAAAAAAGCATAACGAATCAGTAGTGATTCATGTACTAAATAGTGCTCAATATTTGAAAGTTAAATAATTAAGCACTTTAGCGGGGACCAAGAAAGTTTTGACAACACTAGAATTTCATGTTATATACATTTTAGCCAAGTGGGAAGATAATTATAGGGCTTTATTCTATCAAATTTTGCCAAGAAAAATTGTTCATAGTTTAGTAGAAAAACATTCAGGGCTCTTAAAATTTACCCTGGTATTTAACTATTCTAATGGTAGCATAAGTTTTGGGTCTGTCTTCCCAAGTCCCCATCCCCCATCCATCACCCCCAAAAGCCAACAACAAATATTCCTTATAAAGCATTGTTTTCTTTACTAAAAAATTGATCTTTTATATGCAAAATTAATACATTGATGATACTATCATTAGATAATTCCAACTATAAAAATAATTATAGAAGCAAATAAATAATGTCCATTCTTGCAAGTATCAACCCATGCTGCTGTTGTCAGAAGTTACACATATGAACGTTAAAATGTCGATTAAAAACACATGTCAGGACATTAGCGCAGCAATGTCAGGCACATGTTTACTAGTGCTATTGAACTTATAACTTACATTAGTAGCATATATTTGGCATGTACTTGACTGATGAACATATTACTTGAAATGAACGTATCAATAAAAACCATGCTTGCTAACTTTTTGTGATAAAGCATCTAGGACCAAGGGTTTAACTTCTCATAGAGGATAAAATAAATCGATATTATATAATAAGAAAAATCTAGTAGTGGCTTTAAATCTAATGAATCAATCTAGCATTGGAACATGAGTGTAATTTGGACTTCTAATCAACTAGTTAGGAGCGTGAAAACCTAATTTTAGTAGGGTTCTGGACCCCTACAAAAAAAACCTAATTTTAAACTACTCAGAGTATAAAAATACTAGAAACCCTAGTCAAAATGACTAAATTATAAGTGCTTTTTTGTTCAAATACACCACTAGATATCCACCATTGGAAGAAAAGAATGCAGCATAACTATTGTAAACGAGTTGTTCAAATTCACCACTAGAAATTATGGTGCAAATTGCACAATGACAAGTTGTACATGGAATCAAGCTTCCAAAAACATTGGTATTGATCTAAACTATTCAAAATAATGACAATAAGAAAATCATCTGCAATAGGCATTAACACTAAACATGTTTCGCCTTCTTGAAATTTTTGGGGCGAGAGTTTCGAGATGCTTTTCAAGGAAAATGGGTATTTCTAAGAAAAGTTATGGCCACTCTACAAATTAGCATCACACTACGAAAGGTTTCTTTTTGAAGTTTAGTTTCAAAAATTTGTTTATCCTAATTTATTGCTTTGAGACTTTCTCTTGGATTTTTTCATGCGGAAAATCACGTTTTGATTATGCGGCTAATTTTGTCAAACATGAATATCGGGATGAATTAGGTGCAAACTTTTTAACAAAACGTTTTGATTAAAAATGCAGTGCGGAGGAAGTGTTGGTTTGCTCTGATTACAAATTGTCTAAACAAAGCCACCTTGGGGACCAAAACACGAATCGCCCAGCGTGATCCCTTCCGCGATTCTTGAACACACATGAGTGCGTGCGGCAATTTTGCGTCAGAGTAGGCAATTGAAGGGAACCAACATGTATGTTGACCAAGATCTT
The DNA here is from genome assembly GCA_021234155.1 of Isoetes taiwanensis. Lineage (NCBI taxonomy): Eukaryota > Viridiplantae > Streptophyta > Lycopodiopsida > Isoetales > Isoetaceae > Isoetes > Isoetes taiwanensis. The sequence continues at coordinate 7,482,190 of JAJEKV010000060.1, forward strand.
ACTCCGATGCAAGAGGAGTCCCGCCGACAAGAGTTGGCTCAAGTCAGGGACGTCCACCGTCGGGCTTTGCGGGGATTGGTTTGAGGCAAAAGCTTAGCATTTTTAGGCGGCACTGGCGAGGTCACCGTGCAATCGTCAAGGCTGCTGCGGCACCGGAGGCCCTTTTGCTACCACTACAGGACCTGCCCCTCCTGCTGCCGCTCCTATTGCTGCCACCACGGCATTTGCCGCAAGCTCCTCCACTACCCCTGCTGCACCTCCTGCTCCCGCTACTCCAACTGTTCCAACAACTTCTACTCAGGCACCACACACTGCTCCCCCGGCAGCCGGCGCAGATCATCGTGCATCTATATCAAATGCTAGCAAATAGGAACTGTGCCTCTATATGGTATCTTGGAACTGTCGGGGCTTCCCTTGGCAGAAAAGGGAGAGTCTCAACTTTATTGCACCAAATATGGATCTCATTTTCCTCATGGAAACATGAGAACATGTAGAACCTGAGTATGGGGACCTCCGGCCTATCTGCATTTCTTGGTGTTCAGCGAGTGCACGGAAGCGGGGGCTTTTTTTGGGGGGCTGCTACTATCGTGCAACCTTGGTGCAGTCAGTCTCGCTGCACAAAACAGACAGGTACAGTCGCTACTTGTGGGTACACGTGCAACATGACAGTGGCAACATCCTCTTTGTAGCACACCATGCTACTTTCCACATGCCAAGAGCAACTTCTATAACACTCATTCGGGTGTGGATAGATTGGAGCCCTATGTCAATTTATATGATGACATACAGCAGCACAAACAGTTAGGCAAGGTCATGCTGCTTGGAGACTTTAATGCACGCACAAGAGCCGAGCATATCCCGAAATTTAAGCCCCTGGCATAGGACATTTTGCAGTTGAACCCTGCGGAGGTGGCTTAGTCAAGGATATCAGATGACAACCATATTTCACGCAATGGCAGATAGTTGTTGTTGCTGCGTAGTATCTTTGACCTGGTTATTTGTAATGGGTTGGCACAATGGCCATCTTCCGGCCCAGCTACACTTGTAGGCGGAGGAGAGCCAAGGGGCGGCTCCGGTGTGGTGGATTAACGTCTTTGGCGAGAGAGAGCGGGATCTGCACACAGTTACCCATTTTTGCATTGGAACAAACACCCGGGACGAGGAAGTGGACTCAACCACCAGCCCCTTTTCTTGCATGTAAATTGGCAGGCTCCCCATGCATCCATTCCTCAACACCCCAGGTGCCCTGGTTGCGTCTGGATTACGATCGTGCAGAGATACTATGCCCGGATGCTTGAGCATGACCTGGAGGGACTACTGCAGCTCCCCACACTTCAGAAACAATCTGTCCAGCTGACTCACTTGCTTCTGATAGCCACTGAAAGATGCTTTGGGAGAGGCCACTCAAGGAGGACCTCAGGCACTACCACCTTCCCCCACAACAGATGGTTCGATGATGAGTGTCGGGAGATTAAACGCGGACTCCGGAAACTCACTGATCTCACCTTTTGCCCACAAGCCATCAGTCAATACTGCTCCTTCCTCAAGAACAAGAAAGCCAGATACCTTTCAGAGCACCAGCAATAGATGTTCGGTCTCCTGGATCGGCATCCCAAGACATTCTAAAGAAAGATATTGAGCAAGGCTGTACAGTCCACAGGGAATATCACCTCGAAGCAATGGGTACATTACTTGCAACAACTTTACGATCCGCTCGGGGGCCGGGCAATCGTGCCTCCACAGATAGGCCTGGCACTGGTCATCATAGAGGGGAATGTCATCATGGGCCTGCAACACATAGCTAATGGGAAGGCAGCAAATTTAGATGGCATGCAGGCAAAACTTCTGAAGTGGGCTGGGCTTCCAATGGTGCCTGTCCTCATGACACTATTCAATAAAGCATTGCAAGAAAGCTTCCCTCTGCAGTGGACCACTAGTAGAGTTGTGCCCATATACAAGGCAGGTGACCTTCAATGCCCAGCCAATTATCGCACTATTATGGTCACCTCTCTCTTGCAAAACTGTTGGCAGGCATCCTTGAGCAGCAGCTAACGATATGGGCAAAAGAGGCAGAGGTGTATGCTCTGACACAGGCATGCTTCCGGCCCAGTCATTCCACCATTGACCATATCTTCACTCTGCACACGCTGGTTGAGGATAGCAGGAATCGCCGGCAAAACCTGTATTGTTGTTTCCTAGATTTCGCAAAATCTTTTGACACAGTGCCCCCGGGACAAGTTGTGGGACAGATTGCCGCAGCTAGAGACCCCTTTTGACTTGTAAAACGCAATATACAGGCTATATGAGGCATGCTCAGGACGTCTCACATCATCATGACAGCCGGTAGTCAGTAGTATTGGAGTACGTCAGGGTTGCCCCCTCTCCCCCACACTCTTTGGCCTATACATTGATCAGCTAGAAGACTGGCTTTCTGAGCACGGAGGTGCGGGCGCCCATCTCATGCACCACATAATCCGGCAACTCATATATGCTGACGATGTAGACCTTCTGGCCTATACTTCAGAGGATATGCAATGTCACCTGGATGCTCTTGACACTTTTTGCTAATTCACTGGCATGCGAGTTAACTTGCCCAAAACTAGGGTGCTGCTAGTTTCGTCATTCCATCAGCCAAGGCTTCCGTCATTCACTTACTAGGGTGGGGGTGGCTCCGACCTACAAGTATTTGGAGATCGAGTTCTCTACTACCACCCACTGGGATGCTACCATCAAATTGCGTGTCACGGCGAGTTGGAAAGCACTATATGCCATGCAGAGCAACAGCCATAAGGCAGAGTTGTATGCCTAGGGCCACCAGTCACACCTGTTTAGGGCCTTGGTAGAGCCGGTTCTCCTGTACGGGGCAGAGGTGTGGGGTCCGGTGATATCTATCACCACCTGGAATGATCTCGAGAAGGTGCAGAAAGCCTTCTTGGCATGAGCCCTTGGGGTAAAGTCCACAGTTCCATACCAGATCCTACTCCAGGAGACAGGTTTTCTACCCCTTCAAAGGGCTGCATTGGAACGCCATATTATTTACTTCCAGAAGGTGGTTGCTATGGGTGATACACGTTTGCCCAGCCTTGCTTTGTTTGTAGCAATGGGTCCCCAATGCCTCAAAAGCTTCTTTGGAAGGACAAAACAAGCTCGATGGTTACATGCGTGGGATGTCTGAGGCAAACAAGTGCGTATAGGTACGGACAAAGAAGGATCACAATGCACTAAAGCTATACCTAGATGCTAGTTTCCTTCGCAATCTCTAGGATGCAGATACTCTGACACACGTTAAGATGGCACACTATCAGTAGCAAGTCAATCCTATGCTTATGAGAGGCCCGTGCGGTGCTTGTGCACCCATTTGCCATGAAAAAGTCTGGGACTTATAGCTTCCATTACGCGGGTGCACATCATCTGCATTGAGACAGGGCATTGGCTCGGGAAGCACGGGAGGATAGGCTTTGTCAGTGTTGCCACCAGGGCGCCATTGAAGATGAATATCATGCCTTCGAGATCTGCCCAGCGTTTGCCCATATCCGAACGCGGTATATTTAGTTAGTTGTGTCGACCAGCCGCTTCATGTGTTATTGAATAGTGAGCTTGTTGGGGTCATACCTCCAGGAGGTTATAGAACACGGACTCAGTTGTGTCCTCCGGGACAATATTGAATTACATTTTACAATACATGTGTACATGATTGTTCATGGTCAGAGGACTGCGACCTTCTTAGGAATCCCTTAGAAGGTACATCTATTTCTATTTTGATTACATAATTAGTTTGAGTGTACTTAGATGTAGTTAGTTTCCATCATGTACATAAGCGTATTAACATTTGATTTGGCGTGGTTTTGTCTTTCTTGTAAAGAGGAAATGTATTTATACGTACTTTACATTTACATGTGCCATGAAGTGCTTTTAAGATTCCTTCTGAGGGGTGTATTAATAAAGAGTGTATTGCATTATTTGTACTTTGCATTTACATGTGATCGAGAAATGCATATGAATTTGGTATTTGACTTTCCTTTACATTCAATCTTTGAATGATGTATTTGATATGGTGTATTGATAAAATATTTTGTTAGAAATGCATTTGAATTTAGTATTTGGTTTTCCTTTACATTGTGATAGCTATGTACACTAATGTACTTCTATTTTGTCGTTACATTATCGTGAGAAAGTTTGCACAGTAGTAAAACCTACTTGCATGTAATTAACATTTGTTACGTTTTTGATTTGCATCGATTGTTTTTTCTTGATTTTGCTTCTATCTACTCTACATCTCCCCTTGATTGAATCAAGTGTTTACATTCTTATTGACACCCAATTGTGTCAATGCGGACATGGGTAGTATCAAAGAAAGGAAGAAGTAAAGCTGCGGGTAAACTAAACAATTCATGTTTAGTGCACTATGCTTAAGTTTGAATATAGCAAAATCTCATGTTGTAGGTGAAAAGAAGAATGTTATTGGGAAGGGGTTGCATTTACCATTCTCGGACATCCCAATTCTTTGAACACAGCACAAAAGATCTTTCTTTATCGATGTTGGAAGTCCATCCACATCTACATCACCTTTGAGAATTGCAACAACTCATAAGCAATCGGTCTGGGGATTTGGAGCCGGAGGGTATGTGGAAGGTAGGGTGATTACATTCGATTACATTAAGATGCATCTGTTATAGTTAGAGTTCACTAATGTTCAATATTTTGCAGCGAGAGGTTGTTTTCCAAAAGAGATCCCACATTGAAGCCCAGTACTGCTATTATTGGAGCAACAAAAGTGAAAGCCAGTAATTCTCTCTCCTTTTCGGGGTTTCTATTTTTTTTTTTTTTTTGTATTTTGAAACTTACATTGGCGTGTTTCTGGATAAAATTACTTGAAGATGTTGGTGGCGACATTGAAAGCAGATCCACGAAGGCTGTTTGTTGAAGTTCAAGTTGAGGAAAAGGCTTGTTCTTTGGCAAGTCACGTGTTTCTTTTTTTGTCTTGCTTTCAAAACATTAGAATGAAGCACTTTCTTGTCTTGAGACTTCTTACTGACGATTCAAAGGAGCTAGATGATGTTGAAGAAGCCTTGGAGATTGCGACCAAGGCAAGCGACTAAATTATGGTCAAAGGCGATGCCAAAGCAATTTGGAAAAAGAGAGTGCAAACCCGAGGCATGGACATCCATTTTTTAAAGCGGTAATTGCTAGCTTACATTGACTTACTTATACTTGATGGCTTATTATATTTTACTTTCGTTTTGCGGGTCTAAACCAGCTGGAAAGCAGAGATTGGAAGGTATCAATTTATGCTTTATTGTCATGGATCAATTGTTTAATATGACACTAACATCTTGGATCGACAATGAGAAATGATGACAAGGATAAACTTATGGAATTCACGCCATTCAAGAATTCAAAAGGCTGTCCGTTTTGAAATGAAAGTGGTTGCATCACGAGATAGCAATTTTATGTGCAACTAACTCTAAAATGAGTAGCGGCTTAGTGGATCTTTATGGCGGTAATAACACAGTTGTAACCGAGCTGTATTTGTTGCTATTCCTTGTCTCTAATGTTAATCTTAATCTAATCCAGTGCTTGTATGAGACATTGCCTTTCAGTGGAAGAGCAAAATCTTTTTATCACCTTACAACTATATAAGGTTTAGAGAAGCTACCAGCGAAAAGAAAGAAAGGGTGAATCGGTTTGAAGGATCATGAATGTCATTGAAATAGTGAAATCAGGGATGAAGGGGATTGTGGTAGCTAAATGCCATCATATCCTTGCACCTATCCTTGAGAATGACCATTTTGTCTTTGAGTTGTTTTTTCGCTCGCACCACCATCGATTCAAGATCCGAGGAATTCCGTCTTGAATCCTCTTACGGGTTATCGACGAGCGAGAAAAGCAATCAAAGGGTATGTAATACTTTAAGTTGTTGCTTTGCTTTTCTTTGCTAATTGATTACGCTAAATTTAGAGTGATATGTAGGCTGCACACACAAATGTTAACCACATCGATCGGTCAAGTATCTAGAAATTCGATTTCATGAAGAGAAATAATGTTAATCGGATTGACAAGTAGAGGTGCCCACGGCAGCCGATTTAATATCATGTGGGTTGTATGTGATGGGATTTATGCACAAATATGTTGAAGCTCTTGTCTACGGTAGAGATATGGAAGTAAGTTGTATGCCTTCCCTTGTATGTCTTTGCATCTCATGTTCCTTTAAATATTTCTAACCTTATTTATGGATGTCACAGTTACATCTAAATGGTTCTCTCATGAATCATATGCATCCGCGACGACAATTTCTAATAGATGCTTTGGTCATGCATTGTGATGCCAATCCGAAAAAGCGTCGTATCACCAGCCTCCTCGATTTACAGTGATCATGAGTCTGACGAGTATCGATTTTGCAAGATGAACTATGTAACGAGGCTTATATATATCTTTTTGTTCACATTTGTGTTCACATTTCCTATCATAAGGAATGTGTAAATGACACTATGATGAATAGTATACTCTTGATAGTATACTTTATGACTATGTAAGTTTTTTTTTTTTTGAAAAAAAAGATTTTTTGATTTAAAGCCTTGTACCCTTTTGGTCAATCAAAGCAGGTTACTTGATTGTTTTATTGATATATTTTGTGACCTTGTACCACATCACACCCCTCCACCATTCACCACCACCACCACACTCCACCACACCACACCACAATCCACAACACCACACCACACACCACACCACACCACCACCACAACACCACACCACCACCACCACACCCCCCACACCACATCATACCACCACACACCACTACACACACCACCACCACCACCCCCACCACCACACCCACCACCACACCACCACCACCACCACATTCCACCACGCTCCACACCCACCATTTGGTGGTGGTGGAATGTGTGGTGGTGTGGTCTGTGGTGTGTGTGTGAATGAATGGTGTGGTGTGTGGTGGGATATCTAGATACAGTGAATATGATAGTTGGTGTATGGTCTATAATTGTATGGTGTGTGGTGTGTGGGTGAAGTGTGGTGTGAATGGTGTGGTGTGTGAGAAGGATGTGCTGGATTAGTGAATATGATAGTTGGTGTATGGTCTATGGTGTATGGTGTGTGGTGAATGGTGTGGTGTGTGGTGGGGTATGTGTGGTGAATGGTGTGGTGTGTGGTGGGATGTGCTGGTTACGGTGAATATGATAGTGTGGGGCATGGTATGGTGCATGGTTTGGTGTGGTATACACACCCTAGCAGTTTAGTGTTCATTTCATGCGGATGGTATTGTTCAAGAGGTTTACGGACCAACATCCGAGAAATTTTTTTTAGCGGATGCTTGAGATGCTTCAAGATGCATTTAAAAGAAAAATACTCACGAACATATTTTCCTATTGGCTGCTTTGGTTACCATATTTTGTTAGTGTCTGAGGATCATAAATTCTGCACCTTGAAATTCCTTGTTGGCTTTAATGTTTGTTTTGGTATACTATTTCATTAATTGTACTTTGCATTTTATAATTAATGACAAAAGCGTCATTAACTTGAGTTGCACCAAAAACTTGAGTTGCAAACTAAGTACCAAACATGTTTCTTATATCTATATAGAAAATGATAGAAATAGTTCGATTAACTAAAAGAAACGTGGAAACTTCGGAGAGAAGTTAAAGCAAAAAAAAATAGTCTACAATTTTGTAGAAAGAGGAGTTACGTCATTAATGAAAAAGCTTTACAAAAATGGAGTCACAAGGACTATTGCAAAACAAGTTACGTATTTAATTAAAAGCTTTACAAAGAATAGTCACGGGGACTATTACCAAAAAAATTGAAACCGGGGATTACAAAAACAAGGCTTGATCTTGAGGCCATCTTGACTCTATATGAAGGTGGTCCTCCATGGCATACATCTTCATTTGGTCGGCTCCTCGTCGGGTAAGCCTCATGCACCCACTCGATCACCCTTAATGAAGCGGCGGCTGATGATCCATGATGAGCTTCTCCACCTCACGGTGGAGTGAACCATACAGCCCCATGTAACGGGTGGCCTCAGGAGGAAGACCGCGGATTCTCGGAGGAAGAGGAGGACCGTCTTTGGCGGAGGAAGCGAGGCACAATGGCGGGGATAGTGTTCTGCGGAGTGTGGTCTTGAACTTGGCCATGGCGGAAGTGAAGGAGATGGGCGGAATGGGGAAGGAGTGAAGGAGATGGCGGAATAGGCGATGGGGGCCGGAATGGGCCGGAATGAAGGCTGCGGGGGCAGAATTTTGGGAATAAAGGGATGTTTGCATGCATACGATTTTGTTTTGGGAATTAGGCGAGAAAAGAGAAAGGGATGTATCCATGCATGCGATTTCACACCTCGGGGGCCCGATCCACCCACCTCAATATTTTTGCAAATGTAAAATATATAGGTTGAACCATATTATGAGACCAATTGCTTGGTATGCGATTAGCACAACCCTAACACAAAGTTAGCAATATCCCACATGCATATATCACAAAAATGATGCGCATATATAAATAGGGTTTCTTTGCTTCATTGATAAGTGTGGATAGAGATTAGATGTTGAAAAGTTATGGCTCGTTGGCTTGTAATCTTGATTCTGAGGCCAGCATGTCCTCTTGTCAAATGTAATCCTAGTCTACCCTTTTTTAGTAATGGGCTCAAATATCCCACATGCATTCAATGTTCCACATGTTACCAAATCAACAATTGCCAAATCAACAAATGCCAAATGAATGGATTATGTTAAGGCATATTGTGTACCTATGCATATTGTGTTTGGTAAAAGCGTGAGTCAACAATATAGAGATAACAAGGAATATTCCTTATTACCTTGAAAGGAATATTCCTTATTGCATTGAAAGGAATATTCCTTAAGCGCCTAGTTATCAGGAATATTCCTTATTACCTATCAAAGGAATATTCTTTAGTTTGTTTAAGTGCACCCATAGTTACAAGGAATATTCCTATTACCTTGAAAGGAATATTCCTTTTTGCATTGAAAGGAATATTCCTTGGTGTACCTATTATCAAGAATATTCCTTATTACCTTCAAAGGAATATTCTTTAGTTTGTTTTAAGTGCACCCATAGTTACAAGGAATATTCCTTATTACATTGAAAGGAATATTCCTCATTGAAATATAGCCCTTTCATTTGAGCTAGGCTTGTGGGATATATGCCGGCATCAACCATTGGCCAATTGGATTGAGAAAAAAAAGAGGGCGATGGGAAAGATTTTGAAAAAGGATGTTGAACAAATCATTGGCACAAATCATTGGTTAAGGAACAAATCATTGGCATGAGTGCGAGCCATATCGAGAAAGCGAGGGAGAAGGGAATGAGCGGGGGATAAAAATTCCTTTTTACACCATGGTGGCCCAGTTGATTCGATGGCGGGAGGAGATCGAGCGACTAGATCACATCCATATCCCCAATTCAAATGCAAACTCACCTGGCGCCCGATTGTTGAGGAGATCAATGCGAGCGGGAAACCAATTGAACAAAATCAAGCGGAGAGGCGATCCGCGAGTTGAGGAGGTACTCCTATTCTTAAACATGCTTTTGTTCCTAATCTAACAATTGCTTATGATGTTCTACGGATGCCTGGAGGAGACTTAACAATGTTGGAAGCATGGATCGAGCTATGGGTGTAGAAGGACAAGGGGATGATGAGGAATCCCAATTATCTAAAAGCGAGAACTAGAGTATTCTCATTCAACTTAAGCGAGGAAGTTGTGCATGCAAAAGCAATCAACAAAGTCTTTGAAAAGGGCTGAGGTTTGGAGATTCAATAGCCTCAAACCATACTTTACCAATCTCTATCATAAATGGCAATAGAAGCGAGAAGCACATGTCTTGCTTCTGTTGGACTTCACCAACTTCAAGCAGTACATCACGGACACTCTTCTCACAATTTTAGGGAATAGGACCATTGCTGATCTCACCTTTGCGGGACCTTACGGATGAATCTTGAGTCTTGAATCTTGAATCTTGAGACCTTACGCTTCACGGTGTTTTTACAACTTACACTAAGTATAGCAGTCTTGGAACTATATAAACAATATATTAATGTTTGTGTTTTAATCTGGTTCACATTACGATTACATTCGGTTTGCAAGTCCATGCCTTAGTGCATAGAAAAGTTACTTCAACAACGGGTTAGCGTATTCTGAGAGATCTACAATCTACGGCAAATTTCAACAACATTTCATGCCAATAGTTAGTCGGTTCATATGCATAAGATGTACCTTTAAACTTATGTTTGGTGGCTCCAATGGAAATCTCACCCCAATTCTTGACTCGGGATGGACAAGAACTTTCTTTCCTTGAATAAGCTTTGTACTTTTGATGGCAACCGGGGAATCAATTCAAAGTAGTTACCGGCTATAACTTCATTACCACAATAAAATTCATTTCCATAGTCATCCTTGGTGTCTTCTTGAGGGGCATGTTTCATACGTGCCTTTGGATAAAATAATAAGGGACCCTTTCATAATTATGCAGGGATGTGAATGATGCAAAATAATCTCCAACTGCCTTTGTCTCATCCACATTGTCCCGTCATTTGCCCACAAGTCCTCTGCCCCTCGTTACCCATCTTCTTCAACATTGTCCTGTTTGTAGGTTCTAGTTTTTCAACTCCCACCGCCACAATGATCGGCATTCTCACAAGCGGGCCAATCAAAATTGATGCATGCCTTACAAAAACATGAAAGAGATCTACACATTAACTTTGTTGGATCATTTGGATCTATGGATGATACGCAATGAAGAGATTGCACCCCTTTCACTTTGGGAGCACATCAAATCTTTGGGAGCGGTCAATGTCGGACACCTTCTAAAATACCCTTTCCACATCAGAAATTTTCTCTTCAAGAACCTCACATGCGGTTTACGCATTTTTTTATCACTTTTCCATCCTTTTTTCTTTTTGTTACGCCTCGAGCCATAGTTTGGCTATGGCTCCTTCTCCGTCATGTGTGCCCTTCCCATGTCACGAGCCAAAGAAATTCGGTGCATTTTGATCTTATGCTCTTGATGATACCTAGTTACATGATAGAAAGCTCTTCTCGACTTGAATTGGACTTTTACCGTCGGACCAAACTAAGTGGTATTTCATATGGCGGCACCATTTTCTTTCAGCCAATTGAGGTGCATCTTGAATGCTTTTGTACAAAGTGAGTATCATGTGTTTTGTCATCTGAAATAAAAAGTGCACACATTTCCTCATTTTACCACATGTACCTTGAACATGCATTGATGTGGACCAATATCTTTGATTTGTTCATTGTACCAATGTTGTGCTTGAATCTCATTGAATGGCTTCAAAATATAATTCTCAGAAATCAACAAGCGATATCACGGTATCATCATGAAGACTCTTCATGGATTCCTTGAATTGTTTGCTTTCTGCCAATGTGCCACAAAGTTATGATATACAAACTTCAACATATGATCAAACATGTTATCAACATATTACACGGGCTGCCTTTCTTGTCAATTAGCTTTAGTCTTACGTGAAGTTCCTTTCTTGAGGGCTCATTAAGCGTAACCATAGACTTGCCAATCAAGCGTTTGATCAATGCGCTCCTTGTATTCTCTTGGACACAACTCAATTAATTGTTTCCCACAATTTCCACAATCGATTTGATACATTGTAGCTTATGCCACTTTCGTTGCTTTGCTTTGCTCTGTCACATACCATAGCTCTCCAAAATGTGCTAACATTATCAAATGTCTTGTTCTTGGCTTGACATATTCGGCATGAGCTTGAGATCTTTTTACACCACAATTACGCGAACAATTTTCATGGAGTCTTGACCTCATCAAATTAAATGCACAGCATGTCTGGATCGATTGCTCATGTTTTACGCAACAACATGTGTTTCTTTCCTTTAGCTTTCTAATGCAAGAAGGTTTTAAGTATTCAAATTGCCTAAGCCCAATCCGAACCTCACGGATCTTGATCCACAAAATTCTGGAATAATTCAACTGTAAAATTACGATTGAAATAAAATTAGTCACCTCATTACATTACATTACATTACATACAAATCTTTTACATATTCAAGACCTAAACTCCCACACATACATGTACATTCGACATGAATTTTATTTCATTTACTATGAAGTCACATAATTTTTGACAATTAATACATCTCCACACTAATTTCTTCTTAATTCTTTGCCTACATCTACAATACATCGGAATATACATGTAAACAAATATACATCGAATATACATGTAAACAAATATACATATGCGTGTTGCCATGAAATAATTTGACATTTCCATGTAGAATAACTAGAGCGGTTTGCATCTACATTACATTCAAAAGTAAAGAAATCGGTTACAAACTTTACATCGGTGTTACAAAATAAAAGACATCTTTATTACGCCAAAAAAGTAAAAGAAATCTACAAACTTTACATCGGTGTTACAAAATAATAAATATCTTTATTACGAAAAGCGAGATGCAATTACAAAATGGCGATCGTGCACGTGTAATGTCAATATATTGAATTGGTTGTGTCCTCTTCTTCATGACATCTCTAATTTTTTTGTGAAACCTTTGAGTTATCTAACCAAAAGCGAGCAACCATATCCTTCATAGCTTTGATCTATCGTATTTGTTCTTGGATTTTGACACTGCTAATGCCCACAGATTTGTTCCACCTAGTGACATTCTTTTCCTTCTCTCCTTTGCTAGTTTCATATTTCTAGGATGTATTTTTCCGCAACTTAGGCTGCTAGTGAAGTCTTACGTAATTCTCCTTCCTCTCCAACCACCATAGATGATCTGAGAATACTTTGCGGCAAGTCACATCCTTGCTATTTGCATTTTTGGCGTCTTGGAGGCCCTCCTTTAAATTCTTTACGGATCTGTTTTCCACGATAGCCTCTTGAGGCCTTCCAATGGCCCGGCTCAAATAGGAATTGCAATCTTTTGTCTGCAATAATCTTCTTGCAAATATACTTTCTTTGTTTTGGAGTCAAATTAGATACCTCATTCATTATGAGATTCTGGCTGACATTCACCTTTCTTCTAATTGGCTTTGTCACGTATCCACCCTACAAACCCTATGTTTTGATTTTCTTTGTGCGCTTGTAGGATTAACTTTTCCGAAACTTCATCAGCGGGGAGGATTGAAATCTGAACCCGATCTTGACCTCGAAGTGCTTGCATGAGAGTCAATCCTTCTTCCATAGTTTCTTCTTCAAGCTGGTGCTTTAAGACATCGATCCATTCTGCGAGAAAGGGGATACAACATCACGCACAAAAATCAGATTATTAACCCAGTTGTATTCTTGCTTGAAGGGATTTGTATTCTTGAAGGAAGGAAAGGGATTTCAATTTCTTCAAGATACATTTGTTTCTTGAAATGCATTCGATTTAGGAGCAGCTATAATCGATTCGGGCCAAGTTTTCGTTGAGGTAGAATCCGGAGCCATGTTTGATCGATTGAGGAAAGTTCAAAATGTGCGCCAAAGTTTTTTTTTTTTCGCAGGCAAGTAGATTTTATTGATAGAGAAGCTAGTACAAGATTTCAGGAGGATTTGGTATAATTATAGAGAATATTGTACGTCAACCGCCTTTATTAATGATAGGCAACTCCATGTAAAATTCAAAATGTACATTACAAACACTTTAACCCAGTTCAAATTTTTACATCAATATACAAAAAAATTCCTTCTACCCTCAATCAAACCCTTCTTACATGTTAATATAGTTAGGCGGATCCACTAGATTTCTCTATATTGTTATTTCAACATGCTTATAAAGACATCACTCCTGGGAGTTTGCATTAGCCAATGGATCCAGCCTTAGGTGAGGAGGCTCAAAAGAGAGCAATGCTCAAGAGGATCATGATATAGTTCATATAAAACCAAATATGCGGTATTCAATCAAACCCTTCTTATATGTTAATATATGCAATTAGCCGGATCCTCTAGATTTCTCTATATTGTTATTTCAACATGCTTATAAAGACATCACTTTTGGGAGTTCGCATTAGCCAATGGATCGAATCTAAAACCAAGGTGAGGAGGCTCAAAAGAGAGCAATGCTCAAGAGGATCATGATATAGTTCATATAAAACCAAATATGCGGTATTCAATCAAACCCTTCTTACATGTTAATATATGCAATTAGCCGGATCCACTAGATTTCTCTATATTGTTATTTCAACATGCTTATAAAGACATCACTTTTGGGAGTTCGCATTAGCCAATGGATCCAGCCTTAATATCATTGTATCGAATCTAAAACCAAGGTGAGGAGGCTCAAAAGAGATCAATGCTCAAGAGGATCAGGATGGTCTAAAAAGTGACTGAATGTATCTATTTATTATCCTATACTGTAAATATATGTCTCGAAGTTATCCATCATAGAACAATTTCTTGAAAGCTATATATAATCATATATATACGGGGAAGCCAAAATTCCTTCATTACCATTTTGAATTATAAAAGATAATGTAGTCAACAAATAGTATCAGAAATTGGTCCTTCAACAAGGATCCAAAAGAACATTTCTCTCTGAAGCACAGAGAAATTTTAGTGTACAAGATTAGCCTTTTGTAAATACTAAAAGGATTGGCGGAACGATCTGCATCAATTCTGTGCTTGAAGGTAATATTTAGGGCCGCTGCACCAATATATAGCATCACATTAGTTGCAGCACAACTCCAACCCATAGTAATACGTTAGCAGGAGCTAACAAGATAAGGTAGCTCCTTTCTGTCCTCACCTCAGACTTGGTATAGGAATATCAGTACCAAGCTTGACAGGTTATTAGTAAAGAATAAAGAATGTTGTTAGTCTGCCTCCTAGTTGAATCTACTCGAAGAGTGCACTCCAGACAGCACCATCTCCCTCTCCACATCTTTGATGAACATCCTTCATTCTTTCTACTGATTTACAGATGCCACTGCAACTCCAATCAAAAGATGCCACACAAACATTTCCTGCCTGTGCCTTCCATTCACAGTCTGCATTAGCATTCCAACAAACATAAGTAAAAAAGCATAATCCATCCTTGAAGAATCATTCTTGGATCATAACATAACCGGCGGAACTCATTAGCATTTCAACAAACATAAGCACAAACACAATCCATAGTTTGAAGAATTATGGTTGAATCATGACATACCCGGGGGAGTACCACAGCATAGGCTTCTATCATCAATATGTTGAACATCCAAACCAATGAACCATGCACCTAGTGAAACATCCTCATTGGCATATTTGTGTAGGATTGGTCTGCAGAAGCAAATAAATGGGATAAGTTACTAAGTGATTATATATAGCAAAATGCACCCGAGAAATCAAAAACATACTGATTAATTGAAATGTAAGTGGCCAAGTCTCTTGAAATGGCATATAGCTGCCCTGTTGCATGCCTGAAATATTTGTTGCCATCTTCACCGAATTTCCAAGCTTCAGGTTCATGGTATTTCACTCCTCTGCACAAGGTTAGAGTAAAGCTCAATAAAACCCATATTTTGTTGGATGTCAGAGGAAACAAAACACACTCAGCCATGCATACTTTTGTGCAAGAACAGGCCCTGATTTCATGCAACCCATGTACACTCTAGGCTTCGACCGATGTCTGGCCAATGTTGTTGCCAACATTCCTGCACATACAAAGAATACAAAATCAACATACACTTGGCAATCAACTTTAAAATCTTCATGGCCAATGAACCTTACCTAAATTCACATGAATATCATCATCAACCTTAACATAAAAATCAGCATCCCATTTAGACACAGCTGTTGAGAAATAAGTCTTGGTCTTTGCAGATAATTCATGATAGCCTTCAACATGGTCCTATGCCAGAAACTCCAAAATTAGCAACTTTATTTTTGTAAAAAGCCTCAAACTGGTAAGAACCCTCAAATGTGTAGTAAATGAAGCTTACCAGTCTTAAGAAATCCCCATGTTGAGCATCTTCTGCATCAATTGCCCGGTCTAATATACCACCTGGAGTTGCACTACAGAGCCAAGCAACCAGATTTAGAAACAGAATTTGCAACTTTGTCTAATCCAGTATGGTAATCTTATAAGCATTACCTATGACCAATGACAAATCTAACAACAATGCCTTTCTCTGTCTCTAGCTGTTTAAGCTTTTCCCCTGCCAGAAATGAGATGCAAAGGGTTACTTAACTTGGAACAAGATGTTGAAACATATGCTAGCAAGATGATTATAAAGAGAAAAAAAACCTCTTGGCATCCAAGTTTCACGAACAGAATCTCTTCTCTTTCTGCTGCTAAAGGCGGTGTTTACTCCAACAACAACAAAAGCCCTGGGCCTCGCCTCAGCAGATTCAACTGCAGGTTTGTCACTGGGACCATTGAAACTAACTTGAGCTGCTCGACTTGCTGCCAGTTCCATTTCTAAGGATGAGATTGTTTTGTCAAGGTTCCTGTTATGTGCCCTGCTACTTCTTTAGATGGATATAGATATAGTATGATTCAATCTATATATAAAGTTGTTGACACCATCATCCTTATTCAGATCCAAGGCCTCACCTTATTGCATCGTGAGTTCTTGAAACCTCATCTAGCACGTCTTTTGGGCCGGATTCCCCACTAACTGGCTTCTGCAAATTGACAGAAAACAGGGCTTAAGACAAGAATTAAGAAACATGAATAAACGTAGGTATGGCAGTCCGAATTCTGTTACTAACAGGCTTTGACGTATCACACTGGATTTCTGATACAATTTGCAGATGCTCTTGTTTAGATGGCTGAGTATTCACTTTGATTAAATCTTTCTCCTCCGGCGTATTCCACACTCTGCATAGAATCAAAACCTCTGATCAGATTACACGAAGCAGAGGAATTTCTTGTACTATCAGCCCAGGGATCTTATGCAATACCTGTTCGTGAAAAGTGTTCCAAAACAAAAACTTGCAATACAAAGCCCAAGCATGAGAGAAACAGAAACCCCGCCATTATTTTTGTTTCTCATTCTTCCTTGCAACATAATCGTATTGGAAAACACACAATTTATACCCTGGGCTCAGAAAACTGAGAGCAATACTGATGGGCCGATTGGAAAAACCATGAGAAGTTGAGAAGATGAATTGGGCAGGTCGGGCGATGGCAATGCGGTAAGATTTAAATGGGAACAAAAAGAAGATCCCCTTAAAAGGGGATTAAACAGGCCAGAAACGTGGAATTGATTTGGGGGAGGTGAGAAACACAAGATTTAGTGGGCAGAGCCGTGCCGGATTCGATCCGGTCAATCGGCGCCCTCCTTCTGCTTCAGAAGGATCTGAGAAGGCAAGCTACATTACCGTGTCTGCGCGCGTTTCTGTTCAAAACCGTCTAGAACACGCAACCGGAATATTCGTCCGCCGTGAATTATATGCTTTCAAAAAGATCCGTTAGTAAGCCCCGGGTGCAACGTGTTGGGATCCCATTGGTTCAAATCATCCTATGGTAACGGACAAAAAAAAAATTGGGTATTCGGACAGGGCAGGTCTTGTCTATGGTTTTTTTGTTACCGTTATGTTTTTTGTGTTTATTTGGATTAGTAGTTCCTTTGTTTTTTTAAAGTAATAGTTCTAAATTTTTTTGTTGAAGATATGAAGACGAGACACGTTGTGGGGCTTGAAGATCTGGGAGTGACAATCATGAACACTACTTCTCCATACTCATGTGTGGCACGCATCTCTCTCCCTTTCGCACAAACATATAGATTCGAGAAACGTGTTGGTGCTCTCACTCTGCCTACCATGCAGCATCACCGCGATCTCGTCTCAATATGCCAATCACCCTCTAGTAGTTGTACACAATCATTCAATTCTTCACTCATAATAGTAATATAGTAACATCAGTTACTACCAAATTCACGGTGTGCACATGCCGCTCGATGCTTTGAGAATGATGTGTACAATACTATTTCAAGGTATGCACATGCCTTGCTTCATATCATGATCACCCTGTGTCCTCTTAAGACACTAAGAAAGCATTTATCCAACATTGCGAACATACTTATACCTAGTATGGGCGTTGTAATATCAGGCGTGGTCATGTTATAACCATGGTAGATTTGTGGTATATTTGAGTGGCCCACCATGGTTGAGCACGGCCTAAGATTTCTGTGAACTTCATAACTTTTTCACGATTTAACATGGATTTAACACACATCGTCTGTTATTTACTAGGTTACATCTACTTATATAGATACTTTTTGTCGTTAATATCATCAATATTCATGTTGGCCAATTTGATTAATGTTGACGTCCATTAATATTGTTTTGTTGTATTTCAGCACGTTCATATAAAAGACAAAAAAAGTTTTCACTAAATTGTAGACATCTTCATCTACGAAGGCACCGAATTCAACGTTGAACTCTATCAAGTTGCCCCACATTATGGTCATGATTTGACAATTGTGATTGTTAACAACATACACGAGCAAATTAGATGAGTTTCAATATCCTCATCTAACTCCTCACTCTCACTCATATTTTCAACATTTCCTCCCCTGATTATTAATATTTTTTAATATATCACTCTTTCTTCTGCATAACTTCAAATAAATAAGAGCCAACTCTATCTCCATCATTCATCTAATATGCTAGTTTAAATATCATACCTACTTCTAATCAAACTATATGCAAGACGTCTAAAAATGGCATGTCCTTCATCTTCAACCTCATCCTTCCCACATACCGCACAGCAACACATCTCGCGAGGAATACCCCACTCTCAACAAAAATAAGTAAATATAAATAAATAAATGGGAAAGTGATAGAGAGTGAATTGAGAAGTGATCGAGAGAGAATAAAGAACTGAATAGAATAGAATTATTGTTCTTTGTGCCCTGAGGCCCCCGGACTGATATAACATGGGCGAGCTCCCAAAGGGTGCTACTAGCGCAACACGCCGATATATTGTAGGCCTTTCGGAGGGCTTTTCTTAATTTCTATTAATACCGGCACCCCGCTTATAATCGACGTCATGACCGCGCGTAGGTGCGTCGCTATCATCAGCTTCTAGCTGAGCTTTTGCGGGCTCCAATGTCTCACCTTTCTCATATTATAAGCCCTATGTGTATCTCCCAATGTGTAGTTATCACCTCCTGGATTGCATTTGCCAAATCTTTTGTTGTGTCTTCTGCCCTTGCCATTAGGATATGTGCCAGCTGTCCCCAACTTATACTCTTGTATCTGTTTCCGATGTCTTCATACATTGTACAATCATTGAGCATGTGGTTCTCGTCCTCTACTTTCCCTAAATTACAGATTCTGCAGATCCTGTTTTCCCTTTCCACTTTCCTCCGCCTATCTTTTTCAATTCTTAGATCGTGGCTCTCCATCCTAAATCTTGCCAAGACGTCCCTTCTTGTCTTCCCTAGCAGGTTGTCTCGGTACATCTGTTGTCCTATCTGCTGCTCCGGGTTGAAGACTGCTGTGAGCCAGAGTGTTTTGGGTCCGTTGTGTTTCTGCAACCATGCCCTTGTCGCCGTGTGCCCAGTCCTCATTCCATTTTCCTTCGTTTACTAGATCATTCATATTCATCCCCATCTCTCTAGTCCACACTGCCACTTCCCTGAACCATCTACTGCCTGTGATGATATGTGACTTGGCTGCCTGTGAATTGCAATTGTTGATAGCTTCCGAGTGTGGCCTCCCATGTTATCCTTCATTAATTATCTCACGATCCTTTCCCATGCTCTTAACCTCCATTGGTTTCTGGCTTGTCTCATATACCATGGCTGTCAGGGGTGTGCTTGCCCGCACTCTGAATTCTTGTCTATGCCATTGCCTAAAAATCCCTTCTTGCTTGTCCCATTTTTTGTCTGATAGGCCGAGCCCCCATGCCTCAGTTCCATATAGTTGTATCAATGTAACCACTGTGTTGAACAGGTAGCACTTGGTTTCCCAGTCAATTATTCTACTTCTATTACGAAATTGTTCATATTGAAGTAGCTTCCAATGGCTACCTGAAACCTGGCATCCGCACCCTTGGACCATTTGCATGTGCTGTGTGCATCGTACCCTAGATATTTGTATTCTGCTGGTTCTTTCAATTCTGTCCCCATATACCTGAAGGATTTGTGCCTATTCCTGGTGCCGAACGTAACTATTTTGGTTTTCATGAGGTTCATTGTTAGCCCTGTCCTTTCGCAGAAGGCCTCTAGAAGCCTCAATAGCCTATGTATTCCCCTATTCTTTGTCGCCATCATGCTTAGGTCATCAGCATACAATATAATAGGTATCCTGGTGTCCTCCAGTGTGGGGGCATCCGTATCCCTTTGTTGTTCTGCGATGAAGCCATGTAATGCATCTATGTATATGCCGAATAGTGTCGGGGACAAAGGGCACCCTTGTTTAACTCCTGTGTCATAATCTATCGTCTGCCCTTCCTGTTCCATCTTTACATACACTCTTTGGTACAATCGCACAATCGATCCTACCATGCCTTCTAGGGCTCTTTTCCCTCGGGACGGTGTCAAATGCTTTTCTAAAATCCACAAAACAGCATATTACCTTCGTTCGAAGGGTTACCAGGTGATATGTGGTTGAGTGTTCAGGTCTGAAGCATGTCTGTCCTTGTGCTCTCAAATTTTCTGTTTCTGCCCACTGTTTCAATTTACTGTCTAGTACCTTCCCGGACCACTTTGCAAAAATAGAGCTCACCATTATCGTCCTATAGTTCCCAGGCTCTTCCCTGCTCCCCCCTTTGTGTAGGGGTATCATCCTGTTGTATGCCCATCTATCTGGGAGCCCTGTGTGAACTATGCCGTTGAAAACCTCGGTGACATGTTTTCCAATTACTGCATCTACACATTTCAGTAGCTCCAAGGTCAGTCTGTAAAGGTCTGGGGCTTTGTTATTGGACATCTTAAGGAGCCCAAAAATGAACCACTCTATTTAACCAATATCATATTATCTAAAAACCATGATATATATGGTTTTCTAAGCATGAATTTATTTGATAGAAGAAAACCACATGCCATAGTGGTTTATTGATACATACAATGTTTTGTTATATTGTTTTTTATGTTGATTGT
Organism: Isoetes taiwanensis; assembly: GCA_021234155.1. Classification (NCBI taxonomy): domain Eukaryota; kingdom Viridiplantae; phylum Streptophyta; class Lycopodiopsida; order Isoetales; family Isoetaceae; genus Isoetes; species Isoetes taiwanensis. The sequence goes on from JAJEKV010000060.1 coordinate 7,503,226, forward strand.
AGTGGTTTATTAAAACATTCAGTTTTTTATATAGTTTCATGCGACTATGGTGGTTCATTAGAACTAGTAATGGTTTGTTAAAACTACTCCGTGAATTGTGACATGGTTTGGAGGCTAGTTTTATTATGCCCATTATGTGAAATCACCAGATAAAGAATGCATAACTTGCAAGATGAGTGGTAACACTAAATGTACAAATAGATAGTTCAAGGTAAGTGGTTAACATAAATTATATTTGTTAGTTTCTACCAAAAGAAGATGGAATTTAACCTATGCACTGGTGAAGGGAGAAATACCCACGCATAGTTTGAAAACTATTCATGGTGCTAGTGTTGACTCTCAACCTGGCTTAAGAGTCAAATAGAAGAATCCAACTTGAAACTATGCTCAAGTTGGAGGTAGAAATTCTAGATCACTTAAATGGATCAGTCTATAGATGCAAAAACCACTGGAATAGCAGGTCATATAATATTGTGTTAAGATAATTAGCACCTCAGACACAACAAAGGTCATTCACGAACATAAAATATTATAAGAACATAAGTTTCAGTCAGATTTTTACAATTTGAACTGAGGAATGCACATGACCTTCGAGAATTCTTTAGAACATGTTCAGCATGTATCAATATTGAATTTGAGCGCGTCTGGGCCTTATAAAACTTATGTAGATGTTTTCCATGTATATATTCTTAGTATTGACGGTTCTAAAATATTAGGTCTTAAATTTAGGCTTGTTGGGTAGATAATGTGCGGGAATCCGAGAATAGATAGGTTGTAGAGCTCATGGCATCAATTTTGGCATGATTCGAGCCCATATTCATGTTCTAGGGTCCATGACAGCATTTTTTTAGTAGACGCCCAAGTACTCGCATGCATTTTTCGCATATAATCCCGCCGTATATGCGTATTAATTTTTTTTTTTTTTTTGCAATGGTGGGGATGGTTTTAAGGGCCAAAAATAACTCCTTTAATGATTTAAACTCTTAACACTATGGCGGATATGCCCAAGGCTATAATTCTTGACTAGGGCAATTTTGTAGGGGCATCTTGGGACCATGGTAGAACCACTTGGGCATAAAAAATCGGACATGAGGTAATGCAAACTTGTAAGCCAGATCTTTCTATAAAGCAACGGTCATGGGGCCTCTTCAAAGCCATAGTAATAATACAAGGGTAGTATAAATAAGAGATCATGCGGCAACAATGGTGATGGTGTAAAAATATAAACCCATATCAAGGGACAATGGTGGAAAAAAGGAACACGGATGTTTGAGCGAAAAGCAAAAGTGTGGTGCAATATGAAGAAGTCATGGGGCATGAACTTAAAATAGGGACATGTAGGAAAAAATAAGCAAATGTGCTAGGCAAAAAAACTTCAAAAAGGGCATATGAGGCCAAAATAGGCATAATGAAGGGGCAAATAGGAAAATGGCTAGGCTAAAAAGATCAAAGATGGGTAAGTGGCAAAAATGAGCATAGTGGAAGGAATGGAAAAAATGGCTAAGGCTAAGAACCATATACCATGGGGTCTCTTCCAAACTTTGACCTAGTCTCGTATAATGATTGACCTAGTTTAAAGCATAGACCAACAATTAGTACGTATGGAGGATGTGCATTGAAGGATTCAGGCGGATCTCTCTTTCATGAAACATGGCGATTATAAGTAGGAAATTTTTACAAACGCCCCTCTATTGTTGTATATTTGTCAAAATGCCTCTATATTTATGATATTTGTCAAAATGCCCCTATTTTCTATACTCTCCTGGTTAAATCTGCTGACTAATTTTACTGGCAGCTTACACCTGCAGAGTTTGTAACCCAAATGACAGATTATTTCATGCAATACTTCACATAAATACTGATTCTAAGCCATCCAAATTCTCAGAATCCACTCTTTACTTGCATATTAAGAAAAGTTTTTATTCCAATTCTTAAACTGCGTAGCTTTGAGCATTTAACTGCAAGCATCTTGCATTTTAGGAGATAATGGATATGCAAGTCAAAAGAGGGATGGATCAAAAATTGAGAGCCGAAACAATGTCTTGAGAGAAGAACAACGGGGCAAAAAATAACCTAATTCCCTATCAATCTCATTACTTGCTAACAATTTGGCCCAAACATAGATCCCCTATCAATCTATCATTATACCTACTTTTTTACCATCAGGTCAAATTTAAGAAAAACCAATTCCTTCATGGTTTGTCATAGCTCACCTCTAACAACTAAACCCGACATGCAAATCGAGCAATCAAACTATGCATAAAATTGGTGGATTGGAACAAAAGACAACAACATTTGGGTGTCAAAATATTGCCAAAATCGTCTCAATCTCTGTTCAAACCCTGTTTTTCATAGAAAATTTTCATTTCTCGAAATAGACCAGTATACTTCCCTTGCCTAGTTGAGAACTTAATTTAGTTGCCCTTTCCAAAAGATAAAACTTGAGATTCATTGGTTTTCTAGTCTCTTCCTAAAGAATACCATATATACAGGGGCATTTGGTTTCCTAGACTCTTCCTAAAAAATACCAATAAAGGGGCATTTTGGTTAATATGCAAGAATACAGGGGCAATTTTTAAGTTTTCCCTTATAGGTATTTCTAATCTAGCCGACCATCTTAGTTGACTTTGCAAAATAAAATCACCAGGATAGTCCACTCATCATCTGCTATAGAATTTCATCAAACTGAATTGCGCAGTTTAAAGTGGTCTAGACGGTCATGCATACCATTGAAAAGGTCTATAAAAATTGTATCTTGTTTTCCATATTTCTTTTATTTGAATCTTCAAGTGGTTCTACCGGAAGTGAGATATGAGCACATGTTGCAAAAAGAAAGTTTAACTAAGGCTTTTTCTAGTATATAGCCTAGAAAAGTTAATTTTGGTGAAATAAGATCCTATGGCGTTACATTTCTTTGGCCCTCCTCTTTTTTTCCATACATTTATGCCATGAGATGATTTCTAGGGCATCAAACAAACCGTTAGTTTTAGGGAAAAGGAATTTGGCGGATCGGTTTCTCTCTCCAGATTTCCAGTTTTTTATTTTGTGTTGCTCATATGATGCCGCTCTTATTGTGGCTTTTCTATCGATGTGGCTTATCAGATGCTTCAATGGTTGTTTGTTGAAGCGATCTACATATCCTGCTAAGTATGGTAAGTTCCGTTGCATAGGCGGGGTAAGTCCATTGCCTGCAGTCACTCGATATCATATTTTTTACGATGTTGTTCTCGGGGTTAGATTGTGTTATTCAATTTGAACAATTCGGGTAAGAGGGGCGGCACCCGGGGTAGCGTTTTTGAGTGGAGTGGCGATGGAGATAAGCTTCTTCATCTTCATTCCATCATTTTCTGATGATTTCAGCCATGTTTGGAAGCGATCTCGACTTATAGAAAATGGATTCCCTCACGAGGAGCATTTGAAGTCTGAAAGGTGGACATGGAACTTCGGTATACTAGCTGGTAAATTCTTCTTGCATTTTACATGATTAATACAAATGTTAGTCCACATGCCTCTAATGTACGGGACTATTCATCTCTGACAGACCCGACCCGGTCAAGCTCAAGGATCCTCGATCGATACGGGTCAGACCATCAAGGCTCCTTGAAGATACCAGCGGCCCGGACCACCTTGATCAAAGCCTTTGGCCGTCAACAAGAGCGCCCGCTCGGACAAGTGGCGGACCCGTCACCGCCCGCGTCGGCGTCAGGCGTGATTCTAGGCACTTCAAGAGCCACGCCAACATTCCCTGCAAATCAGGGCCTCCTTCCGAGTGCGGCACCGAGATCGGTCCAGTGTCTATATTGGGCCCAAGGCCATTGTACTATATATATGAGTAGAGCTAGCACATGAGTTTTTAGATGAGTTTTGAGTCTTGTCTCCTTTCGGTTTTCTCTCTATTACGAGCTCATGTATGTTCATCATTGATATCAAGGAAGCTTATCATCTTTCTCTCATTTTGTTACTGTTTTCTTCTTCTTCTTCTCTTCTTGCAAATCCGTGACATAGTCCCGGACTCTCTGGTAGATCCGGGGTCCTCCACGGGGCTGTCTTCGGGAGTTCGAACCGGACCCCAAACAACGCTTCGCCGCGCGGGTCTGATTCCATCTTACTTTCTTCTGTGCGCCATAATGCGTCAGTAATTTCACGCCCGGAAGAACTCCTTTCTCGAGCGGCATCTAAGCTTGGGCGCCATCGGCGTCGGAAGCTGTTGGCGACATGTATGGAACTGCTTATGACATAGAGGAGGCCATCTTAGGTCTAGGGCTCGATCGGCGCCACCAACCCCCTCGTGTCTGTCTGATCCCAGTTCCGCCCCAAAGCGTGCAAACATTGCTCACAACCTCGGTCCCCTCATCACTATCGGGGCGCCTTATCGGGCTCAACCTTCTCAACCGTACTTTCATACCCCAGAACATGCCCTACATCCATCATTCTTCCGGCCATCGCCTCTTCCTTCACAACCATCATCTCCCCCCGTGGGAACGGCTATCCACACGTCTCCTTTAAGCCTATCCGGGAATATCGCTTTCCCTATGTTTCCCCCTGCCCTTCTGTTTACAACCTTCACGGATCTCAAAACCAATGCTCCGGCTACTTGGTTTCTCAACCACCATCACCCCATCGCCGGGGTCCTTCAAGCACCATGCCACATCCAACTCAACCTCAATATCCTCACTATCTTTGTTCTGTCCAGCCCAACACTTTCACCTCTACCTTTGGACTCTGGCTGACTTATCCAACCTTTGGTAACATGAAGGCAAACCGTTAGACCAAAGTGCTCGGGCCCCACATGGAAGAATTTGAGGCTCTAGCTGTCCTAAATGGTCATCGCGCCAACCTCAACTGAAATTCCACATCTTTTCCACCACCTGCGTGGCTCTCCTCATCAATGGCTCATGTCCAACAAAGCCATTGGAAACAAAGCTGGTCGAAATGCGAATCGCACTACGTCTCATTCTGGGACCACGGATGATGATCAACTTCATCTCAAGCAACTCAATGAACTTCAACAAGAGCCCAGCAGTGCGCGGGATTTTTCGCGGATCGACTTCACATTCTGCTAAGTAAGCTCAAGGTACCCCACCGAGCCATATTTTTGGTCTGGTTTCTCCAAGGACTTCCTCCGGCTATTGACTCATGGTGAATACGCGTCCCCAAGACTTTGGAGCGAGCTATCGACCTTGTCAATCACTTTCGGTCAATGTTTCCTCCCGGGCGTGGCTCTTCAAGAGCTCCCGTTCATTCCACTGTCATGGTTCCACAAACGTTTGTTCGGCCTCAACATGCTCATCCACAGTAGCGGTCAAATCTGGTGCCATATTTGCAAATACCAAGGCCATTTGGCAAATGAGTGCAACTCCACCAATGGCCGCCTCATTGCAGCGATGCAACATGTGCAATCATGCCCGCGGAAGAGTGCACTCGCACTCATCCCACACCGTTTCGCAACAAAATGGTTTATCAAGTACAAACCACACCTCGGCAACAATCGCACTATCGGCCACCACCACCGGGTGCAACCCACGCCAACTCTATCGACCAACGGGGGGCAACCACGGGGATCAACCAGCGTCCTCCTTTTGATCCTTCTAAAGCTCGGTGTTATCAGCATCAAGAATGGGGTCATACCACCACGGCGTGTCCTCAACTTCCACAAGTTCAGTGCGACTTCACGGCACAAATCAGACCACATCGGTCCGCCTCACGGCTTACCAACTCTGGATTGCTAATGGCAAAGCGGGGCGAGACCGTTCTTAAGAAGCCACCAAGGCGCCTCAGCAATCCACGCTATCAACCAGCTCCGGCCAAATCAACCTCGGTTTGGATCAACAAGCACAAAGAGGAAATTTTTCAGGCACTTAATCCTCGGTCCGGTAGTCAAATTGGGTTGGTTTAGTTTCCACGCCGGACCAAGGCATCACGTCCCTTGACCATTATTCCAGAATGACCGCAACACGCGCTGCGGTTGACACCATTCCTCATCGCGGACGAAAAAAGGTTCACTTTGCACGACTTGGAAAAGCTCATGCCACATGTCATGCCCAAAGTTCGACAAAAAGCATTTTGAACCTCATGCAAGGCTGGCGAAGGCCCGCACCTTGGCAAATGTTCATGCCACCACTAGAGCTCAACAAAGACAAGATACCCCTTCAACATCTCAACCTCCACGCTCTCGGGCGTATCCCAATATAGCTGCCGGGTTGACTTACTCAAAAGAAGTTCTTTGCTTCCCTGCCCGCACTCGCACCGGTGGAACCGGCGGATCCTTTTTCTCATGTGCCTCTAGAACTCCAAGAGGAGCTAGCCAAGATCAAAATTCCTTTAAGCTTGGCAACCATTTTAAAACTCTGTCACCTGCTCTCAAGGACCCGTTACCACTCCCAAGCTGTTTTAGTTGGGGGTCGTAGCTACCTCTACACCCACGGTCCATGCCACGGTGGGTAATCAGCAAGTCAACCATGTTCAAATAGATGGAGGAAAGCGCGGTCAATCTCATCACGGATAAACTCCGCCAAACAAATGGGCATCACACAACTCTTTTCGTGCTCCATATGACATCAAATTGGCTAATGGCCATATCACGCGACCTCAAAGGCGTCACACCTATTCTTCACATCAACATTGGTGATCTCCGCTTCCCCATGGAATTTGGAGTTTGGAAAGGCTGGCGAAGATCCGGTGACTATGAAATGCTGGTGGCGGACCTTTTCTCCGCCGGGCAAAAGTATCCATTCTTGGGCCACGGACCGGTTAGTCATCAACGATGGTCATCTCAATGCCACCATGGACTTGCAAGCAGGCGGGATCATTTCTGTTGACAATGCGGAACCCTCTCTCGAACCACAGTTAAGAAGAAGCTCGAATATTTATCAAGTTCGAGGCTCCACTGCCGAGTCGCCTCTGTCATCCTACCGAATATCTTTGATCCTTGGGGAGAAATGACTCTTGATCAGGACCAGGCTGTGGGCTGCTTTGCTTGACCCTACGGCTCCTTGCAATCGAATCCAGCAGCGTTGATCACTTTTCAGATCTTTGAACCTCCTGCAACTCTGTTGATGTACATGTTGTCATGAAGCAACCTCTGCTGGATGGCCCAGGCAACCCTCTTTTTCACCACGCATAAAGTGCCCGCATCCGGTTATGCTCCAACCTCCTGCCCACATTGTCCGGGATCTTCGAAGTCATACCCCATATTTAGACTCGAAGTCGAAATTGTGGGCGTCGGCAACAATCAACTTGTCAAGCCTTCTTTGCCCAATCTTCGGCTCCTTATCGTAGCGGGGCCGTCAAAGCTGTTCAAAAATTCAAACACATTTTAGCTGGAGTTACAAAGATCTTGGGGAATCAACAAAAGCTTGGGGAACTCACCATTCCTACCAAATCGATGCGACCCGGTTAGTAGCAGCGGCGATCTGCGGCTCAACCCTAATTCACGTGTGATGCGTCAAGGCGAAATTGACAAACTCCTTCTTGCGGGTTTTGATCTATGAGGTCAAACATTACGAATGGGTGAGCCCCATCGTCATTGCCCTTAAACACAATGGTAAGATCGGCGTTTGTGTGGACTATCGGAAACTCAATCGGGCCACGGGGCGTGATCATTTTCCACTTCCTTCCACCGACCGGGTTGGAAGAAGTGGGTGGACATGAGATGTACTCCTTTATGGATGGTTTTTACGGCTACAATCGGATCTCAATCAAAGAATCGATCAACTCAAGACTACCTTCACCACCCCGGTAAAATCACTTTTGCCTACAAGGTGGTTCCTTTTGGACTATCAAACTCTCCATCAGCGTTTCAGCGCATCATGCTCTCGGTTTTTCATGATTTCATGAAGGAAAATCCCTTCTTGCAAATTTTTCAAGATGACTTCTCGCCTCTGTTCCATGGCTGACCATTTGGATAAATTGGAACTTCGTCTTCGAAATGTGATGAGTCAGGCATTAGTCTCAATCACGAGAAATGCACCTTTTGCGTCACCTCCGGTGTTACATTTGAGCCATGTTGTCGAACCAGCGGTATCACCACGGATCACGCCAAAATCGGTTATGTGTGCTCAAGGCTCAAGCACCAACCAATATCAAGGAGACACGCTCTTTCACGGGTAAGGTCAATTATTACTCCACCTTCATACCGGGACTAGCGACCATTGCGATCCCATTCATAAACTCACGGGTGGCCGAATCTACGGGCTTGGAATTCCCGGGCGGATCTTTGCTTTCAACAACGGTGAAGCTTTTGCTTACTCGAGGCACGGTTCTTGTTCCTCCTCAATGGGACAAGCCCTTTCATGTTCATGTCGATGTCTCGGCGTTTGCTATTGGGCTGTTCTTTCTCAAGAATATGATCGCTGCCGACAAACCAAATCCTTCGCCCGGTAGAAAACTCAATTCTGGCGGCCAACTATTACTGCCCGCGCGTGAAGCTTTGGGTCTCATTTTACGTGTCCAGCGCTTCGTCATTACCTTTTGGGCGATCAAATCAAGTTCTTTGTGGACCACCAAGCACTCCTCTATTTGATCAACAAGTCCACGCCCACGGGCGCATTGCTCGTTGGGTCCTTCTTCTCAAAATTTGCTCCTTTTGAAATGGATTCATAAGGCCGGCCAAATCTCATGTCGTTCGGATTATCTTTCACGCATCCACACAGATGATCCCTCAAAGCGGAGTCTCGGGCGCCTTTCACGATGCTCGACTCTTTTTAGTCACGGCAACACCACATTGGTTCCATGATTTTCAGCGGTACCTCCTCACGGGTGCTCTTCCACGGAAGGCGAGGCGGCTCTCTCACCTTAGCGACAATCCGTCGCCATCAATTTCTCAGGAGGTCGTGACTACACCATGGTTGCGGGGACATCTCTACAAAAGGTAAGGACACCATCCTTCCGACGGCGTGTTCTACCTCATGAAGTTCGGATATTGTTAGAGAAGCTCATCAAAGGGCTCGGTGGTGGTCATTTTCATGGTGACACCCACGGCCGCATAAAATCCTTCTCCAGCGGGGTATTATTATTGCAGCTCTTCAAAGATGCTCCATGCGCGCCATACGTGTGGCGCTTGCCCGGTGGTGGGGCCCCCGCGACCCGTGGCGGCTCTTCCCTTGGCCGCCCGGTTGCCATGCACTTCCCCTTGACCGTGGGGAATGGACTTTGTGGGACCTATAGATCCTCTGCGGCACACACCGTGCGTTACGATTCACGGTCCTCTCAGCGACTTCGCCACCAAATGGGTAGAAGCTTGTGCACTTCCGGACAACAACTGCCGCCAAACCGCGACTAGGGTCCTCTATCAACAAATTATCCGCGATTCGGCTGCCCCACGGGCTGGTCGATGGCCAAGTGGTGTTCATTTCATCAATCATACTATCAAGGGCTACCGACGGATTATCTCCTGATACATCATCACAAGAGCACACCTTACTATCCTCAAGGCAATGGTTTTGGCACCAACAAAACTTTGGTCACCATTCTCAAGAAAATTTGTGGCGCTTCCCACCCAGATTGGCGGAAAAACTTCCCTCTTGTTCTTTGGGCCTACAATACTTGTTTCAAGATTGCTCTTTGGTCACCTCCTTTTAAATTGGTTTATGGTGGGAAGCTCTCATGCGTTTGAATACATCCTTCCAACACTCCGTTTTCAATGGCTCTTTGCTCATAATCCACTTTGCACTCAAAGAAAGGGTCTATCAATTAGAAACGGTTGGATGAACCCGACCGGGATGCTTATATTAAGTGTTCTCCATGGACAACGATTTGCAAAAATCTTTACATGACAAATGTCGAAGACAAAAACATTCAAAGAAGGCGATTTGGTTCTTCTTTATGATTCCGTACAAAATTTTCCGGGTAAACTCAAGTTTTCGTTGGCTTGGCCCTTATCAAATTGTTCAAGTGGTTAGACCAAAGCGTTTTCCAACTGGCGAGTTAGATGGCACTCCATTACCTACATTGGTTAATGGTTTTAGTCTCAAAACATTTCATCACCTGAAGGGGAAAATCAACAAGCAAATTCAACAAGCAAACCACCATTCAACTAGATGCCAACATATTATAGTGGAGAAGTTTTTACAAAATGTAGGCGCTATTTCGCTATAGGGCACCTTTGCCCTATATACAAAAAGCGGGCTCGAGCCCTATCTCCTAATCCTAAGAGGAAAAACCCTCTACTCGGGTTGGGCGGCGAGGTATCTTGCGGAGGAGATGGTAGAGGTTACCTCGGGATCCCAGGCGAAGGTGCGAGAACCACCTCCATCCGTTGGTCTTGGTCCGGGATGTTCAGCCATCCGGCACACAGCCCGTCCATTTGAATGCCACGGTTGTGGCGGCGCCGAATCGAACAATTCATCTTGCATGTAACCCACTCGGCGGTTAGTGGGCATAGTGCGATCTTCGTTCAAACCCGGCGGCAGCCATCTTGGCGCCATCGGATGCCTTCGTTCCTCCGGTTAGTCTTATATAGCCAACCGAGAAACTCCTTGTCGGCGTGGACCAATCACACAAATCGCCAACGTGTTTGCAATGCAAAATTTGTTTCTAAAATGAGAATCTTTTCTCCCGCCGCATATCTAGCCATGGTACCTTCCGACACATTCCTTTTAATGATATCCCGCCGGAGGTGCCCGGCATTAAATGCCATTCCTTCTTTTCCGCGCCCGTCGCACATTAATATGTGTCCTTTGCCCACCTGTCACCTCGATCCTCCTTTCCGTCTCATCCTCACCGTTCATTGCTTCTCCCCTTACGTTTTGGGACTTAGCCAAATTTTTGCCTCTCAATACCCTTCTTGGCATCTTTTGACACACGGCACCATCAGCGACTCGGTTTCACTCTTCATACCTCTTAAGCCTCGGTTATGCGCCCTAAAACAAACCTTTTAGTTCCTCTGCGCCTTTGTCCTCAGGTGCTTTCGACTTTTAGTCTTACGCCTTTGGAATCACTCTTTGTTCCACGCACATCGTTACCATGGCTGCCCCAAGATTTTCTACACTTCAAACTCTTGCTCCCAAGGATCCGGCCCTTTTGCATCTGTATCCTTCTTGGCGCCCACTTTAGTGAAGCCCTTGTTGGCCCAAATAAAGAAGTCATTTGAATGACACCAGCTTTCACGAATTCTCTCAAATGGAACTTCGGCTCAAATCGACCCGGTTAGGCGGTTCATAGCCAATATCGTTAACGACCCTTAAAGGCTACACCAGCGTAATTCGATGGCACCACCATTTATTGACTCAACATTTGATTTACGAGGTATTTCATATTCCCTTGCACCCCTTGTGTATCATGAGTTACGCTATCACGGGGATCTCGATGTCACAGAGTTTGGTGCACACTTATCATGCCAATGTCCATCGTCGACCAATATCGACAAGCCTCCACCCGAACCTTTGTTAAATTTACGTGGCGAAAGTTCCTTGGGTATTCTATCAAGAACACCCATATCAATAAACCTTTCTATAACACGGTCCTCAACTTTACACACTCCAAACACCACATAGATTGGCCCCAAATGATGTTCTATCGTCTTCTCCAAGAAATGGACCGCCTTAGGGGTACCACTTCCATTTCTGAAGTTTTACGTGGGAGGCCACTTTCAAGCCCTCATCCGTCATTACTTCCCTCCCACACCACCAAATTCTCATACTTCCACTCGTAGCTCTCTTCCAATAACTCACCAAGGCGGCACTTCGCCCGTCTTCCCCTGGTCATGTCCAAAGTCCAGCACACCCATGTCTTTGTCTCCTCCTCAGCTACACCATCCACTTCACACCATTTTTCCCCAAACATCACAAACCCGGGCAACAGTAGGCTCCACCACCACAACACCCTCGTCGGTTGTTGTATCGGTGTCGGCGGGGATGCTCCAGGCTGCTGCTCTCAAGTTACAAGAATCCCAAGGCAGCTCTTATGGCCGGGGTTCACCGGGCACTAGAGGCCTCGTCGATGCGGTACGGGACCTTCAGGCTGCCAGCGCCCAAGTTGCAACTTTGGAGGCCAAACTTCAAGACAAGCATGAAGCTCTCTTACAGGGCTCATCACAGATCTCAAAGTGCACAAGCTCAAGTCAGCCAACTTCATTGAGATCAGGGCTCGGCTCAATCAGAAATTCAGAATTTATTGGAGCACAACAAGTCAAAGCCGCTCTCTGGCGAGTACCAAGGGCCGGTATTGCTAAGCTCAATGCCTTGTACTTTCGAGCGTGTGAAAAATTTCAGCACTCAAGTTCAAAACCTTTCGGCCGCGGGCGCTCAAGTTGCCTCCTTGGCGGCTCAGCTTTCTACACGAACCTCTCGGCTCACCTCTCTTCAAGATCGAAACTACGAGAGGTGCGAAAAGCGAAGATCTTGGATGGCCCGAGGAGATTGCCGTGCTTCGTCTCAATACTCGGGGAAATCCTCCTCCCGAGGTCCACACTTCTCGAAGCGGGTCAAGGTGACCCGATCCACGCTTCTTTGCTTTCGAAAGGACAACCCGGATCCGTGATCTCGAACAACATTTGCGGCAAGCTATTCGGTCTGGCGATGAGGCTCAAGCAAAACTTGGCGCCCATCCGCCATTCTTAACGAAATGCACGTTGACTTTCAGTTCCCTCCACTATCCACGATTATGTGGTTGCTTTCGGCGCCACCTCTTCCTTCCCGAAGTGGCATGCGGCGGATGGACACAATGGATATTCCCACGGCGGTCACGATTTTCTTGGTTGGCGAGAACTCTCCATTGAAGACAAAGGGTTGTCTTTGTGCCCTTGTGGTCTTTGATCTCATACCTGCTCTGCGATCGGACTTTATCACCTTGAGTGGTTCAGCCCATGGCTTACATATTTCATGATTTCTATCACGGGTGATACGGGGAACACTTTGGAAATGGGCCCGCGCCCGCTTTTTGGGGGTGACCCCATTTGCAATGGGTGCTTCGGGATAACAATCCATATCTTGCGGATCTGCTTTCGGACCCAACTCTTCATCGAGGAGTACATGCGAGCTTGCCAATCATTTATCTCTCTCCGGCAAGCCGAGGCGGCAACAAATCGGGAAGTATCTAGGACATCCCGGATCTTCCCTATGCACAAATTTATATCACGGCACCTCGCGGGGTTACAATCGATTTACAAGCTCTGTTGGATAGCAAAGGCGGTCCCCACGGGATAGGATAGCCCTCTGTCAACTCTCGACTCTGCTGCTTCTCTTTGGGATGCGTTGGTGTCGGGGCTCTTGATCCGGATCTTGTCGGTCAATTCGGGGAGACCGCTTCGGCAACCGCCCGGGCATGGTTCCTTCTCCCTATGCTTCCACAGGCGTACCTCCGCCCAAGGTTCTGACTTGATTGGCGCCTTCCTTTTTGGACCAAGGTCATGGATGGTCATCTTGGGATGGACACCACCTCGGATCTCGCCGGATCTCCGGTGGGATCCCGCGTTTTGTTAAGCCGTTCACATTGGGAAGAAGGTGCCACTCACGGATACCACCACGAATTGGATCTACATTGCTAATGGCGTGGTTGGCAGCGCCCGGCGGATCTCGCTTCATGGTCTTGACACCTTCTTGCGGAATGCCACCACCTCACGATCCTTGATCCATCTTCAAAAGCGGGATTTTCTTGTTTGCTCTCAAATGCATTTTGCTAAAGCTCCCTAAATCGGCGTCCATTTTTCTGCAATCGAATGCGATTAACGGTGCCTTTGGCCTCGGACCTGTCTCCTCATGGAATGTCGGTACATTTCTTGAGGCCCGCAGCGCCCTTGAAGACATAGTGCGCTCTCGCTTTCTTATTGATCGCGAGATCCTGCCCTTGGCCAAAACACTCCTCCTCTGCGCTCTTCAAACACGCGGGATCTCATTAGCGATTACCATAATGGTGCGGTCCTCCTCCGTGAGGATCACTTCCAACAGATGGCTTCCAGCCCTCGAAACACTTCCTCCTTTTCTTCACTCACGAGTGTCGTTTGGTGGGGGAGTGTTAGTCCCATGCCTCTGATGCAGGACTATTCATCATCGACAGACCGGGTCAAGCTCAAGGATCCTCCCGATCCACCCGTCAGACCATCAAAGGCTCCATGAGAAGACCAAGCGGCCGGAACCCAGCTTGATCAAAGCCTTTGGCCCGTCAACAAGAGCGCTTCGGACAAGTGGCGGCCCGTCCTTGCGTCGCGTCGGCGTCCAGTGATTCTAGAGCACTTCAAGAGGCACCGCCAACATTCCTGCAATCAGGCCTCCTTCCGAGGTAAGCCGAGAATCGTCGAGTGTCTATATTGGGCCCAAGGCCATTGTACTATATATATGAGTAGAGCTAGCACATGAGTTTTAGATGAGTTTTGAGTCTTGTCTCCTTTCGGTTTTCTCTCTATTTACGAGAGCTCATGTATGTTCATCATTGATATCAAGGAAGCTTATCATCTTTCTCTCATTTGTTACATTTTCTTCTTCTTCTTCTCTTCTTGCAAATCCCGTGACATAGTCCACCGGACTCTCTGATAGATCCACGGGTCCTCCGCGGAGGGCATGTCTTCGGGGAGTTCGACCCGGACCCCAAACAACAAACATATCGCGAGAACTCTAGATTTTGATTTAGGGAAGAAGCGTATCGAGATCCAAATATCTAGGTTGGTGACTAGAACCTTGGCAAGTTATGCGGGTCATAGAAATTGCTCCTTCCGCGGTTTTACATTTGAGACATCTTTTTTTGTCACCACCTAGATCAACTATGACTTGGCCATTCTCCATACAAAAACTAACATGTTTAGGTTTAGAATGCCTATAAGGCCGATCCATATTCAAGAATTATGGCGAATCGGTCGGTCTTTTCTCTAGTTTGTTGTTAAATTGCAAAAAAGAGTCTTGGTGGGGCATTTCTTTTTTTTACTAGCGTTCTATCCTTACGCTCCAAACCACAACAAATCACGGTGGCGCTATTTGCTTGAATCTTCTTGTTTTCGATTTTATATTTCACATTGTTGTTGTTGTTAAGGAAGAAGGAAGGAAGGAAGAAATTTTAACGTCCAGCGGAACCCAATGGGTTATGGGACCCAATACAAAAGAGAGGGCAAGAAGCCCGGTGAAAGTCGGGGGGAAACCCCGTGACCAAACAAAAAGGCGAAGCCAAAATCAAGCGTGGGGGCCCGGTACCATGAACTTCGGGGGACTATGCCCCATAGCAAATCACAATACTAAAATAATACAAAACAAGAGGGCATAAGCCCAGCGGATATCGGAATCAAATCCACTACCACAGGTCTACGCCCATGGATCAAGTGGCGGTGATCCCGAATGATAGCACGGCGCCTCTATACGGCCCACTTAGGTCGGAGGCGAGCCTCAGGAACTTCGACACAATTCATCCTTCCGTCGACATAGGCTTGTCTTGGGGTAAGTCTTCTGAATGGAGAAGAGGAGGTCCCTTGCAAGTGATTGCCATGGCGAGGATGTCTGCGTAGGGACAAAGCATCCCCACGAAGCGGACCCGGCAAATGACAGGCGACGGCATGCCTGCTCCAACCACGGCGAGGTAGAATGCCATCCGCCTTTAAGTGCATCACCTCGCAAAAACGGGTGGCCTCAGGCCCTGAGGGTGTATTAAGCTTGCTTCCTCAAACCCACAATCGCGTAGGTTGAGGCTAAAAGGGTGCGCCGTGCTTCGCCGCCGCTACTGTCGGGACTGTCGTGGGCAAGCAATCCTCGGATGACGGCTGTGTGGGCATAGGTGTGGTATCGCCGGTCTGAGGTGTAGCATCCACATGCTCAGAAGGTACGGGTGGAGCACTGCCATGCTGCGGTGAATCAACTCCACGTTCGACTGCTTAACATCTCTACAAGCCGGACCCAACTTCCCAAAGGGGTAACTGGGCGAAGCTCCCTTAAAAGTGTATTTGTCGATTGGATCGATGCGGATCCCAAACCAACAAATCTGAAGGCAAACAATGGATCAAAGCATCAATCTTAGTCAAAGCTGCAGCCAAAGATACATCTAAAGTGACGCAGCGATAAGGGGTGTCCGGGTCTGCCGATATATAGGCCCGGGCCCAAATAATAAAATTTTACTGAAGATATGATGCAATCAGCGGGATCATAGGTCTATTCAAAACCAAACTCCGTACTCTAACGAGGTTCTTTTCTTTCACAGTTTCCACGGCCATGCGGCATCGGCGCACCATGCCGATCAAACCTTCAAAGGAATCAGGTGTAGGATCTGACCACAAAGCGGGACATAAAGCGAGGAGGGTAGGATACAAAGCGAGCGAGTAGGCGGGCTATTCAAGGGAGGTTATGAGTGACAAAGGGCCTCTGTGACGGGCTGAATCGGCCAAAGCAAACTAAATGGAAAGATATGTTATCATGTACGGAAAGATTGCAAGAACTCCATTACCTATCGCATTAACCCAAAATTTGCAAAGAGAACTATCGGCGTGCCAAACGGTGAGCCCAAGGAGTTGGGATATGGCTATGGCGAATAGATAGCCCTAAAATGAAAGATATGGCCCGGGCTGGATCGTGGGCGTGGGCCCCAAGCTTGCCCAAGGCCCCAAAACCCAGATTCTTGGCCGAATCGGAGCTCCGAGCTACGCCTCTCCTCTTGTCTTTGCTTGTTAGGGTGGCCCGGTGGCTGGATCTTGGCGGTGGCGCTTTGGGAGGACAACAAAGCAATTATTTTGGGCGTTGACACTCATTTTCTTTTCTCGGAAGCGAGGATGATTGAAACTTGAATGGTACTTGGCTTCCAAAGTCGATGATTAGAAGCAAGATATAAAAATATGATTTTCAAACGAGGTAAGGCAGTATATGCACTTATCAATGGAGTTGTTTCTAACTCCAAAGCTCTCTATCATCTGCCTCATTTTGTTTAACAACAAGCGGAAATGGAAAACAATAAAATTTATAACATCTGCCCGATTTTGTTTAACAACAAAAGAAAATAGCAGCAAACAGTAATTTATCCTTTCTATTTAAATTGGTAGGTGTAATGTGGGCTAGTATTATATTTGTTGGTGGGAAAAACGGAAATACCAGGGTTCAAATACCTGAGCTTCCTAAGCTATACACATTCCTATATGAGAATCTCATGCCAACAACAATTGCATTGTCCTAAACACAACATTATCCTAAACACAACAAAAAAACATAGTCTATCTTAATAACAAAACCATGAGCAATCACCTCATAAGGTTTGAGGCATTTTATTATGTGAAACATCATTGAGTAAAATATAACTTGGTTTGAAAACCACTTTTAATTGAAATCCATAATTAATATTGGTCTATGGTCTTAAGATGTACACAACTTCACTAGCAAAACGTTGTACATTGAAAATGAAATTATTCGCGATTTACGGCCACAACTTCCTTAGAAAACCACGTTAAATTGAAAACCAAACTCGTTAGTGCCTATGACCTAAGATTTAGACATTTTCACTAGAAAACCACTTTAAGTTTAGACACTATATTATTAGTGGTTTATGGCCTATATTAACAAATAGACTACATATATATAGCAATTAAGTACTTTTACAAACCAAATGAAAAAACTACCACAAAGAACCATGATGGATAACCATGATAACAAACTAGCATAATAAAGAATAAGTACGAACCACACCATGTAACTAGTAGTGGTTATTCAACACATTAACCCACTTAGTAATATCAGTTTTTTATATTGGTTTCATATAAAAAATATTGTGAAAAACTAGTAATGATAATTTTTTGGGGGCCTTGTGATTATGTAGTGCAATCATTACTTCCTGCATACTAAAACACGATTTGTCTATCTCCTGTAGGGCGGGTATTGGCATTGGTGAGGCCCCTGTTTTATATAGTTTCTCAAGGTACTTCTCCCATTCGATCCCTCCGATATCGTGTGGTGCATTCTCTGGCTTTCTATTCCCTCCTTCCTTCACTTTCATTCCTTTGCAGAACTTCCTGGGTTGCCTTTTTAACATTTTAGCCAAACCCCATTAGTGCGGTAATAAGTTCTTGTTTCGTTTCGATTTCAGCATTCCTAGGTATATCGTCCTTTCTGTTTGGTATGTTTCCGTGCCTCTGTGAGCTCTGACTCTCCTTTTCTGTTCCCTACACTCCTCGTCATACCATACCGAGGCCCTGAAAGCATGGCTCTTCCTGGGTCTTTTGCGTTTTCCGAAGATATCCGTTGCCACCTTCACCATTATGTCGTTAAGCATGTTCCCATTCTCATCTACCCCATGCTCCTCCAACGCCCATTTCCCCATTTCTAATCTGACATTTTGCATAAAGGTTTCTGCATGCCTATTGTGGAAGTGTATTCTCACTTTTGTGCTCCTTTCCTTGCTTGGTATATCCGCCTGTGCTTATTCGTCCTGTTTGAGTGTTAACTGGATGGGTCTGTGGCTTTCTCTCTTCCCCATCTGCCATTCCGTTAGCATGCAGCTAAGGATGTCTGTTGTTGCTTGGTCATTTAGTATCACATAATCGACTATGCTTTTCCCATGTGTATTCTGGCTTGTGAATTCCTCGAATCCACGCCATTTCTGTACCTCTTGGCTATAATGACCCCCGTCGCTGTACATATCTCTAATAGTAACTCACCTTTGGCATTGATCTGCCTTACATTAATACGTACTTCTTCCCAATCACGTGATCTTGCAGTATGTACCCACTGTCCATTTACCTCGTTTATGCTCATCCTGATATGTTCTGGCATTCAGATCTCCTATCAGTATCATAGGTCCTTGGTCCTTCCATTTCATCATGCTCTCCCCCAGGTCCAGCAGTTCCAGTCTGTCGCTGTTTGGCGGGTAATATGCTATAATCAGGATTAAATCTTTTTTGTTTTGCAATTGTATGTGTTGGCTACACTCTCTTTCACATAGCAAGCTAGGCCTGCGCTCCCTCTTCCGATCTTAAAGTCTTTATCCTTCCAACATGTGAATAGTTGTTCTTCCTCTGGCAATCGCTTGATATTATGTTCCCATGTCTCTACCAGACATATTATATCGTAGTTATGGGCCTCCTCGAGCCTTTCTCCATCATCCCATGGGTACCCTGTGCAATTCCAATACCATATGGTCAGCAATAAGACCCAATAAAAGAGAACCGCAAACGTATTACTGTCAGGATTAAACCACCCCCCCCCCCTCCCCCCCCTCAAGGGCTATGTGTGGCAAAGTCCTAGACGCTTCACAGAATTTCCGGTCCAAAAAATGATTTTTCGGTTCACTAAAAATAGCAGGATATACGGCCGATCAAAAAAATGGCGTATAAAGATTTATCCGATTCATATTTATATGTGTAGAATTTTTTCCAGTAAAAAAAAAAGGTTATAGTATATTTTTTATAAAGGTAGTTTGTATATATTTTATTTCTTTATGGCTTATATTACCTTACCACTTATGGTTGTAGCACTGCGAGTTGTGAGCGTGGTTTCAGCAGAATTAACTTACTGAAGAATAAGTTTAGGAATCAGCTCAACAGGACACTCTTGGTGCACTTGTTCGCATCTCATTGGAGGGACCTAATACGGAAGACTTTAACTTTGTTGCAGCAGCTACTCATTGGAAAAATGCTGCTAATTATAGGAACATTTTCACAAGGTTATGACTTGTTTATGTTATTTTTGTTGCAATTTAATACGAAAATCAGCTGTTCTTTGTAGGCTATAAATTTGTTTCGATATCCTTTTATTTTTTAGATTCGAAGGAAATTTTCCGAATCAAAATTTTATTACTAGGATAAATCCCATTCAAATTTATAGGTGCCTGTTCATCCCACGGCTAGAAGGAAATTTTCCTATTCGTTTAAAATACTTTGCCATACACTACTCAAGGGTTTTTTTTTTTTTTTTTTTTTTTTTTTTTTTTTTTTTTTTTCTTTGAAGGCAAGAATCTGTATTATATTCGAATGATAAAACATTTATATACATACAGTTGAGTATGGAACTGCTACCACTTCTCTGATCCATGAATAGCAGTCCATACTCTGAGCCTAGTACTCTTAGAACCCCTCTCAACTTCTTCTCCATAGGATACTACAGGAGAAGAGGACTAAGTTTCTAGACCCTAGTGATGCAACAAGGTACTCAAGGGGTTTTCGAGAGAAAAACCTTAGCATTAATAAACATGCTAGCAAACTATACACTTGATACAGAGAACATATATGTGTGTGTGTATCCATGTTCTCTTAAAGATATGATCCCAGTAGCCTCACTGAGGCCCTGTCTAACAGTTCATAGAGCGGATGGTTAGGCGAAATCAACTCGCACAGTGTGGTCGGATATGGTCGAATGATGAACAACTATGAAGAGCATGATATTCATTCTCAATGACTCCTAGTTGGCAATATTGATTGATCATGTCCTCACATGCCTATCAAATCCATCAGTTTTTTTTTAATGCGGAGGCGATATGCACTTGTGCGAATGGAAACGATCAATCTGCGGTTCTTCATGGGCAAATATGCACGCAGGTAACATTGTGGATCTTGTGTGACCACAGGATAGATCTAATATTAGTAGTGTGCCATTTTGACATATTCTAAAACATCGGCATTGCAAAGCTGGTTAAGAAGGCAAATTAAGGTATTGCCTCAAGTGATGGTGATTTTCTTCAATTTGGACCTGTATGCACCTGTGCCTCTACACATTCCATCGGTAGAATTACTGAGCTCTTTTTTCCTTCCAGCAAGCTTTAAGGCATTGCGGACGCAGTACCAAGGCATAAGCAGGGTTGCGGACGCCCATACTAACTACCTTTTAAAAGTAGATGATGTGGCAATCCAATGCAGATCTCTGAAGCGGCAAGAAATATGTCTCCTACAGAAGGATCTGATATGGTACTATGGACTTTATACCAAGTGCCAAGACTAGGAAGAATTTCTGCACCTACTCCAGCTCATTCCAGGTGGCGAGAGATACTACTAGGCCCCAAATCTCATCTCTGTATATGAGAACATGCTCTACCAAAGCCCTGATTAAGTGCGATTGATGGGTCCAGTCATACGACTTTGCTTTATAACTCTTGTTCTACATTGCATAGAGTGCCTTCCAGCCTGTTGTCATGCACAATAGCATGGAAGTGTTCCAGTATATGGTAGAAGGCAACTCCGCTCCCAAATACTTGTAGATAGATGCCACCTCCACGTTTTGGCCCACATAAGTGAAGAAGGGAGGTCTGGGCTGGCATGAGGATGAAACAAGTAGCACCTTAGTCTTGAACAAATTAACTCGCATGCCAGTCCCGACAGAAAGCATCCAAATGGCATTGCATGTTATCTAGGATGTAGGCTAAGAGGTCCACATTGTCAGAGTATCTGAGCTACCTAATTATTTGGTGCACGAGCTAAGCTCCCGCTTCCTTGTGTTCAACAAGCCAAACCTTTTGACTAATAAATATATAGAAGACCAAATAGCATTGGAGAGAGTGGGCATCCTCGATGGCCTGATGATGGGTTGTTCCAACGGTCTCAGTCATCCTGATCATGCCTCATACAGCCTGCATATTGCATTTTGCAAATCCACAATGGCCATAACTTGTCTTGAAGCACAGTGTGGAAAGCCTTTGCAAAATCAACAAAGCAGCAGTACAGGCCTTGCCGGTGATACCTACTATCTTCAATCAAGATCCACATAGTGAAAATAAAGCCTAAATCTTGCATGTGTGAGAGATCATCCCTCTATTTCCTCTGCCCATATCATCAACTGTTGCTCGAGGATGCTTGCCAACAGTTTGGGGTGGATTCATGATATGGTGTCTCAATTCTGCTCATTTTTGCACCACAAAAATAGCCCAAAACATAGTCCAAGATTGTGGTTTGTACACACAAAAATTCAAATCATTTAGCATTTATGATAGTGCAAAAATAAAATTCCCTCTCTTTGGCATGATATATCTTTCTCGAGAATAGAACCTTTTGAATTTGCCACAAAAGCCAAATGCCACAGAGACCAAAATAACGTGGACCGCTAAAACATAACCAAAAACACCAAAAAGATCTAAGTAGAGACTGCAGAAGAATAGCCAGATCTTGTGGATCGTAGCTTGTGGATCATAGACAAACAGATCTTGTGGATCATAGCCACCAAACAGAGATTGGTGGATCATAGCTTGCCGAATCATGGGAAGAGCTTTTGGGAAAAGCTTTTGCTATATGCGGTGCCGATTTTGTTTCCATTGATTTTTTACCTTGTGAAAAGACCTAAACAGGGATCATAGCACAAAAATTGTCGGATCATAGCTAGAGCTTGCGGCAAAGCTTTTGCTATATGTAGTGCCGATTTTGTTTCGATTGATTTTTGGCCTTGTGGAGTGGGTTCAATCCTTGGTCTCTTAAATCTCATGGTTGTAGAAATGGAAAAAATTGTCTTGAATGATAGTGGATTATCATACATGGATTTGTTAAAGCATGAGGAAAAGCTTGTGGATCTATTAGAGATGCGCAAGTATTGGGGACCAAAGGTGGAGAATAAACAATCCTATAGATTTAGGGCTCTGAGAAAAGAAAAGAAAGAGGCTTTTCTGAGCAGTTACAGGGCAATCTATGAGGAAAGGAGTCATGTTCAAAATGGGCAGGTTAGTCAAGTTATGGATGTAGCATGGTTTTTGCATGATGTTAAAGGTAAGGATATAGATTGGTTGAGTTTTTATAAGCATGCTTCAAAAAAGAGGTCTTCAATGCTAGAAGAAGATAATATACCCATCGAAGAAGATAGTGGGACTAGAAAAACACTAAAACCTATACAAGATTCAGGCATCACTGAACCACGATTGGCTTCATCATATTCTAAAACCGTGGAGTCCAAGAGACAGAAATATGGTAATACAAATTGTAGTTTTTATTTTGTTTAATTTGCATTTTGTCTGTAAATGAACTTACGCAACACGATGTGCTTTCAGCAAAGTTGGAGATGCAAAAAGGAGATTTTACCTTTGGACATTCTGATAGTAAGTACTTTTGATAAACATTGTTCTCTTTTAATTTTTGGACTAGAATGTGGATTATATGATTTCTTAAAGGATTGTAGAGTCTTGATAATCATTGGTTCGTTCATAGCCTAACCTTTGTGGTTATTGTGGTTTGTGATAGTTTTTGTGATTTTAGTCAGCAGATCTTAAATTGTGGTTTTTTAGTGGAATTGTAGTTTGGAGTTGTGAATTTATATTGTAGATTTGAAATTGTGGTATAGAATTGTGATTTAGAGTTTGTGAATTTAGGTTGTAGTTTATATATATCGATCTGTTGTTTGTGGTTTGGGATTAATGGATTTGGTTTATGAGTTGGGTGTCTTGGTTTGTGGATTGAGTGAATTTTATATTGTGTTCTGTAGTTTATGATTTGTGGTTGTATGTTTTGGTTTGTTGTGACGCTCCCTACTAAATATACGGCTCCCAGCTGTACACTCCATAGGAAATCCCTCATCCGGTCCTTCGACCGCATAGGCCCTCCGTCTATCCCGCACTCTGGGATCACCGTAGTGCGGGAAGGGGACACGAAGGTGTCTTGCGCGCCCTTCCCCTATGGGCTCCTATCACGCCACAGTAGCGAATAAACATCGCCGAACTAGCAATAATAATACATCATACTACTCGGCAGGGTAGCTCATCCACATATCCCTAAACTGCAAAGAAGATAATCATATGCCATAAAAAAACATGAGAGCTCCTACCCGCGGACTCACTCATGAGGAGGTAACCGACCGATAAGCCTCAAGATAGAGCGCATCGAAATATATCAATGGCGGGCTGGCTATAGACAATGGTCGGGTTGACCACTCCATCCGCTTCCCCGTGCATACTTTTGCGTAATGAGCTAGATCGGGTCGCATGACTCCTAGCCTTCCTGATACATGCAATCCCAATGAAATCCCATCGATCCGAGCCATTGGATCGGCATTCTCCCGAATGAAAGCATGCATACGCCTACATGCATGCATGCATTGCATGCATTTTCTCGTGGCTTCCGTTCATTTGGGATCGCTAATTTCTTGCAGCTTCTTCATCGACTTCTCATCGGCGTTTTCCTCTCTCGGCAGTTCCCTTGACTTTTTTATACCCGGGGTAGGGAGAGGCTTCTCCTTGGTTTAATGGGCCGACGCCTTTTTTCCATATTGGGACATGTTCTTCCTCGATCTTGTCCTTTTTTTACGTCATCCTTTATACCTTCACCTCCGGTCCCGGTTTTGATAAGGAAGTTCTCTTTTTTTTGTCGAGGCTCTTATCCATTTTCATGTTAGCCCTTCGAGAATCCCCTCGATCCGAAGCCATCGGATCGATATTCTCCGATAAAGGCGGCATGCATCTCTTTGCATGCATGCATGCATTTTCTGGGGCTCGGTTCATTTAGGATCGCTTTTCTTGCGTGTTCTTCATCGACTTCTCATCCGGTTTCTCCTCTCAGCTCCATTGACTCCCACCCACCTCCCTTAATGTGTATATTATATTGTAAATGTTGTTTTGTTGCATGGCACGATGACCAGCCCCTCGCTTTTTCGAGGTTGTTTTTGTCGCTGGCACGGTGACCAGCCCCTTGCTTTTCGAGGGTTGTTGTTTTTATCTTTGTGTTCTAGTTTTATTGATGTGCGTACAAATGGGATGCCGACTTCATCTTCTTCAGGCTTCGGGGGTTTCTTTGTGGAAGCGTTTGTTTTTGCAGCCTTACATTGTGTCCAAGCCCCTTGCAGAGGGCTTATCACTAGGGTTTTTCCTCGAAAACCCGAAAGGGCGTGGTTTTTTAATCCCGGTGATAAGCTCTCTGCAGGTACACTTAACCGACATCTGTGGTAGAATTTTTTTGGGGTCCAGATGATATAACTGGATATTCCCTGAGTTTTTCATTGTGGATAGCTTGCAAATATGCAGCTACCCACTCTCAACCGTTGTAGAATTCTGCTGAGATGAATGAAAAGCCTAGCTAGCAGCAATCTGCACAACAACCACCACCCAAAAAATTGATGTGAGGAGTTAGTAATGACGATAAAACCAACAATACATGGCAGAAGAGAAATAGGATCACCCGGAGGGTGGAGAGAAAGAGCATCATCCAGCGGGTGGAAGAAAGAACATGATAAAACCGAAATTTGCATCACCCTCAGGGTGGAAATAAACAGCATCACCCATAGGTGGAGAAAAAGGCATCACCAGGCATGTATAAAAACATTTTTATAGCAACACCCGGGGGGTGGATGACAATAGGTAGTAAAAATCAGAAACATGTGAAAAAATAATAAACAAGCTCTCAATCAGATCAGGGTGGGTAGGGAGGGAAGCAATGGGCAAGGAGAGAAGTGCTGCTGTGAGAAGACGCCGATAACCAGCCTCGAATATGGGGCATATTTATATAATGGCTTGTCCCTCCCCAGAATGGCGATCCGAGGGCTCGGATCGATGCTATTCTGGTAAGGGACTCGCAAAGAACACAAAAAACCGGTCGACTACCAGAGAACTTCTTTAGCTATAAGCCAAGCCGCTGAGAAATAGCCAAATGTTGAGTTGAGTCGTGACTCACGTAGCGAGAGTGAGAGGAAGAGGAGCGCCAGCAACCGTGGGCACGAGTAGCATCCTATGGAACTCCCAGGGTTGCAGCCGTAGAAGTTGTACAGAGTAAGAATAAGTTGGTACATGCTGGCAAGGGACTCGCAAAGAACACAAAAATGGGCCGATGTTAATATGGGTCCACGTGTGTAGCTGTAGCCGATGCACCATGCCGAAAAAAGAACCAAGTTGAATAGTGAAACAACACTGCAGATCTAAGGGAAAACAAGGAGATGCGGAGGGTCTAAATAGGTCATGCCTGTGATAAATCAAGAGGTTATATAAAGCAATAAAAGATGTACCAATTCTGGAAACCCAAATATGAAGGCAAGGACACTATGTAAACTAAAATTTGCCAATATAAAATGTACTGAATGCAATGCAGTTGGAGCAATGTGGAAATGTTAAATAAAAGAGAAATAACAATTTGGAAAAAGGTCCCAAGGTCGGCAAAATGGTCAGAAACAAGAATGAAAGATCTAGATAAAAAACTAAGATAGGTAAGGCCAGGTCACCCAGTTACTTGAGTGTAAATTCCATTCAAAAACAAATACGCATAATGTATAGATAGAGGCAAGTAGCGAAACACAACTGATGTAGTTAAACTTAAATGATATATGATGAGGTACAGGGAGATTTGAACCTATACAAGACAAATCCAATCGCAAGGCCAGATGCAAAAATTGATAACTCAAGACATGTACATATGGAAATTTGATCTAAAAAGAAACTTGAGATATATCCAATGATCGCATGCCTAGAGAAAATGTAAAAAATCTTGAAGCATGAAAGGCAACATGTGAAAAAGCCTATATAGATTGTCGAAAACAAGCAATAGCATCCTCATATGTTAATAAAGAAAAATCAAGAAATATAGGTTGACTAAGCGAAGCACATAGAGAGAGAGAGAGAGAGAGAGAGAGAGAGAGAGAGAGAGAGAGAGAGAGAGAGAGAGAGAGAGAGAGAGAGATAGAGAGAGAGAGAGAGAGAGAGAGAGAGAGAGATGGCCACATGTCACTTTTAGATGACGGAGAATAATGAGATGGGAGATGAGAGAGGGGGAGATGGAGAGATGGGAGAAAAAACCCAACTCTCACCTCGAGATGATTCGCCCCTAACACCAAGCTAGGGGCGTTTTGCCCACTGCCCACCAACCAAACAATTAGCCTTTAATTTTCGCCGCAAAAAATGCCCTGAATGTTTCCTCAATCGTAATACCTTTCCCATTTCCCTTTCTTGATCTTCAAGACCGCTTTATTCTTGCTACAAGTATCCAATTCCTCGGCAATTAGCGGTCACGATCCTGTATTCATCCCGATCACGCAGCATTTTCATTATGTTTTTGTGCATTTGTTCATTAATTTCGATCGGCAATTTCCTTTTTGTGTCGCCCCTTATTCCTGCACACTTTGAATTTGATGTCTAAGGCCTCTCGACCGCTTTTGCCGAAGAACCAGCCAAGCCTTTCGTTGCCTCCTCGATTGAAAAAATGGCACCAAGAAGGACCCGGAAAATGATGACAAAGCCGATCTCCATGGATGTTCAATTGAGACTAATTCAGCCAATTCCGACTTCAAGACAGTCAAAGAGAAGAGATCCAAGCGTGTATTCAAATAAATTCGTGCACCCTCCAATATTGTGAGTGAATCTTTAGAAACCGGTCTCTTTGGCTATTGTTGTGCATGAGCAGAAAATTCAAAAGTGATAGACACAAAGAATAGGAAGTCCCCCTCGCGCAATGGACGCATCACCGCAGTCTCCACATTCCTCAATCTCCTCGAACGAGATGAAATTGGTAACCTGAGGCACCCTCAACCTCTCCAACACACAATGTGGAGGGAAATTATGATGAAATTGCAGCCCTTTGTTGGGGTTTAGTGGAGCCGGGGACAACTAAAGAACAAATGGGATAAGTCGCAAGCTAAATTTAAAGATGAGAAGGAGGCTTGTAGCCATACAGTTCCGAACCATCAAGTTGGCGCGGGTATGACGTAATGGAAGAAGTTAAATATGGTGTTACCTCCGATAATCCAATACCGTGTGTCGGTGATGATGGTGAATTTGGCAATGAAGCTTTGAGGCCGCAGACTTGCATGCCAATTACTCGTAATCTTTCATGAATGATAGTTATTTTGAAACCCATTTGGAACAGATCGGCATTTGAAGACCAATTTGCTGATCCACCCAATTCAAACAATGATGTTAACACGGAAAATCCAAGCAGTCCGGATGCCGAAATTCCAATCAATAGGACACCCACGTGAAAACCGCATTTATTCTTCAAGTCCTAGATCGCAAAAGATGTAATCACCGAGTTTGTGGAAAACCTACAAGTAGAAAGAAGTCCAGTTGCAAATAGATGAGGACATTGCAATGGGAATATCATCACGATGGCAAAGTACATTTGGGGACACAGAGGTGAAGAAATTAGATTTTCCGAAAAGAAGAAAGTGCAAAAAATTGAGTTGGTCGTGAATTGAAACAATAAGATCCGGTAGAAACAAATTCGAAAATTGCAGAGTCAATGGTCGCAATGACTCAAAGCATATGTGAAATGACAAAGGAGACCTTGCTCGAAATTGCCAAACTTGCGCCAAAAACAAGGAATAAAGGTTCGCTTTTCGGTTATTTGCTTTTTTTTAGAATTTCTTTTTTGAACTGGCCACAAAAATCATCCAAGATTCTTAAATATTAAAGAAGTCGCATGACCCTATTATTTTTAGCATTAAATATTGCCTTCTAGTCACGGTCGTCCAAATTGTTACAAAAAGGCTACTTAAGCTCCCCCAATTTCTTGCATGCAAGCCCCTTCGACAATATGGAGAGAGTCGTGGAACCGAAAAGCCAACGCTTCCTAGTCAAGCTCCTCTTCTTCGAAGTTCCTCTTCTTCGAAGTTCCTCTTCTTTCGAAGTTCCTATCAAACTCCACCCACCACATCTTCATCTTCCTCCGAGATGCCCTACTATTCTCGACCATGATACCCGGCCTACCTCCAATGATGAGGTTCTTTCCGCATACATTAGGGATTCTCGCGCTTTAGTGACCCGACTTCGCCGCCTACGTAATATTTTTTTCAGAAAATCAAGAAGACTCTCCCGACGGCGGAGCAAGAAGAAAGCGAAGTTTTCATCTCCCACTCGCCCAGCAAGTGACCCCCCGGTTGAAGTTATGTCTCACAAGGTTATTCATGGCAGCCTTTCAAGTGAGACCATTTCATCTTTTATTCGAATGGGCATTTCCGGATCGTGAGGTTTTGGAATGGGCAGCAAATTCCGCAAACAACCGTCTTGTGGCATATGGAGGTGTATATTTGAAGCTACGTGAAATGTGGTGCCTCCATCAAATTCGTGAGTCCAACCTTTCCTTGTGATCTCAGGTCCCCTTTCTATGCGACCGACTCTCCTTCACCTCATTTTTTGTTATGCATTTTTTTTTTATAAAATGCCTTTGTTTTTTGTTAAATGGCATGGCTGCCATTCTTTTTTTTCTCATATGATTGCTCTGAAACCTAACAGAGAAAAACAAATGCGATTTCCGTATCATTGAAGGTGTGCGTAATAATATAGTGAAGTCATTTGACTCAACTTAAAATGTTTCGAATGCTCAAATATTTTGAAATGGTGGCTTTATATGCCCATGTAATCTTTCTATTTGAATATAAACTTCTCTTTTTTGAAACTTGTTTGTGTACAAATGATTTTTCCCCGCTCTTGTAAGTTCTCTAATTGCTTTATGAATATAAACTTCTCTTTTCAAACTTGTTTGTGTACAAAATGATTTTTCCCGCTTCTTGTAAGTTCTCTAATTGTGAAGTCACAGACTCACTAATTCTGAATAAAGTTGTTCAAGATTTGTAAGTGAAATGTTTTGAGGTCAGAAATGGAAACTTAGCTCTAAACTCAAACACTTATTCATCATAATGTAAGAAATGCCCCATAAATAAGTAAGGATAGTGAGATAGATAAGAATTGACTTTTGAATTTAATATTTATTGTCTACAAAAAAACAATCATGGGATCACATGTCCTTCTAGATTTTCAAATAACACGCGCCTCATTTGATCACCTTGTTTTTTAATGACCTGCTCATGGCTTCTCGCTTCATAGTAGTAAACCGGTGGAGGATCATCCTCAATTGGCAAAGATGTCCCACTCCTTGTGTTCCATTATACGTAGTTCCAAAGAACACAACATGCGTATGATCTTGGAAGCTTTGGCAACATGCACGCAAGTGTTTCTCGTAATTTGAATTTTTCCTTAACAATCCCAAATCCATTCTCCACACACACTCTGCCTCCCTACAAACCTTTTTTGTTGAACTTACCATAAGCACCCCGGGTTTTGAGGAAAACTTTAAGGAGAAAGGGCCCGCTAGAATAGGCTGAGTCACCTAATAGAAGAGGTGGGATATTTACACGAACATCTTGATCAAAGAGGGCCTTCCTTCTTCAGCTTTTCACACTAAGAGTCACCATCGTTCTTGCAAAATTTGTTTTGAAGCAATTTTGTTATAGATGGAGCTCTTTGAACTGGTTTGAATCATGGACGTAACCTGTTCTTATACACAAACATTTATAAAAAGTCTCCGCTATGTGTCACAATTCCTTGCATGAGACATGAATGCCTCTTTATCCGCCGTGTAATAGTCTTCCCATTGTCTTTTTTTTTTTTCCTCCATAAAAAATGGGATCCGCCAATCAACCGCATTCATATATATTGGGCAACCTCGTTGCATCATGGAATTCCTTAATGCACTGAATTAATCTTGCACCAGTAGGCATTGCAACAAAACGCTTGTAAAGCATTGTCTTCGGCCAAAACAAGCGTGATTTTCTTGGTATATTTCTGCATCGTTGCTTTCCCAACATAAAATCTCTCGACCACATGTAAGGGCATATCCCCTCGCGTGCAAGAAAATACGTAACCATAGCAACCGCCTCGGATCAACAGGGGGCCTTACTTTAATACCAGGCCCGACAAGATAGGGCACAATTAAACCTACCAATCTCAAATGTGGCTCTTCATCCCGTAAAATTGGTGCCACATATCATCTTCAAAGGAAGCTATACAATTCCATGCGAAGTTATCAATATTATCCCATTGTGTTCTCTCCGCCTTGAGCAATCCAAAATCTTCTTGGTGGTCTTCTAACCTCGCTGAACTCCGCGAACCATTAACGCCGAGATGCAAAAAAACATACCATTGTTGTCTTTAAAACATCGCCATCGTGACAGTGGGTCATTGATCTTCGAGCTCATTGAGTTCCAATAGCGCAAACAAGATCTCTCCAAAATGCAAACTGGCGTCAAAGCACGAAAAAGCATGGCAATCATACCAAGAATGACCGATCCATGGTTTAGTGGCCGAATCGAAAGAAAGGGAGGGAAAACTAGAAATGAATTATCCCACATAGCCCACCAACCAAGAAATACAGGCTTGAATATCCCACAATTTGGTTTCCTAATTGAACGTTACGATCGAATTATCCCACATTTTCTCGCCGGGCCGAATTGATGCGATCGCAAAACAAAGACAAAAATCTGCCCAAATAACCGGGAGGTCATTTAAGCCTCGAGAGACAATCGTCTCCCCCTCTCCTCCCAAAAAATAACGCATTTTCGGGGAGGAACCGATGTGACGAGATGGATTTTTTACGAGCATGTGGGCCTACTAATGCAAGAGAGAGAGAGAGAGAGAGAGAGAGAGAGAGAGAGAGAGAGAGAGAGAGAGAGAGAGAGAGAGAGAGAGAGAGAGAGAGAGAGAGAGAGAGGGAAGGAAGGAAGGAAGATATTTTAACGCCACACCACTAGGCAAAGATCCCACCGGACATGTGACACTACATTGCTTGGTTGGGCCCCCCCAACCACTTTTGGTATTATACGCGCAGGGGATTTGCAGCCCAACATGAGAGAGAGAGAGAGAGAGAGAGAGAGAGAGAGAGAGAGAGAGAGAGAGAGAGAGAGAGAGAGAGAGAGAGAGAGAGAGAGAGAGAGAGAGAGAGAGAGAGAGAGAGAGAGAGAGACAAAATTATTATGTCTATGGGAGGCCCCATGGGCCTATTAGACAAACATCATCAAATATCATCATAAAACAATAGATGAGTTTCCGAATCCTCATCTAGCTCATCACTCTCACTCATTTCATATACATCACTCATATCAATGGTCTTAAGAGTATCCAAACAAGTGTCTCTGAACCTTAATAGTTCTAACAGATATTTTCCTAAAGTGTCCCCTTCCATATTAAAGAAAGCTTGGAGGTCTTCACAAAGGATCCCATACTCATCACGTAACGTCTCATATGCCTCACATCTAAGTAAAGCATGCTCTTCATCCTCAACCTGATCTGTACCACATACCTTACAATATCTCTGATCTCTTGGTATTATATGCCCCCATCTCCCTACTTCAATCCCTAGATGATGCGAAAGCTCAAGCTTGATTCTACAAATAGCATGACGCTTCCTCAATAGATAAAATTCTCATTTAAATGTCTCGCTTTGCTCTAGCTTGGGATTGATATTTTGCTTGTATAAGAGCATCTTTGTCTTTGGTTGCATCCACATCCTTCTATGAATCCTTGATGTTAACCAGTGATCTTAAATCCTTGTCTATGGAAGATACCTTTCCCAAGAGATACCCCATTTACCAAGCCATTTTATCACATCTTGAAATACACCCTTCTTTTTGCTAGACATCAAAGCTACATGTGGCAACCTTGTCCCGTCTAGTCCATGTACTTTCTTAAGATAGAGAATGCATCGAATGAGGGCTTCCCTTCAAGAGGGATAAGACCACTCTCAACCAACATCATAGGATATGGAGTTTGGGATTTAACGCCAATTCCAATCTTTTAGAAACTTCTTCAAAATCTGCTCAATGTCTTCCCAATAAGCATTGTGGGAGGCTTGGCCCCCAAATCTCACATCCATAAAGAATCACACTTTGTACCCAGAGTTTGGAAGAGTTTTAACTTCAAATGCCATGACCATAATGCGTGCTCTTTCTACTCATACTTTTGAGCCATATAATGCTTTGTGACCACCTTCGACGCTGGTTTATGCAAGCATTCCATCTCGTGATTCTGCGTAAAACAAGTCCCAAGTATTTGTATGAATCACACATGTTCACCAAATTCCTTTATATAATCTAAAAATGGGTTCCCTGCTTCAAGCCGCCAACGGCCATAATGCTTGTCTTTCCAAATTCACCTCCATTCCTGTCCGGCCACAAAAGATTCCAGCCCATTTAAGTGACTTTTGCATATGTTCCCCGACCGCAAAAATAACTACATCATCAGCAAGATATAATAGTAATTGCATCAAGCATCCATGTACCTCCATCCCACCGTGGGCAATTACTTATGTATCCATTCGCCTAGACTATCAATAAATAAACCAAATAGCGGAGAGACAAAGGCACCCCCGCCTCACTCCAATATTACTTTCTACACAAATCGAGACATCCAAAGAGAGAGGGTATGATAATTGTACCAAGATTTTATCATAGAGCACATGAACCTCTGAGATCCTGGGGACTTGAGTTTCTCCATCCGCCCCCAAAGTTGGCTGCATGGTACCTTATCAAATGCTTTTTAAAGTCCACGAAAAGCCATGTACACCGGTTTCCTCGTGGCCTTTAACAAAGATCAAAGACCGCTGTCAGGTCGAGGGTGATCTAATGTAGATCTACCCGATCTAAAGCCCGGCCGGCTCTGATCTCTTCTCGACATTCTTCTGCCTAATCGGTTCTTCAAAATTGTAGAGAAAAAGCTTTGAAAACAAAAGCTACTTACTGTAATGGTGCTGCAATTATTTACCCTGTCCCAAGAGGCCACCTTTATGTATTGGAACTACTGATTCTTACACCAGTCACTAGGAAACCCCCGCGCGATAGAGCCATATTAAGCATATTTACTAGAACATGATGTATTGCAGACCAGCCCATTTCAAATGCTCCGCACATAATCCCGTATGATCCTTGGCTTTGCCATTTACTAGCAACTTCACCCCATCCGCTACATCTTCGCTTGTAATGACTAATTTCTGAACTTTTTGTATCAGCCCCTTCATGGAATTCCTCGCCATGATATAGTTTTGCCATGCCGCCAGAGTGTTTATGAGGCAATCGGATATCCACCGCTTATGCTTCCTTAGCATGTTCCGTAACGTTTTGGCTCATTCAAGTATCTTGTACGAGAAGATGCTGCCTATTCCTCATAAACAAGCTGCTTTTTGTTAAGCAACCACTCTTCTATAGTGTTGCTTACAGGACTCCTTCGACCGCCTTTTACTTCTTTCCACTATCTTTAGCATTCCCGCTAGCCTTGATCAACCATGCCTTGCATGATTGACCTTCCTTTGCTCCTCAGGCGAATGAAAATTCTCACCGGTCTGATGTATCCGTGGACCTCATGTAATTGGTGTGTCATCTTGTCTAAATCAAGATTATCCCATGACATTTGGACATCTTGCCCCTACCCTGAGACCACAGATTCAAGATTTGCAAGTGTGCCTTCATGGCATATCGGCCCCTGCTCCTCGGATTGAGAAGAACCCATCCGAGGCAAGCTTTGTTTGTAATGTGAAGAAGATCTGGATTATGATCCGATTCCACTTCATCCCCTACAAACAAGTTAGTGATATCCCCAAGATAATCTTCCTCGAGATTGCCACATAATTATCGTAACTCTCTCTAGGAGAGAGAGAGAGAGAGAGAGAGAGAGAGAGAGAGAGAGAGAGAGAGAGAGAGAGAGAGAGAGAGAGAGAGAGAGAGAGAGAGAGAGCCGAGAGAATAAAGTGGGACAAATCTTGGAATCTTTGGGACTCCTGACCCAAAAATGGGACCCACACACCATAAAAGAAATTTTAAATTGATTGCTTGAAATAGAATTACACATGACACATAGAATTGGGTTTTGTTTTCCTCATAAATTTTTGGCAAAACCACTAGTTGAGAAAGTTTCAAACCCCTCAATATTATGCACCCTCATACAATGATATAGCATGGAGAGGTCAAGCTCATGGCCTGTCCATCTCCTTCTTTGGGATCTTGTGTGTGTTGTCTTTGCAATGTGAGAACTTGATATGACCATACCACACACTCCACCACCCCTTTTGAGGGTCAGTATAATTTGGCCTCCACTTCTTTCTCCCAAAGCCAAGCATTGTTCTTCAAGTTGCCCTTCTTGTGCTCCCAAATGGGCTCCCAATATTGAATTTGGAACTGTGAGACTAACCTCTCTCCATCAGGGCATAGTGGTGGTCACATCGAGAGTGCCACCCCCCAACCATATTGGACAGTCCTCATCATCGCCTTACTAGCACAAAGTATCCTTCCTTGATGTCCTCAAAGGGATCCCACTCTGTGAAGATCAAACCACTTCGCTTTGAGGCTCCTTACTCTCCCACAAACCACTTGGGACCCAAGTGAGCATTCCTAGACGTGTTTGCACCTTGGAGAACCCTCCCATCTTGACTCCTGCAAGAACCTCGCCTCTTAGCTCCCCTCCCACATGGTCGCTCAGCCTTTTCTAAGCATGTCACAAACTTTCCCCCAGATTTGATTAGGGAGTCCATTTGATTTTTCTTAAGAGTGGAGGTGTGCTTTCCATTTCAACATCATCCCCAAAGGCGCTATGTAATCCTTTGATGCCCTTCACCCGCTTGGCTAGAGTCTTTGACTATCTTGAAGGGAGGTAGTGGTTTTGGTCTGCCCTTTTAGAATGAGAACTTCACCAGCAGCACCCCTTTGCCACAACTCGATATCTTGTAATGTGCATCCACAACTTGTCACTGGTTCCACTTATATTGCATGATTGGTATTCCATCCCTAACCCAAAACTTGAATTGAAGTGGCTTTGTGTGTCCCATTAACCGTCCCTGCCATCTAGCAAGTATCCTTCTACAAAATGATTTCCAATCAAACCCTCATCCATCAAGAAAGCCATTGGGTTGGGGTCAATC
This sequence comes from Isoetes taiwanensis, assembly GCA_021234155.1. Lineage (NCBI taxonomy): Eukaryota > Viridiplantae > Streptophyta > Lycopodiopsida > Isoetales > Isoetaceae > Isoetes > Isoetes taiwanensis. The sequence continues at coordinate 7,538,672 of JAJEKV010000060.1, forward strand.
TCTCAAACACATCCATTAGTTCAGGGAGAGTGGTCACGCTTCTCTCTTGAGCTTGGTGGAGAAAGTTCCAAAGAATCCATCTATATCATCATCATGCGATGCCCAACCATCATGAATCCCACTTTCACAACTTTGAATACTCCCACTCACCAAGTATGACATTGCCCCAAACATCCATCTATTCTTGTTTTCTTTCCAACAAATTGTCCAACTCAACACATAGCTCCCTCGCAAAGATTTCTCAAGTAAGGGAAATCATCCCAAGTCCTCCTTGATTCACTAGACACCTTGATGTGAGCTTTTTTATCCCATTTCTTTGGCAACAAAGCTTGATCATCCATCAAAGCCTCAAAAATGGGTGTCATGGGGAATACCTCCTCCCTTCTATCGATCCTTTTCTCTAGTGTTCTCAAGCACTTGAAAATAGAGCTCACATGGAAGTTTGGATCATCTCTCATAGATCAAGCACAAAAATGACCATATGTTCCAAATTCCATGACCATGTGTTAATACACCCGCCGTACTTACTTTCATCCTAAAAGCGCTTTGACAACGCTTTGGGTAAAGGATCTAGCTTTGGCAAGAAAGTCTTGTGTTGGTCCATCTTATCATGAATTATACACAAAAATTTGTCCCACCGCATCTCTAAAAATGTTCTCCATCACGCCAATAACCGCCTACATGATATTTGGTCCCTTTGGTGGATCTGCAGAAATTGTTCCCTAATTGCCATTCTTTCTTTCTCTATTGCGCTGATGCAAGTGTATTTGAGTTGAATGCAAGTGTTGCACTTTGAAAATGGCATGTGTTGTAGGACACCCGCGTCCGGAAGTGAGTGATCCATAACTGGTTGAAAATGTGATTGAGAAAGAGGCCTACCTCCAAAAGATTTCTAGGATGGAGTTGACCTCCTTAAAGGCACCTTTTGATATAGTGTTGTGGCAACACTCTTTTGCACCACTCGCACACCGTGTCGCTCACCTTCTACTTGTGGAATAGATTGAGACATGTATCTCACAAAAGCTCAAGACCGCAATGGCCTTTTAGAGTATTTGCTCTAGGTTTCAAAGTGAGTGCATTACCATGTTGGAACAAAATGTGCCCTTTTTAACCCGCCTCGATTATCGTAAAAATGAAGACTTGCTCACCCCAAGAATCCATCTCAATGCTCTCATACATACCTTCATTCCCTCAATTGATATAGCACTGGCCCCGTGTGTTTCATCGCAGGCGGAATTCCCACACAAGGAGTAAATGAAATTAATCCTATCTTTTGAAGTCGCCCAATGTATTGGGACCTTATCCGCCTGAGGTCATCCACATTGTAATGTAATCGATGCAATCTAGGTTGCAACACTCTTGTCCCCACTTGCCTCCGTGTTTTCTTTGGTTGGTGCCATACTTTCCATCCTTTCTAAATATTTGTCACTTCTAGGCCTCTTTGGGCACCTTTGGCTGCCTTTTATGAAAAGACATAAGCGTCTCTTCCTTGTGATCAAAGGATGCTCATCGACCACCAATCTTCCACATGGCCTTGGGTGGGCCTTGCGGTGTAGTTCGAAGGGGCATTCTAGAGTATCACCATTCTTGTGTGTAATAAATCTAATTGGCCATCTCAACCTGGCTTGGGACACAATGCAAATCACTAGAGAACCCGACATGATAGTATCAACTTCGGGATAAGAAGCTTCACAATGCCAACTCGAGATGTTCATCTCCCCCTCTCATCATTCACCACACTATCAAATGGATCAACCGCGGTTATTATGCCCCTCTGCCAAATCACCACCGCCGGTTGCAAGGGTGCAACAAAAGGCAACCCATCTTCCTCCCCATTGGAGCCTAGGGCAATGGCCTCCTTTTGAAATCCCTCGCTTCCATTTTACCCATCTCACATGCTCCCTAATGAAAAAGCTCACATTAAAAACATATAGCCCCAAACACCACAAATATGACCATATGAACCATATAAAACCATACAAACCACACTCATATATACAAACCATACAAACTATAAAAACCATACAAAACCACACTCATATACAAACCATATACAAAACCATACAACCATATTAACTAAAATCATATAACCATATTAAAGCATACAACCACACTCTATTCTAAAACCATATGTAAACATTGTAACCATTGAAACCATATTAAATACAACCATTGAAACCATATTAAATACAACCATTGAAACCTTTATTAAATACATAAGATAAATATATAAACATATAACTTACCCTTTCATATTTTGTCATGGCCACGCGCGCCTTCGTGAGGTTTAAACCGTAGGCTACTGCCAAAGAATCCATCGCCGGCCATGGAGGGCATGGCCCGCACGCGACGAAATGGTTTTATTATTGCACTTTTAACAGGTTCGAGGGTGCAGCCGTAATTAATCGCACTCTCTCCCTCTCCCTACCATTCTTTCCTCCTCTGCTTTCCCTCGGGATTCTCCTTAGGCTTTCCCTTTTGACTGACCGGGATCGGCGAACATCAACCGGAGCCGACGCCCCATCTTTATGATAAGCATACTTTGGTCGACGATCAGACGCTTCACGGGCGCTCTCGCAAGCAGTATTACCGGTTGAAATGATGGCGTACCGCCTCGGTAGAAGCGAAAGTGAGGCCCTTTTAGTGCTCACGCTTTTAGTTTTCTCTCGTAAGTCTTTTAGCGCATTTTTTTCTTATATTCCCTTAGAGGCTCTTATTAATCCTCATATACAATTCTGGCCCAATAATCCCCTATTCACGCTTTGTCAATCTATGCTATACCCACATGGAAGCGAACTGGAAGCCTCCTCCTCATCCAAAGAAATCTTCCGTGTATGTTTTGTAATATCATACCCTTTTTAATCCTCATTTTACATCTTGTTCTCCCTTTGTTATTCCAGACTGTTCTCCCTTTCATTCTCTGTTTTCTCATTAATCTCATTAATCTTTGTATTGTTTTTTTTTGTTTTTCTTGCTTGAATTGAATTGAATACATTATACGGGCACAGAAATTGAGAATAGTGGTTAGAGTAGTAACGAACCGAGATAGAAATCATCGTAGACTGGTGTTAGGAAGCAAGATATTGCGAACCATTAATGTAAAAATAACTGGGAATATCTTTCTCCCAAAGAAGAATTGAATAGAATTGTTTCACAGAATCTCCATTTCTAACTCACAAGAAATCCACTTCATAGAGACATGCAGAAGGGAGGCCGAGTTGAGAATACCAAACACAACGATCCGGAAGCAGGGCCTTCTTCTCGGCTTCATGAAGTCGAACTTTCCGACTTCAAGGAGGCGAAGAGGAGTGTACACTCTAGGCTGTTATGTGTTGAGGATTCTCGACTACACGGATTGCACACAGCCTACCCAATGTCTTCACATTCTTTAGAACTGCTGCGAAATTCTACTCGCGGAGTCGGAGAATGTGATACCTCGCCAATGGCTCTTCGTGTGTCGTTGTGCTCAATCTTTTAGCCTGAAAGCTACTCTCCTTTCAAACAAAAGCCACTCTAATATTGCTAAGAGGATCGCTCCGACCGGCGGAGCGGATCAACCACCAGGCCGGCCGCCGACTGCGGAGTCGCAAAACCCAGTGCCTTGGTGCACTTAGGTTAAGTAGATGGGGCCTCAAATCACTCTTCTATCTTCCCTTGACATTGCGAAGTGGTTTTGGCTGTCTGGGAGCCATCTGTAACAATTCTCTACGTATGTGATCATGATAGCCTCTACCCAATCAAGGTAGTCTCCTTGAACCATCTTACGTGAATATTGCGAAGGGATGGGCTCTACGATGGAGTGGAGAACCCTCGGCATTTCTTTCCTGAGGATTCTTGGCTGCTTTCTATAGGCTTCGTGAGTAGAAAATCGAAACTCTAGTGCCTCTAGAGCTGGCGCTGCTGAGGCGGTCTTAAACCTCTCCTTCTATCTTCCTCGGACATTACTTGAAGGAAGTGTTTTTTGGTGTCTGCGGCCAATATAACAACAATTCTCACATTGTGGTCGCAGTGGCCTCTACCAAAACCGTCTCCCTTCGAACCTTCTTCGTCGAATATTGCGAAGGGGATGGGCTCTACGGTGGAGTGGAGGCCTCTACAACTAACCCGCAGGGAAAACCACGGAGAGCTTCTTTGTATGCATTTCTCGGCCCTTGATGGGAATGCCTTACACCCAACCAGGCTTTCCATGTGCTAACCGGAGTTCTTCACGGGCTAAGGCGTCTCGACTTGCGCGAATCGAAATGTAACGAAACAAAGCACGTCGACTCGCCGAGTCGAATCCATTAACCCGACCAATTCTCACGGCGATATGCGGTAGCGGTGGCCTCGACCCGATCGAGTCACTCTCCTTCGAACCATCTTCGTCAATATTGCGAAGGGAGGGGCTCGGGCGGTGGGAGGCCTCTACAACTAACCACAGGGAAACCACGAGGAGGAAGCCAAGGCTTGCATTCTCTACAAGTCTTGCACTTTCTATTCTCCCTGTTTTTAGTCCCAAGTGCCTCTAGCCTGCCCGAGCCACTCTCCTTCAACCATCTTCCTCGAATATTGCGAAGAGGAGTGGTTCGGACAGGTGGGAGGCCCCTCCCACTATCTACAAGAGGATGCATTTGAACAGCATCTCGGGCCTTAGTCCTAGCCTCCCATCTATGTACAACATTCCAAGTAAATGTACCCATGAAAACACACACCTAAAACGAATCTGTTCTTACCCCGATCAATGTTTCCTTGCCGAGCATCTCTCAACCTAGAGAGTAAATCATCTCGAAGCTGAAAATCTTTGGACAAGGAAACACTTTATCCGTCGAGCTTATCGCGGGCCAGTTCCATTATTTAAACACATACGGCATGTTCCCAAGCTAAATAACATAGGCATCTCCTGGAAACTCACCTCTTCACGCCAGCAATTCTTTGGGCCCTCAGACACGGATCCCGCACCTCACCCGTAGTCTTTGCTTCTTACGTCGGTCTCTTCAAGAGTGTATTCAAGATCTATACTTATCATCTGCGATTCTCGCTGTATCCCCCTTTCCATGGCGCCAGTTGTAGAGTTCCCGTGGTCCGGCAAATCTCTCGCTTCCTACCTTAGCTCCAGAGTGCTCATCCATCAAATCAATCTGCTGCAATAGGGCGCGGTCGGGAAAAACACACATATGCAAGGCGCCATTAGCAGACTTTACCGTCAGCGCGCCATTCGGAAGTCGCTAACGTCGATGATCCCCTCCCCACCTCGAAGTTCCCAATGCCGCTAGGAAGATAAACTACGCCCCACTCACGCAGTCCCTTGATGTGATTAAATTTCGAAATAGTGTTTTGGGCGGGGCTAAAGCCGACCGTCTTCGCACTTTTAGCCCGCTTTTTTCATAAATGATTGCATGTCCTTAACTTCAAATTAAAGAACACGCCTCGATCTTTTTTTGGCATGCAGTCCTAAAACTCACAACGCGGAGGAAACTTAATTTACTGAGGGGTCCGAGGGATGAGAGGGCATACATCTGAACATGACTCCGCCCAAAGCGAGGCCGGAGGGGATGCTTCGCCATGGCGACAAGAAGAAGAAGACAAACACCCGTGTGAGCTCGAGGTTTTTCTTTTGTCGGAATACCTTAACCGATCCATCCTTTCTTCTTGCAAAGATTCACCTCGGACCCCTCTCACTGGTGATCACTGGCCGAACTCCATTCTTCGTCATCGAGGGACTGGAGACAGAGCTTCTGAAACAGCTGATTCTTGGTGGTATGTCGAGGTATCGACAAGTGGGAAGGAGAAAGATCCGTTTCTACACCAAAGGGACAAGAAGAGCTCGAGACAAGTACAAGAAAATCGGTGTTGTGCTCTCCGCGTCTCGCGCCAGATTCAAGCATTTAACACTACATGTCGAGGACTTGCCGTAGAGTAAGTTCTATCGCACCAAAAAAATTAGCAGTTTCAAATTATTCTCACTCTTCCATGAGCAAGGCTAGGGCACCAAAAAAGGCCGCGCTTTTAAATTGTCGAACCTTGGGTGGAAGGATCTGAAGGGATGAAGGAGGCCGGAACCCTAACATCCAGTGGAGCTTGGTATGGAGATTTCCGTGAGTCGGGAAAAAACCGCTCAATACGGGAGCTTCACTTCTACCGTCTTTCAAGACTCTACAACACTTTCTGCGGGGAATGTTGTGGTTCATACACAAAAAAAAGTCCACCAAAAACAAAGATGGGGATGATGACACCACACGGGAGGAATCGGATGACGGGGAGACGAAGATATGGTCGACTCCCAAACCTCGATCCGATGATCGATCGAGGATTTCCGCGAGAGGGCAACGTAAAATGGAGCGTCTAGCTCAAGATATCCGCTGGGAATATCACACAAAATTTCTTCTTTGGACATTAGGCAATTTGAAGGTTTACGCGTGGGAGATGCCGCCTTTGTTCAACCACCGGGAATTTAATCCGTACACATCTTTGGAGATTGAACGATGGTGCGACATCCTCGCTGCAGATCCAAATGCTGCGGATGTCGCCCTTTTGAAGATCGGCAGTGTGAGTTGTTCAAATTGGAAGTCCGAGGGAAGATCACAAGGAAAAGAAGTCCTGTTGGGTTGTAGGCGGTCGGGTCGATTGAGGGCGCTCAAGTATTCGCAAGACGGAGAAGGAGGTGCCGCAAAAGGATCAGGATAGATATGCCAAGCGAGTGCGAGTTCTTTGGAGAGACGCCCGAACCCGGCCAGCCCGGCGATACAGCGCCGAACACAATAGCGTGCCCGAAAGCCGCCTACGTAAGGTAAATAACTCTCTGAATCTTTCCATTTCGACTTCGCATGAAATTAAAAAAACCTACCATCCTAACATTTGCCGATTATCCCTTTGGGGTTTCTCGACTGGCGAAAGTCGAAAGCCGTGAGTAACACCGTACGAAAATCAAAGGATGTGGAGCTTTCGACTTCGAGTCGAAAACCTTAACCCGATGAAAATTAGACATTCAAGGGACTTTCGACTCGCGAGTCGAAAAGCCATCTAACATTTTAATATTATCCGATTTTGGGGTTTCTCATTTCCTGTGAGTCGAGAAAGCGAGTATCTGAGAAAATCAAGGATCGCGAGCTTTCTCGACTTCAGGAGTCGAAAACCCGAAGAAAAAAAAAATTAGACATTCAAAGGACTTTCTCGACTCGCCAAGTCGAAAAACTTCGAGGCTACTATTCTACCGTTTATTCGGGTTGTTTGTATATACTTTCATGCTCGACATTGGTACATTGTTCGAATGCAGCCATATCGACGACCAGATCATACCGCGCTAGCAGCGATTGGAAAGCATTGGGTTGTCCCTCGGCCCCCTAAAGGAAACGTGGGCTCCCTCGGATAAGTGGAAGACCTTTGAGAAACTATGCAGGATATGTTACTGGCGGGGAGGGACAGGGAAGATGACGAGGGAGAGGAAGAAGAGGAGAAGAAGAAGAGAACACCAAGGAAAGGGGGAGTCTCTCTCGGACCAATATGACCTCATTCTTAGCAATCGAGGCCCCGGGAGAAATGGACCGGCATATGGGCTCAATGGACAAGAGGCAAAGGCGAAGGGCGACAATGGAGAATTTCAAAGCGGGCGGACCCCAAGTTGTTTGACAAGCGGTTCATGAAGAGGATCTGAGGGCCTCACGGACAAAGAAACGCTTGACCTACAAGGCAAAATCTTGAGGGAACAATCCTGGCGAGGAAGACCAGAGTTCTAAATTGCGGGGGATTAAAGGATTATGCCAAATCCTAAAAGCGGCGGCGTGCGTTAGAAGAAGGCATCACGGAGTTCGCGCGCGTTGCATCTAATGAATACCATGATTTTGATTATTACAAAAGGAAAAGGCTGCCCTTGATGAGGAAGACATGAAGGAATTGAACCGTCTATGTCAACCCTACATCAACACCAAGTGAAAGCGTAACGTCAAAACCCTTCCTTTCCTGAACGTGCTATGGCAATTCAAAGCGGAAGCTTGATTCGGGTGGTCCCATTTAAAATGCGTATCGATAGCTCCCCATTTCTGGTTACTTTGGGACACAAGGGATTTGGTGGTGAACTGGCACTTTTGGACCCGTGGCACTATTTGCCATCAATATGATCAAGACCCCACCCTTTTTTATGACAAAGCTGACATAGAGTAGTGGTATAAGGCGTTAATTCGGACATGACCGACTGGATACTTTCGGTTTCCTTGTCTTTTTTGCATCTTAGGGCAATCAAACAACTCGCTTTGTCTCCCAATGGGCACCGATATTAACTTCACCAACAAGATCATGCACTCCATATACGAACTTGATCATGAGTGCGGACTTGGGTTTGCCGAAGGCACCAAGCTTTGCCAACATAGTTTTGGTTTTGATTTCAAGATGTTGATTAGACTGGATAAGTGGTGGTCTAGCGAGCATCATTATCTCGACAAGTTCATGATCTCTCAAGAGCGAGATGGAACCACGGAAGGGGGGCGGGTTTATGGAGGATGTTCCATCGATGGACAAGGTCGGCAAAAGATGGTGCGGCCGGGTCCTATACATAGAATTCCTATCCGCCAAGAGTTATCAAGTACTTCATAACCCGGCTTGGTCGAGGAAGATCAAATTGTATGCGCAGTGGTACATGAATGGCCCGTTCTCTCTGGGGGGCTATCTTTGTTTGGAATGAAACCTATATCCGTGGTTGGAAATAAGGACATGGTTGAAACCATTCGGGCCATACCTAGATGCGCTTCATGAGCATTTCAAGGGGAGGAAGACAAATGGAAGCCGATAAAGACGGCGAGGGCGAGGGAGACAAACCCGACGGAGACGAGGATGTCGGTTTGGACGAGAATCTTTGCCGAAAACATTATTGAAAACCCGAGATTGAGGTGAGTTTACTTTGCTCTATCGGTGTTTCTCGACTTCGCGAAATCGAAAACTTCGTTCCTTTCAATACCTTTTCTTTTCATTCTCGACTTCGCGAGTCGAAAAAACTTCGTTCCTTCGGCCGATGTCATCATTTCAGGAATTCGAGTCAACGACTCGGATCATTGTCAATGGATTCCAACGGTTCACGCCGCGAGGAGAATGAGAATGAAAATCGAGCAAAGACACCGCTCCCGGCGAAAAGAACCCGAAAAGATATGATCCCGCATTTGGATCCCATGAACCGGAAATATGGTCGAGCCAAACTCCAACCGGGATCCAAACGGTCCCACCAAGCTTGTAATATTTGACGTCAATGGAGTATTAGCTGCGTTACCACGACAAAGGCGTCCCCCAGATTAACACCTCGCGATCCCAATGAAAACAGAGCATAAAATAGTGTATCCGGGGCCTAGAGCTAAGAAATTATTGACCGGTGCACGCACGGATTCGGAAGTGGGCATATGGTCTTGTATGGCAAAAAAAAATATTGTCAATGTTCTTGGTGTTCTCGGCATTTCAGTTTTGAAGTTCAAGTTCGTTTTGGGAAAGCGAAAGGGGGTCGAACATGTGAAGGACCTCGATCCGGTACCATCACAAAGGGGAAGCCTATAATGGTGAAAAGGTCGGACGGGGTTTATGAGCTATTCCGGACTATGGCAAACATAACACGCCGATCATAGACGACTCATACAAGTGCTATCATAACGCGGCGCAAAATACAATCATTGCTAAACCATATCGACCAAAGAATATGAGACGGATAGGTGGTTGTCCTTCTGACTCATCTCCGCCTTGGCGGAATCCCTCTTCGCCATTCTTGTCGCCGATGTGCTTACTTAACTATCCGAGCCTCACCGGAACCCGATCCAGAGCAAGCCATCATGAAAGCTATGGACGACAAATACTTTGGTGAACAAGAAGAGTGACCCCTGCTTTGATAGTCAAATTGTGTGAATATTGTAATCGAACGTGAACACATGTATTGACCATTTTGTAATGAATATACTTGTATATTGAGTTTTGATGCCTTTCTCGACTCGCAGTCGAGAAAGGCATGCTTGTGTTGATGAAATGCTTGTACAATCTATTATGATAATGCTTGTACATTGGGTTTCTGGGCCTTTCTCGACTTCATGAAAGTCGAGAAAGGCATGCCGATTGTCTCGTTGACAAAAGCATTTGTTTGCTTCCGTGTGATTGGATGCAACCATATTCTAATGAGAATGGTTGTACTTTGACTTTTTATAGGCCTTTCTCGACTCGCTGAAGTCGAAAAGACACTACTCCCACGCCATTGGATGCGGTTGTATGGAATGAATGTTCTCCGTTGTAATTTGATTTCAACATTCTTTTCTTCGTTTTGACTAATGGCACCGTGAATTGTTAATCATACTCTCCTTGCTCCGTGGGTTTAGGCACAGATCCGACACCGCCTGAGATCCCGCTCGGGCATCACGTAGACCGCCTCCAGCGCATTACCGCATCCAGCTCAAGGTCGAAGAAATACCGCTTAAAGCACGCATCCCGGCCACGCTACACTCTTGCCCGCCTTTGGGACAAGGTTGCTCGCTAATTCGAGGGTTGCTCGCTACACCCCGGGAATAAAGAACGGCGAAGAACAAAGAGAAAGTCCAGAAGCTCAAGGCATATTGCAAGCATTGCATAACATCCACGGGAGGTTGGGGAAGGAGCATATTCGATGAAAGGTCACGGAGGCCAGTGGAGAAGTTCCGGTGGACAGGGGGCTTCCAGAAGCTCCGCAGGCACCTCCACGTGAGGCATTCCACACTCTTCGGGGTTGCCCCCAAGGCTTACGCGACGGCATGAAGAAGCGCCACAAGTTAATCCCCCTAAGGTGGACCACCTACCAAGATGATGTAACCCAGGTGGCGGCAAGACCGCCATGGTCTCTGGGTCCATGTAAAATACATTGTATCTGCTCAATTTATTAATAAAAATTCTTTTCAACTACATCTTTGGTTTCAAACTTTAATGAATTTCCTTTGTTTCAGCTTGCATTGTTTTGTTCTCGACTTCCTAACCCGGAAAACTCTGCGCAAAGACAGCGGATTCCTAGTTTTATTCAAAAATTCGAATTAAGGATAGTTTTGGCCCGGGTGCTACTTTTATGTAAATTAACCGGTTCAAAAAAAATGGGAATGGAATGAGTCCCACTTTTATTTAAATACCTAATAGAGAGAGAGAGAGAGAGAGAGAGAGAGAGAGAGAGAGAGAGAGAGAGAGAGAGAGAGAGAGAGAGAGAGAGAGAGAGAGAGAGAGAGAGAGAGAGAGAGAGAGAGAGAAGTTGGCCTGACATGGAAGTCCAGAACGAGGCCCTCGAAAAATGATGTAGATGTATGTATAACTAGAAGCAAGTTGTGGTTCGCACAAAGGCAGAGTCATGGTCGTCGAAAATGGGAGGTCAAGTGGGGTAAGATCGGGGTGGAATGCAATGAGGTTAGTTGGATGATAAAGTGAGGAAAATGACAAATTAAACACAATGGGTATTGTGACATAATGCACAGTGACATATGATACCTATGGTATGCAATATTAAAGGAAACATGAAAACAAAATGGCATATGGTTAGCGTAGCAATGCTGCAAAATGGGTTTGAATCAGGTTCTAAGGAGAAGGTAAGGTGATGGCCATGGATAGAGAAAGGGACACTGCCAAGCATAAATCTTACATAACGAAGAATGGAAACAAAGGCAATACGAAATAACTACAGGGTCCAAGGCGAAGGTAAGGTTTTGGCCAAGGATAGAGGGGAGAGAGCTCCAAGGTTATGGAGCTACGAGAACAAAGGAGCCACGGATAAAAATTCTGGACAAGGTTGCAATAAGAATGTAAAAACATCAATGACAAGCATGGTGTAATAAATCATGTCTGTGATAAATCAAGAGGTTGGATCATGCAATAAAAGATGTGCCGAGTCTGAAAAACAAATATAAATATAATGAAACCAACCTGACAATAGAGCGTGCCAATTAATTCGAGTGAATTAGAAAATGAGGAATGCAAAAGCATAATAAATGTCAATAGTCATGAAATTGCTTTCCCAAGAAAAATGAAAAAAACTATAGAGAATGAGTCCAAAAAAGACCACACAAAACAAGAATATATCCAATATAAAACCCATGTTACAAAAACTCAATAGAGCGCCAAACGCAAATATGCCATAACCAGAAAATGTGAAATGATATATAATTATGAGGCAAGACTGCCTTCTGAAACAGCCTAAAACTGTACAAAATGACGACAGGAAATATTATGTAAACTAAATTTTGCCAAATGAAAGAAAAAAAAAATGCAATCCAATGCAGAAAAGCAATTGATATGGTGGTGCTCGGGGGAGTGGTTCAGGCCCAACGCATCTGGAAGTAGCATGTTAGATTTAGCAATAGGGTAGATCATTTATTAAGTTATGTGGGTCAAGGCAAGCAATTTAACTTGATGATAAATGAACCATTGAAGTTAAAAATTAAAACATTAAAGAATGGCTGATAACGGGTCGCAGACCCTTCAGCAAAATTGTTCCGGAATTGTATCAGACTTCCGGATCTTGCATAAAAGAGATCGAACCAGCCTGGAAAAAGGCCGATTCATAGATCTTTCTAGCCGATTCCATCATATTTAGCATCCTTTGCCTTTTTAGAGATATTTTTGTGTCTAAAAGGTCAGTCTGGAATTAGATCGAGCTCTACCTATATAAGCAATTGTTTCTCTTATTTCTTGCATAGAGTCTTCGATTGAATCCAAATCTGAGTCTTCAGTCTTATCTGCGGTCTTAATCGGTGGGAAACTGTTCTTCGTGATTGAGGTCTTGGATGCGGTTGGGAAGGCAGGATAACGACTTCTTGCTGAGCCTGGGCCCGGTTGGGTGGAGAGCATAGCCGTGAAGGCTGGAATTTGAAGCTATTTGTTGATTGTTCACATTCTTTGATCTTTGTTTTATAGTAAAATCTTGTCTCCGTATCAGTTTGGTATCAGAGCCTCTTGAATCCGAAAACCTCTGGACAATGTCTACTAATCGCTTCGGCGTACCTGATCATCAGTACACCCAGGCTATGAGCAATGCCAGCTACACAGCAGATCAAATGGTTATTCCTCCTTCTACCAGTCCTGCAGATCGTCAAAAACAACTGGAATACCTGTGTCTGGCTTATAAATTTTTACCTGAGCCTTATGTGCAAACGAATGCACAACCTAATCCATCCAGCCTGCCTCCAGAATCTTCTTGTAAATGGCTAGAGAAAGTTGCAGGAGTGCCTACCTTCTCTGGTGAAAAGAGAAACCCGCCTACTGTCTTTGGATTTCTCTCTACATGGGAAAGCTATTTTGAATTAGTAAAAGCTACCGAAAAGCAGAAGCTGCAGGCCATGGACAAATACCTGACAGATATGGCAAGAACATGGTGGCAGGGAAGAAAAAGAATGGACCCAAAGATTTTGACATGGAAGAGCTTCAAAGAAGCTTTTAAAGGTTACAATTTGGCAGCTAATTACCATAATGATGTCAAGCGAGAATGGGATTTATTCAAGCAAGGCGACAACGAATCAGTTTATCAGTACACATCGAAATTCCAGTATTTGTCCACCCAAATGGATGGGTTAAGTGAGAAGGAATTGTTACGCAAATATATAGCAGGACTCAAAAATTTCTTGTATGCAGAATTATGTTTTATAGATCTGCAGACTTTGGAAGAAGCAATAAGGAAAGCAATAGCTGCGAAAAGGAAATTAAATCCTGACTTTATAAATTGTAGTATATGGGATGGATATCCTGAGGACAAAGGCAATGATAAGACAAGCAATGAGAAAGTAAATAATAGGAAGAGTTCTGATAAGGGAAATAAAAGGTCTAGAGCAAGCACGGGCGATAATCAAGACCAAGCTCAGAAAACAAAATGGGATAATCAGTCGGACAGGTCTTCATTCAAGAAAAGCGGGTGTTATTACTGCGGAGGACCACATCTTAAGGTAGACTGCCCGAAGTTAAATGCAAAACGAGATCAGAATGATCGAGGCAATCGGGAAGAACGAAGGGAATCAGGCAGAGCTGAGTATAGATCAAATCCTCGTTCTGGCGGACCTTCGGCTCAAATGACGCAGTTGGAAGAGCAACCGGCCGAGTCAATCGTCAAAACGAATAAGCAAGTAACTTTTGCCGACGAAGTGCAAAAGGAAAGGGGGAAACTGCAAATTGCCTATTTGAAATAGGTTGTTAAAAGGTAGTTCCATGAAGGAAAATAGGGTAAATTTTTAAGGTTTAAGTGCAACAGCTATGTCTGCAGCATAGATGTTGGTTTCCTTGTTTATTGTTAAAGTATATAAGAGAAAAAAAACTTTTAGCCTTAAGGGCTGGATCAATTTTTGCCTAAAGGGCTGGACGTGAATATTTCTAATTGAGGATTCAACTAGGGTTGCAACCATGGATTTGGTTGTGGTATATATTTCTAGTTGAGGATTCAACTAGGGTTGCAACCATGGACTTGGTTGTGGTATATATTTCTAGTTGAGGATTCAACTAGGGTTGCAACCATGGACTTGGTTGTGGTATATATTTCTAGTTGAGGATTCAACTAGGGTTGCAACCATGGATTTGGTTGTGGTAAAATTTGCCATATAATTCCTTGATCGAGGACGATCAATCCCGGGAAGGGGAGGAATTGATATGGTGGTGCTCGGGGGAGTGGTTCAGGCCCAACGCATCTGGAAGTAGCATGTTAGATTTAGCAATAGGGTAGATCATTTATTAAGTTATGTGGGTCAAGGCAAGCAATTTAACTTGATGATAAATGAACCATTGAAGTTAAAAATTAAAACATTAAAGAATGGCTGATAACGGGTCGCGGACCCTTCAGCAAAATTGTTCCGGAATTGTATCAGACTTCCGGATCTTGCATAAAAGAGATCGAACCAGCCTGGAAAAAGGCCGATTCATAGATCTTTCTAGCCGATTCCATCATATTTAACATCCTTTGCCTTTTTAGAGATATTTTTGTGTCTAAAAGGTCAGTCTGGAATTAGATCGATCTCTGCCTATATAAGCAACCGTTTCTCTTTTTTCTTGCATAGAGTCTTCGATTGAATCCAAATCTGAGTCTTCAGTCTTATCTGCAGTCTTAATCGGTGGGAAACTGTTCTTTGTGATTGAGGTCTTGGATGTAGTTGGGAAGGCAGGATAACGACTTCTTGCTGAGCCTGGGCCCGGTTGGGTGGAGAGCATAGCCGTAAAGGCTGGAATTTGAAGCTATTTGTTGATTGTTCACATTCTTTGATCTTTGTTTTATAGTAAAATCTTGTCTCCGTATCAGCAATGGAAAAATCGGATGCAGGCTCGTTGGAGGGGAGCTGCTGTGCTCACCTTGGAGGATTGGTATTGGGGTGGTCAGCTAGCTTCGTGGGAGTTCTTTCGAGCTCGCTTTCGCCTGAGGGGCAGTGACCGGGCTATCTGGGAACAAGTGGCGGGGAGTATTCTGCTACACATACCTATAGTCTCTCAGGATGATGTGGTGGTGCAGGTTTGGAAGGTTCATCCGGATGTTGTGTTTTCTTGTTTTGTGCGGTCTTGTTACCGGGTGCTGGCTATTCATGACACTCTGCCCCCTTCTGGCAAGTGGTCTCTGCAGCTTCCGGGTTCTCGATGACGCTCGGTTTGGACATGGACATGGAGCTCACTTCTCCCACCGAAGGTTAGGGTGATTCTGTGGCAGGTGGTGCACCGCTGTATCATGGTGAATGCCCTTGTGAGTCAGTTTAGGCCGGGTGTGAGCCCTCTCTGGCCTTGTTGTGGCTTTCATCGTGAGACTGTGGAGCATTGTCTGGTTTTATGCCCTCACTTGCAGGCTACCTGGGATTGGGTCAGGACTCTGTTTCAGGTGAGATTGACTAGCCAGCAGTTGCTGCTTCATGTGTATCCTGGTGCTTGGCCGCTCTTGCAGCAGCAAGCCTTGCATCTGTGCGTGGCTTGGTTGGTTGATTTTGAAGCGGCGGCAGTTGTGGATCTTTCAGGGGATTCAACAGCCTGCAGCCTCTCTGATTCCTCGATTCAGGTACAAGCTATTTCAAAGCTTTCTGGTGTTCCCGGGATTAGTAGAGCAGAATTTTGCCATTTCGCGGGACTTCTTGGGTGTTGTAGATGGTGATGGTCGGTTTGTACAGCAGTAGAGTTGCAGTTTTTCTGTGAGTTTGTTGTGGAGTGTCGAGGTCTCGCTGTCTCTTTGGGGCAGTTTTCCTTCCTCCTCACTTGCTTTGTAACATTACCATTCTTTTAATGGAAAAAAAAAGTTCTTCAAAAAAAAAAAAAGCAATGGAAAAATGAGAAATAAAAGAAACGCGATATTTTTGAAAATGAGACATTATAAGGAAAATTGAAAACATGCCAAAAACTTTTGAATAGACGCCTTAATATAAATAGTACTTACCAGAGCAAGGGACGAGGGTAAGATAGAGAGATAGATAGATAGTACACGGGAGCATAAAAGTCAAGAAGAAGGTTAAGAACCCATGAATATAAGCTCTAAGACAAGAAGTACAATGAAAACGATAGACTCATGTCGTCTGAAATGCTCGACCAGATATCGACCAAATATAGGCAAAACTAAACAAATTATATAAGCAGTATTTACAAAAAAAATGAGGGATGAGTTAAAGTTAGAGACTGCAGACATATTAGCACAAAGTCAAGAGAAAGGTCAAGAAGAAAAGTGAGGTTGACATCAAATAGGAGTCCCTAGCAAAGAGGTTCATAAGGTCTGTGAATTGGTGTAGAACAAGAATAGGAGAGCGAAGGTGACTATTAAGATAGCTAAGGTCTGGTTCAGGCTAGCATTGTGATGAAACAAATGGAAGACGTCACAACCAGATTAAGCTTGGATCGCAAAATTGAACAGACATGGCAAGGAATGTGAATGGTTCATCAAAGTGGATGTCGACCAAGAGGAGAACACATAGAATACTTTAATAAGGTATAGTAAGCAATTGCCAAATACCCCATAAATTGAATTTAAATTGAACAATGAAAACCCAGTGACATATTATTAGTAAAGCAAGTCCACCAACGCTGAAAATGCAATTGTCACAAACAAGATAATGTTATGGTATCCTGCGAGCAAGGTCAAACGAGAATGTTTTCAAGATAAACCCATGTAACAAAAACTCAATGTAGTCTCGAACGATATATATTTCATATCCAAATAAAACGAAAAGGCAAAATTATCAAACGCGGATTTAAAATCCAAAACGCTGGGTGGATGATCACCTAGGCATATGTCAACTATAAAATATGTGAAGGTCCTCTAACAAATGTGTCTTTGATATCATATGATCAACATAAACAATGGTATGGAGTTTAAAGAAAATAACCATTGTGCAAAATAGTATAATATCCTCAATGGTTGGTGTGCATGTGAGAATCTAAAAAAGACATGAACCAATTGACAAGTCCATTAATGCAAAATAGGTCATATCATTCTAAGGTGAACTTAAATAGCAAGAGCACCAACCAATTCAAAAATATGTTATATCCCACTAAGGTGAAATAAGTTAATTGTGCAGATAACGTAACAACATAGCACCCAAAGAGGAAATACGTCTAGCAACACAATTTACAAGCACATGTCGGAAGTAGAAAAAATACATCAAGGCGTACAGAGGGGTGCAAGGTGTCCAAATGTTAGATATAAAGATGGTGATCAACCATAGGAAGTTCGGAGGGGCAACCGGGGGGGGAGACCCCAACGAGAACAAAATCGGCAGAGCAAATGGGGCATTAGAAAGGCACATCAAGAAGGAAATATGCAATAACAAGAAGGAAAAGTTGGAGAAAACAAGGAGCCAACCGAATGTATATATAAGGGAGAGTTCCCTTGACTCTCTTTTTCTTTTGATACCAGGTAGGGGAGGGGCTTCTCCCTGCTTGGTTTGACAGTTTGGCGTCTTTTTCCATATTGAAACATGTTCTTCCTCGATCTTGTCCCCTTTTTTTTCCATCCTTCAGCCTTCGATCTTGTCCCGTTGATAAGGAAGTTCTCTTTTTGTTGGGAGCTTTTGTCTGTTTCCATGCGAGCCCTTCAAGAATCCCATCGATCCGAGCCATCGGATCGGCATTCTCGAATGGGCGAGCATGCATCTCTTGCATGCATGCATGCATTTTCTGTGGCTCTGGTTCATTTGGGATCGCTATTTCTTGCAGCTTCTTCATCGACTTCTCATCGGTGTTTTCTCCTCTCTCAGCAGTTCCCTTGACTTCCACCCACCCTCCCTTAATGTGTATATAATTGTAAATGTTGTTTTTGTTGCGTGGCATGCATGACCACTGACTAGCCCCTCGCTTTTTCGAGGTTGTTTTTTTGTCACGTGGCACGTGTGACCAGCCCCTCGCTTTTCGAGGTTGTTGTTTTCTTATCTTTGTGTTCTAATTTGTTGATGTGCAGGTACAGTGGGATGCGTGACTCCGTCTTCTTCAGGCTTCGGGGGTTTCTTTGTGGGAGCGTTTGTTTTTGCAACCTTACGTTGTGTCCAAGTCCCTTGCAGAGGGCTTATCACTAGGGTTTTTCCTCGAAAACCCGAAAGGGCGAGGTTTTTTAATCCCGGTGATAAGCTCTCTGCAGGTACACTTACCGACATCTGTAGAATTTTTTTGGGGCCCAGATGATATAACTGGATATTCCCTATGTTTTTTCATTGTGGGTAGCTGGCAAATATGCAGCTACCCACTCTCAACCATTGTAGAATTACGCTGAGATGAATGAAAAGCCTAGCGGGAGCTTTTGTCTGTTTTCATGCGAGCCCTTCGAGAATGAAATGTATTATGTCTATGGAGGCCTCTCAGGCCTATAAACAACAATTTATATATCTTCATAAAACAGTTGATGAGTTTCAGTTTCCTCATCTAACTTCTTACTCTCGCTCTCGTCTTCACTTCCATCTAATAAAGTGTTTACAATATGTACATTGGTCTCTCTATAGGTCAACACATCAATAATGAAAGAGCCTATTTTATCACCTGGAAGTGAGAAGAATGTTGTGAGGTCATTTGCTTCAATTTCGAAACGGTCTTGTATCAGTTTGTATGTGGGGCATCTCAGCAGCACATGCTCTTCATCTTCTACTTCACCACTTCCGCAAATTTTATGCTCTCTCATTTCTCTGGGGATGGTCCTACCCCATCGTCCCACTTCAATACCAAGGCGGTGTGAACTCAAGCGTATCCTGCTGATCATGTGCCGTTTCTTTACTGATATATCTTCATGTAGATGTGCTGCAACCTTCAGCTCAGGATTCAAGTTTTGTTTGTATAGAACCATCTTAGTCATAGGACTCTGCCATATTTTTCTTTTAACCTTACCATAAACCCATTGCCTAAGATCACCATCATACAAGATTGCATCTTCCCATTTAATGTCCCACCTGTTTAGCCATATTTTATATTAAAAACCCACCCTTTTTGCTCACTTACCTGCATGGCACGATATGGCATCCTATTAGTATCCATTCTTCTAACCTTCTTCAGATATCGAATGCATCTGAGTATTGGTTCTCCCTCAAGAGATATTATTCAGCACTCGACTAGCATCATTTGGTATGGAGTCTCCCGGTTCTAAACGCAAAAATTTCTTTAGGACTTGTTCAACGTCCTCCCACAGTCCTTTTGGCAAGCTCGGCTTCCAAATCTCGCATCCATACAAGATAACACTTTGGACTAAAGATTGGAAGAGCCTAACTTTTAGTTGCCATAACACAGAGAGATTTGCCTACACATGCTTTGCATCGCATATCTTTGGGGTCCTGATGATATAACTGGATATTCCCTATGTTTTTTCATTGTGGGTAGCTGGCAAATATGCAGCTACCCACTCTCAACCATTGTAGAATTCTGCTGAGATGAATGAAAAGCCTAGCGGGAGCTTTTGTCTGTTTTCATGCGAGCCCTTCGAGAATGAAATGTATTATGTCTATGGAGGCCTCTCAGGCCTATAGACAACAATTTATATATCTTCATAAAACAGTTGACGAGTTTCAGTTTCCTCATCTAACTTCTTACTCTCGCTCTCGTCTTCACTTCCATCTAATAAAGTGTTTACAATATGTACATTGGTCTCTCTATAGGTCAACACATCAATAATGAAAGAGCCTATTTTATCACCTGGAAGTGAGAAGAATGTTGTGAGGTCATTTGCTTCAATTTCGAAACGGTCTTGTATCAGTTTGTATGTGGGGCATCTCAGCAGCACATGCTCTTCATCTTCTACTTCACCACTTCCGCAAATTTTATGCTTCTCTCATTTCTCTGGGGATGGTCCTACCAGCCAAAAGGTTCTAGGATGGCTTTCCAACATGTAAAACATTTCCCTTTGATGACGTGCAATGTACTGAGATTTCTTTGCCTTCAAGAAAGCAAGATACTGTGTGGTGGCATGTGGGCGCATTGCAGGATCTGTGATTTGGCGGAGCCGGCATTTGTATTCCTTACACTCAGCATCAAACCACCGATTACGCGGGAATGTTGCAGTCCCTGTGATACTTCTCGGGCATGCTATCCCAAAACATCTTTCTGCGACAGTACCAAGTAGCTCAATCAGCTGACCCGTTTGCTGCTCTAGCGTGGGGGCTTGCAAAATTCCTGAAAGGTCATCTATGAGCATATCAGCATAATCCTTTGCCTGCTCATAATCCAATCCCAAGTGAGGTATACGAGGAGCTGCCATAGAAGGGGTTCTAACAGCCTGCCAAGCCAACTGCAGGTAGAGTGGAAGGTGATTTGAGTCGGTCTCCTCATCTAGGCGGTGTGAACTCAAGCGTATCCTACTGATCATGTGTCGTTTCTTTACTGATATATCTTCATGTAGATGTGCCGCAACCTTCAGCTCAGGATTCAAGTTTTGTTTGTATAGAACCATCTTAGTCATAGGACTCTGCCATATTTTTCTTTTAACCTTACCATAAACCCATTGCCTAAGATCACCATCATACAAGATTGCATCTTCCCATTTAATGTCCCACCTGTTTAGCCATATTTTATGTTAAAACCCCACCCTTTCTGCCACTTACCTGCATGGCACGATATGGCATCCTATTAGTATCCATTCTTCTAACCTTCTTCAGATATCGAATGCATCTGAGTATTGGTTCTCCCTTAAGAGGTATTATTCAGCACTCGTCGGCTAGCATCATTTGGTATGGAGTCTCCCGGTTCTAAACGCAAAAATTTCTTTAGGACTTGTTCAACATCCTCCCACAGTCCTTTTGGCAAGCTCGGCTTCCAAATCTCGCATCCATACAAGATAACACTTTGGACTAAAGATTGGAAGAGCCTAACTTTTAGTTGTCATAACACAGAGAGATTTGCCTACACATGCTTTGCATCGCATATAGGGCCTCTTTCAATTCTCTCTACAATGCACTATGCAGGTATTCTATCTATGATTTCTGCTTATTATCAATCCCAGATACTTGTATGCATCCAAGTATCTATGACCCTATCTTTATATTTGAACTGGTGATCTTGTCTGAGTGCCCCAACTGTCATGATTTTCGTCTTTTCAGGGTTCACTTCCATGCCTTTCACCCCACAAAAGCTAGCCAGTGAATTGAGATGCTGCTGCATGTGTTCTCGTGTCCGTGCAAAAATTACCACATCATCTGCATACATTAGAAAGTGTATGACATAGCCATTTATTTCCGTTCCTCCCTCCCCATGACATCTAAGCCATTCCTCTAAACCATCAATGAATAGACCAAATAAAGTTGGAGAAATGGGGCACCCTTGCTTCATATTACTATTTACATACTCTGAAATCTCCTGAGACGTAGGTGTAGACAGCTGTATAAAGACCTGGCCATATAGTACCCGGACAGCATCTTGTAGGTCTGTAGGTACTTGTAATTCCTCCATCCGTTTCCGTAGCTTTTTCCTGGGCACCTTATCAAATGGCTTCTTAAAATCTACATATAAAATATAGGCATGTTTTGTGGCATCTTTAACAGAGTCCATGATGGTTTTCAATACCAGTAAGTGATCTAGGGTGGACCTATTCGGTCTAAAACCATGCGTCTCAGTCCTTACAACTTTTGACTCTGCCCATCTACTTATTTTTCTCTCCAAAATTGTGGCAAATAGTTTAGAGAATATGCTACTCACTATGAGTGTTCTGTAATTGTTAACATCTGTCCTCGCCCCACCCTTGTGAATTGGGACAACTCTGTTTAATTGCCATTCTTTGGGAAATCCCCGAGTCAATGCAACATTAATCATTTTTGCAACTATGTTATGTACCGACTTGCCTACCTACTTTAAATGTCCAGCACACAGTCCATGTACATCCTTGGCCTTTGCATTTGCAAGTTGCCTTATACCTTCAACCACTTCTTCTATTGTTATCACAAGTTTTGATTGCGTTTTTATTTCACTCGGAATCTCCTCATCGTAATACAGTTTTTTAACTTGCTCCCATAATTCACTGGCGGTCAGGGAAACCTCTTGCTTATTGGCCACTTTCAGCTTTTGGCTCCTCAAGATATTTATTGACTAGCATTAGTTGTTGATTCCTTAGAAACCTCCTTTTTTTTCTGCCTAACCAGTTTTTGATATTATTTTCTGCATTGATCTCGCTTCTCTCCCCTGTTGTTTCTAAATACCTTTTTGGCAAATCTACACTCACCATCAAACCAAGAGTTGCACTTCATACCTTTTTGTACACGCCGAGATGTGAAACATTTCATTGATGCAGTAACCAAGATTTTATGCATTCTTGCACTGATTACATTTACTTTATCTTACCAATCCACATCTTCAATAAGTTCTTCCACTGTTTGCTCATAGCATTTTGCCTTCTTCGGATTTAGTCTCCCACTTACGGTGTTGCATGAAGTCTGTCTTGTATTACATGTAAGAATAGGTAATTTAATAGCAAGAGGAACATGGTCTGACTTTAATTGCTCTCCATGACCACAAATTCTAAAATATGGTCCAATGCTGCCCTAGAAGCAATCATATAGTCTACCACGCTCTTGGTTCTACATATGCATTGGGATGTCAGTGGAAACTTACCAATGCCATTACAAATGAGCAGTCCCATACTACAGCACAAATGTAAAAGTTATCTTTCGGATCTTGTATTTATGCTATCATTGGATTCTCTGTACCACCCTTGTTCTCGTAATTCTTCATCACTCATAACATCTAACCACAGTGGATCATGTTCCCCTGTATAGGCAGTTGCTTGCTTATTACCTGTCCTACTATTAAAGTCATCAACTAAGATGACTTCTCCCCTTTCCTGGAACTACATTATGTCCTGCTCAAGATCAAAATACAAATCACATAAAGCACCTGTCGTCTGATATCTTCTTATGCCTCGGGGCAAAGTAACAAACTGCCAAGTAAAAAGAAGTTTTTGTGCCTTGAACTGCAAGCCATATGTATTGGTTATTTGTGTCCTTTTTTATTCCCTGTACCAGAGGGCAAAAGGCATGTCATATATAACAAGCAACTCCTCTGTTGCCATTATTTCCCTGTCCAAATCGATGGTTTCTTACCGAATATATTTTATCAAATCCTTCTATTTGCGGTAAATCATACATATCATGTTCTTTTGTCTCAACAAAGCATATCATATCTACTTTCTCTAAGATCTCGTGCATACTTAAAATCTTTGTTTATGTTAATGTTCCAAACTACGATTTGGAACAGAGAGAGAAAGGTGCAGTCCTAGTCTGCCATCAGCAATCCATGTCACTGGAGTCGCTCCCCTAGTTCTCCTATCTACAAGTGCAGGTGCCAGGGAGGATGGCCACACTAGACCATTGCAAATGACGGGGTCAAAGATTATCCACAACAGAAACAACTGCATGCCGTAGCGTGTGATGTAGTGGGTTCTGTCATCTGATGCCCCTGGCCAAGTCATCTCTGGGGGGCAGAGCTGTAACACGTCCTCTAATAAAAGATCAAATTTTATTAGTTGTTCTATCCTCATCCGTGCATTGAAGTCTCCAAGCAACATGACCCTGCCCAACTATTTGTGTTATTGTATATCATCATATATATCGACATATGAATCCAGCCTACTCATATCTGATTGAGAGTAATATAAGTTAATTTCTACATGTGGGAATTAGCATGTTGTCCCGAAGACGGGGTTGCCATTGCAATTTTGCACTTATACTCGTTGGTAATGATTGTGGTTGTCCGTCTTATGTAGAGAGACTGACGGTGCTAAGGTTGTTCGATAGTAGAAGCGATCATGATCCCGTAGGTTCGTTGAACAATAAATAGTGCTAATAGTCAGGCAAATCTATTAACATGAGCCTTGCATGCTCCCATGTCTTCATAAGAAAGACGAAACCCATATCTGCAGGAATGGAGCAGGGACCAATGTTGGAAACTACAGAAGCAGATGTAGACCAGGGCTTACAGTGTCTAACCAATGGAAAAGTGTCAGACCTGGATAGTATGCAGGCAGAGCTCCTCAAGTGGACAGGACCATTCATAGTACCGGTACTAACTGCCATATTCAATAAGGCATTACAGAAGGGTTTCCCCCGCAGTGAACCATTAGTAGAGTTGTCCTCATAGACAAGGCAGGTGAGCCACACTGCCCAGCTAATTATCGAACAATCATGGTCAGTTTGGTATTTGCAAAATTGCGAGCGGGGATTCTCGAGCAGCAGTTGATGGCCTGGACAGAAGCAGTAGACATGCGGGCTCTTGCAAAGATGGGGTTCAGGCCGCAGCACTCAACTATTGATCGCATCTTCACACTGCAGACCCTGCTTGAGGACAGCAGGAACTGTCGCCAAGACCTCTATTACTGCTTTGTGGACTTTGCAAAGGCTTTTGATATTGTGCCTTGAAAAAAGCTATGGGCAAGATTGCAAAAGCTAGAGTGTCCCTGCAGACCTACAGTTGATCAGTTGGAGAGATGGCTTGCGAAAATGGAGGCGATGGAGCTCACTTCCTGCACTAGATTACCAATCAGCTGATATATGCAGACGATGTGGACTTCCTGGATTACACTCTGGCAGACATACAGTGCCATCTCAATGATCTGGACACATTTTGTCAGCCGATTGACATGCACGTCAACTCAACCAAGATTAAGGTGGTGCTCATATCATCCTCGCTTTAGCTAAGGACTCTCTCCTTCAGCTATTGGGGGCAAAATGTTGAACTGGAACCTATTTAAAAATATTTGGGAGTGGAGTTCCTCTCTGCTATGCATTAAGACGCTTCCTTTCATCGACGCATGATAGCGGGCTGGAACATGTATTGGTGGAGCATATCCTTTTGTACAGGGTCAAGATTTGGGGCCAGTGTTTTCCCTCGCTACGTGAAATGACACAGGTGCAGAAAGTATTCTTAGCTCGGGCACTAGGGGTGAAGTCCACGGTCCCATACCAAATCCGGTTGCAGGAGACAGGTTTCTTGCCCTTTCAGAGGGCGGCCTTGATTGCCACATTGTCTACTTTCAGAAGGTGGTCAGTACGGACGGTGCTCGTCTTCCTAGCCTAGCCTATACCGTGGCAATGGGGCCATAGTGCCTCAAGGCCTGTTGGAAGGAAAAGTGAGCTTAGTGGCTCGCCAGATGGAATGTGCTGGAGCGCACGTGCATACAGGTACAAACAAAGGCAGATTGCCATAGCTTGATGCAATACCTAGACGGTTGCTTCCTCAGCAAGTTTTGAGATGCCAATGTCCTTGAACACGTCAAGACAACACATTACCAGCACCACATAAATCCCACATTGGAAGGGGGAACAAAACGCTACCTGCATACCCATCTGCCGATGAAAAGGCATAGACTCATTGCCACTATTCACATAGGGGCTCACCATCTCTGAATCGAGATATGCAATTGGGCATAAGGTTATATGTACACTTTGGCGATCCTATATTTTCAAATTGTATATTTATATGCTAATCATGCTAGTTACGGCCGGATACATTACATGTTTCTGTTGTTTAAATTATTTTGTTCATGGAAAATCTCTAAGCTTATTATTTGGTCTTATTAGATGTACAAATGCCTTGCTTTTCTTATTATAGACTACCAATCTATCTGGATTATCTGATGTAGCTTTAATAGCTTTCTTGAAAAGTATTCAAGCACATGATTTATGTGGATTGGTTTGAAATATAATGTGCAAAAACGGCTTGATGGGTAAGTATACAGACATATTTGAACTTTATGAGGTGGATAATGATGTGCTATTTTTGGATGACTATAGAGAGATGGTCATTGGGGATGTTCGTATCCGAATGAAAGTGTTTTATGCTATTCAAGACTTTATACACTCCCCCGACAATGAGTTTCTGGAATATATAATACATGTATACATGATTGATCAAGAGCACAAGCTGATATGTTCTGTAAGTCAATCAAAGCAAAGGAAGGAAGCAATGCATGAAATTATCCAATGGAATGGAGAATTTCACCGCATGAACTTAGGTAATGTAACTTGAGGAATGTTATGAAACCCAATATGTGTAGATATCGATGATTACTAGGGAAGATCCAAAGGTAGTTCATGAGATGTATATTATTCAACATGTTTAAAGGGAGAATGCACTACTTATAAGAAAAGAACAGCTCATGTGACCTTTTTTTCTTTGTTGAAGTAGCACAAAGAGAGATATCCTTCAATAAAAATCAATAAAAACCAACCTCTACATTAGGAATATTAGCCATCGAGGTATCTATCTTAGGGTATCCACGAAAATAATAGAGTCAATCAAGTTTCTGAAATTCTAGGGAAAGGTCCTTTGCAAAGCAGCAACATCCAAAGTAGTATTCTATTGCGCTGAATGAATGAGTACAATGATACATAGGGGTACCCAATGATGGACCCCAAAATGAGTAAGAAATAATAGCGTCACTGATTGTCTAGACAAATCCGAGGGTAACACAAAAATCCTTCATATTGAGGCTAGGCTCCAGTAGAATGTCAAGACAGAAGAAAGCCAGAAGATCGCTGCCACTCGTTGAAGCTGCGCCCCAACAAGTCTTATTAAGATCTCACCCCATGCCCACCTTGACAACCATCCAAGCTGCAACTCAAAACATGTCCCGCTAAGGTTGCCACACCAACTCCATGCGCGTCTCGTCTGGAAAAGCAACTCCACCCGGGCTAGTGAGATCAGAGCTAAAAATTAGGCAACTCGGCAAGACAAGCCACTCCATGAGCACTAGTGAGGTTAGAGCTCCAAAAACTGCAAAAATCAAGCCAATAATTGAAGTGTAAGGGTTAGGAGCCACCCACGGGCCAAGGGTCAGGAGACTATAAAACTGGACCAACAATACAAGAAGTATAGTATCGAAAAAGAAAAATGATCCATGAGAATCCTCAGAAGCCTCGGGGCTACGCTGAGATTGGGAATACAAGAATCACAATATCAATTTGGGGAAACAACCCATGAGGATCCTCGGAAGCCAAGAGGCTATGCCAAGATCGAGAATTCCAACATCTATATACATGCTCGACCAAGTGAGGCATCCCCTTAACGCCCTCCAGAAGCGACAACTGCTACGCTGGAAAAATGTAGGGGCCCATTGGCCAACTGAGAACCAACTTGATAGTAATCAAATAGTTAATAGCCAACACAAGCGATCAAGCACAATAGTATAATATCAAAATTGAAAATACGATCTATTGTGCGCTAGCGGCAAACAAACAGACCACATAAAAGTTTAAGATAAGGGGTTAGACGCCTCAAGGGCCAAGCATCAAAACACTAACCGAAACAGAAAACACATGAGCAGGACAGAAAAAAGATTCCAGATACAACAGATGAGAATACTCGGAAGCCACAGAGCTAGGCTGAGAGAGAGAGAGTAAGATAGAAATAGTCTAGGCCTGACCATGGGGGTCTAACCCTATGTGCCCTCCAGAAGCGACAAGTGCTACGCTGGGAAATTGCAGAGGCCATCAGCCACAAAGATATAGAAGAGAAGAGTCGATCCAGCCCTCACTAGGTGGAATGAGAAGAGCCCAACAGATGTTAAGGCGAGCCGACACCAGGTGACTAGACTCAGAGGAACTCTAGAACAAATAGAATTCAACTAAGAGGAAACACCGATGAGGAATGCTAGCAAGCAACATGGATATATAGTAGACAGAGCCAAAGAAAGCTTGCGCCATAGAAGGCTCAGGCTATAGATGGATTTGATGCCCAAAATGGTGTAACGCCAAAACAGGCGTCCCTTTCCCCATAATGATGGTTCTCTTCTATATAAGAAGAGAACTATGGCGTTCTAGGGAAAGGTCATTTGCAAAGCAACAACATCCGACACAATGTAATGAAGCAAAAAATTATTGACCTACAGTGGATGAGAGGATGGCTACTTAGTTATTAACTCTGTAAATGCATTGCAGATGGTTAAATAAAGACAAAATAAACTATCAGATAAAGTACCGATTTTTCCGTCCTATAACAATATCTTGAGAACCAAATGGGAGGCCACATATTCGGCCTTTACTACAATATGAGCAGATTATACATTAACATTTCTGATCCACTTTTAATATATTTCTCAAAGTGCTCTTTAAATCTGCTATAATCATCCCTGATGTTGAAGCACGTAAAAATCGTTCTCGTCAAAAGGAACATTACTGGCAATTAATTGTGCGAATTGAAGCTTGATCTCCAGAAGTTTGCTTGCCTCATCCTCAAATTGACATTGTGTAAGTGAATAAACTTATTCTTCCTCCATAGTCTATGGAATAGGTGCAAATTATCAAAGGAGTTTGCTTACCAAAAAAGGAATTAAAGAATTCACTACATACTTGTTTTTTGGATATCTGAAGATGTTGTCATTTTTTGAGAATGCCGCTCTGTGAGAGCGGACGATGGTGTGAACAGACTAGAAAGCAGCTTGTGCGATTATGGAGATTATATGGCAACTCACGTGTCCCTTTTAAATAGGCGTAGGTGTGATAGTTAGATAGTGACCAAATCTTTTAAGGGTTTACTAGGTGACCATCCTTGCCATGCATTTTAATGATTGGACCCCTAGTGCGATTTCGACCTTATACTTCTTTTGCTTTTCTGTTACTCAATCGAATAAGTTTATTTCATGGAGGATAAAGATGTTTAGTCCTATGTGAAGTTTGAAACATCTTTCTCGTACATAAAATACAAAAGTTTCACTTTATTCTTCTTCAAAAAAAGAAAAAGGAAAGAAAAACGGCTTGATCAAGTTGTAGATTTTGAAGACATGGATAAGCAACTAGAATCTAATCATGTCCCCCTTTCCATTGAAGCATATCACAATATGCAACACTGTATAGACACAAAAAAAGGGGACCATGGGTAAGATTGAATCCAAAGAAGGCAGTTATGAGCAATGATAGAATAGAACAGAATGGGTATTTATCGTCTATGGAGACCAATCGACATATGAGATCTAATAAATAAGCGCAAAAAACTTATTGCTACCCAAAAAGAACCTCCGCCCCGAAAGGTTTTCGAGGGAAAAATGGTGGCAGCAATAAGAGTGTTGTCAAACTGTATAAATATACATATCATGAAATATATACAAGTCAGGCAAGTGTTTGAGGACAAAGTTGAGAATGCATATCCATGACCCCCTGAAGGTATTTTCCCATCATCTGGACTAAAGCCATGCTCAATATTACATGTAGCAACTGCCCATGCCCGACGAACTCAACATAGCTTGCACGGATTTGGTCATATGCATGGAATAAAATAACGGCTAAGGTTAGCCAAATGGCTATTTTGTAGCAGTTTTGTCAAGAAAAATGGCTAAAGTAAATGGAAAAAATGCCCAAAAAAAAGAAAAATTTAGCCCAATTTTTTTGCCGCCCAAGTGAGTTTTTAGGTTGAATAGCCAAACCTTTACCTTCACACATATTCATTAGGACGTCGATTAGCTAAACCTAAGATAGAGTGGGCTTGGAAAAATGGATAGATTAGCCCGAAATTCAACACCAATATATGTACTAACTTTAAGAAATTTCAAATAGGGTTTATATTTTTCTTTTTTTGCCACTTTCTTTCTTGTTCCAAGTACAAAGTTGAAGCATTAGAGGAAAAGGAACAATGTAGTCCCCCTTTTTTTAGGTTTTTGAACATGTTCAACATGTATGTTTGTGTCTTGATTTATGTATTTACAATAAATTCAATGTCTTTGCCAAAATGCTTGGATTATTTTAAATTACTATAGCGTGATGGCTAATATTTGCCTTTCCATTTTGTGAAAGTTTAGCCAAAAGCAAGAAATTGTGATGGAGAAAAACCATTTAGTTTAGCCAAGTATTAGAAACTTCTAGCCCCAATTTGAAGATAGTTTAGCTAAACCTATTTTGGCTACACAAAAATATAGGAGTAGTAATTTATTCCATGGTCATATGTTGGGCAACTCTGGAGGGTATGGCACTCATCCTCAACTGCTCCCATTTGGCAACACCAACAAAGCATACTTTAGACAACAACTTTTGATGTACATTTGTACGTTAAATTGGCTCGTATATTAACCTATACTATACATTGCATACGTACTATATGTGTATGGTACGAGAAGATGGTACTACATTGACTATGATGCATTTTAATCTTAGTGTCATGTTCGAGGACATAACTTAGTGCGTGCATCTATGACGTCTTGGAGAAAAGATCTTAGCAAACACACTGAAGTTGTGTCTAGCAGCGCATGAATTGGCCGGTTAGGAGAGTCAACTTAGCACAACAGGCTCGTGTATGATTGATTGCTGGAGATTGCTGCAATTTGTCACATTCGTCTTCAATGGCACCTTGCTAGCAATACTGACAATGTCTATCCTCACACGCCTCTCGAGGCCATCTATCTATTTTAATTCAGAAGTGATATGTATCTATGCGAATTGAAGCTACTAATCTGTACTTTTTCAATGACAAATGTGTATGCAGGTAGCGTTATGGATCTCATGTAAGCATGGGTTTGACTTGAAGTTAATAATGTGTTGTCTTAACATGTTCTAGGGCATTAATATCTCAAAGCTTGCCGAGGAAGCAAGTATCAAGGAACTGCCGCAAGTGATGGTGATCCTCATTTGTTTCTACCTATACGCACCTATGCTCTTGCACATTCCATCAGGAGAACCACTGAGCTCGCCTTTCCTTCCAATAAGCTCTGAGGCGTTTGCCATAGTATAAGCCAGGTTGGGGAGACGATCATTGCCCATACCAACTACCTTCTAAAGGTAGATAATCGATAGAGGTAAGAAACTATGTCTCCTACAGTAGAATCTAGTCTATACCTGCTCTAGTTCATTCCAAATGGTCGGGGATATGACCGGGCCCAAATCTTCGATCCCGTACAAAATAATAGCTTATACTAAGACCATGAACAATGTACAGATGAGCCCAATCATATAGCTCTGCCTTGTCGATGTTGTTCTCATTGCATACCGTGTCTTCCAACCTACTGTCACTCGTAATTGGATGGAAGTGCCTGGTATATGGTGGTGGAAAACTCTATGCTCAAATACTTATAGGTGGGTGCTACCTCCACATTTTGCCTTTGATAAGTGAAGGAGGGAAGCCTCAGATGGCGAGAAGGTGAGATAAGCAGTACCTTAATCGAGCCAAAATGACCCGCATTTCCATGGCTCGACAAAAAGTGTCCAGGGCATGCAAATGGTGCTGCATGTTTTCCACGATGTGGGCTAGGAGATCAACATCATTAGCGTATATGAGTTGCTTAATAATATGGCACACAAACTGAGCCTTGTCACTCCCGTGTTCAGTGCCACCCATTCCAATTGGTCAAAGTAGATGCCAAAAAACAGTGAAGAGAGCAGACATCCCTGTCAGACCCCAATACTATTGATGACAAGTTGTCCTGTCGAGGTCAATCGGCCTGAGAAAGTCTCATATAGCCTATACACCACATTTTGCAAGTCCATAGGGGGCTCCCAACTATCTTAATCTTTCTCACTTTTCTCGAGGCACGCTATCAAAAACCTTTGCGAAGTCGATGAAGCAGCAAGGGTCCTGTGCGATTCTAGCTATCATCAACCAAGGTCCGTAGTGTGAAGATGTGATCAATGTTGGAGTGTCGGGACCTGAATCCTGCCTAGTGTTGTAACACAAATGGAGAAATTGCCCATATATAGTTATTACACCATCATTAAACTCTCTATATCATCCTTGTGTTTTCTAGTTCTGCAATGGCTTGTTTCTTCCTGGTCCTCTAGTGTTATGGTGTATTTTCTTATGCCTAGGGATACAGTAGCAGATTACTACATAAAAAGGGAATCTATGCCTTGGATTGCAAGCCACATGTATTGGTTATCTGTATTTGTCTTAATGCCCTATATCAAATGATAGAAGGCATGTTTAACATAGCAAGCACCCAATCGTTACCATATCCCCCCGTTAAATCATTGATTTCTTATAAAGTATATTTTGTCAAATCCATTGATCTAGGATAAATCATACAACTCATGTTCTTTTGTTTCAATGGAACATACCATATCTACGTTAATATCTCATGCATACTTGAGATCCTTGCTTCCATCAGTCTGTTCATAACAATGTTTAAAATGAAACATAAGAAGTGCGTTTGAAAGATTCCTCTAAAACTTTTGGTAGATTCTAAAATTCTTCCAAATTGGAGGCCTTGAATGTCTGTAATGACAGATTATACAAAACGGCTCTTAAAAACAACCATTTTATGGAGTTATTACCTATGAAAAGGAAAAATAAAATAAAATATACCATTTTGGGGGCGTATTAAAGACTTATGAAAGCCAATGAAATACTGAAAGCCAAAAAAGTCTATAACGGTGTCTTTTTCTTTGTAGTGGATACACAAGAAAGAGGACCTGGTGAAACAGACTAAAAGTAATGAAATGTCAAAAAATACTAAAAACAAAGTGGAATATGTAGTTAAACAAACTTAACAGAGTACAAGCTTGCAAGTGAGGAAGAAAAATAGTTGTCATTGTAATAGAAGTTAGAAACAATGGTACAATGTTCCTTTAGCAGGTAATAAATAGATACAGTGGTACATGTTACAAAAAGTTGTGCAGACAATCATTTAAAACAGAATTACACAGGAGGCTTGGTATAAACTTATACCGACTGACTCGTATAAATTTATACCAATTGACTCAATATAAATTTAAGTCGATTGGGTTGGTATAGGTTTACACCTTAGGGCGTTCATCCCAATCGTAGGGACTCTCATCACCCTTTGTTTCTGTCTCTTGGGACTCCACCTGGTGTGAGATTCCTGCTTTGGCTTCTAAGATACTCATGTCTTGGCCTCTTTAGCCATTTCATCCAGCGTGAATTATTTGGCCACCGCTTTTTCAAACAGTCTTACAATTATTTCCTTGCTCTTGATTCCCGGTAACTAGATCCATGGCGCAATGCTCATGTTCTTCCCATTTTTTGCCTTAGCACTCTTCTTAGTTTTTTTGTTAGAGCTGCTCTGTTATTCTTTCAGCTCTCCATCCTCAAACACGCAAAAGATTCTTTCTTGCAAGTCCCAAACCTAAAAAGAAAGAGAATGTTTGCAATTTAGCTTTGGCCCTGTAGAAAGCATCTAGATGTATAAATTTATATAGAAAGCCTGGTATAAATTTATACCGCTTGGCGCCCGTGGTTTTTTTGGTATAAATTTATACCGCTTGATGCCCGTGGCTTTCTTATTTTAACCTAGACTTAGAGCAATATAAATTTATACCAATTGAACCTTCTGGTATAAATTTATCCCGCTTGTAAAGATGTAGAGATATGTAGACATGTAAAAAGCATTTAAAGGTTCGAGTATTATACTTTACTTGGCCGCCTTTGAAGGCAAGCCGGAAATAGTTGGCGTGATTGTTTAACGGCCACGTGTGGTTTTATCCGAGTCGTAGCTTTCAAAAAAGCGATGCGTGACCACGTGCCTTACAAAGTTCCTGGAGCTTCTTCTTCTGCTTCTTGAAATCATCACCATGTTGATTTTCAAATTCAACATATTCTTTGTGCATAAAGCATATCTTGTCTATGAGGCTCATTTTCAATTTGAAGTCATTGTCTAGATTGTGGCTCACCGCAATGATTTTTGCCTCTTCGTCTGTCAGCCCTACGTATATATGAACCTCTACACTTTTCTTCTAGATCTCATTCCTACTTTCTTCTTTCGACGGTTTCTTCCTAGCTTTGTAGCTGTGAGTTCCATCGAGAACATAGTAAGTGTACTCAAAGTCTGCTTTTCTACAATTTTTGAGTTCTTGAACTTGTGTTGTATCTATCATCACGACAAGTGGCGACACATGGGCATCCAGATTTCTCTGTATTCTCTGCTTCAATACTGCCACATATGCAGCGTACAGTTTTCTGACTTGGAGATTCCTAGCTCCATCTTCATTTTTAAGTGGCTTCTTAATCGTGCCTATAGAAAGGAAGGAAGGAAGGAAGGAATGTATTTTTATCGGCCCACGAGACCAATCGGTCTATGGGACCCAATACAAAAAGCCGCCAGCTAGCGGATTGAGAGATAGTCTGCCAAAGAAGTTTCATCTCGTTGACTTCCTTCAAAATTGCGCTTGACTTGTCTGATGGTCTTAACACAATGTCGGCGCCAAGTGCTTTCTTAATGGCCTCTGCGGACTCCTCGATGGTCAAAGCCTTAGTTGCTTCTAGTTTCTTTGCACTTGCGATTTTTCGCGGTCTTTCGCTTTCCTCTTTGCTCTCACTACGACCACTTCCTCCTCCTCCTCTTCTTCTACCTCGCTCTTTTTTTCGACGTCATCTTTGGTAAGAGGGTACCACAAGCCCTTCACCATGACACCATCCTCACAAAGAGTCATGGAAAGGTACCTGACTGATTAGTCTAATGACAATATAAATCTATACCAAACAAACAGAATGGAGAGCAAAGTAACTTTGTACTTACATAACCAAGCTTGTTATTTTCAAAAATATATTCAAACACGTCATTTGGCTTGTACATGTTTATGCGAAACATTTGAGAGTTGAGGTAATAGTCAACCTTCGCATCATTGTTGAGGCATTTCATTAGTATTTCGTCCTCATTCTCTGTGAGGGTCAAGCTACACATTTCGCCAAGCGGAAAGTACTTTCGTCGGTTAAAATGGACCCATGGGAGACCGCCGAGTGGATCTTGATGTCGCGTTCCCGGACACCCAAGCATAAATGGGTAGAAGCGACTACTCATAAATGTCTGACGGTTTTGACCCGTTAGTTAAGGGCATGTCGGTTAAGAACGTTTCATTTGGTATTAGAGCAGGGCTCGAGTTCGAGTCTTGATGGAGGCAAGTATGACCCGGAATACCGTTGGACGTAGATCATGACTTGGTCTTGGGCACCATGGGATGGTGTGATCTATTGTTTGTGATGCTCGAGGATGAGCATAGTTCTAATGGAAGAGATTGTAACGGACCCATGGAGACTGTTTGAGTAGATTTGGGTGTCGCGTTCCAGAGACACCAATGTTACAGTTAGCCTTGTACTTGCCGCTTCTAGTCTTATTGTAAAGGTAGAGGTAGGCCTCAGAGGGAGTGCTACTTCTTGCACCCCTGTGCACGTACCATGTAGTATCCTTCACATGAAAGGACT
Source organism: Isoetes taiwanensis (assembly GCA_021234155.1). NCBI lineage: Eukaryota > Viridiplantae > Streptophyta > Lycopodiopsida > Isoetales > Isoetaceae > Isoetes > Isoetes taiwanensis. The sequence continues at coordinate 7,574,144 of JAJEKV010000060.1, forward strand.
CGTGATTTTGTTGAAGATTGTTGGCTTTGCCCTTGAGAACATTCTTTGAGCTGCAAAAGTGCTAAAAATAAGTCTAGCGCATCACAAAATCGATGAATTTATCTACAAATTTGTTCCTATTTCTTCCCAAAGAAAGCACCAATTCATTAATTTGAGAAAAAGTACATTCTCCTTTTGCTCGAAATAGCTCGCAGGCTGCTTTTAGAAGGGTAGTTTGTAAACAGTCGGCCTTCCTCTGAAGCAATAATGCCCAATCGGTGCTCATTTTTAACAAAGTTATAAGTTGAGCTTGCGGTCAACGTTGTCATCCTTACTCTACGACCGATTTTGGTTTTTGCCGAATATTAGTTGTAGCTCAGCGCTCGGAATCCTATGTCATACCTGCATTTTCATTTCCCATTAAATGTCCTCATTTTCCCAAATCAGCCATGCCGACATACTCATGGATTGAGCTCTTTGTTTTTTTTTGTCTCGACTTTCAATGTATACTATTCAATTTGGCCACCAATGATTTATGTGCCTTCTCTTTGGTCCGGCTATTTCGTTTAGCTATTCAGAGTCGCTTTCATCACTTCTATAAATGAGGCATTCAAGTAAAGTTGTCACATTATCTACAAGAGAAGAAGAAGAAGAAGAAAGGAAGCAATATTCATGTCATTCCACTTGACACTATCCGATTGGACATATGACACACACACTATACCAACATTGCTTTGTTAAGTTGACTTCTCAACAACCTTACATTGAATGCGACTCTAGGTGGCCTAGGAAGAGACAAAGTATCCGCAGCATACACAAAACCTGTTGCAATTCCGGGGGGATCGGAGCCATCCAATCGACCGCGAAAATGTCAAGCGCAACATAAGGGTCCCTTTGGGCAAACATATTGCCTTTCTTGGAAAATCTATTTATCTAACATATGTAATAGTTAATGACCCAAGATGGCGGATATGGGGCTCCACACTACCAAGGACACGTTTGATGTTAATAGCAGATGCCAGTTTTTGTAATTGGGTACCTACGCCGGAAAAGGAGCTCCAATTTGTGGGCGATCGGAGGCCCGGATGCAAATACTTCTATTTTAATGATAAATTTGGTAGCCTATTTCTGGCAAGATGGATCAATTTTCTCTCGGGTCTCTGATTGGGTTTTCGCACCTTCACAATTTTATGGCATGCATTTGAAGCCAAGCTTTTGGTCAGTGATTTTCTAAGCTTAATAATGTGGGAAAGATCTTGCTTTATTTGCTAAATAGATGGTTTCCTGGTCCTTTCAAGTGTTGTTGGTGGATAGGGCCTTCTTCAGATTGTATATGATTCGGCTAATTTGACGAGTTCCAAGCTCAAGAGTGCTGCCTTAATTTGTGAATTAAAAGGTACTCCATGCTTCGTCATGGCTGTGGCTGTAGAATTGCATAGTAAGCAAGGTTTAAACTAGCTCTATAGACATACATTACAAGCTTTCCTGTGATACTGCACGCCATATGGGAAATGTGATATTGTCTCACCATGTTGGTCCATTCTTCCTTAGCAACTATTACAGTTTCTATTTTAGCTCACAAAGTGAAGCCTCCGTTAGGTAAGCTATGGTTCTGTCTTATAAATGGTTATGAATGGACCATATCATGGATAGATGGCTAATTCTTTTCTCATGGTAAGTCGTTCCTAAATCAGCAATCTGCTTAATTTTCTCGATGTTTCATTAGCAATAAAGTTCCCTTGCTTGTCTATTGTTGGAGGTTTTTTGCAAAATGCATGGCTCACATGTATATTACTCATTTAACACTTCTACCTGTGCCTGGAACAGTTGTCTATTGTGAATGATCATCACGAGATCTCGATTTGACTGTTCTGGTTTTGAGTATTCATGTGATTTTGAATTTCTGTGTACCAAATGCCGTGGAGCGGTGCTTCAAACAGCGTTAAGCAAATATAGTTTGAAGAGATGGAGGGGTTTGTTGTTGCCTTAGATGGGAGAGTTTCGACGACTATATTACCTATCCAAATGGAAGCTTTTGTCAATCCATGTTTATGCCTCCGATGTTTTATCAGATGCTTCTTCCACATGGTATGTTAAAGTGTCTGGCAAATCGAGTGGTATGGCTATTTATTATAATACATAGGTCTATAACAAGTTAAAAGCAAGCATGTCACACAAGACTGAAAAAAAGAGAGAGATGAAAGAGAATATCAAATTGTGTTTGTAAATAACTTATCACCACCACGTTATGGTGTAATCCTTGGTTAGCCATCATATTCAGCCTGATTTGGATGCATCCTTTATTATGTAATTAATCACAGGAAATGAGCATCTTTTGCCTACCCTGGGGACAAATGGGTTTTAGTAGACATCTTCCTTTATAACCTTTTCATTACCTTGTCAAGTTCTTTGTTTTGCAAGAAACCTCTGGAGTACATTATTCTAGATATCCCAGTAGCTTCACATGTATTTTCATATTGTATTCACGCCTGATTTTTGGATAATTTTGCTTTCTGCTATGTACAGAATTCTGGACAATGCTGACGATATTAAGGGCATCGTTTTTGTGTAGATGGTTGGGAAATGTTTATCTGAATACTTAAAGTATATGGTCACTTTGTAGATGTAGTATTTCCATACAAACTATTGATAGCATCCATGGTTGAGCATGGGAATAAAGATTGAGAATTGAAAGCTTATTGTCTCCTAATATAAGATAAATTGTATAAAATTGTCGTAGTTAATGTAGTTGTGCATATAGAAACCGTTTTTTAATCCGGGCGCTGCATTTGACGGCCAGTTTCCCAGTGGGTATATATCGACATTGTGAATGTGTGGCAAATAGGAGGCAATGGGCCTGATATTTACTGTTCTTGTGCTGTTGTAGAAGATGATTGCTCTACTTAGTCATCTAATGAATGGTCATTGTCAGTATGCAGCTCTGTTTGATAGAGCAGTGACACGAGATTTGCCACCACATCAAGTCATCTCATCTCCATCATCTGGTCTTATTACAAGAACATCTAACAGCTCCCCCTTGGACACATTTCGACCGCTCCCAAGGCCTTTGCCATATGATGCAGATTCAAGGTACATTAGACTGCAAAGAGATGGTCTAGTATCAAGACATGACAAATGTAGTCTAAGTCATCTGCATGGGAGTGAGCCTGATCCTATACGACCTGCAATGGGTGAAGATGAGGGGGAAACGATTCCTTTTTTATCTGGGGAAGGACCGGTGAAAGAACCTGGTCAATATGCAGTGTCTGAATCAAAAGATTTGAGGAAGGTTGAATCAATGTCATCTGTCATGGATGATGAAGATGTTTGTCCAACTTGCCTTGATGGTAATGATTCATTCATTGTTTATCCGTACTTGGCGCCTTAGTACTGTGCTATTGTCTTAAAGCATTTGAAATTAGTTTTTGCAAGTTGGGCAAATTATCAGTAGACTATGCGAAAGGTTTTGGCTCATGGGCTTCCTTGTAGAGATTGGTTGTGTTAGTTATATTCATGTCCTGTACACAAAGGCTTCAGGACACATGGTCGGGGATATGCAATATTGTTGCTATATATTACTCATTTTTCATATGTACATGAATTATAGTTTTGATAGATAGACCCTCTAAATTTGCATATTTATTTGTATTCTACATGCATACCTTTTGGAATTATTTAAATCTACTGGTGCAAGTCACTTCCAAGGCAACGATATGCTCACAGTGGACTAGATGACTATTCTGTTGCATAGAATGAAACACTCCTAGGTCGTACTAGAGCTTATTACTATGTTCATATGAAAGATGTATGTATCTAAATGTTCGAAGTGCTAATGCCTTGCTTCATGGTTGTTTCAGTTTATACACAGGAGAATCCTAAAATAAATACGCAATGTGGTCACCACTTCCATTTAGCATGCATCCTTGAATGGATGGAAAGAAGCGATCACTGTCCTATTTGTTACAAGGTAAATAGTGAACTGGATATCAGCTGCATATAATTAGTAAATAATTGTTTTGGAGTTGTCACACTATTTTTGTCTTGTCAATGGTCTGTAAGCATATGCTGTTAAATATAATCTGTCTTTAGTCGTATGCAGATCTAGCTAGAAATACTTGACTTTCGTTAGACATCCTATTTCAGTTTAAAGTTTATTTGTCACATGTGCACTCAAACCTAGATGCTTGCGCATGTTATGAACCGGTCTTTTAGAGCACCGCCATCCTAAACATGATTGCTATTGTTTTTTGATCATCATTTTTTTCTTCTAGGAAATGGAGATCAATGAAGAAGATCTGTAATACAATGGCTGTAGATGGATGTATGAACCATTATTGGCACGGTCGTCGGTAGCGAAGCAAATTGCACTTAAACCGATTTGGATCACCTCAAAATCAACTGCGTGTTGATTACCCTAAATGGCATGAATCTAGAAACTAGATTCTGGAGTTGGTATGTCTAAGCTGCACAAGTGATGCTGCCATCTGGTATCCACTAAATTATAGTAGAGCATGTTTCTATTTATTGCATAATTGTTGACCTTTTTTCTTGGTAGTGAATACCATTCCAGAGTGTTCAAAGTGCCATTTTCATGATCATTGTTAAGTAGATGGGATGGTTGGCCTTTGTGAAACATATTGAGACCTAATTAGTCCAAACTTATGCTCAGGAAACAGCTACACTATTGTTGTCATATTCCCCGTATAACGGAATGCAGAAGCAAAAGAGCATATTCATATTTTCAGCATAAGGCGGCAGCCCGGGTCTAGTGTTAGCCTTGTTAGCGTCATCAAAATTTGTTAGAAGGGGTATTTCATGGCTGGCTGCATATTTGGGTGAATGCATATTTGGCTGCATATTTGGGCGAATGGTCTTTGTTGGGCAATATACATGAACCGAAAATCTCCCATGTAGTACTATGGCAGCATTAACAGTCGGGCTATTGCTTACTCCAAGCAAACCTTAGTAGTCGAGTTCTCCATTGGTATGGGATTGAATTTGACGTCCGGCCGGATTTGCCAGGCTTACCTGTAAGAGAAGTAGCAGCTTCTTTTATCTCTTGCTCTTCTTTCTCTCTGAATGCGCTGCATCCCAGTGGGTATATATCGACATTGTGAATGTGTGGCAAATGGGAGGCAATGGGCCTGATATTTACTGTTCTTGTGCTGTTGTAGAAGATGATTGCTCTACTTAGTCATCTAATGAATGGTCATTGTCAGTATGCAGCTCTGTTTGATAGAGCAGTGACACGAGATTTGCCACCACATCAAGTCATCTCATCTCCATCATCTGGTCTTATTACAAGAACATCCAACAGCTCCCCCTTGGACATATTTCGACCGTCCCCAAGGCCTTTGCCATATGATGCAGATTCAAGGTACCTTAGACTGCAAAGAGATGGTCTAGTATCAAGACATGACAAATGTAGTCTAAGTCATCTGCATGGGAGTGAGCCTGATCCTATACGACCTGCAATGGGTGAAGATGAGGGGGAAACGATTCCTTTTTTATCTGGGGAAGGACCGGTGAAAGAACCTGGTCAATATGCAGTGTCTGAATCAAAAGATTTGAGGAAGGTTGAATCAATGTCATCTGTCATGGATGATGAAGATGTTTGTCCAACTTGCCTTGATGGTAATGATTCATTCATTGTTTATCCGTACTTGGCGCCTTAGTACTGTGCTATTGTCTTAAAGCATTTGAAATTAGTTTTTGCAAGTTGATGGGCAAATTATCAGTATACTATGCGAAAGGTTTTGGCTCATGGGCTTCCTTGTAGAGATTGGTTGTGTTAGTTATATTCATGTCCTGTACACAAAGGCTTCAGGAACATGGTCGGGGATATGCAATATTGTTGCTATATATTACTCATTTTTCATATGTACATGAATTATAGTTTTGATAGATAGACCCTCTAAATTTGCATATTTATTTGTATTCTACATGCATACCTTTTGGAATTATTTAAATCTACTGGTGCAAGTCACTTCCAAGGCAACGATATGCTCACAGTGGACTAGATGACTATTCTGTTGCATAGAATGAAACACTCCTAGGTCGTACTAGAGCTTATTACTATGTTCATATGAAAGATGTATGTATCTAAATGTTCGAAGTGCTAATGCCTTGCTTCATGGTTGTTTCAGTTTATACACAGGAGAATCCTAAAATAAATACGCAATGTGGTCACCACTTCCATTTAGCATGCATCCTTGAATGGATGGAAAGAAGCGATCACTGTCCTATTTGTTACAAGGTAAATAGTGAACTGGATATCAGCTGCATATAATTAGTAAATAATTGTTTTGGAGTTGTCACACTATTTTTGTCTTGTCAATGGTCTGTAAGCATATGCTGTTAAATATAATCTGTCTTTAGTCGTATGCAGATCTAGCTAGAAATACTTGACTTTCGTTAGACATCCTATTTCAGTTTAAAGTTTATTTGTCACATGTGCACTCAAACCTAGATGCTTGCGCATGTTATGAACCGGTCTTTTAGAGCACCGCCATCCTAAACATGATTGCTATTGTTTTTTGATCATCATTTTTTTCTTCTAGGAAATGGAGATCAATGAAGAAGATCTGTAATACAATGGCTGTAGATGGATGTATGAACCATTATTGGCACGGTCGTCGGTAGCGAAGCAAATTGCACTTAAACCGATTTGGATCACCTCAAAATCAACTGCGTGTTGATTACCCTAAATGGCATGAATCTAGAAACTAGATTCTGGAGTTGGTATGTCTAAGCTGCACAAGTGATGCTGCCATCTGGTATCCACTAAATTATAGTAGAGCATGTTTCTATTTATTGCATAATTGTTGACCTTTTTTCTTGGTAGTGAATACCATTCCAGAGTGTTCAAAGTGCCATTTTCATGATCATTGTTAAGTAGATGGGATGGTTGGCCTTTGTGAAACATATTGAGACCTAATTAGTCCAAACTTATGCTCAGGAAACAGCTACACTATTGTTGTCATATTCCCCGTATAACGGAATGCAGAAGCAAAACAGCATATTCATATTTTCAGCATAAGGCGGCAGCCCGGGTCTAGTGTTAGCCTTGTTAGCGTCATCAAAATTTGTTAGAAGGGGTATTTCATGGCTGGCTGCATATTTGGGTGAATGCATATTTGGCTGCATATTTGGGCGAATGGTCTTTGTTGGGCAATATACATGAACCGAAAATCTCCCATGTAGTACTATGGCAGCATTAACAGTCGGGCTATTGCTTACTCCAAGCAAACCTTAGTAGTCGAGTTCTCCATTGGTATGGGATTGAATTTGACGTATACCCTTCATCAAAAGTTGAATCTTGGGAAGTGAGTTCTCATTGGTGATGCTGCAGTGGTCTAGGTGATTTGACGTATTCTCTCCATATGTTTCTACTATTAATTATGCTCTAGTCATCATAATTGCAATGCCACTGCCACATGTACAAAGACTGCGAACATTAGTAAGTAGAAGCGTTAGATATGTCAAGGCACATCTAAAAAACACCCTTTCTCCACCATCAATGCCACTGCCACATGTACAAAGACTGCGAACATTAGTAAGTAGAAGCGTTAGATATGTCAAGGCACATCTAAAACACACCCTTTCTCCATCATCTCAATAAATATGTCTAGTTGGTATTAGACCCTTTTCTATTTAGGTTGCCCAAAGGATAAACCATTAGGTGGGTTGGCAGAATATTTTGTCACTAGATATGCCAATCGACGACCTAGGTTGGAATGTGGGTTGCAAGATATGTAAGATGTATATGTGGTGTTATATACTACTTTACCTTTGTGCAATGAAAATACAAGCATATCGAATTGCTGAAGATACCAAGCAAAGTGCAGCTTACAGAGAACTCGAGCTGCTGACAATGTAACTGCCAGTAAAATAAGGGGATCATAATTCGAATTTACTGATGCACCCTTTGCGAAGCATATCTTATATAGGAAGGAAGAAACATATAAATTTATTTTTTGATCAATTATCCCCTTCTCAAATCTGATATTTCTACATTATAGACAGTTGACTGTACGATTATCCTAGATGTGCAATCACATGCCACTTGCACTTACCAATGACCTTGAGAGTTCGAAATACATTTACTCAAGCTACGGCTACTTTGGCGGTATAAGTAAGTGAGGACGTAACCAATGCATACCATATTTGCAGCCATTTTAGCCTTTACTCCAAGCAGTACCTTCAGTCATCCTGCCGTAGAATTTCTTGCCATGTTTCCCATCAGGAATCTCCTTGCGCATTTTTTTCCGGATTTCTCTGCACTTGCATAGTCATGAATTTGACGCGATCATCTTATTTGAAAAACACATCACATAAACAAGTCTATCCATGAACATACTTTATTTTGTTCATCATTATGGCTAGAATATACTATACAAAAACTTGAAGTTAAAATATTCAGAGAATTTAGAGTTAATAAGATGACAATGATGTATCTGGCCAAACAAATATAAAGAGGAGGGCACCATTTGAATTATGCCTCTTGTTATTCTAATGAGACAACCAGAGAAGCATATATGATCATGATGCAATATGAAGAAATCATATCCAATGTTTAAAAAAATATGTTCGAAAGGGTAGCCAAAAGGAACCGAGTATGTACCACCAAAACGGTGGAAATCGGCACATGGAAAGCAAAATCCAACTACTTCCGATCCATTTTTAGGTTTCCTTCGTGGCTCTACCAGAGCATGAAGATCACTGAAGAGCATACAACCATGTAAGCAAAGCTATCTACCTCTCGAATAGCTGATTTGCGCGCCAAACTAACCTAGACAAGCCCAAATCCTTGTTACTAAAGGAAAAGATTCGAAAAAAAAATCTATGTTGGAAGATAAGATTACAAAAAACTAACACAGATGGAGATAAACTGTTCTTTCAAAATTTGAAAGATGGGTTGAGGTTTAAGCTAGATATAAAGCAGATAAAAGCAAAATACAACCTGCCATACCTCTTTCGAGCAAGGAGCACCAGTTAGCCGGTTTCCAAAGTCGTTGTCGAGCAACTCAATCGACTGATGGTTTACAACCAACAATGGGGTTGGAGCAGTTTGTGGCATATTCTGGGCATATACTGGCTTATACCTGGAATATGCCACAAACCCACATGAACGAGGGTTTGCCCCCCTTAGGGGCAACCTAAAAAGGGATTTATGATCTTTAAAGGGGTCGTGATTAGTTTCAAAGGAGGGAATAATAAATATCTATAGACGGGGTCGTGATTATTCAAGTAAAGAGGAACATGCTATGTTAAGAAGAGTCTTCGTCCTTTAAAGGGCATCAAATATTAAAATGGGGCATCAATTTTAGAAAGAGAATTACATGCGTTCAAAAGTCAGACTAGTAACTTGTTAGGTATCGACCAAGCGACCAACTCTCTTGGGCAACCAATTAGGATATGCGACCTGCCTGAGATCAGATATAGGCAGCGACATCTTCTGAAACAATAGAATATCAGAGGCGGCCACAACAGATCGGGAATTAATTGTAGTGGAGACCGATTAGAAGACCCATCGAACAGTTTAGAGGCAGAAAGAAAATTGGCCAGTTTGTCTATGATTCAGCAATCCAGATCAAAGGAGAATTATATGAATTTCAATTGGGCAGCTTGGACCAGGGCCATTTTGAATTTCTAAGCTAGTGGTGAATTTTCCATTGATTAGAGGTTGTGGTATGGCAGTGATAATCGTAGTCAATTAAGCCAGTGATTGAGCCAGTGATTATAGTTTTGCTAGTAGCCCTTTCGGAGATGAATCCAGTTGGGCGGGAAAGTACACGTACCATATTAATTGTCATGAGTAACGAACAGATTTTGTAGAATTATCTCTGTTGTTATGCTTAAGCATTGATATTATATCTTTCAAGGATCAATTTTCCCTCAATAATACCAAATAGCATGCTATTCTTTGATTTGATTTTGCTGGACACCATCTTTATGTTGGAGCAATTGGAGAAGATGTACACGTCAACCTCGAGCGCCTTCTTTCTTGATTTCTTTGTCTTATTTGATTCAAACCCATTTCTTGATTTTCTTTGTTGATCCAGAAAGCTTCTGAGTCGAAATGGCAGTGGTGGATTAAGCCTGCCAGACTTGTAAGGGCTTGCATTCCACATAATTCCTCTAATCAAGAGCTACATATTGATACCAGAATCTTCACAATTATCAAGCATAATTCAAGATTGACTTGTGGTTTTTTGAAAGGAATACCTTCAGACTTGTGGAATTCTCTAATTATCAACCAGCATTTTCCTAAAGATCTATTCCTTCCGTATCACTCCTTCTACGAAGTTCGCTTGAATTTGAAGTTGAAATAATTGAATCGCGGCTTTAGGAATTCATTGGCAACAAAGAAATTGCAGCATCGGGCATTTTCAATGTTGCGACTGGGCCGACACTAAAATCGTGGTCAAGGTGTACTCCGAGCAATGATTCATGCTTATGGTATCTTGATTTCATGCAATTTGGCTGTGATTTGGCTCCCCATCTTCTTAATCATAGATAGCTTCTTTTCCCTATTCTTTGCTTTGCCTTTTTGATTTCCCCCGCTGTACACCCATTTTCCCTCGCTTTTATAGTTTTTCCCTGGTTCTTTTGTAATGGAATCTAAAAGTGAAGATTACCCTAATTTTCTTTCTATTCTTCACACTTTTGCTGATTTTGCGCCTTTTGATCATCCCAAGCTCCTTCAACAGTTAAGATCTTTTCATGAAAACCCAAAAAATTTCATTTTCTTTGGTAATTTTGCTAACGTTTTGAATGGGTAGTCCTCAATGGATCCTCTCGCTTTCAAACTTCCTTTGCCGGGATAATCTTTCCAAAGATCCCCGATTATAGAGGTCAATTGCCCGTCATGGACCCCTTTGCTAATATGCCTCGCCTTTTTATGGTGAAAAAGAGATCGACCCATCAAAAGCATTAAGATGACTCCTTCAACAAGGTCCTCGAAAATCGCTTTTCGCGCCAAAAAGCTCGACATCTTTAATGGTATTTCCTTGATCTCCCTCCTGCATGCATGCAGAGTTAAATTCTTTTCAAGATTCTACTGTACTTGTGAAGGTAAATAAACATGGAATCAAATTGGACAAACTTTGGTCTTTCTGCCTAAATCTTCACAAAGGCATTTTGATTAATGATGTCTATTAGCTTCAATCACCTTACATAATGATTGAATTTGGAAGCAAGAGAATCGCTAATTTTTTCAATCATGGTCCCTTGGCCTTTGAATCTTTTCAGGTTTCCTTTCTCAAATGGGACCCTAAATTTGAAATTGCTAACTTAGACAAGCTCAGGCTCTCTACAACTCTTCATGGCCTTAATCCCATTTACTGGAATGAGAACTGTCTGAAACTTCTTTTTGACTCAATTGGATCTTATATCTGTACGGAATACTCTCCTTGCAGACCTCCATGCTCCTTCATTCAACTTGACATTTCAAAAGATATCCCCTGTAGATTCCCTTTCTGGATGCCTTTGGACAAAGAGCCAATCGATCCTTAAGATGGTCTGGTTTGCCACCTCACTACCAAACTTGTACGGTCAGGCACTTTTGGTATGAAAATTGCAAGGAAAAATTGGACATTTCTGGGCAGATGGAAAGTCAACCTGTTAACATGTTTGACAATTGTCAAGTCAATCAGCAGGTCAATCAGGTCATACAGGTGGACCACAAATCTAGTCAAGAAGTCAACAGTCAATATTTGAATCAAAACTCAAATGGCCAGGTCTCTTCCAAATTTAACAAAGTGTTTGGTGGACCTTATGACTTTAATATCATTTCTAAAGACAACAAATTTGTCTGGATCAAGGTCAATGGCAGTTACAAGAGAATTCAGAGGAAAAAAAGATTAAGAGATGCTCAGGCTCAGGAAGATAAAACAATTCAAAATAAGGGAAGTGTTTCAATTGAGAAGATATCTAAAAAGAAAAAATATATATCTCAGGTAGTGAAAGTGTTACAAAATCATGAAGGTACAGCAAAATAGACAAGTATGGAAAAAGATAAGATAAAAAATCTGCATGATACCCTGAATAGAATCATTGTGGATGCCAAGGGCTTATCCAAAAAAAAAATGAGTCACTTCTTGACTCTTCAAATTCCTACAAGGGTAAGAGTGATCCATTAGGCAAGAAAAACAAACATGGCAAAGTATTGAAGCAAGCTGATTTTGTCAATGGGAAAGAAATGGAAGCTGAAATAAACCCTTTGGATACTATAGTGGAAGTTGTCCCTGCTCCTCCTCCAGCTGTGGTAGACTTTGACAATGTGGCCAACTCAGCAAAGGAGATTCCTGCCACAACTTCAGTGCACAAAGATCATTTGGAAGATAACAGCCAATCTACTGGTATCTCTAACCAGTTTCAGGTATTAGCTGACCTTAACCCTGACCATGATGTGGACTTAATGTTGAGCAATTGCCCTTCTATATCCGACCATGTAACAAGTTCATCCCCTTTTACCAAATCTGATCATATTCAGCCACCTTTCATTGACCTTTCCCCATCCACTGATATGAACATTCCTTCTCCATGCACTATCTCCTCTGAAACTGTGAGCAGTTAGCTTCATTACAAGAGGGATTCAAGTTGGATTCACAACAAATTGTACAACAAGTCTGTTCATGAAATCTAATGGATGAAAACATAGTCCAAGATACTCCAGATAGGGAATTGGATGCAATCAAGGAGATTAATAGAGATAAGGGATGCAATATTGGAAAATGTGGGAATACAAAACATTGTTGCTAATCCAAACCGTACAGGCTCTTCCCCCTTATTCTGTTTTGATTGTAAAAGGGATAAGAATATAAATTCAAATGTTGATTCCACATCTTCTCTCTATAAAAACAAGATGTTTGAATTTGTTCCTGGGGGGATCTCGGATGACCGTGATGGTGAGCTTGATAAGGAAAATTGGGAGAGGGATGACTTTCTATCTGATAATCCTTCTCTTGTTTTAAGCAAGAAATCCATGCCCTCTAGAGCTAAGATTAGAGTTGAAACTAAAAAAAATGATTTATTCTTAACTGATCTTACCAATTTGCACAACACTCCTGCTGCTAATACTAGGAGTACAAATAAAAAGGGAAAGGGGAAAAGAAGATCTGTCATATTTTAATTTCTCCCTTTATTTTTCCTTCCTATTTTAGCCCTTCTTATGAAGATTCTCTCTTGAAATGTTAGGGGCATCAAAGGCTCTCTTAAAAAGAGGAAAGTTATCTTCCAAGTCAGAAATTACAATGATGATATTATCCTTCTTCAGGTAGTCAAGCTTCCCAAATTTGAAGTCTCTAATCTTGGTGATTGGATTTACCCTGGTGTCTCTTCCAACTGTGTTGAAGCTAGTGGTAGGAGTGGTGGCCTTATCATGATATGGAAAAACCTTAAGCATATCTCTTTCTATAATTCTCCCTCTAAAATGTGGCAAGCTGTTATTTATACTATCCAAGACTCTGGTTTAAAACCAGAGTCTTGGATAGTATTAACCTTGGGCATCCTCCTTCCACATCCTGATTCCCTTTTCAGGGAGCCACTCCCTATGCCCTGGCCTCATCTTGTAGAACATTAGTGGCCATCCATCCTTCATGCAGAACTTGAAGAGTAGAGGTTCCAAATGACCACATAAACGGTCCTTCTTATCAGGGATAAAACCTTTCACGAATTCCTTCCAATTAGGAACCTCTGACACAAGGCAAGGTGAAGGAGACTTTGAACTGCACTGCCTGAAGAGTTGCATAAGCTCTGGAATAGTCAATGCATCTGATCTTCTCATTAGAGTAGAGTAGTTTCCAAGGAGGGCATCTATGTCATCGGGTGTGTCCAACCATCATGAATCCCAAAATGCACTTGATCAAAGACACCTAACCAAACCAAGTATGACAAGTAAGAGAAAAGATATATGTTCTTATTTTGACCTGAGCAATTATCTAGCTGCAAGTAAAGCCTCCTAGGCAACTTGTTCGGTACCATAGGGCCCTTGATAGGAGGCATAAAAACATTTCTACTGCCATTTACCATTTTTGTCCTAAGGGCATCCGTGTTTAAAATTGCTCCACCCCAAAGAAATTTTCGTGGACGATCAGATCTCTCAAATGGCCCCAACTCCAGTGTCTTCAAGGTATAATTCAAGGATCCCACATGAAAATTAGAATCATCAGACCAGAGGTCCAGTGAGAAGTGGCCCAAGGCACCTATACCATGCCCGTGCATGAGAGCACCCTAAATATTCACCTTCACTGCTCACCCTCCACACAGACTTTGCTAGCTTTTCTAGATGAGGAACCATGGTCTTATTCTGATCCATCTTGTCATGTATAATGGTTAAAGCGTGCTCAGGAGATCTATGAGACAAAGCTCTCCAGGACCAGTAAAGGCTCCTACATTAAGTCTGGGCCGTCATATGTGATTTTCTCTCCATTGCAAGTTCCCTTCTTTCATTTGGATCTCTGGTTTTAGCAAGCTTTTCCTTTATGACAATACAGGTGTTACACTTAGAAAATGCTATCCTCTTAGCTATTGCCACCTCTCAATGAATTCTCTTTCCATGCATGTAAAGGACGATGGAGAAATATGCTTGCCTCACATCTCCGTAATCGGTAATATCTACTTCTTGGTGTATATCCTTCTTAGTCAAGACTCAAGGTAGCCTCTTAACATTTTGTCTCATACCACTCGCCGTAATTTTCGAAAAAGGGCATTGTCTCTGCGTTTTCATCTATGAACATAGATAACACAGCATTGCCAGCCAAAGTATGAGACCTTGGCTTCTTAGAACCACTATTTCCGTGCTCAGCAATTCTGTGGCCACCCATGAAGAGCTTCTTCCACTTGTAAAAAGTGGAAATGGGTATGCCATAGGCTTTATGCCATGCTTGCACGCACACCTGCTTGTTATTCAACATCAACTTGCCCACACTACCATTTTCAGAGCAAAGATCTAGCATGTTATATGCAAAGGTTGTGCGCTTCGGAGGACGCCATGTTCCAAAGAAAACGCTCTCATGCAAGCTATCTCCTTGATGTAAAATTTGCACAAAGATCTTTTCATGCAAAAGATGCTGATGACCAAGTCTAAAATAGCCTCAAAGACTAGTTTTCCTTTCACATTTGGTCTGTAAGGGGACGGTCCCGGGTCTCCATTGACCATGCGGTAAGGTCTCTTTTTTGTGACGCCAATTTCGGGTCTAATGGCATAAGGTTCATTCTCCACATCCTTCTCCTTCACGGCAACCACAAGAGTAGAAACCGAATGTTATCAACAAGCACGGCTGGCTATGGGCCATCTTACAAGGTCATGCAATTTGGGGCATTTCTGCACGAATGCTTGGCGGTAGATAGAGATCTTTTTTCAGCATTGGAAATAGGCTCATGATAGTAGCAGCTATCGAGCCTTCCCCTAACTTCATGTCAAGAATAAAGATGGTTTGATCGGCAAAAACGATAACACTACACCCGTAAAGCCATGTGGCAAAGATTCATGCATGAGTGTGCATGTCTTCTCGATTAGCTCATCTCTAGAGAGCCCTTGCACATGATTTGTCTCATTATTGCCCAACCTCTCATTGCCTCCGACCTGCCAATTTATGCGTTTAATCTGTCCTGGTGGCGTGCAAACTTCTTCATCTCCCACAAGCTGAACATCAATGTCCTTTTTGTACCACAAGACAAAACTCCCAATAGCTTCACCAAGTTTTTCTATTTCTTGCTCAGGACTTGGTAGTGGCAAAATGTCCATCGAAAAACATTCACAATCCAAACAACCATCATACCCTCCGGGACATTCGAATTGTGATGTCGCTCGAAGTTGTGGACTCTTCCTTCTGCCACCTTCCTCCCCAGCACATAAAGCGAGATTAAATCCGCCATCCTACAAAAGAGTGATCGTCAACATCGCGGTCGCGATCTTCCTCCAACATGAGCTCTCTTTAAGGAGTCAATTACGAATGACACTTGGGAACTAAAATATGGTCGTACAATGGCCTCCCGCGATCTTATCTAGCATTGATAAGATCGCGGATTTTCTTCAGAACCATCTATACTTGCTACGACTTCGATACAACTTTGATCGATCGACATCACACGCCAATATTAGTTTTGTTTCTAGGGAGATCGCGGCCATCTCCTTTGAGTACAATAATAGTTAAAAGATTGACTCGACACTAAAGCATTACTCTTACCTCACAGGGCTCCAAATGGTAGCGTTAGTGTCTCCTCGAAGCCAACAAGCCGTCAGAAGCTGCAGTGCCAGTATCATAGAAAGGGAGAAAGAAAACATTTTATAGTAGACACAGCAGAGTGCACATGGAAGGCAAAATGTTTATATTTCCTAAATTAGCTTAGTGGTTTGCGGAAAACATCTGTTTTTAAATATTCCAATCTGAAATACCGACAGGTATCATATAAATGCATATATTAAATAGGGTTCTTTCAGTAAAAACAATCCAATGCCAACATTTGTGAAAGGAAACCTTCTTTAAGGATAAATTATGTGGTATTGATCATCAACTATCAGCACAGTCTTAACAGATAGTAATTATCAGGCACCATTGTTGCAACATTAACTTTCAATTAACTTTACTGAGAAATAGGCATCAGGATAGCTCTCTTACCTTGCCCGAACGACAAAATTCGATGGAGTGGAAGAAATCGAATTTATTAGAGTGGCGCTGGGAAAGCGGAATATCAGCGCCTTCATCAGCGCCTTCAATTGTTGCTGGAATCTGCAGCAAAGCCTTCTTAGAATATGGCTCTGCTTAGGCGCAGCTCGAGCGGCTCCAAGATCTTGCAAAACACACTAATTCGAATTGGCTTTTCCCGCTTCAATTCCAATTGTTTGTTACAGAATTCAAATTTGCCTGTTACTGTTTGTCCGTAATCTAATGTCTATTTCGGGCATTTATGCCCGCTTTTCATTCTGGTGCAATTAATGAACTGACTGTACGCATAAAATTTGAACGCGGACGTCCAATTCGATAAAGACCTTTAGTACGGATTTCCCGCTCTAACGTTAGGGCACTTTCGCACGGACGCATTCATGGCCGGTAATTAATACAGCCGGCGGGACAGTCATTAATACAGCCAGCGAGTAATTAATATGTACGACGGGTAATTAATACATCCGGCGGGTAATTAATGCCGGCGGGTAGTTAATGCACCCGGCCGTACGGCAATTATGGCGGGCACGGACAACTAGGCACCATTATGGCACGGTATTTATGCCGCCATAATGGCTGGCGGGCATTTAATTTTCGCGGCCGCGATCCTCTATATATTTAGTTCCAGCCGCGCCATTCCCGCATATTGTTCCAGCGCCCGCGATCTTTATCAGTCGAGCGCCTAGCGCCTTCGAGCAATCATCGCCTCAGCAACCTCGACCAAACAACCATTTTTTCATAATCCGCCTGTGCCCGCGATCCATGGCACCAAAGGACGTCCTCAGAGAAGGTAAATCCTACCATTTCAGCTCAGTAAGATCGCGGTCGCGATCTTTCTTAGCAGATTGTTTTATAATTTTTGTAGTATAGATGCTCGGCAGGATCGCGGCCGCGAACTTGTTGAGTATAGCTTTTCTTGTTTTGTCCAGCTTAGCTGCTAGACAACATCGCGGCCGCGATGGTGCCGAGTAGTATTTAGTTTGTTGATCTTAACGTATAGGTTTTGTAGTACCTTTGTTGGTGCTTTTATTGCTTGGAAGATGCATTCATTTGTTCTCGAAAGGATCGCAACCGCGATCCTTTTGAGTAGTTTATATTTTCTATCATGCACTAAACTCATGCTTTTGTTTACAGCCCTCGCGTTGTTTCGTGGACCGGATGTCGAGCCCATCCGTATCATAACTCCGTCTAATGAAAGGAAATGGTGTATAGAGATTGCACAGGCTATCCCACAAATTCGTGGCGACCGGAGAAAGTACCTGTGTTTGTTCCTGTGCACTGGAAAGAAAGCTGAGGACATTGAACAAATAGGTATAGTAGTAGCAATGTGGGAAGGCACCAAGAACAATGTCCAAGATGCTATCATATGCAGCATCGAGGACACACAGCAGTTGCAATTTCTAGAATACATTTTGAAATGGCGGAATTATGACCTGTCGATGATGTCAACTAGCAAGATGAACAAACCAGCCACTGGGAAAAATGTCCCAACATCAGCTAAGGGTTACGGCTGGGTGTTGCCATCTTATGAATCTCTCTCTTTGTCAGGTATAAGGAGAAACAGAGACATCTTGGTAGGGTTCTCGGCCTGCAGAAAAGGTTTGTCTACAGACAAGAAGCCACCGAGCAGTGCTTTGAAAGCAGTTCGGGACGAAAAAATGCCCTCAGTGATGGACACCAATTGGCTAAGAGCCGTGGCCAAGAAAAGAAGTGTGAAGCCAATAGCTACTTTAGGAGAGCCTTCAGCAGCAAAGAAATATGTTGAAGAACCACAATCCACCATAAACCCCTCCGGTATTGTTAACCCTACTATTCCTCTTGCTATAAAAGGCCCAGATAGCTCTACTTCTGGTGCCTTCATTCCTAAGAAAAGTACTGCTTTCAAAATAAACCTTTGTAATCTGAACACTGAAGAAAGCCCACAGCCCACTTCTGTTACAGAAGTCTCTTCTGCTAAGTTATTGACATGGCCACACCCACCTGCCATTCCAATCGAATTGAAGTTCAATCCGGAAGAGGAACGCAAGATGGCAGAGCAGACTACTCAAAAGCTTGAACAGTTTAAACGGTTCTACCCCTTAGGGGTTAACTAGTTTACTAAGATTTCTATTTTGATTGTGAACCAAAGACCGCAAACCCGACACAATCAACGCTCGCCGATGACCATGTTCAAACACTGGTTAAAAGCTTCAAGACATACCCAACAGAGGTCCTCACGCCTGCTGACGTCGTACCATTTGACCCCATTACGAGGTCATTGCTTGTTTTTCTTTTGGACTTTCGTTATTTAGGTTTGACTTGATCGTTATCCATTTTTTTAGGAAGAGGGTGACATGGAGCAATCCAGAGGATCTGAAGGGCAAAAATTTTACATTATATTCGCAATCACAAGATTTATGCGCATGCCTTCTTTGTTCTATTAGTTTGGCGCTTAGAGCAAAGAATTAGAATTTGCTAAAGTCTATGCTAGAAGAAGATCGAGAGTGCTCAACGGAATCCCCACAGGACAAAGAATACATAGAGTTGAGCATTCAATGCAACGGCGATTGCAAACACCGCTCACAGAGAGCCTCTAATAGAAAAGCCGCAACAACTTCGCCATCAAAGACAAGGCTTATGGCTGTCCTCCTCAAGGACCTATAGGGACCGCAACGAGTTCAAATTGAAGGTAGTTATTCATTTTCTACTCACCAACATCGTGGGCTGCGATATTGATTTACCTTTGTTTTGTTTCAGGGACTTCCATGAAATTGCAACCACCACTTTGAAAGTGCAGGACCTTAAAGATGAAAAACAATTCATCTTTATGGAGGAAAAAGTTTTCAAGAAATTAATGGAAGTTGCTGGATGGTGAGTTTCCGGATAAGCCAAGCAAGGACTTCTTTAACAAGACCTGGCTACGGTTCCTTCGAGGTATGTCGAATGCAGAGGTGGCACAGCTGCTAGATGAAATTATGGAAGGCAAGATGTATCTAAAGGTGCAGTCAGGGTATAGCGGCAGGTTTGATTGCAAGCAACGGGCAACTGACATTAGAACCCTAACTTTTATGAGGCGTGAAATATTATCCTATGCCTCTAATTTGCTACAAAGGGATTTCGATAGCTTCGAGGAATTGCTTCAGTCTTTTCCTGATTTTACAGAGCAGAGAATACTAGATATATCAGATACTGATACAGAGTACGTGAAGGCAAATTATAACAAGGACCATACACTAGGCAACCTGCCTGTGGCCTTCTTGGAGCCAATCAGAAATATTCTAAAGCCAGAAGAGGCTAGAAAAAGAAAGGAAAAGAAAAACATTGTGCTGGCAGTGACAAAGGATGGCATCCCTACATCCTCCACAGTTTCCGAGAACGCCACTTTGATATTCATTGACATGCGAGGGATCAACAAGGTATGGGATTGCAAAAAATATACAGACCTTTTTACAAGGATAGCCACCATGACCACTGCAAAAGTTTATCATTTGGTTGTTATCATGCGCTTTGTGAATTTGCCGAATTGCATGTACAGTCAGAAGCAGATTCAGGGAGGGGGTCATCTGTCTTTGGGTTGTTATGAAGTAGGCTGGGAGAGCAAAAGAAAGGTGAAAGAGCATCAATATTATATTAGTCATATGTGCATTAATAGGAGTGACACTCGTGTAGCACCTGTGCAACCTGAGCTGGAGCTTCGTCTATCTCCACACGGCAAGGCTCCGAAGCAAACACCATTGCCTCCAATGCCGCTTACAGGAAATGAGGATGCCGATGAAAAGATAAAAAATAAATTCCAAACTCTTTTTACAGGCAAACCGAGATATAAATGGGCAAAGAATGGAAGGAGATCTTGTATTGAAATGCTAGTCAAGACCTCATATGCCTATTATATTGTTGATCACCGGTGCCCACCGACGGCCGCCTTGGATTTTTTTCTACCGACAACTTTCTCGTGGTCGCTTTATGCAAGGGAAAAAGAGCGTGGCCTTTGAAAGTTCTCGGTAAAGTGTGCCGTTTCCTGAGGTCCTTCTTAGAAACGCTTGAGAAAATGGCCCGCCAAACTACTGGGGGATCTGAAGAAGAGGAGAAAGCCGAGAATGCAGAGGCCAATCCTTTGTCGCCTCGACATCAATATTACCCAACAGCATGTATATATCCGATTGGATGCCATTTTGATAACCTCGATGCTAAAAGCTACTAAGAGAGAATACAGAAACGGCGATTCTTGTCGGGAAGCTTACGGAAAAAGGTATTCATGAGCTTGAACCTACTTTTCAAAAACTAGAGGCATTAAACCAGAAGCTTGATGGGTACATGCCATTCTTGACAGGCCAATCTAGGTTTGAATATATGGGCGTGGACCACATGGAAACAGACCAAGATGAGCGTGCTGGGACACAAGAGCATCAGGGTGCCTGTAAGAAGTTGAAGACCTTTCATCCGCATTTAGATTGCTACCGAAGCCCGAGAAAGAATTTATAAGCGTGACCAATACAGGAGATAGTGAAAGTGAGAAACCTGATCCACATGTGGAGCTCTTGGCAAAGGCCATGGACGTGCAAATTCCAGTTGTCACAGGTTATTCAGAGATGGACACAACACAAGCTATGGAATTGGGTAGAGCACATGTAATCCGGATAGCCAATGAATTGGGACCTGATAGTGTTTCTGAAACACAATCATTTGAATGATACTGCATCCCTATTGTACAGTACATCCATCAATGAAAATTTTTGCTTCAGGAATTTGATTTACTTTACCTTTGTGTCTTTATTATTACTTGGTCCATGTTTACTATTGAAAATAATCGCGGCCGCGATCCTCTATAGCAAATACATAGCTTAAAATAGTGCAATGTGTGTGGTGTGCCTACTCCACTTCTCCTTTGGAGTACGTAATGCTCTCATATGGTGTTAATAAAAAGGCCATTGTTTTGTCCGCTTTTCACAAAAGATCGCGTCACGATCCTTGAGAGAACATCGAGCATTCTATACTACTACCTTTTACCCACGACGGATCTTTGCATGGGCAGTAAAAACTATATTTCTGAAAGACCGCGATTCATTGGTAGAACTTGTACTAAAAAAACGTCAACTTTTACTCAGTTGCTATCAGTTTCTGCACTTTATGGCTAACCTAGAACCTATTTCATGCTAAACGAGAATTCCAAATTTCTCTAATTAATTAATTCTTGCTTTTTTGGAATTATTAACATCTATGCCTCCACCAATCCTAAAGAGAAGGAAACCTTATGGACTGAGATCAATTCTTGGATGCATAACAATCCCTAATTCGATTGGATTGTTGTCGGTGATTTTAACAACACTCCTTCCCGAATATGAATCTTGGTAATAATATTAACATGTCAAGCTTAGAAAGGGAAAATTGGGAAGCTTTTATCTCTGATTCCTCTTTAGTGTATGTACCCTCTTTCACTGGTGTACTTTTACTTGGTCAAACAAACAAAAGGGTGACAAAAGAGTCTTTTGTGCTTTGGATAGATTTTATGTTTGCAGCCCTGATTCTTCTTTTTGGGATAACTGCTTTGTTACCAGTGATGAGGGGAGGGTACTATTATTTCTGATCATCAACCCCTGTGTACTCGTCACATAACTCAAATTCCAAGAGATGGCAGTGTTTCCTATAAGTTCAGTTGTGCTTTACTAGCCAATGACTTTTGTCAAGGATTTCAGAGAATTTTACCAGAACATTCACATAGATACCAATGGGCAATCTATGAAATTTTTTTATTGCAAAATCAAGAGGATTAAGAGTTGGATTAAGGAATGGTCTAAGAGTAGACATCCTGCCTAGATTATAAGAGAAGGAGGGTTTACTCTCAAATGAGAGAAATTAGGACTTTTCTTCAAGAATATCCTTATACTCTTAATCTACATATTGGTGAGGAAAATGATTGAGAATTGCCCAAGAGTATTGAGAAAGTGAAGCCAAAAGTTCTCAAGAATTAAATGTAAAATCAAGTTTAATAATGAAAATGGATCATGGTAGGTCATGAAACTCAATCACACCATTAGGATTTTTTTGAGATTAAAAAAGGGCCTTAAAAACATGCCAACTAAGCCAAATGAAGATACATGAACTACCAATCAGAAATCAGAGCCTGAGGGGTCCTGTCAACAAAACTGTTATAACTAACTCACTGGATCACATTTTCTAGCATAACTATTGATAGAAAAGTCCAAATGAGCTCTCGTTTAGTGCAATAGATAGATCTCATTGAGAACTTTCCAATCTTAGGTGCTTTGCACATGATTGTCAAAACTCCAAAAAATGTGGTTTTTACCATTTTTTACTATTTTACGGGGCTAAAAGATATACAAAACCCCCAAGATTGGAAAGATCTCAATGAGATCTATCTATTGCACCAAACAAGAACTCATTTGGACTTTTCTATCAACACTTATGCTAGAAAATGTGATCCAAAGGAGTTAGTTATAATCGCTTTGGCCTTGATCGATTACCGCCTGCTTTTCCGACGCCAGAGTTCATATAGCTTAGTCAACAGTTCTTAGAAGGCCCTTTTATGATCTCAAAAAATCCCTAATGAAGTGAGAACTAATGCAGGCACTACTCTTAGATCATTCTTTCAGGACAATTATGCCTCTCTTTTTTCTAAGGTGCCTCCTCAACAAATTGATTCTACTGAAGAAAGAGATTTCTTAGCTCTTATGAACAATATAATTCCTTCTTCAATTGATTGTATGGGTGATTCTATAATTAATCCTCCTAATGAAGAGGTAGTTCTCAATATCCTGAAATCCTTTGGTAATAGCAAATCTCCTGGCCCTGATGGTCTGCCAAGTGAATTTTATATTTATTTTTGGGATATTATGAAATCTGATCTTCTTTCCATGGTTAGAGGATTTTGGTGGGAGGCTAATCATCTTCATCCTTCCATCTCAGCTGGTTTTAGTGCTCTCATTCCTAAAGTGGATAATCCTTCTGCTTTCTCTGATTGGAGACCTATCCCCCTTACTAATACTTCCTACAAAATCTGTGCTAAAATTATAGCTAATAGGATCAAGGCTTATCTGCAGAAGAACATCTCTCAGTATCAATCTGCCTTTCTGCCAAATCGATTCATTTTGGACAATTACATTACAGCTACGGAAGACCTCCATTGGAATAAAATATCCAATCAAAATTGTGTGCTTCTTAAGTTGGATTTTAAGCGTGCTTTTGATACAGTGAGATGGGATTTTCTAGACTTTGCTCTAACTAAATTTGGCTTTCATCCTAAGCTTAAGTTGCTCATTCATGGTCTGAATATCAATTCAAATTCTGTTGTTATCCTAAACGGAACACCTTCCCAATTTTTCCCTTTATCTCGTGGTATGAAACAAGGTTATCCCCTTGCTTCCTATCTGTTCTTAATTATGGCTGAAATGCTAACCAGGGCTATTCTGCACTTTCAAGATTCAGGAAGGATCACTGGTCTTAAAATGCCAAATAGTAATGATTCTCTCACCATCTCTCAATATACTGATGATACTTTTGCTTTCTTGGATGCTAATATCTCTAATATTGAATTCTTTCTTGAGACTATCAATCAATTCTCTGCTGCCTCTAGAGTTCATCTAAATTTGGCCAAACGCACTATTAGTGATGACAACAATCAGTCAAACCTTGCTAATATTAAAGTTCTAAACTGCAATCAAGCTTTTTGTTGCCGGAATGCCTCTCTCCTTAAATTCTTGCTTAAAAAAGGTCTCGCAACCTATCATTGATAAAATTAAGAGGCTTAGCTTTTGCAGGAAGGACTCTTATTGCAAATTCTCTCTTGGCTAGCTCTCACATATACTTTTCTTCTGCTCTAGTTGCTTCAAAGTGTGTTTATATTGGGCTAGAGAAAATTATCAGAAGCTTCATATGGAAAGGATCTCACATGGTAAATTGGAACTCAGTAGCTAGAGCCAAGTATAGAAACAAATGTAAATGGGAGGGGATGATAAATTAAGCGAGGAGGACTTAAACATCGTGGAGAGATCAAAAAAAAGTAGGTGGCGTAAGGGGCATGGAGTAGCAGGTGTCACAATCCAATTAATCTCGCCCAAGAAGGGATGAGCGTAAGCAATTCATTTAGAGGCCCGTATGACTCCAAAGACAGTTTTTCACATCCGCCTTTATGATAATAATATATAGAGTGCACAAAGAAAATTGATTCTTAGTAAGTAACCAATTATGAGAACCAATGAATTTATGGAGGATATGAGCATTATACACCTCCTTAAGCGTAAAACTTGAGCCTGAAAGTAGTTCTAGCAACCCGATGAGGAGTATCTGAGTGGTGAATGGGTACATCATCCTAAGAGTGGTTCCCATGAACACCGCACTACACCTGCTCAAGAAGGCTGCAATCCACAATAGAATTCGGATCACTCAGAGAGTCAAAGCGAACAAAGAAGAAGCTAGACTTGAAAGCCCCCCAAAGAAGCCAATCAGTATCAACATTCTCTAATTTTAATGCCTTTTGAGCTAAAGCACATCTGATAAGCTCGAATTGGAAGTTGAGCTTCATCCAGGTGAGATCACATTTCGCTTTGCCAAAGCCACATTATTTCTATGTTTTCGCATAAACCATAAGGCCAATTGAAGAGAGTAGTATTAACATTGACTCCCGTTGGAAAAATTGAGAAATTTTGGAAATGGAGTCCAAATCAAGAATTTTCATTTTAGGACCAATCTGGGACAACCATCTCCAGAAACCATGAATACTGGAGCAAGTGAAAATATGTAAAACCGATTCATCCTGGGCCTTGCAGAGAGAGCAGATAGGGTTGTGGATGGACTTAAAGTTCCTCTTAATCATATTAGTATTGCTCAGAAGGGCATTGTGGAGAACCAACCAAGAAAAGACTTTGATCTTCTATTGAATAAGAATTCCAAAATTGGAGGAGAGAGTCTTTTGAAAATTTTAAGAGAAAGGCCCCGCCACAGATAGCATGCTTCTTATCCTTCTCTCGTGGAGGCAAGTGTGGTAAATTTTGGAAACTTTATAACTTCTTTTCGCTTTGAAAAACCAGTTAAGGGGGGAGTGACTCTCACCCTTACCATCCTTACCCAGAAACGGGGAGTAAGCCAGAACCACATGCTTAAAGATGGATCTATGAGTGCCACTCCCACCCACTTTTTTTTTTAATATCCTCCCAAGGGATCCACGGGTCATTCTCACCAATCAGGTTCTTAACATATAGGATCTTAGCAGAGTGCCATTTCTTGTAGCAAGTGGGTTGACAAATAGCCATGGCAGTGTAAGATGATGGGGCCATAACAGGA
Organism: Isoetes taiwanensis; assembly: GCA_021234155.1. Lineage (NCBI taxonomy): Eukaryota > Viridiplantae > Streptophyta > Lycopodiopsida > Isoetales > Isoetaceae > Isoetes > Isoetes taiwanensis. The sequence goes on from JAJEKV010000060.1 coordinate 7,600,069, forward strand.
GACCAAAATATAGATTTATCCCTAACATAATTGGTTAATTTGTCATGAATAAAATTCGGGGCTACTTTCTCCCAGGCCTTAAAGATATTCCTAAGCAGAGGGGAGGTATTGACAGCACAGTCAAAATTATAAAAAGTAGAGTCTGGCAATTGATGGCTTAAAGTAGGGCTACCTAAAGTTTGCTCTTATTAAACCAGAATCTGATGAAGTCCATAACAGGGGATTGAAAGCTCGAGATAGCCTTCCAAACATTCTTGGCTCCTGGGACTTAGGCTTGAAGGAAGAGAGATTTGCATCCTGCACCACCGATTTCCCCGCCTCGAGCCAACTCATCCCAAGAGGTCAAGTGAGTTCCCTGGCAAATATACTCCCTGATACATTGTTCAATTTTATTGTAAGAAGCCTTGTCAGCAATCAGAGCAGAAGAGAAGTAGACATGGCTACTAGCTAGCACAGAGTTAGCAATAAGGATTTTGCCAGCAAGAGACAAAGAACCTTTAAGAAGGAGAACTTTTTTTTGAATCCTATTAATCGTGGGTTGCCAAGCAACTTTAAGGGACATGTGTATCGAAGAGGAAGTCCCAAACAGAGTCAAAAGTAGCCATCGTGGACATATTTAATGCCACGAGTGTTAAGATCAGGATAGGAGCCATCAGTAAGAATGGAGCACTTAGCAAAGTTGAGTTGAATCCCTGAAGCAGCCCTAAATGTACTAATGCAGTCCATAAAATTAGCAAAGTTGCTATTGTCGGCCTTGATCATAACAAAGGTGTCATCAACACATTGAAGGATGGAAAACTGCTTGTCGATCATGCATTTGAAGACCATGAAGAAGCCCTTTATTTTAATAAGAGAGCACCATCTTAGTGAGAATTTCAAAGAAGAATTATGAAGAGATAAGGAGCCGAGGGCAACTTTGCTTCACACCCCTTTGAATGGGGAAAAATCACTTGGCACCCCATTAATAAGGACACAAGAAGTAGCATTTTGGTTAAGCCCCATAATAAGCTTAATGAGATAGGGGTGAATACCAATGTGAGCTAAGTCCAAGAGATACAGTCATATGGCCTCTTAAAATCAAGCTTAAGAAGAATGCAATTTTGCTTGGTCAACATGTTCCAGTGTAAGGCCTCATTAACAAAGAATATAATTATCAAGAATGGACCTATTTGGTAAGAAGGCGATTGACAAGAATTCCCTCTCCTAAGGTGGACCACAATTCTCGTTAGCAATAATTTTCGCCACTAATTTGTACATAGTAGTAGTCAAAGAAATAGGCCGCCACTCATTAGTCTTAATTGGGGTTTCATTCTTAGGAATTAGAGAAATGACTCCAACATTAAAAGTTGGATACAGAAACTTGGCTTGCCAAACCCCAAATTGGACATCCTTCATTATGTGCCAGAATTCCACAAAAAATTCTGGTTGGAAACCATCAATACCAAAACTCTTGCCATGCTTCATCTTTTTCAAAATTTCAAAATTTTCGAGGAGGTTTGGGACCTCAGTCCATTCATCTTCCATGACTTTATTAGGGGGACTAGCCAGGTCAAAAGCTTGTTGAATTCTCATCATCATCCACCATCAATTTTCAAAAGTTCAGTATAGAACTTATGAAAAGCTGAAGCAATTTCTCTCTTATATGTGCAAACAGAACCCTGGTCTGATTCCAACTGAGTAATTGAATTGTTGACTAATCTATTCCTGGCTACCCTGAAGAAAAGTTTGGAGCTCTCATGGTCCAGCTGATTATACATTTTAATCTTACTTCTAAGAGCCATACCTCTGACCTGGTATTCTTCAAGGGTCTTAATCTGAATTTCCAGTTGCTCCTCTTTCAGATGAAGGGAATCATCCGTGGGATCATTTTCAAGGAGAGAACTGACATCCTTTATCTGCTCCAAAAGGCTCGTCTTAGCAACCTTCCTTTCCTGAGCAAGCTTTTTTCTCCATTGTTTTATCCAATTTTTAACTTTCTGCATTTTATCATTAAAGTTCTTCATGGACTGGTGCTGACCAATTTTGGGCAGGAAAACATAGAAGGATATGAAATCTTAGTAAAAGGTCTTCATCTGGAGAAAGGAGGTGTTAAACTTGAAAGGGGTGTTCTTGTCATTGAAACCAGATTTCAAATCCTTAGTATCAAGGAAATGTGGTCGGTGATCGCATTACGGTACCGCAATATCACCACTACTATACTGCTTATCCAACCAAATTAAAGCGTAATTGTGGATATAAAACCTATCCAAAGATACAAAAGATTCTTTGATTACCTTTCCTCTTATTGCTCCATGAGAATTTAGTGTTCGAAGAGGGAATATACACTAAATCCTGGTTGGCCAACCATCCCTCCCAAGAGTACCTTTCGTTTTTTGACATATTGATTTTATTGCCTAATTTCGTATCACTATGGGGAGTATTGTTAAAGTCTCCAAGAACCACCCAATTATCAATATGCTTGTTGTAAACTCATCCAGCTTATCAATTTCAAATCCACATAGACTCTTTTTCATAAGGGTCAAGAGAGGCATAAATGTTTGTGAATGCCACCGGCAATCCTTAATGAGTAAAGTAACACACAGCCATCTATTGGAAGGGCTGATATAGGTACTGATCAACTTCTGGTTATAATAGAAGTTGGCCGTGCCACCCTTAGTACCATCTGCAAGGATATAACAAGAGGCCATACCAGTCTCCATCTATTCACCCGTGATTAGGCGAGTAAAAATGGGAAGTCTATGTTCTTGGATCATAATAACATCAGCCGTGAAGTCTCCGACCGAGGCAATAAAACGCCTTCTCTTGGTGGGCCCCTTAATGCCCCTCAAGTTCTAAGTTAGAATCCTCATAGGCAAACAAAGGAGAAAAGAGGGGGAAGGGCAGCCAATCAAGACTGAGTTTCCTCAACCCATGAGGTGAGGATTTACTTCTAGTGTTATATATATAAGAGGCACTCTCCTCATTGGCAAGGGACTTAGCTGGTGTCCTACCTTTCATTCTCTTCTTGATAGATCTGAGGGAGATATTAGAGATATCACGCAAGGAGCTACAACTAAGATCTTTCTCTGAATCAGGAACAATTAAGTCCAAATTATGTAATCGATTCAATGGTATTATTTAGAACATCTAAGTTCTGCTGCAGAGCCTGTAAACCTTGCTCAATATTACAGACCTCAGTTTCCTGATATGAGGATTTCACCAGATCATATTCAACAAGAGGGTAGAGCTCATCTTGTATGGAAGATGGAATTTCTTCCTCCCAATTACATCTTTGGAATGTCTGGAGTTCTACCTGTGGACTAAGACAAACAGGGTAGTGGTCATTCACCTGGTTTTGCTCAGCAGCCTCCTCGCCATCATGTCCACTGCTTTTAGGGGTAGCAGCCTTGGATTTGAATGAGCTAGCATCAACTGCTTCAGAGGCAATTTTGCTGACTAAGTCCACAATAGATTTGCCATATTTATCATAAAGATCAATGATAGGGGTGTGGTGAGAGTGGGGAACCAGTGGAATCGATTTTGAAAGGCCAATGTTGATGGAGGTATGACTGGTATTGGGGTCAACTGAAAGGTCAACGACAATTTGGGCATCATCAGTCACAGAGGGCAGAGATGGTGGAGAGTTGGTAGAGGTTGGTGGAGTAATTGAAGGAGATCTAGCTCCCTGGATATGTCATAGTCTCTGAACATTATCCTGTAGGTGTCCATCCTAATCCTTATCCTCAGATGTGGCTATAAAGCCAATGATTTCGTCATGGTTTTCGTCAGTAGTATCAGCAGAATCCTGTAGCAATTTAAATCTGTTCTTGCATACAAGAGGGAAGCTAATTTCCCCCCACTCTGTTTTTGGTTGAGTGTGGTTGACCTTCAAGGAGGCATCCATTTCAGCTGTAAGAAGTTCACTTCTTTCAGTCGACCCTAGGTCTCTATCTTTTGAGGAAGTGGAGCATGAATGAGAAGTCTGCCGGGTCGAATAATCCCCATTCGTGGTTTGGGCATGTTAGCCTTAATTACTATAATTCCGTCATATTGAACCTGATCTGGGGGTTTATATTTGTCAAATGTTTTAACCATAGCAGATGAATTAAAGAAAACCCTTCTTAGTGATGGCTCTCTTGTTTAGAACCTTTACAGTATCCCCTTCAGGGCCTAACTCTAATTTCTTATTTTAAAGGTCTCTTCCAATTCTTTATTGGCCAAAGCAATTTTCTCCCTGATGAGCTGTCGTCTTTGAATTTACCTTGCGTTGCTATTTAGATTACCATGGTTGGTATCAGAGCTAGTATCCTCTGTCACAACCTGTTGAACCAGATATGGGGCATATCTTCCTCCACCGTGCAAACGTTTCCTGCAGATAGGGCAAACAGGAGGCAACCCATTCCATCTTAAGAGCAAGGATTGATCAGTCCCAAACGTATCCTGAAAAGTGAGTTCAAGAGGGATAGGTTTGAGAAGGTCCAGATGGATAAAGATAGTGGGAGGTCTATTTGTTCTGCGTTCGGCCGAGATGAAGGATCCAATTGAGAAAATATAGATTTTAAAGCGGGGGTTTCAAAATCTTTGGGTTGAGATTATGCAGGTGGATATAAGCGGTGTGCATGAGAGTAGATGGCCTCAAGGAATCAAATTGATATGACCATTTCAGGAATTTGAGTCTGAATCCCACATGGGTAAGGTGACCCATTTTGAGGATATGCTCAGTCGCTTGTTCAGAGCAAAATTCAATAATAAAATAGGGGAAGCGAGTCCAGTAAATCGAAGAAATTTGGATGAATTTCGATAATGCTCAAATTTGTTTAGATACGTTTCCCAGAATTATTCCCTCCTTTTCAGACCAGCAGATAACAGCATGTGAAGATAAATGTTCAAACCTCGAGTGACAGAGTTCGGGGTCCAATCCAATACCTCTGGAATGGCAATATGTAGGCAGATTTTGCTTCTTCATGATCAAGATATCTTCTTTGATATAGATGTCTTCCTTGTATGGTTGAGATCTTCGGATGAAGGTATTGCTTGAGTTCACATTTAGAGGGGCGTAGCGATCCCAAAAACGGTCTATCCCGGAAGCGAAGATGGAAGAGCATTCTTAGGCGCCATAGTTGCTAGAACAAGGTAGTGAATTCACCGAATTGAATTGGCGCCAAGTCTCCTTGGAGCATAAGCTGTTGTTGAGCCAAGATTTGTTTCTGCTCTTCATGGTTTAAGGAGCGGAAGATATTTAAAATTGAGTGCATTGGGGAGATAATCCGTCCGATAGATCTGGTGGGGCCATTTAGTACGAGATAGGCACAAAGAGCTTAAAGAGATCCTCCTCTTCTAGGGTAGTCGTGTGACATGTGATCACAGCTGACGAGACAATTGGGGACACTCTCAAATCCCCACCTTGTTGGGAGAAAATGGGACCAATGTCATATGACCAGTATGCCCCTGCACCTTGTTTTTTTCTCCTCCTCAAATTCCTCCTACTCCTCCTCCTGAAATAAATTCTGCCTAACATATTTGGTAGTTCCAAAGTGCCAAAACAAATTGATTTGAAAATGCTTTACTCTTCCCTGCTGAATCAACTGCAAGGGCAGAGCGATTCAAACGCAAATTGGTTGCAACAAAACAAAATAAAACAAATACCCACGGATCTTTGTCCATAGAAGAACGCCAGATAGCTCAAGGGCAACCCAATGATCCATTGCAAAGAATATCGGAGCTAGATGCTGAGGTCACCGGACTACTGCTGCTGCCTTCTGCGACCAGTGCCAGGTGTCTATGGAATTGAAATGATCTATGTATGAATACTTAGCAGGAACGAGCCACAAAATCTTAATAAATTTTGAATGTACATCCTTCGTCGGTTCGCCCTGAATTCATGATCGCGTTTAAACAAACATTAACGACTGAACTGGCTGGAACATTCATAATTGAACTGCTCCTTTGTAGCTCAAAGCCCAAAGAGGATCTGTTGCGATTTAGGTGCCCAACAACGGTCTAATCTTGCACAAAAACATGCCCTACCTTAGTCTATTTCGCTTTAATAAACCTTCACAAATTTGTTCCAGAAAGATGAGTCCATGTAGCCAGGGCACCTATGTGTTCATTGGCAAATGCCCTTTGGTCTTATTGCCCAGTCGCGGCCAGGGCCTCTCCTTTTTGCAGAGTCTCCCAAGATGAGGTCATATCCATCTTCGATTCTACCATTCATTATGTTGGATCTGCAAAAATAATGATTAATCTACAAAAAACATAGCGACCAAAGATCAGTCTGTAATGAAATTGAATAGGCAGGTTGAAACTGCAGAAGAATAAGTTACCAAGAAAAAAGGAATAAATACTCAAGATTAGACTCTGAAAAAAATCGATTCTAGCGGTCAAACTTCCGCTGCTGCTTGCCCTTCTCAAATTGGAGAGTTTGAGGCCCCCCTACCTTGCCATGGACGATGGAGATATGCGATGTATCTCTCTATTGACATTTCTCTTTGTTATATCTGTGCTTTCTATCCTTCAGTTCGCCCCGCACCCAAATCCGTTGCTTCCTCCCCTATTCCTCTAGTTTCCTTTCGAGCCACTGGATTGAACCGACCCTGAGATCTCAGAACTCGCCAGAAGAAGGACTCCTGTTGACGGCCGAAGTCAGGAGCCGCTATAGCCCACCGCCGTAGTTTATCCCAGGATCCAGCACATGGCCATGGTCGGGCGTTGATTTCGATTCAGGGCTTGCTTGCAGCCGAAGAAAATGACACCGATAATATTCACACGTGTCGACCTCACGTGAGGCAGAACCCAAAAAAATTAGCTACTGAAAAAAATAATTCAAAATTGGATGTATGATTATATATGGTTTGATAGCAAGGAAGTATATCACCAATCTTGCCAAGTCTTTATTGTGGCGATTCTTATTCATGTTCAATATAAAAAGAACAACCCAAATGTTTATATCATATCAATACATAATGTGCTATGTGTCATCATGGAACTCTATACATGCATATATCCACGTCATTGAAGGCTACAAAAGCTTACCGTTAAATACGTGCAAAGAGCGACATGTTATATCACGTGTGTATGTCTACCCTCAAATCTAACAAACTGAGTATCATTTGCCATCTCACTTTCTCTCTTGATTTTTCATTCTTTCCCAAACAAAAGATAGAATGGGGAGAATAAAAGATGGGTATATTGGTGTTCTCTAAGAGACGTCCTTTGACTTCCAAACTTGCTCTATGTTTTATGTTGTTTCCTTTCTAAGCACAATGGGCAATTCATTCATAAGTGGCGCATTGGATAAAGATATTATTGTTCTTGCAACTCAAAATTTGTTGTCTAGTAGTTTGTAATCTTCCAATGCTTGTATGTAATTCTTGTAAGCTCCATATCTAAAACCACATAGCCACAATATCTAAGATTCTAGCATTCACCCTCACAACTTTTGAACGTGGCATTTCGAGCCTAAACTAGAAGTCTTCCTTACTCTTGTTTCAACCTTTTGTTGAGGTACTTAACTACTACAAATGGCATTTTGTCAACTGATAGTGGACGTTTTGTAAAATTGGGTTCTGAAACACCAGCAGCAACGACTTCTTCAAACCACACTCGAAACTGCCAATGTTGAAATACATGTTTTGGCAATGTCTTGAAACTGCCAAATGTTGAAATACATGTTGCAACATTGGATCCTTTTCCACATGCTCCTCAAGCAAATATGCACCAACATAATTTTTCCTGAGTGCAGCAACATCAATGTCCGTGGGCTTTCTAATCCGTACACAGTGTGATGTACCCGGATATTGAGGTAGCTTCAAACTGAACTTTTCAACGGTAGCAGGCGGCACAAACCTGCCTCCTAAAAAATGATGAGGACCTCTGAATGATTTTGCAAATAGTTTTGGTGCAGTCTATGAAACCTAGCATTAATGTAGCATCATATATAAATCTAATTGCCAGATAACCATTACAAAACTATTTTTTCGTATTACCAAAAATTATCTCTGGCACATAAACAAACTAACCAGTATTTCTGATGTCTCAACTAGCAGCTTAATGAGCCCATCAAATGGGGGGCGTGGTTCACCTGCAAATATCTGTCAGTAAAGACAGGCAAGGCAGTGCATATTTATCACGTTATTTCAGTGGACATATAGTCCTTAGTCTACCGGGTTGTGGTTGCCAAATCCAGAATAAAGCTATATCCAAGATACTGCTCCATGCAAATGGGCATTTGAGCTTGTTAAGTTAATATATCTCTAAATTTTGGACTCTATGTTGAAGAACTAAATAAGCCCATATCCAAGTTGGCACTGCAAAATGGGCATTTGAGCTTGCTAATGTCTAGATATCTCTAAAATAGTAGACTATGTTGAAGAACTAAATAAACGAAAGCAAGAATAGAAACAATTCCGAACTCTGCACCATCTTTTTATCCCCTATTTTAAGCTGTATCTCTCCAACTACACATCAGGACAAAGAAGATCCTAAAGCTAAGAAACGACATGCTCGTCTCAGATAAGACACCAGTTTTCACTGGGAGAGTTATTGTGAAACATTACAAGCACTTCCATTCTTGACTTATGCATAAACAGACTAACCAGCATTTCTGGATCGAACTTTGTGTCATTTACATCACCATCTTCAACATGCCAAGCAGAAGGAACATCAACTGAGACCATGCGTGGTGTCTCAACTAGCGGCTTAATGAGCCCATCAAATGGGGGGCGTGGTTCACCTGCAAATATCTATCAGTAAAGACAGGCAAGGCAGTGCATATTTATCACGTTATTTCAGTGGACATATAGTTCCTAGTCTACCGGGTTGTGGTTGCCAAATCCAGAATAAAACTATATCCAAGATACTGCTCCATGCAAATGGACATTTGAGCTTGTTAAGTTAATATATCTCTAAATTTTGGACTCTATGTTGAAGAACTAAATAAGCCCATATCCAAGTTGGCACTGCAAAATGGGCATTTGAGCTTCTAACGTCTAGATATCTCTAAAATAGTAGACTATGTTGAAGAACTAAATAAACGAAAGCAAGAATAGAAACAATTCCGAACTCTGCACCATTTTTTTATCCCCTATTTTAAGCTGAAGATCCTTAAGCTAAGAAAGGACATGCTCATCATGAAATGCTAAGATCAGATAAGACACCAGTTTCCACTGGGAGAGTTATTTTGAAACATTACAAGCACTTCCATTCTTGACTTATGCATAGAAACATCTACCATAAAAAGCACAAAATTAAAAGGCAGAGGCATCTTCCACAATGAGAAAGCATGATAGTGTTGCAGAACCAATGTAAATAGCCTTACAAAGGCAAGATCACTGATTTCAAGTTAAGAAACTAATTCCCAATGTCAATAGTATTTTGCAGATTACACCATGCGGGACAGATGCATAGGAAAAATGGAGTTGAAAGTACAAGCAGTAAATCAATATTGGCAAGCTCTTTCTCTTAATAACGCTATTGTGAATTCACATACCTTTAAATGAAAACACAAATATAGCATCGATAACGTGTCAAACTTTAAAGAAAGATTGTGTGGCAACTCCTCGACTGATATAAAATGGACTGATAAGCTGTTCAGCTGCCAAGAAATCGTTTTATCAATAATCTAGATAACAAGGGCAGTCTATTAAAATAAGTGCTGAGCATTCTTCATCATAACATCACATTGACCAAACTTAAAACACAAACTTTGTCCTGTACAACTGTCAGGTTTAGGTTTTTAATGTTGAAGACTAAAGACATTAGAATGGCTGGTTTCTTGAGAGCAAATTTCGTGAACATAAACATAAAAGTATTGACTTTATCCAACTGTGTTGCATGTCTTCACATGCTGCAAGTGTATTATAAGTTATCAGCACACAAGGTTTTAAAGCTCAAATTCCTGTTCATACTCGACCTCCTTGCTCAAGTAGGAATCGAATCCAAATTTTATGGCCATGACCAAACTTACTGTCATCTAGCTCTTTCTTATGATTAGTGTCATCGAACTGGTTGACCTCAGCAGAAATGATCAGGTAACAAAAAGCAAGGCATCTCTTATATACTTCATAAAATAACAAATTATAAGTTTTAGGAGATTTCCACGACAAAGTAAATAATTTTTGTTTCCAATTCAAATTAAATCCAGAGAAGGTGAAAAGAAGGAGAACATTTTTTATCCTTCCTCCGTTTCGATTTCTATGTAAATTCACTTGTGGGAACTTTCCTTTCCTGCTATATGCCAGTTCAGTGGATATAGTAATACTAGGCAGTCATAGCTATCTTTTGCACTTCAAAGTCAAGTTGAAGACATAATGATATCTACTTTAAAGCCATGAGAATTAAAAGACCTTCAATGGTTTATTCTGCTCGAAACATGGAATGTGCATTGAGAACCAAAATGAGAACTTACTTGTGTGACAAGGCCTGCATATCATGATTTTCCAGTTTGTTTGGGGTAACATATGCATGGCTTGTAACCAAAATGATGAAGATGCCGAGCTGCAACCAATCCATCCCCGCCATTGTTCCAGGGACCACATAGTACAAGGACACGTTTATATTCAGCTACAGGATACACCTGTGAAATGCCAAAGCGAGTTGGACACAAAATAAGATTGTAAAGGCAAGTGCCTACTGGAGACAAGGTACTATCAAGTGCTGAGCCGTGAAAGATAGAATAATTCAACGATATTTACATAGTTATAAGTATGTAATATCTCTGAAATAGCTGAAGCAACACTCAAACCTGCAAGCTCCTGCTCAATAAATAGATAGAACATAAGTATGAGAATGAATGACAATAATGTTAAAGCTATTAAAAAAGAAGAGCACCATCAGCTGATCGATGCTAAAACCCAATGGCCCCATAAGCATTTCATCAATAGAAACCGCAGCAGATTGTGTAATATAAGATACATCGTCGAAACTTTGTGAAGCATTCCTGTGTTTCCAAGGAATTCGTCATATTCTAAATGCCACCAACCCTGTGTTACTTTCTGCTTCTGTTTCTGCGAGCATGTTAATGTGTTTGTGCATCAACGGGCCGGATAGTTGGCTTTGGGATCGTGCCAACATCCGACGGACAGCAGACAAATATCTGGGCTTTTTCCTAATTTAGATCTTGCCTTTTTCCCGAAAGCCAGGAATAGAACTGATATTTTAGAACACGGAAAGTGCAGAGTCAGACACAATTACAGAGGTATAAGAATGTCTGCATTTGCATTGTGTTGGCATTACAGAATTCTGAGTATGGAGACGGAGACGCAGGAGACAGATGAAGAGCTTCTCAACTACACTTACTCTGCTTTATTTCCCAATCTTTTGGAGAGCTATGATATGCTTAAGGAAATCGGCGAGGGTGGCCAAGCTACGGTTTTTCTCTGCAGAAGTAAAAGAGGAGGTAAGAAAGAGTTTGCTTGCAAAATCATCTGGGTAGGAGACACAGAGCCGATCAAGGAAATGGAGATCATGCAGAAATTAGCCAGCAGCCCTGGCGTAGTGCATATACACGAAGTAATCAAAGACGAGGGATTCTGGCACTTGATCATGGAATTGTGCGAATGTAGCTTGCTTGATGTAATCGCCAAGAAAGGCAGGCTATGCGAAAAGGAAGCGGCTCTTCTTATTCGAAATCTTGCTCTAGCTATACAGGATCTTCATCAAAAGGGTATCATCCACCGGGATCTGAAGCCAGGCAACGTTCTTGTGACCTCAGCAGCAAAGCCCTATGATGTTAGGGTTTCGGATTTCGGCATATCGGATCGTTTTTCAGGTTCTGCTCCCAGTTTTACATCCAGAGTCGGAACACCAAGATATTTCGCTCCAGAGGTTGTGCAGGGATATTATTCCACAGAGATAGACATATGGGGTCTGGGTTTGATCCTGTATGAGGTGCTTACTGGGAATGATCACTTCTCAAGTCTAGAAACTGCGCAAATTCACGAAGAACTGCTTCATGGCGAGGATTTGGCTGCCTCACACTTGCATTGGCCAGTTGGGTTGGTGTCAGAGGAAGCAAAGAGCCTTGTTTTGGCTATGTTGCAGCCTGATCCGGAGGAAAGGATATCTGTGCAGCAAATTTTGGCACACCCCTGGGTTGCCAAATATTATTCTAGTACCAGTACAAGGGCGCCTCAGAAGAGCTTAAAACGTAAGAGGCCATGCTTCACATACGGTGTTCCTGCTAAGCTCATCAGAACAGTGAGGCCCTCTGCAATTGCCTGCTGAAAAGAAAAGGGCAACAAGGGACATTCTTCTCTACATTTATTTGCCACTCAAGAGACTTGGCATTATTCTTCTGTACATATAAACTTAGATATCAGGTTATGCCACCTTCGTGACATAGACTATTATATTTTTTGAAGACAATTATTTGTAGAGGTTGGCTTCTTTGACATACGCCACCTTCAATGACATTTTTTTTTGAATACAATACAATTATTTACAGAGGTTGGCTTCTTGACAAACGCCACCTCCATGACATATTTTTACAAATTAATGGTTCACTTTAGCAGCTCTAGCAACTATGGATTTTGGTTGCTCTCTTTGTTTATAGATCTTCAAACTTTTCTTCCTTTTTTGCATTGTCTAGCTCAAATTTTTGCTTTCTAGATGATCTTTGATACTAGCAAGCTTTGTTTTATGCTTTAGCATAGAATATTGTGGCTTCAAAGTCTCTTTTATTGCCAAGCACTGCCATGTTGACATGTGCAGACACAATTTGTTATAATAGTTGGAAGATGGACGTTGTTCTTGAAGTTGGGGCTTTTAGGACTTAAATGTTGTGGTATAGAAACATATTTGTCATTTTTAGCAGGCTTGCCTAACCCGCCTACAACAATTCTTGCAATTCTAGGCTATCCACGTTCCTTATCACGTCATCTAAACTTATTTTCTACAGTTAGATCTATAAAAATTACCATCTACAACTAAGAAAATTCTAAAAAATCAGGAAAAAACACCTTTTCTTCTTTCCTTCTAGTCATATTTCAGCGGGCTATGGCAGGATTATGGCTTGCTGGGTGGATAAGCAGAAGAAGATCATGCTTTTGTTTTTTCATATGGCTTCCATAATTTCGGTTGTGCCTTGTCATTGATCTGGATTCTGTACGCTGTTACTGGAATATCGCCCTAATCAGGCATTTGAATGGCAAAGATGCTATTCAGAGGCAATGATGGAAAATTTTGCCACATAGAGGTATATCTTCTGCTTTTCCAATCTTGCATAACCTTTCTTTTAGAGACTGGAAAATAGAGTCTGAAGGCTCATGGCAAATGATAAGACGAGTAGCAACAACAAATTTTCAATATTGATTGTTATACATTCGAATTTGATCAAGGTGCAATCATGGTTTAGGTAAGAGCTATTTGAATCCTTTTTACAGAGCAAATTTGTCACACAATTTTACCTGTTTCATAAAGCTGCAACTACGTTAGATCAGTATAGTCTATGTGGCTACTCGGCATTCTCAATTTTGTTTACACACTTTCTTGGCTATTAAGTTCTGCAATTGTTGTTTGGGCATGTTATAACTTAAGATTTTGTAAGGTTTTGGGATGTATTCGTAGGGCAAATTGTTATAATGCTAACGTCACTAAATGGGTTTTGTTATTCCAGTGGTCGATTGGGTTAGGTCTGAAACCTGTAATTTTTAGAAGGGCAGTGGTGGCGATGGCTTCACGTCCGCATGGAGCGGATGGAGCAGACGAGAGGCAGTTCGCCGCCAGAGCTTTGGAGTCCGTCGGCATGTCCTGTGGGAGTATGAGGTTAGTCTTCTGTTGGTTCGTGGGCGATGTCGTGGTGGGAGTGCTTAGGGTATTTATGTGTTTGCGTTTTGAACTTCGCCTTCATCTTTGCTCGGGTTATACCGCCTTTGTGCTTGTGGTCTTGCCGCTTTGCGGACGTCTTCTTTCGGGCCGTGGTATTCTCGCCTTTCGGGTAACATGCCGAAGAGGGCAGCTAGATGTAGGAAACAAACCTTGGCTCCTGAAGCTAAATTCCCTTGTGTTGAGGATGCTTTCTCTGTGGGGGATAGGGAGGGCACGTCCAAGGGTAGGGGTACAGTGTAGAGGGTGAGGATGAGGGCACCGGGCTGTTGGATGTCAGCCTTACTCTGGGTTATGCTGGGTCTGATGTTCCCCTTGCCATGTTTCACAAACTTGTGGATTTTTTGAAGACCCAGACTGTTGCTGGGGCTGTAGCCCTTGAAAGGGGATTAGACCTGGATCACTTGCACTGCACTGCCAGGGGGTGCTGAGGAGCACGTTGAAGACTCCTCGTGGACGATAAAAATACCTTCCTTCCTTCCTTCCTTCCTTCCTTCCTTCCTTCCTTCCTTCCTTCCTTCCTTCCTTCCTTCCTTCCTTCCTTCCTTCCTCGTGCCGTGAATGCTGCCATCAAGAGATTCTTCTGATATGCAAGGCTCTTAAGAATACAAGGATGCATTGTTTTGAGGGGTTGGTGGGATATTGCTTGAAGGACCTTGGTAAAGTCCACTTCAAAGTTTGCCTTTTAAGCGTTCTTGAGAGGAGGCGATCGAGATGGGGAAGGACCTCTATCTGCTTCATGGTGCAGGTGACCTGAAGAGTGTCGTTGTGTTGGATAACAAAAACTTGTTGCACATGGCCCATCACTTTGTTAAATACCATGGTAGAAAGCAGATGTCTGCTTCCCTCGTCGACACTGTATGCCGGATGCTGAGGACTGGAAAGTTCATTCTCTCTAGTCAATGGATCTTGCCTACTAACTGTGCTTTTATTTCAGAGCGTCGGGTGAAGGCAGCATGGAGAATGACTCTTAATCCCTCGCAAGCCATGCCTAGTGACGTACGATGTGTGATATTCAATGTCCCTGTAGGTATGCAACCCGTGGAGCGAATGGGTAAGGCACGGAAGAGATACTATGTTGATGTCCCCAGTCCTGGAGATGGGGATGAGGGTTTCGTGGACATTGCTGAGGAGGAATTCAAGCCTGGGATGGAAGGGACGTCCGAGCAACCCGATTACATCTCCTTGGATTGTGCTGATTACACAATGGCTGTTAATTGATGGCATGTTCCATTGTTTGAGTTTTTTTAACATGTTTGCTATGTTTGTATGTCTTTTGTTGCTGCAGCCTTGGAGTACTGACCTCACATGCATGAGGGGTATGCATGTGCCATTGTCTCCCGATGCTGAAATGGACAATGGGCAACAACAAGTGGCTGAATTCCCTGCACCTCCTGATAGGCCTCCTGAACCTGCATTGCCTCGACCTGCTATCCCTGAGCCCCCTTCTATAGAAAATCTGATCTCCAATGGCCTACCACATCCTAGTATAGCATCTGCAGATGCAGAACATGCCCATGTGGCATCTGAGCTACTCACTAGCGTTGTAAACATAAACACCCTTGCTAACAGTTGGGTCGTCTTTTCCATGAGCTAGAAGAGACGATTGGGACTATGGAGTGGGATGAGGTTGCGGTGTCTACAAGGGAAAGGCAAGCTCTTAGGAGTCATATGAACTTGGCGGGGGCGTTGTTGCTGCGGGAACTCAGGCATATTGACAGGTTGATTCTTAGGCTCTTGCAATTCCCTTCTCATGTGTTGTGCCTCTAACAAGTTCATAGGCATAGGACAGGCTTGCGAGGAGGCATGCACAGACAACCAACTGATGTGAACTGCTGTGTCATTGAACTTTGAACAATTTTATGATGCTGTTTTTTTCCTGTAGTTGCATTGCATAGTCTGCATGGAGCATGAATTGTGCATGTTGAAATTTAAAAAGGTGTCACTGAATTGTTATTGCATATGCATTTGTATATTTGAGCATTTGCACGGGACTAGCCCCCTGCCATAATGGGGAGCCCTTTGGGGAGCTCCATTATGGTGGGCGAGGCATCAGGGTACCGGTTTTTGTCGGCGGGGTTCAACTCCCCGTGCTTCGTTATGCTCTTTGTTTGTCTGTTGCTGTGGAAAGTATGACAGACCCTGCAAGGGAAGCTCACTTATCGGGTGCAATGGAGCTGCTGTACCTTGTGGAGATTGTGAGGTGGGCTGGCGTGCAGGTGCATGTATGTAACAGATTGACCTTATTTTCAGATTGACCTCAACCTTTGGGTGACGTGGAAATGGGGATTTGACCCCATCTTAATTTGTGATGGACGGTTGTGGTGATTGGCTTTTGGATATGCTTGGGTATATGCCTTTTTTGAATGGATAGGATTGAGCAAAACATTCATATATCAAAGCAAATTGGGACTCAAGCAATGGATGCAAGAAAAGCTGGGTCGTGTTGCACTATATTTGAGGCAAGAACTTCACTGTTGTAGGCTTAGAACCATGTTCTTCAAGGTATTCTTTATACTTTTTGCATTTTTTCCTTTTATATCAATAAGAGGCATTCCCTTACTCTTCACTTTTGGTAGCAATAGGCAATACCATGCATTATCTTTTATGGTATTTTAGGCGATATCCTCAATTCTTTAGTTTTCCACTGCCCCAAATTTGGAATAACTCAAAATATGATAGAAAGCCTTTCATTCCCACATCCAATTCTTCCAATCTTGATTTGCACATAAGTTGTTTGCAATACTGCCTAAAATTCACGTGCACTTTGGATTCGCGCTTTGAGTTCACATATGTGAGTACGTGGCTTCATTTACGAGGCACGTTTTATAATAGCATATCTAACTTTGTTTTTGTATTCATAAAAATAAAAAAAGCAACAAAGTGACATTACAATATATTAATTTTGTCCTAGAAAGCTTTCTAATTAGTGCCATGAAGAAAGACAATGATCGTTTGACTGAAAGGATGGTGACTCACATGATACTTGGTTCTTATAGCACTAGATTTTTTTGTTTTTTGAATTGCCGGCCAAGTAGTTAGTTGCACCTCATTGGATGCAAGATCAGATTCATATTAGTTGTCCTCCCTCTCTATTGATGCCTCTGTATTTTTGTTCCTTTCCTTTGGAGTTGTCCTTATATCAGTTCCATATTGTGTACTTGTGCCCTTTTTGTATGGGCCCTTTCTAACATCACACTATTCATGCGACTTACAAAATGATGCCAACCAAAATCCTTGTGATATTTGACTTTTGATCATCATGTGCCTCCAATCTTAACTAAATTTCCAACAGTAAGAATAGATGTCCCAAGCTACCTTTTAATTGAAGTTCCAACATTAGATGCCAAGATGTGCAAGAGTAGATATGCCAAGATATGGAAGATATGCCAAGATTGGCACACTCCTGGGTTGCCAAATATTATTCTAGCAGTACTAGTACAAGGGCACCTCAGAGCTTAAAACGTAAGAGGCCATGCTTCAAATATGGTATTCCTGCTAAGCTCATCAGAATAATGAGGCCCTCTGCAATTGCCTGCTGAAAAGAAAGGGCAACAAGCGATATTCTTCTCTACATTTTTGCCACTCAAGAGGCTTGACATTCTTCTATATCTAAACTATATAATTCTTATAGGCAAGATGCTTCTAGAATATTTCTTAGATTCCCTTGCTAGTTTGTTGCCACGTCCTTGATTTTGTCCGGGGGGAAAAATAGAAAAACAGATATCCATAAAATTTTCAATGGCGGCACATATGGCAAGGCTATGTGGTCCGCCAATGGATCTCTGTTACTCTGCGACAAGCAGTGGCAAGTAGGGCATTTGGAAGCAGCAATCTCAACTCCGAATAGATTGGAGTTTCTGCAGATAGATGCAAGAGAGTGAAGGGTTTTGTTAAGTTTGATACCAGGACAGATTTCCATCAAGAAACAAGAGCGTCGTTCCAAATTTGGGGCAAATTCGATGCCTCCGTTCAGAAGAGGAGAGACTAGGAGTCTTTTTCTCTTCAACCAAGGAGTTAATTCAAAATATTTGCAGGGGAGAAGGCAATTACTTCTCAAATAATCTGATTGCCAGATCA
Source organism: Isoetes taiwanensis (assembly GCA_021234155.1). Lineage (NCBI taxonomy): Eukaryota > Viridiplantae > Streptophyta > Lycopodiopsida > Isoetales > Isoetaceae > Isoetes > Isoetes taiwanensis. The sequence goes on from JAJEKV010000060.1 coordinate 7,617,949, forward strand.
GAGAACAAGGGATCAGTTTGGAACGCAAATAATAGCATCCTAAACAATTTATCTCTTGCATCCGAAAAGCTGCCAAATATTTGCTTTGTTTTGAGAACTGGGGCAAGAATCAAAGGTTTAGGGCTTGAAAAACATCTTCTATGCTTCAAGTAATCGATGTTTTCAAGGTCGAACTCATTTGCTTTTTAGTACACTCAAAAGAATCTGTCAATTCTTCATTGATTCCTCAGAAGGCATAATGGATATTGTCGCAAGCGTCCTTGTTACATGATTCATCGAACTGGAATTTTTGGAAATCTCTCAAAAATTGCAACAGCGAAAGAAATTACTGTGCACTGGCTTGAAAAATCTGCACAATTCGTATCAGATACAATCAAACACACTATCTGACCTGATGCTTATAAGGAAGGTGGATGATTACGGGGGACGTAAATCGCAAATCTTTGAATATATGTGCTTGAAATAGATTCTGTACAGTTCCAAATGCCTCCATTTTTGAGTCCTTCCAAATGCAGTGCATAAAAGAAACCTAAGTATCGGACTGATCTATCAAAAAATCAAATACCATGTATGTGTTGAATCTTCGTATTGCTTGAGAAATTGATCAAGCTCCTCTGAGCGTCTTGAGTTGGTCCATTTTGCCACAACAATGCACTTGCTTCTTTCTTTAGTTTGCTTCTTTCTTTAGTTTTACAATAGTTATGGTGCTTTGCAACGATTAATATTTGCTTTTGAGTTCTGAAATTGTAGTGATTGTTAGCAACAATTTTCTTGCGACCCCTTATTATATGAGATAAGGTACGACAACGATACTCGGTACATAAGCAACAAATGTCCAGATGCTAAAAGCCTAAAAACCCCAAACACTAGTGTTGCGTAACATTGATAAAATGAGCTTAGGCAACATCTACTTGTAACTCGAGCACCTATCCCTATGAAATCATTAGCATTTGCTAATGTATCTATTAGCCCCAACAAGCATGAAGCACTATATCCTACAGGCACATATAAGAACATCACATCATGAACACCTTTTACATTGTTGTAAACTTATACAAATATATTATTAAGTAGGTTTAGAACCAAAGAAATGTTCGCGGCGGCCTTGCCGCCGCGATAAATTTCTCGTACATATAAACTAGATATCACGTTATGCCACCTTCGTGTGACATATTATATTTTTTGAAGACAATTATTTTTAGAGGTTGAACTCTTGAGATACGACACCTTCAATGACATATTTTTTTAATATGATACAATTATTTATAGAGGTTGGCTTCTTGACAAACGCCACCTCTATAACATATTTTTCCAAATCCATGACATGTTTTCCAAATTAATTGTTTACTTTGCCGAGCTTGAGCAAATATGGATTTTGGTTGCTCTTTTTGTTTACATATCTTCAAACTTTTCTTCCCTTTATGCATTGTCTAACTTAAGTTTTTGCTTTCTAGTATTTGTATCTTGTGATCTTTGATAGTAACAAGCTTTGTTTTATGCTTTAGCATGGAATATTGTGGCTTCAATCTTCTATTGCCAAGCACTGCCATGTTGACATGTGCAGACACAATTTGTTTTAATAGTTGGAAGGAAAGAAGGAAGCATATTTTAACGTCCGTGGAGGCCAAATCGGCCTATGAGACAGTACGTGCACTACACAAAGCAGATAAAAATCACACCAAAAATACAAATGCTACTATACAATGTGTCCTACTACTGGGATGAAAAAACCCCACGTGGAAGGAAAACCCCTGGTAGTAGGCTCTCAGATCCCCTGTCCCGTAATGGATACTCTGATGGTGGAGACCTGCAAAATGTAGAATGCGAGACATGCAACCGTAGGCGATGCCAGCAAGTGACGCAGCAGTGTCTTAGAGCATCTAAGATCAGCATGTGCTACTCGGATGTGCGTATATGTCGGACACTCCTCCAGATCATAGTGCTCATCCTCTATTGTTTGCATGTGGTAACACTGGAATATTCTCTCATGATGGGGGATTCTCTGCTCTCCATTCGCACTCCAGCGACCTATTTCAATTCTGAGATGATGGGGAGCCCGTCCTCAAGGAGGCAATATCTCTTCGTTTCTTCATAGATATGTGTGCTTTCAAGTACTGGTGTGGGCCATGTTCCAGCGCTAGATTAACCTGCGTACGGTAATGCTCTGTTTTTGGCTTTGCAAGAGTGGCTGTATTCCACAGAGTAGTAGCAAAGCACTCATTCAGGTGCACATCCTGTCCCTCGGCATCAGGCATAGCCACAACCTCCTGGTAAGATGGACGTTGTTCTTAAAGCTAGAGCTTTTAGGACTTAAATGCTGCGGTATAGAAATATACTTGTCATTTTTATTGTGAGTGAGTGGACATAGAGTATAAGTCCCATTGTGGAGAAAATGGAAGTTCAAGCACTACAAATTGTTTAAAATGGCCATTTCATAAAATATATTTCAAGAAAAAGGCGAACTACGTTAATTGTTGGCAAATGGCCATTTCGCTAAATTCTATGTGGAAAAACGTGTAATGTAATAAAGATACCATTACCAACTTTATTTGCATGAAAAGTTAATGAAATAATGTATATGCTAGTGGCCTTATCACAATATATAGATTTCCTACTAGTTGTTTTTTGAGAAAAACTTATCTAGGCGGCTTGAAAGTCTACTGGGCTATGCACGGGAAATGCACTCAAATGACTTTGATTTGCTTGATGGTAGCAAGTAAATCTCCCCTCCTCTAATATGCGATAATAACTACACAAAACTCATACTCAATTTTCGAGGTCAGTGTGCACTTGGGCAAGAATGATTGATGGTAACAGGAAATGTGTGTACGTGCATTTGAAACAAATTTGTTGATCCTTTTAGTAACAAATGGAAATTTCCTTTCCAAAAGAAGGAAATAGAATTGGCTTAATCCTGCAATATTATCAACTGACTGGACAACCTTCAAGCATGCCCAAAACTCGAAACTCTGAAAAGTGATTGTTGTGTCATCTGATCGGCATTCTCAAAGCCCACCTGACCAAATCTTTCTAGGTAGACATCAATGCTTATTCATAAGGACCGTATATTCAGTAAATATAAATTGATAAAGGTAAAACTTATCATTCTATATCTGGGCAGTAATAGTTATGTTTGTTGTCTATATTGTATTTTGGAGAATTGAAGCAAAGCGGTCAGCAATCCAGAGTAACTCTACTTTAGGGAAGACCAATGTCGAGTCTTATTAAGTTAGACTTGCAAAATAGAATATGCTCCTTTCACTATTTCTCAGTCCACCCACACATATTATATGAAAACAAAGATATATCTTTGCCAAGTTGCATATTGTCTGAGAACTTTTCTACTCCAGAACCATCTTGTAGATTGAATGCCTAAAATTGAAACAAAGTCCCAAATAATGCTTTGGTACATAAAATGGTGACAAAAGGCTTCAATCAATCTCAACATTAGTCAGAACTAGAACTTGCCTTTGACGTATGACCTCTCCTAGTTTCATCCATTTTCTTGACAGGATAAGGCTCCATGTCCACTCTATGTTTTCTTCAAATCTTGAAATTGCATATGCAAATGCAAAAGGGTTGCCAAATATTATTCTAGTAAGACTAGTACAAGGGCGCCTCAGAGCTTAAAACGTAAGAGGCCATGCTTCAAATACGGTGCCTGCTGAAAGGAAACAGCAACAAGGGACATTCTTCTCTACATTTATTTGCCACTCAAGAGACTTGGCATTATTCTTCTGTACATATAAACTAGATATCAGGTTATGCCACCTTCGTGACATATTATATTTTTTAAAGACAATTATTTGTAGAGGTTGGCTTCTTGACATACGCCACCTTCAATGACATTTTTTTTAATACAATACAATTATCTATAGAGGTTGGCTTCTTCTTGACAAACACCACCTCCGTGACATATTTTTCCAAATTAAAATAGTAGCCGAGAAGAATTTTTGCAATCGGAACGTATAGCTACAATAGTAGTCTGGTCAGTGGTAGCGTTGGGGAAACCCGAAGCAGGAGGACTTTGCCGTTTTTAAATGCATGAATTAATTGCAGAAACTATTAAGAAAAATAAGGGAGGGAAAAAGTTCCTTTTGCCATAGAGTAACGTCGTCTCTCTATTCAACCCAGAAGCTTCGCTCAACCACGATCTTCAGCTGTACTGCTACCATCCCTTGCTTATTTACTGCACATGCATTCGCTGGGGTTAGTCCTTATGACTAAGTGGGGATCCCTGGCTGCCACTGCATGCATGGAAATACTCTGGAAATCTTGGATAAGCACAAACACAGACGGAAAATCCTACGTGAGTACAATGCTAAGACAATGACAACGTAATCCAAGAAAATATCAAACATGAACATCAGAAGAAGAACATATCCAAAAGAGACCTAGACCTAGCATTCAGGCCAAGGAAGAAGCCTCTTCCATGAAGAAGGAGGCTCTGCAAAGGCTCAGGCGGCAAGCTCAGCTCAGCCAGCAGCACAGTCGACAAACCCAGCTTTGCAGACCTCAGACTCTGATTCCACAAGGATGGCACACTAGTCATGCCATTTGAGATGGAGACAAACATAGGCGATGGTTGAGGATCACACCACTCAGATCTCACACCTGGCAGAAGAGCAACAAGCCTCCGTCCCCCAAGTGATTAAGAAGCAACTGGCTATAGTAAAACAACAGTTTTCAGGCATTGAGACCCAAGTGCAACAATTGCTTGACAGTATTCGCTTGTTGTAGTTTGAAAGGGAGCAGGATAGACAGACTCTTGCTGACCTCCGGGCACAAATAGACACCATGTCTACCAGAGATGAAGTTATAATGAAGGACAAGGAGAGAATTGAGCAGGAGATGGTCACTGATATCTCCCGTCTTCGATCGGACATTGCAGGTGTCATTGCCACTCAGGTGGCATTTCAGATAGCAACTAACAAAAGCCAGTTGCTACAGCAGGCCCTTCAGAACAGGGTCAGCACAATGGAGACCACCTTAACATCGGCCCAGGGGATTCACCTCTATTATACGTATATATGCCATGTGTGTTCCTTAGGTTGCCAAAAAACCCATTGTATACGACAGTTCCATATGAAAAACCCTTTGTATACGACTACATTATTTGTAAAAGAATGCAACCCATATCATATAATTACTTGCCCAAAACACATTTACTTGACAACCCCTTCCATACATATACGATATCTCTATTATTTTTTATATATATACTATATATTATCATAGTCATATCATATTATCACAGAATCCCCAACAGTAGAAGCTCACCAAAAATGACGGATCCTTACAGTATGAATACAAATTGAACACTGGCGCCATCACACTCCCTTTGGTATCCGTACGACATTCAAACTATAAAAACCTTATATTTTTCTTACATATACGGTACCAGAGAGGCAATAAAAAAACCCATTTGATGCACTCACATGTTTCATACCCCATAATCTAGGTGAACCCCCCGGGAACATCGGCAGATGATGTGGTTGCCTCTAGGATACAGAAGTTGGAACAGCGTTCCCTTGTTCAAGAGCAAGAGGCACACGAGCTACGAGAAGCTACAATCCAACAGGGGAAAGGACTCCATGCCAATGCACACGAGGCCTTGCAAAATTGTGTATACGAGTTAGAGCGGCAGAAACAATTCCAGCAGGAGCTGAGCTCTCGGCTTCAGAAGGTGGAGGCAATCTCAGGCACCTCAGCTGCCACCCATGCTCAAGCTCCCATGCGAAGTCAGTCTAGGCAGGCACCACGACGCCCTACTTCCCCATGCCCTCCATGCCAACAGGACCCTCCTGTTCATGGACACCGGACAACGCCTTCAACTCACAAACAGCAGCCGGTACATGGTGTCCCAGCAAACGTTGATCCACGTGAGCTTAGTGAACGCAGACGGAGAGGTCATAATTTGGTGATCCGTGGCCTGCCGGAAGAAGAGGGAGAGAATCTCATTCACCGCCTCCAGATGCAGATCATGAATCGTATGACATTGCCTAGGCCTATACACATTGCTCGAGCCAGCCGTCATGGTGCTCGACGTTCTGCCTACAACCGTATTGTCATATTCACAGTAGCAGATATGCAAGTACGGGATGCCATACTGCGCCAGGGCAAGCAATTGAAGGGAACATCCTTGTATGTGGACCGAGACCTCACCCCAGTGCAACAAGAGTCCTGCAGGCGTGAGCTCACCAAGGTTCGAGGCATCCGCTGTCAAGGAGTTCGAGGCAAGATGCACATTTTTCGCTCACCGAATGTTGCTGCAGACCCTCCGGGCCATTCAGCTGCAGCCCCCACCTCCTCTGATCATGCTCCTCCACCGCTCGCCTCCGCCCCGCGCCTGCGCCCGCCATCGCCACTACTCCTCGGTCATATGCCACCCCAGCTCCCTCGCTTCTCACCGCCCCAACCCCTACACTTCTCACTCACGTCCGCATGACTCGATGCGCTACGCTTCCCCACTCTTTCCCCACAACTCAATCTGCGCATGCCTCTGCTACTAACAAATAGGAAATATGCCTTCGAGTGGTCTCCTAGAATTGTCGAGGTTTCCCATGGCAGAAGGGGATAGTCTCAACTCACATTCTTTGCGGATATGGATCTCATCTTCCTCATGGAGACATGGGAGCACGCAGACACTGAGGCTACACGATCTTCTAGGCTATCAACATTTCTCGGTCTTCAATAGGCTGCCCACGGGCAAGAGGGACATGGAGGGGTTGCTGTTATTACCGGAGTCTTTGGCACGATCGGTCTTCCCGCACAAGATTGACGGACACAACCCGGTACTTGTGGGTGCGGGTGCGTAATTGTAGTGGCAACCCTCTCTTCTTGGCTGCTTGCTACTTTCCACATGCAGAAAGCAACTTTTACCATGCCCACTCAGATGTGTAGCTCCATATGTCGATCTATATGATGACATACAGCAACATAGACAGTTGGGTAGTGTGGTACTTCTTGGGGACTTCAATGCACGGACAGGAGTAGAGCAGCCCATGAGACTTGATCCTTTGGCTCAGGATGTGTTACAGCTGCGCCCCGCAGAGGCGGCTTGGCCACGAACATCAGATGATAGTCAGGTCACGCGCTTTGGCAGGCAGTTGCTTCTACTATGTGGTGTCTTTGACTTGGTAATTTGTAATGGCTTGGCACAGTGGCCTTCCTCCTGTAAGTGCACCTGCAGACAAGAGAATCAGGGTGGAGGATCTAGTGTGGTGGACTATCTATTAGTCGCTAAGCAGGATGTACATTTGATCAACCACTTTCGGGTAGGCACAGACAGTAGAGATGAGGAGACCGACTCAGATCACCTTCCACTCTACTTGGAGTTGGCTTGGCAGGCTGCTAGAACCCCTTCTATGGCAGCTCCTCGTACTCGCTTGCGATTGGATTATGAGCAGACAAAGGATTATGCTGATATGCTTATAGATGACCTTTCAGGAATTTTGCAGGCCCCCATGCTAGAGCAGCAAACGAGTCAGCTGATTGAGCTCCTTGGTACTGTCACAGAAAGATGTTTTGGGATAACATGCCCGAGAAGTGTCACAGGGACTGCAACATTCCCGCGTAATCGGTGGTTTGATGCTGAGTGTAAGGAATACAAATGCCGGCTCCGCCAGATCACAGATCCTGCAATGCGCCCACATGCCACCACACAGTATTGTGCTTTCTTGAAGGCAAAGAAATCTCAGTACATTGCACGTCATCAAAGGGAAATGTTTTACATGTTGGAAAGCCATCCTAGAACCCTTTGGCGCAAGGTTCTTCGTAAGCCAGCCCAGCCTACGGGGAACATCACTCATGAGCAGTGGGAACAATACTTGCAGCAACTCTATGATCCTCAAGGGACACGCGCACTCATACCCCCACAACATGGTCCGACATTAGAAATCACAGAGGCTGATGTTACCCGTGATCTGCAAAGATTTGGCCAATGGGAAAGCAACGGACCGGATGGTATGCGTGCAGAGTTGCTCAAGTGGGACGTGGGAGCCTGCGGGTACCAGTCCCTAACCACTATGTTCAACAGTGCCGCAGAAAGGATTCCCCAAAGAAGGACCCCACGGCGAGTTGTCCCCATTTACAAGGCGGAGATCCACATAGTCCAATCAATTATCGAACAATCATGGTCGGCCTCGGTGTTTGCCAAACCGCTAGTCGGCATTATTGAGCAACAACTTGACCAGTGGGTAAGCACCGTGTGCGAGCTCTCACGCAAGCGTGGTTCGCACCCCGCATTCAACCATTGATCATATCTTCACATTGAGGACTTTGGTTAAGGATAGCGTAAAACCGCCTACGGGACTGTATTGTTGCTTTGTTGACTTTGGCGGCGGGCTTTTGACACCGCGGCTCTCGGGAAAAGTTATGGGAAAGATTGTGGCAACCGAAGGTTCCCGTGGATATGCAAAATGCAAAGATACAAAGTTGTACAAGAGTTGTTCAGGCCGAGATGCGGATGAGGGACAACCATTCACTAGCAAGATTGGGGTCCGCCAGGATGTCCTCTTTCCCCAACATTGTTTGGTCTCAGACATTGACCGCTTGGAACCCCGCTCATGGACAATGGGGGTGGCGGACCAACTTTTGCATCAGTCCTCGTGCAACTCATCTATGCAGACGATGTGTTGACCTCTTAGCTCACACTCCGCACGATATGCGCCTCACCTAGATGCTCGGATACATTCTCGCCAGCCACGCACATGAACATCAATCTGCCAAGACTAAGGTGGTCCTAATCTCATCCTCGCGCCATCCAAGGCCCCCTTCATTCACTTATCGAGGGCAACAAGTGGGTGACACCCACCTACAAGTATCCGGGAGTGGAGTTTCCTTCTACACTATCTTTGGGACACTTCCATAAGATTGCGTGTAGCAGCAGGCCGAAAGCACTTTTATGCAATGCGTAACAATAACCACAGAGCGTAATTATATGATTGGGGACATCGGGCACATCCGCTCGTGGTATTGGTAGAGCCCGCTCTTTTGTACGGGGTTGAAGTCCGGGGCCCAAAGTGGTGTCCCTTTGCTACTTGAGCGACTTAGAACAAAAGTGTAAGGCCTTCTTAGCACGGGCACTTGGAGTGAAATCCACGGTCCCATATCAAATTTTATTGCAGGAGACAGGTTTCCTGCCACTTCAAATGAAAGCGCCCTTGATAGATACATCGCCTATTTCCGTAAGGTGGTAAATATGGATGATGATCGCTTCACCGCGACTTGGCTTATGCAAAGGGCAATGGGACCACAACGACTCAAGAATTGTTGGAAGGATAAAAGAGTGCAAAGGGCTAACTCGATGGAATGTCCAGAGCACATGTGCATCCGTAGAAACAGAGGCGGTCGCGCAGGCCGAGATGTTACTTTGATGCTTGTTTCTCCAGCAAGCTTTGGGATTCCAGGGCCCTGGAGCAAGTCAAAACATCACATAACAAGCAGCACATAAATCCCACATTAGAACGAGACCCATAGCGCTACCTACATTCACATCTGCCCCATGAAAAAGCGCCAGCATATCGCCCATTCGCCTTCGTGCCCACCATCTCCTGGATTGAGACAGTCAATGGATTGGAGAGCCACGACGTGATAGGGTTTGTCGCTGTCCGCCAGACGGAGTCGTTGAGGTTGAGTGTCACACTTTCCGTGAGCTGCCCAAGATATGATCGGGGATTCGGACACGCCGTGCTCTCAGCTTGATTAGACCTGATGAGCCGCTACACATGATACCGGGCACGCGACTTCGGCGCGCCACTTTCGGATCATACATTCAGGAAGTACTGGACTTGAGGGCTCAGATATGCCCCCAGTCAACCATTTAATCGTTGTCGCCAGCCTTATTGTCGCCCGCGGTTTTTCCTCGAAACCCTTCGGGCGGGGGTTTTTAATCCGGCAAGAATGTGATCGCTGCGCTTTTTGTATTGGGTCCCATAGGCCGATTGGTCTCCGTGGATGATAAAAACAATTCTATTCTATTCTCTTTCAGGTCCATATTGTCTTTGCTGTAATAAAGATTCACCGGTTTGTGTCTTCATCCATCTAAGAAGGTTGTACCAAATTTTTACCGTTTACATATTTGATCCATCGCATTTTTTTTTCTTCAAGTGGTCAGAAGAACTTACAAATTTTCTAGCTAAATATGTGTGTATCTGGAATGGAAATGGAGCTTTGCGATTCTATGCTACGTACTGCTAGGGTAAGTTTTGTTTTAGTGCCCTTTTTGCCTAACAGAAACTTGATGATCTTTCTTTTAATTTTTACAGATTTTTCTATGCAGCCATATATTCAAGCACAATAGCAGATGCTTAAGCTTAAGGTTTGTGACTTTATTTCAAGAAATTTTATTTAGAATGTCATAAAGACATAGATTATGAAATGGCATTTGACATTTTAGTTAGGCCTTGCAGAAAGGATCAAACTTGCCATGTATTGATATGCATTTTGTAACATTGTTTATGCAGAGATGCTTTTTGTTTTTTCATCTTTAAAATGAAACAAAGAAACCATGAACCTTGCCTATTAGTTCTCAAAATTGCATCTCAAACTTGCAAATATAGTGCAACCAATGTAACAACTGGTTTTGGAATGCATGTAAATGTATATTGAAACATAAGCAAACACTGCATTTGTCTTTGTTGATGAAAATCTATTATATTTATCAAATTCAAATATACATGTAGTAAAAGAACAAGTGCAAAAAACCCATTGTATTTATCAAATTCAAATATACATGTAGTAAAAGAATATAGCATAGAATATTGTGGCTTTAGAGTATCTTCTATTGCCAAGCACTGCCATGTTCCCTGGGTTGCCAAATATTATTCTAGTACTAGTACAAATTTTGGCATACCCCTGGATTTCTAAATATTATTCTAGTACTAGTACAAGCCGCATACTTGGCATAGAACGACCGTTCTATTGAAATTATAGTACGAACGTGTTCTATACTGCCAATTGTACAATTTGTCAGCATGCTTATTACTACCAAGGTTTTTCCTTCAAGTAGTAATATATTTGTTGTTGTCTTTATTTGGGACACACATTGCACGATAAGACTTGCACTCAACCACTTCGCCCATCCACTGGTAGCTGGAGGGATTTGAACACCTATGGTGGTCGAAAGCCAAACCAAAGGTCTAACTGCCAGGGTACTACCAGGATGGGCTTTAAAATAATTATATAGCAAAGAAGCATCTCACCAATCTTGCCAAGTATTTATTGTGGCGATTCTTATTGCAATTGACAATAAAAGTTGTTCAATACATAAAAAATAATCCAAAAATTTTATGTCAGAGCAATCCATAATGTGTTATGTGTCATCATGGAACTCTATCTCAATAGCCCCGCTTTAAAGAGGCGCGTGCTATGGCGGGTATTGCCACCATGGTGCTTTCTGTCTATCATCAGCTCTCCATAAAGGAAATGTACGATTCTGCCATGCGTTCATATTTGTGTTGGCGATTGAAGACCCGAGAACAGTCTAGTAGCTTCCATTACACGCACCATTGAAATATCTATATTTTAATGTCTAATTATAGAACATTCTAGAATCTACCCTATTATGATTATATGTTAGAGATATGAGCTTTTAGACAATGTTAGAACGAGCAATAGCATTGAGATTGTAGCTTAGGACATGTATGTTCATGTTCAGCTACATTAAGGATTAGCATCCTTTATAGATACTACATATCCTTCGGGTTTAAGCAACAATAATGAACTGGAATGGTTGGGTCAAAAGTTCAATGTCGACGAGAGTTGGACACTTAAAAACTTATGAAACATTGGTGGCAATGTTGTGCTAGCTCACGACAAGGTACACATTTTTCATCTATCTAACCCTACTGTGACAAACACTGTACAAAAAAGCAATAGTTGGACCATCCTTTCACATAATTGCTTACGTAAATGCAACTACTAATGCTGCAATTCCTCGGATGCAATTGATGAAATTAAATATACACAATAAGTACAACAACATATATAAATACATGCCCGAATCTGCAGCTTTACCAAAGAAATCAATGCAAGCATAAACCCACCAACAACTACTTCTATAGCATGCTATTCATAACTGTAAGTACAAAATTCTGGATATGTTTAAGATTCGTGACCGGCAGAAAACTCCTCGTGAAGTATGGCTACGGCCTTGTAGTTGGGTCTAGTGGCCAAAGCACCCCTTCCAAGTGCCAGAAATTCTTCTCAAAGTATGGCTATGGCCCTGCAGGAGATCTACTAACGGGGGGTTTGAACCCTGATGAGACCAAGGTAGCATCTGCAAATAAACAGGCATTGAAACATTTGATTTCTCCATCATATATATGAAACCGGGGGGAAGGGGGGGGGAGGGTTTGCATAACATAGAGTCAACTGCCATCCACTATCAAACAACTTTTCAAATGCCTCAGTCTTGCCTAGATTATGATTGGGCAGAGGATTATGCCCAGCTGCTAATATAAAAGCTATTCAAATTTTTGCAACTTCTCACATTAGAATAACAGAGTGACAAGATGGTCACAACTCTTATGAATGTGGCAGAGGGATGTTTTGGTTTATGAAGAAAAAGAACGTCCCTAAATCAGCCCTTCAATTATACAAGCTAGTGCTACTTATTCTAGCTGATTTCTCTAAGACATATGATCTTTTCTCATTGACATACAATCCATTTGAATGCTCTAGATATTTTCTACCATTTGGATCCTCTGGATACCTTCTGCCAGTTCATTGGCATGAGAGGTAACTTGCCCAAGACTAAGGTGCTGCTCGCCTCATTCCCGCGTCGGTCAATGCCTTCTTCCTTCACTTACCAAGCCCAAAATGTAAAGGTGACATCCACCTACAAGTATTTGGGAGTGACGTTAAAATATGCTTCCTTCCTTCCTTCTACCATATACTAAGACATTTCTATTCGACTACGCATCACATAGGCTGGAAGGCACTGTAGCCATGCAAAACAACAGTTACAAAGTAGAGCTGTATGCCTAGGCCTATCAGCCGCACTTGTTCAAGGCCTTGGCAGAACCTGTTATTCTATGTGGATAGGGGTTTAGAACCCGATAATATCCCTCGCCACCTGGAATGACCTAAAGCAGGTGCAGAAAGCCTTCCTAGCTCAAGCACTTGGGGCAAAATCCATAGTTCCATATCAGATCCTATTGCAGAAAACATGTTTCCTGCCCCTCCTAAAGGCCGCACTGTACCGCCAAGTAATCTACTTTCAGAAGGTGGTCGATATGGGTGATATTCATCTCCCCAACCTTACTTTTGTTGTGGCACTGGGTCTGCAGCGCCTTAAAGTTTGCTAGAAGGAAAAGTGAGTTGGCTGGTTCTCTCGCTAGAATGTGCAGGAGCATGGGTGCATATAGGTCCAAACTGAAGAAGATCACCAACACTTGAGGCAGTACTTTGATGCTTGCTTCTGTAGCAAACTCTGGGATGGGGGCGCCCTGAAACATATTAAAATGGCACACTACTAGCGACAGATCAATCCAATGCTCATATGAGGTCCATAATGCTACATGCATATACATTTGATCATGGAGAAGCGTAGAATGATAGCTTCCATTCACATGGGTGCACATCACCTCTGCATTGAGACAGACAGATAGATTCGAGAGGCACACGAGGACATGCTCTGTTATTGTTGCCAACGGGGAGCCATGGAAGATGAATGCCAAATTTGTCTAGCATTCGACCATATCTGGGCATGCTATGTTGCATTAGTCCTGCCTAACCAACCACTATATGTGCTGTTAGATATGACCTCAATGGGCTTGTTGGAGTCATATCTTCAAGAGATCATGGACACGTACACTCAGATATGTCCTCCGGCACGACATTGACATGTACACTAATATGAAATATCAGTATACAGTCTGGCATCATGCTTATTACTGCCAAGGTTTTTCAAGCAGTAATACACTTGTTATTCTCTTTGTTTAGGTCCCATAGGTCAATTGGTCTCCATGGATGATAAGGAATCATATCTTCAAGAGATCATGGATACGGGCATCGGATATGTCCTCCGACACGACGCACATGTACCCTAATATGTACAATTTGTGAGCATGCTTATTACTGCCAAGGTTTTTCATTCAAGTAGTAATATATTTGTTGTTGTCTTTATTTGGGACATACATTGCACGATAAATGTTAATTGTGAGTTCTTGGCATACACCCTGCAACAGCAGTATGACTGCCGGATGCTACAAAGCTGCCATGCTCATGATCACAAAACAAGAACAAGAAAAACAAATATGTACAAAGAGTGAAGGTAACATGGCCAAATGAGGCTCTCCAAATTTGAGATAAAACCTGAGTACATCTGAAGACGCTCCGATCTAATATAGTGTAGACCGCAAATCTGAGCCCTACATCTATCTAAATCTAAGCCATATACTTAAGTTAACCTAAACATGCCAAGTGTCGCTTGGCCACCAATCGACACTTAATCGTACAATGTTAACCACTAGGTGGTTAACACTGCCTCCTCCTAAAAGTTTTTAGCACAAAAATATGTACAGACTTTTATAAAACAAGTCCGACAATTACAACATGGTGCTAAAAATATAGGGGCATAAATGATGGTAATGGTTGGGTTGTGTCGCCATAAAAAGATCTTCATAAATGCATTGACGAAAAAAGATCCGAAGGAATGTCGATGCAGAACGTGGATCATAGGAACTGGGGCAAGAAAAACATGAAGACCATCCCCTTATATCATGGGTAAGTCCATTTGAACAATTAATGCCCAAAAGATTGCTTAAAAACAATTGTTATAGAGGGCCTTCAAAAACATAAGCAGGTCCCATAGGTCAATTGGTCTCCATGGACGCTAAAAACCTATTCTATTCTACTATAAAGGCATCCCCCGTGATCGGCCATATAAAAGTTGAATATATTTGGAACAGAGCGTGGCGGAACTTTTTTGTCACAGCGTGGGTCGTAAGCATGGTGTGACCATGAGCGCATTTTGTTTTTTTTTTTTTTTTTTTTTTTTTTTTTTTTTTTTTTGGTGGGCACATTTGCACAAACAAGAGTTGAGACTTTGAAGCAATTCTAGAGTGTCTACGTTGATGCCAGATAAGAAATTTGTGCATGTGGATGGGCTTAAAATCGTTGGATTTGATCGACAATCACAAAAAATTAATGGAAATTCCAGCATGTGTTGGGAAGTTATGCCGGCGTTGGGAAAGCTACAACGGGGCAGAGTTCTTGAAGAAACGACGGCAGGGCAGAGTTCTTGAAGAAACAAAACGGAGTATTTTCTATGATGGAAGATTGGCTATGCTGGAAGCGCGGCAGATTGGCAAATATGCCGAATACCTCTAATATCGACTTACGATGGTTCATGCCACAACGCTCAAGAATTTCCTCCCAGAAAGCACGTCTCAAGGCATATTTTACCGGCCAGGTTTTTAGGTTCAGTAGTCGATTTTGGCTAGGGTTTCTGCTGAGAGGTTTCCGCTGAGACATCGCTGGGTAGTGATGCCGAGCTTCAGCTATATCACAGGGCATAAAATAGTCTGCCTGCAGAGCTTTACGAAACAGAGCTATCGGACGAAGCAACTACGGCAAAGAACTGTAAATCCTTTGCAAATCTGGCGAAGCTAGGCAAAGAACTGCAAATAAGTATCAGGTGTCATTATTTTTTATCATTTTGATGCTTCTTTCTATTTTGGAACGATTCATTCTTATGCCTTCGGCTGATGTGATTGGGTAAACCTTTGTTGCAGGTAGAACTTCTGTCTAAATCCATCTTTCTTTCTTTTTTTTGTTTCTGCTTTCGTTAAGAAAGGCCACATATATGGACCTGAAGGGTCGATCTTCTGCTGCTGATAGTGGGAGGGGGGGAGATGTAGTAGATACGCCCCACAATTTACTTGGCTGACATCTATTTTTAGTTTTGGGGACTCTCTAACTGATATCGGAATGGCGAAGCATCTTTTCCTAGGCACTATGGGCAGACGTATTTTCATCAATACACTAGTCGTGCTTCTGACGGCAGACTCTTGATCGATTTCACAGGTTTGATTTTGTTTGTACCAAAATTATGTTGCATTTTTTACCATTTATATAAGTGCAGTCATTACGCATATTAGTAGCTACCTAGAGTCCTTAATGCAGCGCAGGCATTTGGATTTCTTTTTCTCTCACCTTATTTAAAAGAGATTGGTTCAGACTATAGACATGGTGCCAACTTTGCTTTCAGAGGTGCTTGTAAGATGAAGCTTCCCCTCCAAGCATGGAGACAAGATCCAGATGGTTTTGATTTGGCTGAAGCCATCAATGCCCATCTCTCCCCTAGCATTCGTGTTTTTGCCATTGATCCAGCGTCAAAGTATGTTCTTGTCAGCACCGTTTTGGTTTCAGTTAACATAAGTATTAGCATATTGTGGAATAATGTTCTCTGATTTTTAATTTATGCAGGTCCTTTAATGCCAGATGTGCCTGCTTTTCCCCTTCATATGACTATTTTCTCCCAGATGGTGTCTTAGAGATCAAGAATAATTTTTCTCCAAATGAGATCACTTAGCACATCCGAGAGTTTCCTCGAATGCTGGAAAGCCTAGAGGTGACATTTTTTTTTTGCTCATGTTTTGATAAGCTTGCATCTTTAAATATCTTTCAGATCTAAATCTTATTGCGCTTTTAATATTTGCATCTCTTGAGTCAACTCACATTGCTTCCCTTGTCTTCTTCCCCATATTGTCATGATTGTTGAGATAACATGAAGGGACATGATTCACTTGAAGATCAAGACTTCCTTGACACTTAAAGCATAAAACTTTCCGTAGCTAAGCTTTTGATGCTTTGTTCATATCATGCTCCTTGTCGTGGACAATGTGAGAACATATTTCACTTGAAGCTGAAGACTGACAGAAGGCATCAACTACATGAAGCTAAAGAGTTAGCTTTATGGCTCTTCTACATATTTAATATATATCCATAACTTATCCTTTCTGCTCCATTATCATGGACATCATAGGTGTAGTCTGAGATTTATGAACTCATTTAATTGGTTTAGCATTGCTAAAGGCTACAAAGATAAAGGAGGAAGAATTAACTATCTTGGTTTGTCTTGATGTGGTAACCTTAGTTGTTGCAGGGCATGAGCAGAATTTCACAGACGAGGAATATTTATGGCTTGCATTACTTTATATTCTATATAAATGGTCAAACACTAACATTTCTGACATGAATTTGATGGAATAGTTTTAAAGTAGTTATTACGGAAAAAAAACGAACGGCGGAGAAGGCATGAACAAAACGTCATACTTCTATTTACCTGCTTGGTTATATACACATGGTACTCCCCCGATTTGCAAGAAGCAAGAGAATAAAGATGTGCATCGTGACTTCAATATGTAGCAAAATAACAGGGGGTTTCCTTTTGTATTTTTGTACTTGTTTCCCTAAGGTTTTTATATGATTTGATGATGGTATTCCATGAGACGTACTAATTGGTACATCTAGAGTGCGCATACTATCAGCATAGTTTTAGTGGCGTTTTCCAATGGTTACACCTCTATAATTTCACAAACTATCCTAAATCGAACATGCAAGCATCGAACATGGTATTTTAGGGTTTCGATTGTCCATGATTTTGCTTCTATGTTTTCTTTGGAGGTAGGGAAGGAGCCCAAGGGCAGGCCTCAGGTCGCCTGTAGGTTCTGGGCATGGGTCTTGACTGGTTTTGCAAGCTTGGTACTAGTTTTGGCACAGGGAATATCTACCAAACTGTGTGTGTTCCGGGACAAGCTTATGAAAAAAGGAATGCCCATTTTCCCCTTCACGATTTAGAACAAAGCAGAGATGGCTATGTCCGACGTGTTAAATCCTATCGCATGTCTACATAGCTGCAAAACCCTATTATTATTAAACATTCAAAAGCAGTTAAGTCCAGGATTTCGTCAATTCTTACGGTTCTTGCTAATTTCCTCGTCATCCCCAGTAGCAGACCTATTCATCATTCGAAACCAAGTAAATCGTAAACATCTTAGATCCTTACAAATCTTGCTAATTTCCTCATCGTCCACAGTAGTCGGATCTTGTAAATGAACAGATGGAGCTACGTCCATGGCTGAGCTGGAGAAGGATGCAGAAGCCCTATTGTAGAATGGGTTTCAGATGCTTGTTCCTTAATGTTTGGTTCAGATAGACAAAAGCTTAAGAATGGAAAAGCAACATACAGATAGCTTCTCAAAGACGATCCGCCTCGACACAACAAATTATCTCGCAATTGCGCCCCTGTCAACAGTTATAAAGGTGAATGTTTGGGCCATTTACATTACATGCTTTACATAATGCAAGATTTAGTTTGGGAGAAACAGTATACAGGGCCTTTCAATGTGAAACCTTCCCCTCAAGTATCCTTCTCTGTATATTTGACTTATCATGAGAGGATGAAGCTTTGAATGCAACAAACTCCATTGTGCTTGCAGGAGAGACTCCTGAAGATGACATCTGAACATCGAGCAGAGGTTGCCTCTAAGCGGGGAAGATCTACTCATCATGTACAAGGTAGCCTTACAGTTCATTCTTATGAGATTCATTCTTATGAGAAGGGATATTTATTTTGTTCATAAGCATGTCTAGTGGCTCTTATCATTTCTCCAGCAAATTAATCGGTTGAATTGATCATTGGTATTATTTTCTGTTCAAAATCTCTGTTCTCCTCCATTTTGCTGCTTGCTTCAATGCAGACAAGATCCTCTTTTTGCTTGGAAATTATTTCATGTAAAGAATTTCTTTGTAAACACCCTTCCCTGTTCATTGCTATAGGCGTGTGTCAACATTCGATGCTCCAGTTATTGGTGAGAGGTAACGTGATGCATTCTGTGTAGCTTGAGCTGTTGCATTGCTGCAAGAGTTCATTATAGGCTTCTCATTGTAGGCTTCATCATTGCTGAATTTGTTCCATTGTGCTTGCAGGAGAGACTCCTGAAGATGACATCTGAACATCGAGCAGAGGTTGCCTCTAAGCGGGGAAGATCTACTCATCATGTACAAGGTAGCCTTACAGTTCATTCTTATGAGATTCATTCTTATGAGAAGGGATATTTATTTTGTTCATAAGCATGTCTAGTGGCTCTTATCATTTCTCCAGCAAATTAATCGGTTGAATTGATCATTGGTATTATTTTCTGTTCAAAATCTCTGTTCTCCTCCATTTTGCTGCTTGCTTCAATGCAGACAAGATCCTCTTTTTGCTTGGAAATTATTTCATGTAAAGAATTTTACTGTAACACCCTTCCTGTTCATTGCTATAGCTGTGTCAACATTCGATGCTCCAGTTATTGGCGAGAGGTAACGTGATGCATTCTGTGTAGCTTGAGCTGTTGCATTGCTGCAAGAGTTCATTATAGGCTTCTCTTTAAAATTCGAGGCAGATTTGCAGTTCGTTATATGTGCACACCAGCTTGTATGTTTGACATTGTGTGCAGGCTGGCTTGCTAATCTATGTAACCATATTTGTGAGTATATCCGACTTTATTTGTGAGTATATCCGACTTCTTCCATGAACTAAATTGCTGTTGTATATAAATGGGCATCCAAGGCTACATTTGTTGCTGAATTTTGCCACCAATATAACTCCATGAATGTAATTTATCCAATTAGTCCGTTGTATGTATTTGAAGTTTTAAATTCTTATTATCTGCATCTATTCTTCATATTCCTTGCTAGAAGAACCTGGAATGGCTTTGAAGTTCTTGTTACATATAGAGATTGGCTGCCCTCTATTGTGGATTCCTCAACCATGAAGGGCTTGGATGTCAAAGTGTGTTGTCCGCAAAAGTCTTCTGTGTAGGTCTTGGATGTCAAAGTGTGTTGTCCGCAAAAGTCAATAGTTTACACGTTTCTTGTATTGCAATATTCATGAATACCTCAACCATGAAGGTCTTGGATGTCAAAGTGTGTTGTCCGCAAAAGTCTTGTGTGCAGGGTAAAAGCATGAAAGGGTGTACGTACATTGTACTGAATTGATGTACAAATATGGATACTTTTCACGTACATTTTGGTTATTTTTTATTTGTATAAACATACGCTTTTCGATTTTATGTACTTTGCATATACATTTAAGCTAAATTTCGGATATGTTTTGGCTATGCATGTACTTTTTGGGTACTTTGGGTGATTTGTGTAATATAGCCACATGTACCAAAAGGGATACATTTATAGACACCCTTTCATGCTTTAGTTTACACGATTCTTGTATTTGCAATATTCAGATACAGATAATGAATATAATGATTACATAAAATGTACTCATGATTACATAAAATGTACTCAATTTGTTTGTCTTCATGTTATTGTGTTTTTTAGTAATTAATATTTAGGCCCATAAACTTTACCTATGTTTGCTTTGGTTAGGGCCCGAAGGGCCCAAATTTTTTTTTATATAACAATAAACACACAACTACCATTAACATTATTAACACAAACCATTGCATTTAACACATTTAAATTAAAATCCCCCTTAAACCCCCTTTGGTTTGGGTGCATATTCACACGGGGGGTTACGTAGGGCAGCGAGAGCCTTAAAAATATATTTACAATACATGTACAAAATTAACACCATTAAGTACATTCTCTCAAATCTTATAGTATTTTGCAAACTTTGATATACAGTATACAAAAACTTGTACATGCATACCCCACAAACGAGGATCGCTATGTACGGTCCAGATCTTGGAATAAAGGGCAAATATGCCTATCCGACAGCTCTCGTTGCCCGGAGTAACCCCCCGTGTGAATATGCACCCAAACCAAAGGGGGTTTAAGGGGGATTTTAATTTAAATGTGTTAAATGCAATGGTTTGTGTTAATAATGTTAATACAAACTTCTACAAAAGTTCAACGTGTTTTGTTAAATTGAACGCTCTATCTATTCTATCTATCTATGGATTAAAGAAGATTGTTTAAATGCCCCACTATTGTATTCTATGCAATAATGATATTATTTTGTAATGGGAAAAAAAATGTTTTGCTTTT
The DNA here is from genome assembly GCA_021234155.1 of Isoetes taiwanensis. NCBI lineage: Eukaryota > Viridiplantae > Streptophyta > Lycopodiopsida > Isoetales > Isoetaceae > Isoetes > Isoetes taiwanensis. The sequence goes on from JAJEKV010000060.1 coordinate 7,638,949, forward strand.
TCTTTTCCGCATAGGTATGCTAGAATAATGGAGTAGCCAAAATTAGCTAGGCCACTAGATTAAGGGGTTTGCCAACAAACATGTTCACATCTTTGTCATGTGCCTAGCTATTGTTGCCAATGTGACTCAAACTTTAATTAATGTTCACATTTTCACAAAGTTGATAAATAAACATGCCATGAATATGGGAGATGTAAGTATGACATTCAAAAACATAATCATCATAGGATATTGCAACAAATAATTTATTAGTGCAACATGTTCATGATTTCTTAGAGGATGGGGATTTCGGATGATCTACTGCAAAGTGTCGTTGCATTGTACTAGAGAGTCCATGTTTTAGGAGATTCCAATGTCTTTGCTAAGCATTTGGAAGATAAAAACTACAGTTGAGTATGCCTGGAAAGACACCAAAATTAGAGTAGAAAAAGTTTTATAATAATATGATAAAACAGAAATTTCTAAATCTATTTGGAAAATATATATACTATTGAGATGCAATTTTAGCCTAAAGAGTTCAGGTCCTTAGGTAGAGGCTCACAATCTAACTTAGTAAACGTTCAAAACACATACAGAAATCCAACATAACTCTACACAAGGTCCTTAGGTAGAGGCTCACAATCTAACTTAGTAAACATTCAAAACACGTACAGAAATCCAACATAACTCTACACAGCATGTTTCTCATGCACAATAAGACAATAAAACCTTGAGTTTGAATTACATACCAATGTCCGTCTATTTTTCCTCGCCAATCCCGACGCTCTTTGTTGGCTTCGCCGTGGAGTATCGTGCTAAGAATTGAGCAACCGTCCATCTATATTCATCGGTTCTCTAAGTTCGTCTTCTGAGCTTGGTTCATTTTCATGCAATGTTCAAAGCGTGGTATAATCAAGTATCTTGCACAAGATGTCTCTGCTCAGCAACAAGCGAATTGCTGTTACAAAGCATACTCACAATTGACAAAAGCACCATCTCTTGCCTCCATATTGCCTTCATACCACTACATGCAAAAGGCACGGCAAATCCACATTGATCGTAAACACTGATCAGATGCTGGCTTCCTACTACCAAATGATAGCCCTAATGTTCAAAATGGCATACAATCACTAGACGGTTTAGGACAACTTTGATTGCGAAGACCTGCCCTCAATATTAATACAATAAACATCATAACAAAATGTAGTAATGTCTCCACATTGAAGGACAATGGCTGTAAGTTAAGTTGACACTAGCCAAAAGTTTATCTGATAAGAGCCGAAGAACGTAATGTAAAAATTGTATTTGAGTCCATTAGCATTTTATTCAATGTATTTTCAGTTGAATTAAACGCCAATCCTTGTGGAAACTTTATCTACTCCCTCAACTATATGCTTATACCTGGCATGGGGTTTACCATTCAATACACGAAATCTTTGGTATATTGGGCTTACATATAACAACTCACTTACATGCGAAAAGAAATTATCTACAAACTTTGGCATTATCCATGAGGAAAATTAATATTTATCCAAACCACGGAACCCGAGCTCCGGAGCGATCTTTGGACACATCCTTGCATTGATTCCCACCCCGACCTTTAGCACAAGAAAATCATAATCGCAACCAGCAACCCTTATCCTCTTAAATATGTGAAAGATTAACCCTTCCTTCTAACATCATCATCATCATCATACCTGTGAATATATTTGTGCTTATGTATTGATTCAATTGCTAACATACTTTGTGCAACCTAAAATCGCCCCTCATCTTCGCTTAGTGTATCTTTCCGCATCAGCAGAGTCATCATATCACTGCCAGGTAGATATTCCATAATAAGTTAAAGATGTTCTGCATCTTGGAAGGAATAATAGAGTTTAACAATGCAGTTGGTCAAGTAGCCTCCGCCAATAAATTGCTTCGCTCTTACATGTTCTACCTGAAATATTACAAGATTGTTATAAAGATGTGGTTTCACAAATCTAACAACGAAACGATTAAATCACAAATCTAAGTTGCTAGAAGATCTAAGGGCTATATAATCCGGGCACAAATCACCTTTGGAAATCCGTTTGCCTTGCAACTGACTGATTGCTTGCTTGCCAAAATGCTGATGAGTGAAACCCATTGCTTGCTTGATGCCGCAGGCCGCTTGCTTTTGCTTGCTTTGCCGCGCTTACACCGGTTGGAAATATCCCCATCTAGAACACACGAGACCGCCAACTTTACGTGCAACAAAGGGTTTGGAGCGGTCCATCGATATCCCAAGTATATTCCAGCATATACCTAGGATATGCCACAAACCCACATAAGCGAGGGTTTGCCCCCCTAAGGGCAACCGAAAAAAATTCAAAATTGGATGTATGATTATATATGGTTTGATAGCAAGGAAATATATCACCAATCTTGCCAAGTATTTATTGTGGCGATTCTTATTCATGTTCAATATAAAAAGAACAACCCTATATCATATCAATACATAATGTGCTATGTATGGAACTCTATACATGCATATATCCACGTCATTGAAGGCTGCAAAAGCTTACCGTTAAATACGTGCAAGAGAGTGACATGTATATGACGTCTGTATGTCTACCCTCAGATCTAACAAACTGAGTATCATTTGTCATCTCACTTTCTCTCTTGATTTTTCATTCTTCCCCAAACAAAAGATAGAATGGGGAGAATAAAAGATGGGTGCATTGGTGTTCTCTAAGAGACGTCCTTTGACTCACAAACTTGCTCTATGTTTTATGTTGTATCCTTTCTAAGCACAATGGGCAATTCATTCATAAGTGGCGCATTGGATAGAGATATTGTTCTTGGAACTCAAAATTTGTTGTCTAGTAGCTTGTATGTAATTCTTGTAAGCTCCATATCTAAAACCACATAGCCACAATATCTAGCATTCACCCTCACAACTATTGAACGTGGCATTTCGAGCCTAAACTAGAAGTCTTTCTTACTCTTGTTTTAACCTTTTGTTGAGGTACTTAACTACTACAAATGGCATTCTGTCAACTGATATTGTAATTGGGTTCTGAAACACCAGCAGCAACGGCTTCTTCAAACCTTGGATTTTGGCAATGTCTTGAAACTGCCAATGTTGAAATACATGTTGCAACACTGGATCCTTTTCCACAAGCAAATATGCACCAACACTTTCTCATCCGTACACACTGTGATGTACCCGGATCTCAACTAGCAGCTTAATGAGCCCATCAAATGGGGGGCGTGGTTCACCTGCAAATATCTGTCAGTAAAGACAGGCAAGGCAGTGCATATTTATCACGTTATTTCAGTGGACATATAGTCCTTAGTCTACCGGGTTGTGGTTGCCAAATCCAGAATAAAGCTATATCCAAGATACTGCTCCATGCAAATGGGCATTTGAGCTTGTTAAGTTAATATATCTCTAAATTTTGGACTCTATGTTGAAGAACTAAATAAGCCCATATCCAAGTTGGCACTGCAAAATGGGCATTTGAGCTTCTAACGTCTAGATATCTCTAAAATAGTAGACTATGTTGAAGAACTAAATAAACGAAAGCAAGAATAGAAACAATTCCGAACTCTGCACCATTTTTTTATCCCCTATTTTAAGCTGAAGATCCTTAAGCTAAGAAAGGACATGCTCATCATGAAATGCTAAGATCAGATAAGACACCAGTTTCCACTGGGAGAGTTATTTTGAAACATTACAAGCACTTCCATTCTTGACTTATGCATAGAAACATCTACCATAAAAAGCACAAAATTAAAAGGCAGAGGCATCTTCCACAATGAGAAAGCATGATAGTGTTGCAGAACCAATGTAAATAGCCTTACAAAGGCAAGATCACTGATTTCAAGTTAAGAAACTAATTCCCAATGTCAATAGTATTTTGCAGATTACACCATGCGGGACAGATGCATAGGAAAAATGGAGTTGAAAGTACAAGCAGTAAATCAATATTGGCAAGCTCTTTCTCTTAATAACGCTATTGTGAATTCACATACCTTTAAATGAAAACACAAATATAGCATCGATAACGTGTCAAACTTTAAAGAAAGATTGTGTGGCAACTCCTCGACTGATATAAAATGGACTGATAAGCTGTTCAGCTGCCAAGAAATCGTTTTATCAATAATCTAGATAACAAGGGCAGTCTATTAAAATAAGTGCTGAGCATTCTTCATCATAACATCACATTGACCAAACTTAAAACACAAACTTTGTCCTGTACAACTGTCAGGTTTAGGTTTTTAATGTTGAAGACTAAAGACATTAGAATGGCTGGTTTCTTGAGAGCAAATTTCGTGAACATAAACATAAAAGTATTGACTTTATCCAACTGTGTTGCATGTCTTCACATGCTGCAAGTGTATTATAAGTTATCAGCACACAAGGTTTTAAAGCTCAAATTCCTGTTCATACTGACGACCTCCTTGCTCAAGTAGGAATCGAATCCAAATTTTATGGCCATGACCAAACTTACTGTCATCTAGCTCTTTCTTATGATTAGTGTCATCGAACTGGTTGACCTCAGCAGAAATGATCAGGTAACAAAAGCAAGGCATCTCTTATATACTTCATAAAATAACAAATTATAAGTTTTAGGAGATTTCCACGACAAAGTAAATAATTTTTGTTTCCAATTCAAATTAAATCCAGAGAAGGTGAAAAGAAGGAGAACATTTTTATCCTTCCTCCCGTTTCGATTTCTATGTACATTCACTTGTGGGAACTTTCCTTTCCTGCTATATGCCAGTTCAGTGGATATAGTAATACTAGGCAGTCATAGCTATCTTTTGCACTTCAAAGTCAAGTTGAAGACATAATGATATCTACTTTAAAGCCATGAGAATTAAAAGACCTTCAATGGTTTATTCTGCTCCAAACATGGAATGTGCATTGAGAACCAAAATGAGAACTTACTTGTGTGACAAGGCCTGCATATCATGATTTTCCAGTTTGTTTGGGGTAACATATGCATGGCTTGTAACCAAAATGATGAAGATGCCGAGCTGCAACCAATCCATCCCCGCCATTGTTCCAGGGACCACATAGTACAAGGACACGTTTATATTCAGCTACAGGATACACCTGTGAAATGCCAAAGCGAGTTGGACACAAAATAAGATTGTAAAGGCAAGTGCCTACTGGAGACAAGGTACTATCAAGTGCTGAGCCGTGAAAGATAGAATAATTCAACGATATTTACATATATAGTTATAAGTATGTAATATCTCTGAAATAGCTGAAGCAACACTCAAACCTGCAAGCTCCTGCTCAATAAATAGATAGAACATAAGTATGAGAATGAATGACAATAATGTTAAAGCTATTAAAAAAGAAGAGCACCATCAGCTGATCGATGCTAAAACCCAATGGCCCCATAAGCATTTCATCAATAGAAACCGCAGCAGATTGTGTAATATAAGATACATCGTCGAAACTTTGTGAAGCATTCCTGTGTTTCCAAGGAATTCGTCATATTCTAAATGCCACCAACCCTGTGTTACTTTCTGCTTCTGTTTCTGCGAGCATGTTAATGTGTTTGTGCATCAACGGGCCGGATAGTTGGCTTTGGGATCGTGCCAACATCCGACGGACAGCAGACAAATATCTGGGCTTTTTCCTAATTTAGATCTTGCCTTTTTCCCGAAAGCCAGGAATAGAACTGATATTTTAGAACACGGAAAGTGCAGAGTCAGACACAATTACAGAGGTATAAGAATGTCTGCATTTGCATTGTGTTGGCATTACAGAATTCTGAGTATGGAGACGGAGACGCAGGAGACAGATGAAGAGCTTCTCAACTACACTTACTCTGCTTTATTTCCCAATCTTTTGGAGAGCTATGATATGCTTAAGGAAATCGGCGAGGGTGGCCAAGCTACGGTTTTTCTCTGCAGAAGTAAAAGAGGAGGTAAGAAAGAGTTTGCTTGCAAAATCATCTGGGTAGGAGACACAGAGCCGATCAAGGAAATGGAGATCATGCAGAAATTAGCCAGCAGCCCTGGCGTAGTGCATATACACGAAGTAATCAAAGACGAGGGATTCTGGCACTTGATCATGGAATTGTGCGAATGTAGCTTGCTTGATGTAATCGCCAAGAAAGGCAGGCTATGCGAAAAGGAAGCGGCTCTTCTTATTCGAAATCTTGCTCTAGCTATACAGGATCTTCATCAAAGGGTATCATCCACCGGGATCTGAAGCCAGGCAACGTTCTTGTGACCTCAGCAGCAAAGCCCTATGATGTTAGGGTTTCGGATTTCGGCATATCGGATCGTTTTTCAGGTTCTGCTCCCAGTTTTACATCCAGAGTCGGAACACCAAGATATTTCGCTCCAGAGGTTGTGCAGGGATATTATTCCACAGAGATAGACATATGGGGTCTGGGTTTGATCCTGTATGAGGTGCTTACTGGGAATGATCACTTCTCAAGTCTAGAAACTGCGCAAATTCACGAAGAACTGCTTCATGGCGAGGATTTGGCTGCCTCACACTTGCATTGGCCAGTTGGGTTGGTGTCAGAGGAAGCAAAGAGCCTTGTTTTGGCTATGTTGCAGCCTGATCCGGAGGAAAGGATATCTGTGCAGCAAATTTTGGCACACCCCTGGGTTGCCAAATATTATTCTAGTACCAGTACAAGGGCGCCTCAGAAGAGCTTAAAACGTAAGAGGCCATGCTTCACATACGGTGTTCCTGCTAAGCTCATCAGAACAGTGAGGCCCTCTGCAATTGCCTGCTGAAAAGAAAAGGGCAACAAGGGACATTCTTCTCTACATTTATTTGCCACTCAAGAGACTTGGCATTATTCTTCTGTACATATAAACTTAGATATCAGGTTATGCCACCTTCGTGACATAGACTATTATATTTTTTGAAGACAATTATTTGTAGAGGTTGGCTTCTTTGACATACGCCACCTTCAATGACATTTTTTTTGAATACAATACAATTATTTACAGAGGTTGGCTTCTTGACAAACGCCACCTCCATGACATATTTTTACAAATTAATGGTTCACTTTAGCAGCTCTAGCAACTATGGATTTTGGTTGCTCTCTTTGTTTATAGATCTTCAAACTTTTCTTCCTTTTTTGCATTGTCTAGCTCAAATTTTTGCTTTCTAGATGATCTTTGATACTAGCAAGCTTTGTTTTATGCTTTAGCATAGAATATTGTGGCTTCAAAGTCTCTTTTATTGCCAAGCACTGCCATGTTGACATGTGCAGACACAATTTGTTATAATAGTTGGAAGATGGACGTTGTTCTTGAAGTTGGGGCTTTTAGGACTTAAATGTTGTGGTATAGAAACATATTTGTCATTTTTAGCAGGCTTGCCTAACCCCTCTACAACAATTTTTGTAATTCTAGGCTATCCACATTCCTTGTCACGTCATCTAAACTTATTTTCTACCGTTAGATCTATAAAAAATACCATCTACGGCTTAGAAAATTCTAAAAAATCAGGAAAATACACCTTTTCTTCTTTTCTTCTTTCCTTCTAGCCATCTTTCAGCGAGCTATGGCAGGATTATGGCTTGATGGAATAGGGGACAGAAGTGGATAAGCAGAAGAAGATCATGCTTTTGTTTTTTCATGTGGCTTCCATAATTTCGGTTGTGCCTTGTCGTTGATCCGATTCTCAGACTTATTTATCGAATATCGCCCTAATCAGGCATTTGAATGGCAAAGATGCTATTCAGAGGCAATGATGGAAAATTTTGCCACATAGAGGTATATCTTCTGCTTTTCCAATCTTGCATAACCTTTCTTTTAGAGACTGGAAAATAGAGTCTGAAGGCTCATGGCAAATGATAAGACGAGTAGCAACAACAAATTTTCAATATTGATTGTTATACATTCGAATTTGATCAAGGTGCAATCATGGTTTAGGTAAGAGCTATTTGAATCCTTTTTACAGAGCAAATTTGTCACACAATTTTACCTGTTTCATAAAGCTGCAACTACGTTAGATCAGTATAGTCTATGTGGCTACTCGGCATTCTCAATTTTGTTTACAAACTTTCTTGGCTATTAAGTTCTGCAATTGTTGTTTGGGCATGTTATAACTTAAGATTTTGTAAGGTTTTGGGATGTATTCGTAGGGCAAATTGTTATAATGCTAACGTCACTAAATGGGTTTTGTTATTCCAGTGGTCGATTGGGTTAGGTCTGAAACCTGTAATTTTTAGAAGGGCAGTGGTGGCGATGGCTTCACGTCCGCATGGAGCGGATGGAGCAGACGAGAGGCAGTTCCGGCCAGAGCTTTGGAGTCCGTCGGCATGTCCTGTGGGAGTATGAGGTTAGTCTGCTGTTGGTTCGTGGCGATGTCGTGTGGGAGTGCCGGGTATTTATGTGCTGCGTTTTGAACTCGCCTTCATCTTTGCTCTGGTTATACCTGCGTCTTGTGCTTGTGGTCTTGCTGCTGCAGTGGACGTCTTCTTTCGGCTGTGGTATTCTGCAACTCAGGTAACATGCCGAAGAGGGCAGCTAGATGTAGGAAACAAACCTTGGCTCCTGAAGCTAAATTCCCTTGTGTTGAGGATGCTTTCTCTGTGGGGGATAGGGAGGGCACGTCCAAGGGTAGGGGTACAGTAGAGGGTGAGGATGAGGGCACCGGGCTGTTGGATGTCAGCCTTACTCTGGGTTATGCTGGGACTGATGTTCCCCTTGCCATGTTTCACAAACTTGTGGATTTTTTGAAGACCCAGACTGTTGCTGGGGCTGTAGCCCTTGAAAGGGGATTAGACCTGGATCACTTGCACTGCACTGCCAGGGGGTGCTGAGGAGCACGTTGAAGACTCCTCGTGGACGATAAAAATACCTTCCTTCCTTCCTTCCTTCCTTCCTTCCTTCCTTCCTTCCTTCCTTCCTCGTGCCGTGAATGCTGCCATCAAGAGATTCTTCTGATATGCAAGGCTCTTAAGAATACAAGGATGCATTGTTTTGAGGGGTTGGTGGGATATTGCTTGAAGGACCTTGGTAAAGTCCACTTCAAAGTTTGCCTGCACAACGTTACTGAGAGGCAGATCGAGATGGGGAAGGACCTCTATCTGCTTCATGGTGCAGGTGACCTGAAGAGTGTCGTTGTGTTGGATAACAAAAACTTGTTGCACAGGGCCCATCACTTTGTTAAATACCATGGTAGAAAGCAGATGTCTGCTTCCCTCGTCGACACTGTATGCCGGATGCTGAAGACTGGAAAGTTCATTCTCTCTAGTCAATGGATCTTGCCTACTAACTGTGCTTTTATTTCAGAGCGTCGGGTGAAGGCAGCATGGAGAATGACTCTTAATCCCTCGCAAGCCATGCCTAGTGACGCACGATGTGTGATATTCAATGTCCCTGCAGGTATGCAACCCGTGGAGCGAATGGGTAAGGCACGGAAGAGATACTATGACGATGTCCCCAGCCCTGGAGATGGGGATGAGGGTTTCGCGGGACATTCTTTGAGGAGGAATTCAAGCCTGGGATGGAAGGGACGTCCAAGCAACCCGATTACATCTCCTTGGATTGTGCTGATTACACAATGGCTGTTAATTGATGGCATGTTCCATTGTTTGAGTTTTTTAACATGTTTGCTATGTTTGTATGTCTTTTGTTGCTGCAGCCTTGGAGTACTGACCTCACATGCATGAGGGGTATGCATGTGCCATTGTCTCCGGCCGACAATGGGCAACAACAAGTGGTGAATTCCCCGCACCTCTCCCGATAGGCCTCCCCGAACCCCATTGCCTCGACCTGCTATCCCTGAGCCCCCTTCTATAGAAAATCTGATCTCCAATGGCCTACCACATCCTATTATAGCATCTGCAGATGCAGAGCATGCCCATGTGGCATCTGAGCTACTCACTAGCGTTGTAAACATAAACACCCTTGCTAACAGTTGGGTCGTCTTTTCCATGAGCTAGAAGAGACGATTGGGACTATGGAGTGGGATGAGGTTGCGATGTCTACAAGGGAAAGGCAAGCTCTTAGGAGTCATATGAACTTGGCGGGGGCGTTGTTGCTGCGGGAACTCAGGCATATTGACAGGTTGATTCTTAGGCTCTTGCAATTCCCTTCTCATGTGTTGTGCCTCTAACAAGTTCATAGGCATAGGACAGGCTTGCGAGGAGGCATGCACGCATAACCAACCCGATGTGAACTGGCTGTGTCATTGAACTTTGAACAATTTCATGATGCTTGTTTTTTTTCCTCAGAGTTGCATTGCATAGTCTGCATGGAGCATGAATTGTGCATGTTGAAATTTAAAAAGGTGTCACTGAATTGTTATTGCATATGCATTTGTATATTTGAGCATTTGCACGGGACTAGCCCCCTGCCATAATGGGGAGCCCTTTGGGGAGCTCCATTATGGTGGGCGAGGCATCAGGGTACCGGTTTTTGTCGGCGGGGTTCAACTCCCCGTGCTTCGTTATGCTCTTTGTTTGTCTGTTGCTGTGGAAAGTATGACAGACCCTGCAAGGGAAGCTCACTTATCGGGTGCAATGGAGCTGCTGTACCTTGTGGAGATTGTGAGGTGGGCTGGCGTGCAGTGCATGTATGTAACAGATTGACCTTATTTTCAGATTGACCTCAACCTTTGGGTGACGTGGAAATGGGGATTTGACCCCATCTTAATTTGTGATGGACGGTTGTGGTGATTGGCTTTTGGATATGCTTGGGTATATGCCTTTTTTGAATGGATAGGATTGAGCAAAACATTCATATATCAAAGCAAATTGGGACTCAAGCAATGGATGCAAGAAAAGCTGGGTCGTGTTGCACTATATTTGAGGCAAGAACTTCACTGTTGTAGGCTTAGAACCATGTTCTTCAAGGTATTCTTTATACTTTTTGCATTTTTTCCTTTTATATCAATAAGAGGCATTCCCTTACTCTTCACTTTTGGTAGCAATAGGCAATACCATGCATTATCTTTTATGGTATTTTAGGCGATATCCTCAATTCTTTAGTTTTCCACTGCCCCAAATTTGGAATAACTCAAAATATGATAGAAAGCCTTTCATTCCCACATCCAATTCTTCCAATCTTGATTTGCACATAAGTTGTTTGCAATACTGCCTAAAATTCACGTGCACTTTGGATTCGCGCTTCGAGTTCACATATGTGAGTATGTGGCTTCATTTACGAAGCATGTTTTATAATAGCATATCTAATTTTGTTTTTGTATTCATAAAAATAAAATAAAGAAAGCAACAAAGTGACATTACAATATATTAATTTTGTCTAGAAAGCTTTCTAATCAGTGCCATTAAGAAAGACAATGATCGTTTGACTGAAAGGACAGTGACTCACATGATACTTGGTTGTTATAGCACTAGATTTTTTTGTTTTTTGAATTGCCGGCCAAGTAGTTAGTTGCACCTCATTGGATGCAAGATCAGATTCATATTAGTTGTCCTCCCTCTCTATTGATGCCTCTATATTTTTGTTCCTTTCCTTTGGAGTTGTCCTTATATCAGTTCCATATTGTGTACTTGTGCCCTTTTTGTATGGGCCCTTTCTAACATCACACTATTCATGCGACTTACAAAATGATGCCAACCAAAATCCTTGTGATATTTGACTTTTGATCATCATGTGCCTCCAATCTTAACTAAATTTCCAACAGTAAGAATAGATGTCCCAAGCTACCTTTTAATTGAAGTTCCAACATTAGATGCCAAGATGTGCAAGAGTAGATATGCCAAGATATGGAAGATATGCCAAGATTGGCACACTCCTGGGTTGCCAAATATTATTCTAGCAGTACTAGTACAAGGGCACCTCAGAGCTTAAAACGTAAGAGGCCATGCTTCAAATATGGTATTCCTGCTAAGCTCATCAGAATAATGAGGCCCTCTCGCAATTGCCTCAACAAAAGAAAGGGCAACAAGCGATATTCTTCTCTACATTTTTGCCACTCAAGAGGCTTGACATTCTTCTATATCTAAACTATATAATTCTTATAGGCAAGATGCTTCTAGAATATTTCTTAGATTCCCTTGCTAGTTTGTTGCCACGTCCTTGATTTTGTCCGGGGGGGAAAATAGAAAAACAGATATCCATAAAATTTTCAATGGCGGCACATATGGCAAGGCTACGTGGTCCGCCAGTGGATCTCTGTTACTCTGCGACAAGCAGTGGCAAGCAGGGCATTTGGAAGCAGCAATCTCAACTCCGAATAGATTGGAGTTTCTGCAGATAGATGCAAGAGAGTGAAGGGTTTTGTTAAGTTTGATACCAGGACAGATTTCCATCAAGAAACAAGAGCGTCGTTCCAAATTTGGGGCAAATTCGATGCCTCCGTTCAGAAGAGGAGAGACTAGGAGTCTTTTTCTCTTCAACCAAGGAGTTAATTCAAAATATTTGCAGGGGAGAAGGCAATTACTTCTCAAATAATCTGATTGCCGATCGTAGAAACAAGGGATCAGTTTGGAACGCAAATAATAGCATCCTAAACAATTTATCTCTTGCATCCGAAAAGCTGCCAAATATTTGCTTTGTTTTGAGAACTGGGGCAAGAATCAAAGGTTTAGGGCTTGAAAAACATCTTCTATGCTTCAAGTAATCGATGTTTTCAAGGTCGAACTCATTTGCTTTTTAGTACACTCAAAAGAATCTGTCAATTCTTCATTGATTCCTCAGAAGGCATAATGGATATTGTCGCAAGCGTCCTTGTTACATGATTCATCGAACTGGAATTTTTGGAAATCTCTCAAAAATTGCAACAGCGAAAGAAATTACTGTGCACTGGCTTGAAAAATCTGCACAATTCGTATCAGATACAATCAAACACACTATCTGACCTGATGCTTATAAGGAAGGTGGATGATTACGGGGACAGAAATCTGCAAATCTTTGAATATATGTGCTTGAAATAGATTCTGTACAGTTCCAAATGCCTCCATTTTTGAGTCCTTCCAAATGCAGTGCATAAAAGAAACCTAAGTATCGGACTGATCTATCAAAAAATCAAATACCATGTATGTGTTGAATCTTCGTATTGCTTGAGAAATTGATCAAGCTCCTCTGAGCGTCTTGAGTTGGTCCATTTTGCCACAACAATGCACTTGCTTCTTTCTTTAGTTTGCTTCTTTCTTTAGTTTTACAATAGTTATGGTGCTTTGCAACGATTAATATTTGCTTTTGAGTTCTGAAATTGTAGTGATTGTTAGCAACAATTTTCTTGCGACCCCTTATTATATGAGATAAGGTACGACAACGATACTCGGTACATAAGCAACAAATGTCCAGATGCTAAAAGCCTAAAAACCCCAAACACTAGTGTTGCGTAACATTGATAAAATGAGCTTAGGCAACATCTACTTGTAACTCGAGCACCTATCCCTATGAAATCATTAGCATTTGCTAATGTATCTATTAGCCCCAACAAGCATGAAGCACTATATCCTACAGGCACATATAAGAACATCACATCATGAACACCTTTTACATTGTTGTAAACTTATACAAATATATTATTAAGTAGGTTTAGAACCAAAGAAATGTTCGCGGCGGCCTTGCCGCCGCGATAAATTTCTCGTACATATAAACTAGATATCACGTTATGCCACCTTCGTGTGACATATTATATTTTTTGAAGACAATTATTTTTAGAGGTTGAACTCTTGAGATACGACACCTTCAATGACATATTTTTTTAATATGATACAATTATTTATAGAGGTTGGCTTCTTGACAAACGCCACCTCTATAACATATTTTTCCAAATCCATGACATGTTTTCCAAATTAATTGTTTACTTTGCCGAGCTTGAGCAAATATGGATTTTGGTTGCTCTTTTTGTTTACATATCTTCAAACTTTTCTTCCCTTTATGCATTGTCTAACTTAATTTTTTGCTTTCTAGTATTTGTATCTTGTGATCTTTGATAGTAACAAGCTTTGTTTTATGCTTTAGCATGGAATATTGTGGCTTCAATCTTCTATTGCCAAGCACTGCCATGTTGACATGTGCAGACACAATTTGTTTTAATAGTTGGAAGGAAAGAAGGAAGCATATTTTAACGTCCGTGGAGGCCAAATCGGCCTATGAGACAGTACGTGCACTACACAAAGCAGATAGAAATCACACCAAAAATACAAATGCTACTATACAATGTGTCCTACTACTGGGATGAAAAAACCCCACGTGGAAGGAAAACCCCTGGTAGTAGGCTCTCAGATCCCCTGTCCCGTAATGGATACTCTGATGGTGGAGACCTGCAAAATGTAGAATGCGAGACATGCAACCGTAAGCGATGCCAGCAAGTGACGCAGCAGTGTCTTAGAGCATCTAAGATCAGCATGTGCTACTCGGATGTGCGTATATGTCGGACACTCCTCCAGATCATAGTGCTCATCCTCTATTGTTTGCATGTGGTAACACTGGAATATTCTCTCATGATGGGGGATTCTCTGCTCTCCATTCGCAACTCCAGCGACCTATTTCAATTCTGAGATGATGGGGAGCCCGTCCTCAAGGAGGCAATATCTCTTCGTTTCTTCATAGATATGTGTGCTTTCAAGTACTGGTGTGGGCCATGTTCCAGCGCTAGATTAACCTGCGTACGGTAATGCTCTGTTTTTGGCTTTGCAAGAGTGGCTGTATTCCACAGAGTAGTAGCAAAGCACTCATTCAGGTGCACATCCTGTCCCTCGGCATCAGGCATAGCCACAACCTCCTGGTAAGATGGACGTTGTTCTTAAAGCTAGAGCTTTTAGGACTTAAATGCTGCGGTATAGAAATATACTTGTCATTTTTATTGTGAGTGAGTGGACATAGAGTATAAGTCCCATTGTGGAGAAAATGGAAGTTCAAGCACTACAAATTGTTTAAAATGGCCATTTCATAAAATATATTTCAAGAAAAGGCGAACTACGTTAATTGTTGGCAAATGGCCATTTCGCTAAATTCTATGTGGAAAAACGTGTAATGTAATAAAGATACCATTACCAACTTTATTTGCATGAAAAGTTAATGAAATAATGTATATGCTAGTGGCCTTATCACAATATATAGATTTCCTACTAGTTGTTTTTGAGAAAAAACTTATCTAGGCGGCTTGAAAGTCTACTGGGCTATGCACGGGGAATGCACTCAAATGACTTTGATTTGCTTGATGGTAGCAAGTAAATCTCCCTCCTCTAATATGCGATAATAACTACACAAAACTCATACTCAATTTTCGAGGTCAATTGTGCACTTGGGCAAGAATGATTGATGGTAACAGAAAATGTGTGTACGTGCATTTGAAACAAATTTGTTGATCCTTTTAGTAACAAATGGAAATTTCCTTTCAAAAGAAGGAAATAGAATTGGCTTAATCCCCGCAATATTATCAACCGACCGACAACCTTCAAGCATGCCCAAAACTCGAAACTCAAAAGTGATTGTTGTGTCATCCGATCGGCATTCTCAAAGCCCACTGACCAAATCTTTCTAGGTAGACATCAATGCTTATTCATAAGGACCGTATATTCAAAAAATATAAATTGATAAAGGTAAAACTTATCATTCTATATCCGGGCAAGAATAGTTATGTTTGTTGTCTATATTGTATTTTGGAGAATTGAAGCAAAGCGGTCAGCAATCCAGAGTAACTCTACTTTAGGGAAGACCAATGTCGAGTCTTATTAAGTTAGACTTGCAAAATAGAATATGCTCCTTTCACTATTTCTCACCCACCCACACATATTATATGAAAACAAAGATATATCTTTGCCAAGTTGCATATTGTCTGAGAACTTTTCTACTCCAGAACCATCTTGTAGATTGAATGCCTAAAATTGAAACAAAGTCCCAAATAATGCTTTGGTACATAAAATGGTGACAAAAGGCTTCAATCAATCTCAACATTAGTCAGAACTAGAACTTGCCTTTGACGTATGACCTCTCCTAGTTTCATCCATTTTCTTGACAGGATAAGGCTCCATGTCCACTCTATGTTTTCTTCAAATCTTGAAATTGCATATGCAAATGCAAAAGGGTTGCCAAATATTATTCTAGTAAGACTAGTACAAGGGCGCCTCAGAGCTTAAAACGTAAGAGGCCATGCTTCTAATACGGTGCCTGCTGAAAGGAAACAGCAACAAGGGACATTCTTCTCTACATTTATTTGCCACTCAAGAGACTTGGCATTATTCTTCTGTACATATAAACTAGATATCAGGTTATGCCACCTTCGTGACATATTATATTTTTTAAAGACAATTATTTGTAGAGGTTGGCTTCTTGACATACGCCACCTTCAATGACATTTTTTTTAATACAATACAATTATCTATAGAGGTTGGCTTCTTCTTGACAAACACCACCTCCGTGACATATTTTTCCAAATTAAAATAGTAGCCGAGAAGAATTTTTGCAATCGGAACGTATAGCTACAATAGTAGTCTGGTCAGTGGTAGCGTTGGGGAAACCCGAAGCAGGAGGACTTTGCCGTTTTTAAATGCATGAATTAATTGCAGAAACTATTAAGAAAAATAAGGGAGGGAGAAAGTTCCTTTTGCCATAGGGTAACGTCGTCTCTCTATTCAACCCAGAAGCTTCGCTCAACCACGATCTTCAGCTGTACTGCTACCATCCCTTGCTTATTTACTGCACATGCATTCGCTGGGGTTAGTCCTTATGACTAAGTGGGGATCCCTGGCTGCCACTGCATGCATGGAAATACTCTGGAAATCTTGGATAAGCACAAACACAGACGGAAAATCCTACGTGAGTACAATGCTAAGACAATGACAACGTAATCCAAGAAAATATCAAACATGAACATCAGAAGAAGAACATATCCAAAAGAGACCTAGACCTAGCATTCAGGCCAAGGAAGAAGCCTCTTCCATGAAGAAGGAGGCTCTGCAAAGGCTCAGGCGGCAAGCTCAGCTCAGCCAGCAGCACAGTCGACAAACCCAGCTTTGCAGACCTCAGACTCTGATTCCACAAGGATGGCACACTAGTCATGCCATTTGAGATGGAGACAAACACAGGCGATGGTTGAGGATCACACCACTCAGATCTCACACCTGGCAGAAGAGCAACAAGCCTCCGTCCCCCAAGTGATTAAGAAGCAACTGGCTATAGTAAAGCAACAGTTTTCAGGCATTGAGACCCAAGTGCAACAATTGCTTGACAGTATTCGCTTGTTGCAGTTTGAAAGGGAGCAGGATAGACAGACTCTTGCTGACCTCCGGGCACAAATAGACACCATGTCTACCAGAGATGAAGTTATAATGAAGGACAAGGAGAGAATTGAGCAGGAGATGGTCACTGATATCTCCCGTCTTCGATCGGACATTGCAGGTGTCATTGCCACTCAGGTGGCATTTCAGATAGCAACTAACAAAAGCCAGTTGCTATAGCAGGCCCTTCAGAACAGGGTCAGCACAATGGAGACCACCTTAACATCGGGAACATCGGCAGATGATGTGGTTGCCTCTAGGATACAGAAGTTGGAACAGCGTTCCCTTGTTCAAGAGCAAGAGGCACACGAGCTATGAGAAGCTACAATCCAACAGGGGAAAGGACTCCATGCCAATGCACACGAGGCCTTGCAAAATTGTGTATACGAGTTGGAGCGGCAGAAACAATTCCAGCAGGAGCTGAGCTCTCGGCTTCAGAAGGTGGAGGCAATCTCAGGCACCTCAGCTGCCACCCATGCTCAAGCTCCCATGCGAAGTCAGTCTAGGCAGGCACCACGACGCCCTACTTCCCCATGCCCTCCATGCCAACAGGACCCTCCTGTTCATGGACACCGGACAACGCCTTCAACTCACAAACAGCAGCCGGTACATGGTGTCCCAGCAAACGTTGATCCACGTGAGCTTAGTGAACGCAGACGGAGAGGTCATAATTTGGTGATCCGTGGCTGCTTGGGAAGAAGAGGGAGAGAATCTCATTCACCGCCTCGGATCTTGGATCATGAATCGTATGACATTGCCTAGGCCTATACACATTGCTTTCGAGCCGGTAGTCATGGTGCTCGGCGTTACGCCTACAACCGTATTGTCATATTCCGCGATGCCAGCGGATATGCAAGTGCGGGATGCCATCTTTAGCGCCCGGCAAGCAATTGAAGGGAACATCCTTGTATGTGGACCAAGACCTCACCCCAGTGCAACAAGAGTCCTGCAGGCGTGAGCTCACCAAGGTTCGAGGCATCCGCTGTCAAGGAGTTCGAGGCAAGATGCACATTTTTCGCTCACCGAATGTTGCTGCAGACCCTCCGGGCCATTCAGCTGCAGCCCCCACCTCCTCTGATCATGCTCCTCCACCGTCTGCTCCCGCCCCACGCCCTGCTGCCACTGCCACTGCCACTACTCCTCAGTCATATGCCACCCCAGCTCCCATAACGCTTCACCGCCCCAACCCCTCATCGCTTCTCACTCATCCCAAGATGACTCGATCTCGCTACCGCTTCCCACTCTTTCCCCACAACTCAATCTGCGCATGCCTCTGCTACTAACAAATAGGGAATATGCCTTCGAGTGGTCTCCTAGAATTGTCGAGGTTTCCCATGGCAGAAGGGGGATAGTCTCAACTCTGTTGCTGCAGATATGGATCTCATCTTCCTCATGGAGACATGGGAGCACGCAGGACACAGGCTACCTGATCTTCTAGGCTATCAACATTTCTCAGTCTTCAATAGCTGCACAGGCAAGAGGGGACATGGAGGGGTTGCCTGTTATTACCGGGAGTCTTTGGCACAGTCGGTCTTCCTGCACAAGATTGACAGACACAACCGGTACTTGTGGGTGCGGGTGCAGAATTGTAGTGGCAACCCTCTCTTCTTGGCTGCTTGCTACTTTCCACATGCAGAAAGCAACTTTTACCATGCCCACTCAGATGTGTAGCTCCATATGTCGATCTATATGATGACATACAGCAACATAGACAGTTGGGTAGTGTGGTACTTCTTGGGGACTTCAATGCACGGACAGGAGTAGAGCAGCCCATGAGACTTGATCCTTTGGCTCAGGATGTGTTACAGCTGCGCCCCGCAGAGGCGGCTTGGCCACGAACATCAGATGATAGTCAGGTCACGCGCTTTGGCAGGCAGTTGCTTCTACTATGTGGTGTCTTTGACTTGGTAATTTGTAATGGCTTGGCACAGTGGCCTTCCTCCTGTAAGTGCACCTGCAGACAAGAGAATCAGGGTGGAGGATCTAGTGTGGTGGACTATCTATTAGTCGCTAAGCAGGATGTACATTTGATCAACCACTTTCGGGTAGGCACAGACAGTAGAGATGAGGAGACCGACTCAGATCACCTTCCACTCTACTTGGAGTTGGCTTGCCAGGCTGCTAGAACCCCTTCTATGGCAGCTCCTCGTACTCGCTTGCGATTGGATTATGAGCAGACAAAGGATTATGCTGATATGCTTATAGATGACCTTTCAGGAATTTTGCAGGCCCCCATGCTAGAGCAGCAAACGAGTCAGCTGATTGAGCTCCTTGGTATGCGCCGCGTAAAGATGTTTTGGGATAACATGCCCGAAAGTGTCCGCGGGGACTGCAACATTCCCGCGTGTCGGTGGTTTGATGTTTGAGTGTAAGGAATACAAATGCCGGCTCGCCCGATCACGATCCCTGCAATGCGCCCACATGCCACCACGATGTCGTGCTTTCTTGAAGGCAAAGAAATCTCGATTACATTACCGTCATCAAAGGGAAATGTTTTACATGTTGGAAAGCCATCCTAGAACCCTTTGGCGCAAGGTTCTTCGTAAGCCCGGCCCGACCCTACGGGGAACATCACTCATGAGCAGTGGGAACAATACTTGCAGCAACTCTATGATCCTCAAGGGACACGCGCACTCATACCCCCACAACATGGTCCGACATTAGAAATCACAGAGGCTGATGTTACCCAGGATCTGCAGCATTTGGCCAATGGGAAAGCAACGGACCTGGATGGTATGCAGACAGAGTTGCTCAAGTGGACAGGGGAGCCTGTGGTACCAGTCCTAACCACTATGTTCAACGAGTCTTTGCGGAGAAGGATTCCCCGCCAGCGGACCACAAAAGGCGAGTTGTCCCCATTTACAAGGCAGGAGATCCACATAGTCCAATCAATTATCGAACAATCATGGTCAGTTCGGTGTTTGCCAAACTGCTAGCTGGCATTATTGAGCAACAGTTGACCAGGTGGGCAGAAGCACCAGGTGTGCGAGCTCTCACGCAAGCAGGGTTCAGACCCCGGCATTCAACCATTGATCATATCTTCACATTGAGGACTTTGGTTAAGGATAGCAGAAACCGTCGGCGGGACCTGTATTGTTGCTTTGTTGACTTTGCGAAGGCTTTTGACACTGTGCCTCGGGAAAAGTTATGGGAAAGATTGTGGCAACTGAAGGTTCCTGTGGATATGCAAAATGCAGTATACAGGTTGTACGAGAGTTGTTCAGGCCAGATGCGGATGAGGGACAACCATTCACTAGCAGTATTGGGGTCCGCCAGGGATGTCCTCTTTCCCCAACATTGTTTGGTCTGTACATTGACCAGTTGGAACCCTGGCTCATGGACAATGGGGGTGGCGGACCAACTTTTGCATCAGGTCCTCAGGCAACTCATCTATGCAGACGATGTTGACCTCTTAGCTCACACTCCAGACGATATGCAGTCTCACCTAGATGCTCTGGATACATTCTGCCAGGCCACAGACATGAACATCAATCTGGCCAAGACTAAGGTGGTCCTAATCTCATCCTCGCGCCATCCAAGGCCCCCTTCATTCACTTATCGAGGGCAACAAGTGGAGGTGACACCCACCTACAAGTATCTGGGAGTGGAGTTTCCTTCTACACTATGCTGGGACACTTCCATAAGATTGCGTGTAGCGGCCAGGCCGAAAGCACTTTATGCAATGCGAAACAATAACCACAGGCGTAATTATATGATTGGGGACATCGGGCACATCCGCTCGGGGTATTGGTAGAGCCCGCTCTTTTTGTGCGGGGTTGAAGTCACAGGGCCCGATGGTGTCCCTTGCTACTTGGAGCGACTTAGAACAGGTGCAGAAGGCCTTCTTAGCACGGGCACTTGGAGTGAAATCCACGGTCCCATATCAAATTTTATTGCAGGAGACAGGTTTCCTGCCACTTCAGCGAGCGGCCCTTGATAGACACATCGTCTATTTCCAGAAGGTGGTAAATATGGATGATGATCGCTCACCGCAAGACTTGGCTTATGCAAAGGGCAATGGGACCACAACGACTCAAGAATTGTTGGAAGGATAAAAGAGTCGCGATGGCTAACTTCGATGGAATGTCCAGAGCACATGTGCATCCGTAGAAACAGAGGCGGTCGCGGCAGCTGAGATGTTACTTTGATGCTTGTTTCTCCAAAGAAGCTTTGGGATTCGAGGCCCTGGAGCAAGTCAAAACATCACATAACAAGCAGCACATAAATCCCACATTAGAACGAGACCCATAGCGCTACCTACATTCACATCTGCCCATGAAAAAGCGCAGGCATATCGCCTCCATTCGCACAAGTGCCCACCATCTCCGGATTGAGACAGATCAATGGATTGGAGAGCCACGACAGGATAGGGTTTGTCAGTGCTGCCAGACGGGAGCTGTTGAGGTTGAGTGTCACACTTTCCAGAGCTGCCCGGCATATGATCAGATTCGGACCGCCAGCGTGCTTTCGGTTGATTAGACCCGATGAGCCGCTACACATGATCTTTTGGGCACGCGACTTCGTTAGCTCACTTTCGGATCATACATTCAGGAAGTACTGGACTTGAGGGCTCAGATATGCCCCCAGTCAACCATTTAATCGTTGTCAGCAGTCTTATTGCTGCCACGGTTTTTCCCTCGAAAACCCTTCGGGGCGGGGGTTTTTTAATCCGGGCAGTAATGTGACTGCTGCGCTTTTTGTATTGGGTCCCATAGGCCGATTGGTCTCCGTGGATGATAAAAACAATTCTATTCTATTCTCTTTCAGGTCCATATTGCTGCGCAGAACAGTATCTACTGGTTTGTGTCTTCATCCATCTAAGAAGGTTGTACCAGTATTTACTGGTTTACATATTTGATCCATCAGACGAATTTTTTCTTCAAGTGGCTGTAAGAACTTACAAATTTTCTAGCTAAATATGTGTGTATCTGGAATGGAAATGGAGCTTTGCGATTCTATGCTACGTACTGCTAGGGTAAGTTTTGTTTTAGTGCCCTTTTTGCCTAACAGAAACTTGATGATCTTTCTTTTAATTTTTACAGATTTTTCTATGCAGCCATATATTCAAGCACAATAGCAGATGCTTAAGCTTAAGGTTTGTGACTTTATTTCAAGAAATTTTATTTAGAATGTCATAAAGACATAGATTATGAAATGGCATTTGACATTTTAGTTAGGCCTTGCAGAAAGGATCAAACTTGCCATGTATTGATATGCATTTTGTAACATTGTTTATGCAGAGATGCTTTTTGTTTTTTCATCTTTAAAATGAAACAAAGAAACCATGAACCTTGCCTATTAGTTCTCAAAATTGCATCTCAAACTTGCAAATATAGTGCAACCAATGTAACAACTGGTTTTGGAATGCATGTAAATGTATATTGAAACATAAGCAAACACTGCATTTGTCTTTGTTGATGAAAACCTATTATATTTATCAAATTCAAATATACATGTAGTAAAAGAACAAGTGCAAAAAACCCATTGTATTTATCAAATTCAAATATACATGTAGTAAAAGAATATAGCATAGAATATTGTGGCTTTAGAGTATCTTCTATTGCCAAGCACTGCCATGTTCCCTGGGTTGCCAAATATTATTCTAGTACTAGTACAAATTTTGGCATACCCACGGATTTCTAAATATTATTCTAGTACTAGTACAAAGCGATACTTGGCATAGAAATCGACCGTTCTATTGAAATTATAGTACTGAACGTGTTCTATCGCCAATTGTACAATTTGTCAGCATGCTTATTACTACCAAGGTTTTTCCTTCAAGTAGTAATATATTTGTTGTTGTCTTTATTTGGGACACACATTGCACGATAAGACTTGCACTCAACCACTTTGCCCATCCACTGGTAGCTGGAGGGATTTGAACACCTATGGTGGTCGAAAGCCAAACCAAAGGTCTAACTGCCAGGGTACTACCAGGATGGGCTTTAAAATAATTATATAGCAAAGAAGCATCTCACCAATCTTGCCAAGTATTTATTGTGGCGATTCTTATTGCAATTGACAATAAAAGTTGTTCAATACATAAAAAATAATCCAAAAATTTTATGTCAGAGCAATCCATAATGTGTTATGTGTCATCATGGAACTCTATCTCAATAGCCCTGCTAAGCGGAAGAGCCATGCTATGGCGGGGTATTGCCACCATGGTGCTTTCTGTCTATCATCAGCTCTCCATAAAGGAAATGTACGATTCTGCCATGCGTTCATATTTGTGTTGGCGATTGAAGACCCGAGAACAGTCTAGTAGCTTCCATTACACGCACCATTGAAATATCTATATTTTAATGTCTAATTATAGAACATTCTAGAATCTACCTATTATGATTATATGTTAGAGATATGAGCTTTTAGACAATGTTAGAACGAGCAATAGCATTGAGATTGTAGCTTAGGACATGTATGTTCATGTTCAGCTACATTAAGGATTAGAATAGCATCCTTTATAGATACTACATATCCTTCGGGTTTAAGCAACAATAATGAACTGGAATGGTTGGGTCAAAAAGTTCAATGTCGACGAGAGTTGGACACTTAAAAACTTATGAAACATTGGTGGCAATGTTGTGCTAGCTCACGACAAGGTACACATTTTTCATCTATCTAACCCTACTGTGACAAACACTGTACAAAAAAGCAATAGTTGGACCATCCTTTCACATAATTGCTTACGTAAATGCAACTACTAATGCTGCAATTCCTCAGGGCGCAATTGATGAAATTAAATATACACAATAAGTACAACAACATATATAAATACATGCCCGAACTGCAGTTGCGCCCCAGTGAAATCAATGCAAGCATAAACCCACCAACAACTACTTCTATAGCATGCTATTCATAACTGTAAGTACAAAATTCTGGATATGTTTAAGATTCGTGACCGGCAGAAAACTCCTCGTGAAGTATGGCTACGGCCTTGTAGTTGGGTCTAGTGGCCAAAGCACCCCTTCCAAGTGCCAGAAATTCTTCTCAAAGTATGGCTATGGCCCTGCAGGAGATCTACTAACGGGGGGTTTGAACCCTGATGAGACCAAGGTAGCATCTGCAAATAAACAGGCATTGAAACATTTGATTTCTCCATCATATATATGAAACCGGGGGGAAGGGGGGGGGAGGGTTTGCATAACATAGAGTCAACTGCCATCCACTATCAAACAACTTTTCAAATGCCTCAGTCTTGCCTAGATTATGATTGGGCAGAGGATTATGCCCAGCTGCTAACATAAAAGCTATTCAAATTTTTGCAACTTCTCACATTAGAATAACAGAGTGACAAGATGGTCACAACTCTTATGAATGTGGCAGAGGGATGTTTTGGTTTATGAAGAAAAAGAACGTCCCTAAATCAGCCCTTCAATTATACAAGCTAGTGCTACTTATTCTAGCTGATTTCTCTAAGACATATGATCTTTTCTCATTGACATACAGTCCATTTGAATGCTCTAGATATTTTCTACCATTTGGATCCTCTGGATACCTTACGCGATTCATTGGCATGAGAGGTAACTTGCCCAAGACTAAGGTGTCAAGCCCCTCATTCCCGCGTCGGTCAATGCCTTCTTCCTTCACTTACCAAGCCCAAAATGTAAAGGTGACATCCACCTACAAGTATTTGGGAGTGACGTTAAAATATGCTTCCTTCCTTCCTTCTACCATATACTAAGACATTTCTATTCGACTACGCATCACATAGGCTGGAAGGCACTGTAGCCATGCAAAACAACAGTTACAAAGTAGAGCCTGATGCCTAGGCCTATCAGCCGCACTTGTTCAAGGCCTTGGCAGAACCTGTTATTCTATGTGGATAGGGGTTTAGAACCCGATAATATCCCTCGCCACCTGGAATGACCTAAAGCAGGTGCAGAAAGACTTCCTAGCTCAAGCACTTGGGGCAAAATCCATAGTTCCATATCAGATCCTATTGCAGAAAACATGTTTCCCCGCCCCCTAAAGGTCGCCTTGTATGCACCGCCAAGTAATCTACTTTCTAAAGGTGGTCGATATGGGTGATATTCATCTCCCCACCTTACTTTTGTTGTGGCACTTTGGGTCTCAGCACTTTTTAAAGTTTGCTAGAAGGAAAAGTGAGTTGGCTGGTTCTCTCGCTAGAATGTGCAGGAGCATGGGTGCATATAGGTCCAAACCGAAGAAGATCACCAACACTTGAGGCAGTACTTTGATGCTTGCTTCTCAGAGCAAACTCGGGATGGGGCTACACAAAACATATTAAAATGGCACACTACTAGCGACGAGATCAATCCAATGCTCATATGAGGTCCATAATGCTACATGCATATACATTTGATCATGGAGAAGCGTAGAATGATAGCTTCCATTCACATGGGTGCACATCACCTCGCATTGAGACGACGGATAGATTCGAGGCACACGAGGACATGCTCTGTTATTGTTGCCAACGGGGAGCCATGGAAGATGAATGCCAAATTTGTCTAGCATTCGACCATATCTGGGCATGCTATGTTGCATTAGTCCTGCCTAACCAACCACTATATGTGCTGTTAGATATGACCTCAATGGGCTTGTTGGAGTCATATCTTCAAGAGATCATGGACACGTACACTCAGATATGTCCTCCGGCACGACATTGACATGTACACTAATATGAAATATCGAGATATCTGATCGGCATCATGCTTATTATCGCCAAGGTTTTTCAAGCAGTAATACACTTGCTATTCTCTTTGTTTAGGTCCCATAGGTCAATTGGTCTCCATGGATGATAAGGAATCATATCTTCAAGAGATCATGGATACGGGCATCGGATATGTCCTCCGACACGACGCACATGTACCCTAATATGAAATATCATTGTACAATTTGTGAGCATGCTTATTACTGCCAAGGTTTTTCATTCAAGTAGTAATATATTTGTTGTTGTCTTTATTTGGGACACACATTGCACGATAAATGTTAATTGTGAGTTCTTGGCATACACCCTGCAACAGCAGTATGACTGCCGGATGCTACAAAGTTGCCATGCTCATGATCACAAAACAAGAACAAGAAAAACAAATATGTACAAAGAGTGAAGGTAACATGGCCAAATGAGGCTCTCCAAATTTGAGATAAAACCTGAGTACATCTGAAGACGCTCCGATCTAATATAGTGTAGACCGCAAATCTGAGCCCTACATCTATCTAAATCTAAGCCATATACTTAAGTTAACCTAAACATGCCAAGTGTCGTCGGCCACCACTGACACTTAACGTGTACAATGTTAACCACTAGGTGGTTAACACTGCCTCCTCCTAAAAGTTTTTAGCACAAAAATATGTACAGACTTTTATAAAACAAGTCCGACAATTACAACATGGTGCTAAAAATATAGGGGCATAAATGATGGTAATGGTTGGGTTGTGTCGCCATAAAAAGATCTTCATAAATGCATTGACGAAAAAAGATCCGAAGGAATGTCGATGCAGAACGTGGATCATAGGAACTGGGGCAAGAAAAACATGAAGACCATCCCCTTATATCATGGGTAAGTCCATTTGAACAATTAATGCCCAAAAGATTGCTTAAAAACAATTGTTATAGAGGGCCTTCAAAAACATAAGCAGGTCCCATAGGTCAATTGGTCTCCATGGACGCTAAAAACCTATTCTATTCTACTATAAAGGCATCCCCCGTGATCGGCCATATAAAAGTTGAATATATTTGGAACAGAGCGTGGCGGAACTTTTTTGTCACAGCGTGGGTCGTAAGCATGGTGTGACCATGAGCGCATTTTGTTTTGTTTTGTTTAGTTTTTTTTTTTTTGTTGGGCACATTTGCACAAACAAGAGTTGAGACTTTGAAACTTTGAAGCAATTCTAGAGTGTCTACGTTGATGCCAGATAAGAAATTTGTGCATGTGGATGGGCTTAAAATCGTTGGATTTGATCGACAATCACAAAAAATTAATGGAAATTCCAGCATGTGTTGGGAAGTTATGCCGGCGTTGGGAAAGCTACAACGGGGCAGAGTTCTTGAAGAAACGACGGCGGGGCAGAGTTCTTGAAGAAACAAAACGGAGTATTTTCTATGATGGAAGATTGGCTATGCTGGAAGCGCGGCAGATTGGCAAATATGCCGAATACCTCTAATATCGACTTACGATGGTTCATGCCACAACGCTCAAGAATTTCCTCCCAGAAAGCATGTCTCAAGGCATATTTTACCGGCCAGGTTTTTAGGTTCAGTAGTCGATTTTGGCTAGGGTTTCTGCTGAGAGGTTTCCGCTGAGACATCGCTGGGTAGTGATGCCGAGCTTCAGCTATATCACAGGGCATAAAATAGTCTGCCTGCAGAGCTTTGCGAAACAGAGCTATCCAAACGAAGCAACTACGGCAAAGAACTGTAAATCCTTTGCAAATCTGGCGAAGCTAGGCAAAGAACTGCAAATAAGTATCAGGTGTCATTATTTTTTATCATTTTGATGCTTCTTTCTATTTTGGAACGATTCATTCTTATGCCTTCGGCTGATGTGATTGGGTAAACCTTTGTTGCAGGTAGAACTTCTGTCTAAATCCATCTTTCTTTCTTTTTTTTGTTTCTGCTTTCGTTAAGAAAGGCCACATATATGGACCTGAAGGGTCGATCTTCTCCGGGCTGGCGATAGTGGGAGGGGGAGATGTAGTAGATAATGCCCCACAATTTACTTGGTGACATCTATTTTTAGTTTTGGGGACTCTCTAACCGAGCATCCAATGGCGAAAGCATCTTTTCCTAGGCACTATGGGCGACGTATTTTCATCAATACACTAGTCGTGCCTTCCGGCCCGGACTCTTGATCGATTTCCGCGGGTTTGATTTTGTTTGTACCAAAATTATGTTGCATTTTTACCATTTATATAAGTCGCGGTCATTACATATTAGTAGCTACCTAGAGTCCTTAATGCAAATGAGGCATTTGGATTTCTTTTTTCTCTCACCTTATTTAAAAGAGATTGGTTCAGACTATAGACATGGTGCCAACTTTGCTTTCAGAGGTGCTTGTAAGATGAAGCTTCCCCTCCAAGCATGGAGACAAGATCCAGATGGTTTTGATTTGGCTGAAGCCATCAATGCCCATCTCTCCCCTAGCATTCGTGTTTTTGCCATTGATCCAGCGTCAAAGTATGTTCTTGTCAGCACCGTTTTGGTTTCAGTTAACATAAGTATTAGCATATTGTGGAATAATGTTCTCTGATTTTTAATTTATGCAGGTCCTTTAATGCCAGATGTGCCTGCTTTTCCCCTTCATATAACTATTTTCTCCCAGATGGTGTCTTAGAGATCAAGAATAATTTTTCTCCAAATGAGATCACTTAGCACATCCGAGAGTTTCCTCGAATGCTGGAAAGCCTAGAGGTGACATTTTTTTTTTGCTCATGTTTTGATAAGCTTGCATCTTTAAATATCTTTCAGATCTAAATCTTATTGCGCTTTTAATATTTGCATCTCTTGAGTCAACTCACATTGCTTCCCTTGTCTTCTTCCCCATATTGTCATGATTGTTGAGATAACATGAAGGGACATGATTCACTTGAAGATCAAGACTTCCTTAGCATAAAACTTTCCGTAGCTAAGCTTTTGATGCTTTGTTCATATCATGCTCCTTGTCGTGGACAATGTGAGAACATATTTCACTTGAAGCTGAAGACTGACAGAAGGCATCAACTACATGAAGCTAAAGAGTTAGCTTTATGGCTCTTCTACATATTTAATATATATCCATAACTTATCCTTTCTGCTCCATTATCATGGACATCATAGGTGTAGTCTGAGATTTATGAACTCATTTAATTGGTTTAGCATTGCTAAAGGCTACAAAGATAAAGGAGGAAGAATTAACTATCTTGGTTTGTCTTGATGTGGTAACCTTAGTTGTTGCAGGGCATGAGCGTAATTTCACGCATTTAGGAATATTTATGGCTTGCATTACTTTATATTCTATATAAATGGTCAAACACTAACATTTCTGACATGAATTTGATGGAATAGTTTTAAAGTAGTTATTAAGAAAAAAAAACGAACGGCGGAGAAGGCATGAACAAAACGTCATACTTCTATTTACCTGCTTGGTTATATACACATGATACTCCCCCGATTTGCAAGAAGCAAGAGAATAAAGATGTGCATCGTGACTTCATTAATACAAACTTCTACAAAAGTTCAACGTGTTTTGTTAAATTGAACGCTCTATCTATTCTATCTATCTATGGATTAAAGAAGATTGTTTAAATGCCCCACTATTGTATTCTATGCAATAATGATATTATTTTGTAATGGGAAAAAAAATGTTTTGCTTTTTCTTTTCCACATAGGTATGCTAGAATAATGGAGTAGCCAAAATTAGCTAGGCCACTAGATTAAGGGGTTTGCCAACAAACATGTTCACATCTTTGTCATGTGCCTAGCTATTGTTGCCAATGTGACTCAAACTTTAATTAATGTTCACATTTTCACAAAGTTGATAAATAAACATGCCATGAATATGGGAACTTATACCTCGCCCTGATGTAAGTATGACATTCAAAAACATAATCATCATAGGATATTGCAACAAATAATTTATTAGTGCAACATGTTCATGATTTCTCAGAGGATGGGGATTTCGGATGATCTACTGCAAAGTGTCGTTGCATTGTACTAGAGAGTCCATGTTTCAGGAGATTCCAATGTCTTTGCTAAGCATTTGGAAGATAAAAACTACAGTTGAGTATGCCTGGAAAGACACCAAAATTAGAGTAGAAAAAGTTTTATAATAATATGATAAAACAGAAATTTCTAAATCTATTTGGAAAATATATATACTATTGAGATGCAATTTTAGCCTAAAGAGTTCAGGTCCTTAGGTAGAGGCTCACAATCTAACTTAGTAAACGTTCAAAACACGTACAGAAATCCAACATAACTCTACACAGCATGTTTCTCATGCACAATAAGACAATAAAACCTTGAGTTTGAATTACATACCAGTGTCCGTCTATTTTTCTGCCAATCCTGACGCTGCTCTTGTTGGCTTCGCCGTGGAGTATCGTGCTAAGAATTGAGCAACCGTCCATCTATATTCATCGGTTCTCTAAGTTCGTCTTCTGAGCTTGGTTCATTTTCATGCAATGTTCAAAGCGTGGTATAATCAAGTGTCTTGCACAGGATGTCTCTGCTCAGCAACAAGTGAATTGCTGTTACAAAGCATACTCACAATTGACAAAAGCACCATCTCTTGCCTCCATATTGCCTTCATACCACTACATGCAAAAAGGCCTGGCAGTCCACATTGATCGTAAACACTGATCAGATGCTGGCTTCCTACTACCAAATGATAGCCCTAATGTTCAAAATGGCATACAATCACTAGACGGTTTAGGACAACTTTGATTGCGAAGACCTGCCCTCAATATTAATACAATAAACATCATAACAAAATGTAGTAATGTCTCCACATTGAAGGACAATGGCTGTAAGTTAAGTTGACACTAGCCAAAAGTTTATACAGTAAGAGCCAGAAGAACAGAACAGAAAAATTGTATTTGAGTCCATTAGCATTTTATTCAATGTATTTTCAGTTGAATTAAACGCCAATCCTTGTGGAAACTTTATCTACTCCCTCAACTATATGCTTATACCTGGCATGGGGTTTACCATTCAATACCTGAAATACTGGTATATTGGGCGACATATAACAGCTCACTTACATGCGAAAGAAATTATCTACAAACTTTGGCATTATCCATGAGGAAAATTAATATTTATCCAAACCACGGAACCCGAGCTCCAGAGCAGTGCTGGACACATCCTTGCATTCAGATTCCCACCCCCGACCTTTAGCACAAGAAAATCATAATCGCAACCAGCAACCCTTATCCTCTTAAATATGTGAAAGATTAACCCTTCCTTCTAACATCATCATCATCATCATACCTATGAATATAATTGTGCTTATGTATTGATTCAATTGCTAACATACTTTGTGCAACCTAAAATCGCCCCTCATCTTCGCTTAGTGTATCTTTCCGCATCAACAGAGTCATCATATCACTGCCAGGTAGATATTCCATAATAAGTTAAAGATGTTCTGCATCTTGGAAGGAATAATAGAGTTTAACAATGCAGTGGCTGTTAGCCTCTGCCAATAAATTGCGCTCAGCTCTTACATGTTCTACCTGAAATATTACAAGATTGTTATAAAGATGTGGTTTCACAAATCTAACAACGAAACGATTAAATCACAAATCTAAGTTGCTAGAAGATCTAAGGGCTATATAATCCGGGCACAAATCACCTTTGGAAATCCGTTTGCCTTGCAACTGACTGATTGCTTGCTTGCCAAAATGCTGATGAGTGAAACCCATTGCTTGCTTGATGCCGCAGGCCGCTTGCTTGCTTGCTGCCGTGCCAGGTACCTGGTTGGAAATATCCCCGATCTAGAACACACGAGACTGCCAGTTTACAGGCAACAAAGGGTTTGGAGCAGTCATCAGCATATCCCAAGTATATTCCAGCATATACCTAGGATATGCCACAAACCCACATAAGCGAGGGTTTGCCCCCCTAAGGGCAACCGAAAAAAATTCAAAATTGGATGTATGATTATATATGGTTTGATAGCAAGGAAATATATCACCAATCTTGCCAAGTATTTATTGTGGCGATTCTTATTCATGTTCAATATAAAAAGAACAACCCTATATCATATCAATACATAATGTGCTATGTATGGAACTCTATACATGCATATATCCACGTCATTGAAGGCTGCAAAAGCTTACCGTTAAATACGTGCAAGAGAGCGACATGTATATGACGTCTGTATGTCTACCCTCAGATCTAACAAACTGAGTATCATTTGTCATCTCACTTTCTCTCTTGATTTTTCATTCTTCCCCAAACAAAAGATAGAATGGGGAGAATAAAAGATGGGTGCATTGGTGTTCTCTAAGAGACGTCCTTTGACTCACAAACTTGCTCTATGTTTTATGTTGTATCCTTTCTTATCGGACTCTTGTATGGAAATGGAGAGTGCTTTTTTTTGCTTATCATTACTAGAATAAGATCGATAATTAGTTATCGATCTTGGGAGTATAATTATTATCGATTCTCCTCGATCGATAACTAATTATCGATACTCCTCCAATCTTGATAACTAATTATCGATTCTCCTCCATTAATTATCGATGCGATAACTAATTATCAAGATTACTCCTCGATCTTGATAACTAATTATCGGTATTTAATTAGCGCGGCGAGATAAAGGCGGTTATCGGTCCGGCTTAAACCGATGTCACCTTTGATAACCGCCATTTCCCTAATCGGGCCTCGGCGGTTATCAAACGCGTCTGAACTTCGGCCCTAACGGGCCTCGTCTGACGTGGCCGAGGCCTTACGTGCCAAATACCTGGCCGAGGACGTACAGCCGAGGCCACGCATTTTTGGTTATCAGCCTTAGCTAGACCGATAACCTTACCTAAGCACAATGGGCAATTCATTCATAAGTGGCGCATTGGATAGAGATATTGTTCTTGGAACTCAAAATTTGTTGTCTAGTAGCTTGTATGTAATTCTTGTAAGCTCCATATCTAAAACCACATAGCCACAATATCTAGCATTCACCCTCACAACTATTGAACGTGGCATTTCGAGCCTAAACTAGAAGTCTTTCTTACTCTTGTTTTAACCTTTTGTTGAGGTACTTAACTACTACAAATGGCATTCTGTCAACTGATATTGTAATTGGGTTCTGAAACACCAGCAGCAACGGCTTCTTCAAACCTTGGATTTTGGCAATGTCTTGAAACTGCCAATGTTGAAATACATGTTGCAACACTGGATCCTTTTCCACAAGCAAATATGCACCAACACTTTCTCATCCGTACACACTGTGATGTACCCGGATCTCAACTAGCAGCTTAATGAGCCCATCAAATGGGGGGCGTGGTTCACCTGCAAATATCTATCAGTAAAGACAGGCAAGGCAGTGCATATTTATCACGTTATTTCAGTGGACATATAGTTCCTAGTCTACCGGGTTGTGGTTGCCAAATCCAGAATAAAACTATATCCAAGATACTGCTCCATGCAAATGGGCATTTGAGCTTGTTAAGTTAATATATCTCTAAATTTTGGACTCTATGTTGAAGAACTAAATAAGCCCATATCCAAGTTGGCACTGCAAAATGGGCATTTAACGTCTAGATATCTCTAAAATAGTAGACTATGTTGAAGAACTAAATAAACGAAAGCAAGAATAGAAACAATTCCGAACTCTGCACCATTTTTTTATCCCCTATTTTAAGCTGAAGATCCTTAAGCTAAGAAAGGACATGCTCATCATGAAATGCTAAGATCAGATAAGACACCAGTTTCCACTGGGAGAGTTATTTTGAAACATTACAAGCACTTCCATTCTTGACTTATGCATAGAAACATCTACCATAAAAAGCACAAAATTAAAAGGCAGAGGCATCTTCCACAATGAGAAAGCATGATAGTGTTGCAGAACCAATGTAAATAGCCTTACAAAGGCAAGATCACTGATTTCAAGTTAAGAAACTAATTCCCAATGTCAATAGTATTTTGCAGATTACACCATGCGGGACAGATGCATAGGAAAAATGGAGTTGAAAGTACAAGCAGTAAATCAATATTGGCAAGCTCTTTCTCTTAATAACGCTATTGTGAATTCACATACCTTTAAATGAAAACACAAATATAGCATCGATAACGTGTCAAACTTTAAAGAAAGATTGTGTGGCAACTCCTCGACTGATATAAAATGGACTGATAAGCTGTTCAGCTGCCAAGAAATCGTTTTATCAATAATCTAGATAACAAGGGCAGTCTATTAAAATAAGTGCTGAGCATTCTTCATCATAACATCACATTGACCAAACTTAAAACACAAACTTTGTCCTGTACAACTGTCAGGTTTAGGTTTTTAATGTTGAAGACTAAAGACATTAGAATGGCTGGTTTCTTGAGAGCAAATTTCGTGAACATAAACATAAAAGTATTGACTTTATCCAACTGTGTTGCATGTCTTCACATGCTGCAAGTGTATTATAAGTTATCAGCACACAAGGTTTTAAAGCTCAAATTCCTGTTCATACTCGACCTCCTTGCTCAAGTAGGAATCGGAATCCAAATTTTATGGCCATGACCAAACTTACTGTCATCTAGCTCTTTCTTATGATTAGTGTCATCGAACTGGTTGACCTCAGCAGAAATGATCAGGTAACAAAAGCAAGGCATCTCTTATATACTTCATAAAATAACAAATTATAAGTTTTAGGAGATTTCCACGACAAAGTAAATAATTTTTGTTTCCAATTCAAATTAAATCCAGAGAAGGTGAAAAGAAGGAGAACATTTTTATCCTTCCTCCCGTTTCGATTTCTATGTACATTCACTTGTGGGAACTTTCCTTTCCTGCTATATGCCAGTTCAGTGGATATAGTAATACTAGGCAGTCATAGCTATCTTTTGCACTTCAAAGTCAAGTTGAAGACATAATGATATCTACTTTAAAGCCATGAGAATTAAAAGACCTTCAATGGTTTATTCTGCTCCAAACATGGAATGTGCATTGAGAACCAAAATGAGAACTTACTTGTGTGACAAGGCCTGCATATCATGATTTTCCAGTTTGTTTGGGGTAACATATGCATGGCTTGTAACCAAAATGATGAAGATGCCGAGCTGCAACCAATCCATCCCGCCATTGTTCCAGGGACCACATAGTACAAGGACACGTTTATATTCAGCTACAGGATACACCTGTGAAATGCCAAAGCGAGTTGGACACAAAATAAGATTGTAAAGGCAAGTGCCTACTGGAGACAAGGTACTATCAAGTGCTGAGCCGTGAAAGATAGAATAATTCAACGATATTTACATAGTTATAAGTATGTAATATCTCTGAAATAGCTGAAGCAACACTCAAACCTGCAAGCTCCTGCTCAATAAATAGATAGAACATAAGTATGAGAATGAATGACAATAATGTTAAAGCTATTAAAAAAGAAGAGCACCATCAGCTGATCGATGCTAAAACCCAATGGCCCCATAAGCATTTCATCAATAGAAACCGCAGCAGATTGTGTAATATAAGATACATCGTCGAAACTTTGTGAAGCATTCCTGTGTTTCCAAGGAAGTCGTCCATACCTGTGTTTCCAAGGAATTCGTCATATTCTAAATGCCACCAACCAACCCTGTGTTACTTTCTGCTTCTGTTTCTGCGAGCATGTTAATGTGTTTGTGCATCAACGGGCCGGATAGTTGGCTTTGGGATCGTGCCAACATCCGACGGACAGCAGACAAATATCTGGGCTTTTTCCTAATTTAGATCTCGCCTTTTTCCCGAAAGCCAGGAATAGAACTGATATTTTAGAACACGGAAAGTGCAGAGTCAGACACAATTACAGAGGTATAAGAATGTCTGCATTTGCATTGTGTTGGCATTACAGAATTCTGAGTATGGAGACAGAGACGCAGGAGACAGATGAAGAGCTTCTCAACTACACTTACTCTGCTTTATTTCCCAATCTTTTGGAGAGCTATGATATGCTTAAGGAAATCGGCGAGGGTGGCCAAGCTACGGTTTTTCTCTGCAGAAGTAAAAGAGGAGGTAAGAAAGAGTTTGCTTGCAAAATCATCTGGGTAGGAGACACAGAGCCGATCAAGGAAATGGAGATCATGCAGAAATTAGCCAGCAGCCCTGGCATAGTGCATATACACGAAGTAATCAAAGACGAGGGATTCTGGCACTTGATCATGGAATTGTGCGAATGTAGCTTGCTTGATGTAATCGTCAAGAAAGGCAGGCTATGCGAAAAGGAAGCGGCTCTTCTTATTCGAAATCTTGCTCTAGCTATACAGGATCTTCATCAAAAGGGTATCATCCACCGGGATCTGAAGCCAGGCAACGTTCTTGTGACCTCAGCAGCAAAGCCCTATGATGTTAGGGTTTCGGATTTCGGCATATCGGATCGTTTTTCAGGTTCTGCTCCCAGTTTTACATCCAGAGTCGGAACACCAAGATATTTGGCTCCAGAGGTTGTGCAGGGTTATTATTCCACTGAGATAGACATATGGGGTCTGGGTTTGATCCTCTATCAGGCGCTTACTGGGAGATATCACTTCTCAAGTCTAGAAACTGCGCAAATTCACGAAGAACTGCTTCATGGCGAGGATTTGGCTGCCTCACACTTGCATTGGCCAGTTGGGTTGGTGTCAGAGGAAGCAAAGAGCCTTGTTTTGGCTATGTTGCAGCCTGATCCGGAGGAAAGGATATCTGTGCAGCAAATTTTGGCACACCCCTGGGTTGCCAAATATTATTCTAGTACCAGTACAAGGGCGCCTCAGAAGAGCTTAAAACGTAAGAGGCCATGCTTCACATACGGTGTTCCTGCTAAGCTCATCAGAACAGTGAGGCCCTCTGCAATTGCCTGCTGAAAAGAAAAGGGCAACAAGGGACATTCTTCTCTACATTTATTTGCCACTCAAGAGACTTGGCATTATTCTTCTGTACATATAAACTTAGATATCAGGTTATGCCACCTTCGTGACATAGACTATTATATTTTTTGAAGACAATTATTTGTAGAGGTTGGCTTCTTTGACATACGCCACCTTCAATGACATTTTTTTTGAATACAATACAATTATTTACAGAGGTTGGCTTCTTGACAAACGCCACCTCCATGACATATTTTTACAAATTAATGGTTCACTTTAGCAGCTCTAGCAACTATGGATTTTGGTTGCTCTCTTTGTTTATAGATCTTCAAACTTTTCTTCCTTTTTTGCATTGTCTAGCTCAAATTTTTGCTTTCTAGATGATCTTTGATACTAGCAAGCTTTGTTTTATGCTTTAGCATAGAATATTGTGGCTTCAAAGTCTCTTTTATTGCCAAGCACTGCCATGTTGACATGTGCAGACACAATTTGTTATAATAGTTGGAAGATGGACGTTGTTCTTGAAGTTCAGAACAGTGAGGCCCTCTGCAATTGCCTGCTGAAAACTTCTCTACATTTATTTATTTATTCTTCTGTACATATAAACTAGATATCAGGTTATGCCACCTTAACCGGCAGGCGTTTGGATCCAAGCATTCCTGGCCATTGATTCATGCCCTGTGATAGGGCATAACAGGCAATCAAAACTTCCGGGAGGCACAACAAATGCACAATCTTGGGCCGGGGGGCAAGCGAGACTTCGGAGGGACATCCCCAACCTATGATAATCGATCCGACCCCCGAACCTCGATAATCGAGTACGTGCGGCCTCCCAAACCTCGATAACCCATCTGCTGCCTTTGCAAACCTCGATAATCCGGCAATGGATGAGGCGACTTGCTGCCGGTTAAAGGGATAAACACCCTGCTTTCGCCCATTACCTCAGATAAACTGGCTCGCCCCTCCGGGCTCGCCAGTTTATCTGAGGTAATGGGCTCTCAGGGGTGTTTATCCCCTTCTTCGTGACATAGACTATTATATTTTTTGAAGACAATTATTTGTAGAGGTTGGCTTCTTGACATACGCCACCTTCAATGACATTTTTTTTTAATACAATACAATTATTTACATAGGTTGGCTTCTTGACAAACGCCACCTCCATGACATATTTTTCCAAATTAATTGTTCACTTTAGCCAGCTCTAGCAACTATGGATTTTGGTCGCTCTCTTTGTTTATAGATCTTCAAACTTTTCTTCCTTTTTTGCATTGTCTAGCTCAAATTTTTGCTTTCTAGGTGATCTTTGATACTAGCAAGCTTTGTTTTATGCTTTAGCATATAATATTGTGGCTTCAAAGTCTTTTCTATTGCCAAGCACTGCCATGTTGACATGTGCAGACACAATTTGTTATAATAGTTGGAAGATGGACGGTGTTCTTGAAGTTGGGGCTTTTAGGACGTTAAATGTTTTGGTATAGAAACATATTTGTCATTTTTATTGTAAGTGAGTGGACATAGAGTATAATAGATCATTATGCAATTCTCAGAGTTGAGCACGTCTATAACAATGTGATGTTAGGCATTGTTATGAAGAAAGAGCTCAATACCTTATACGGTGGTGTGGCCATGTGACGTTGGGGTATTTTTGATACAAATATTTACGTTTGGATGTTGGAAAATTATGTCTGTATAAATATGTGCCACGCCTCTATGCCCGATAAGAATTTCTGAATATGCACATCTAGGAAAGAACTGTAATTTCCTAAAGAAGAGCACTATTTTGTTTGCCTATGATTGAAGTGTCCCAAGTGCTCATGCCTCTGTCATGTATGAGATTGCTAAAGCCAAATACTAAGACAAATGCATCATTTATGAAGACTAATGTACATAAGGAAGAGTGAGATTTCTACAGCTTCTTGTTCTTTGACTCTTGCTTATATATGCATACCGTCATGCTTATTGCCAATGCCATAGCAATTGTGTAATGAAGCAATCAACCACATGAATGTTCAAAGCACAAAAAGAACTATAAGACCATCTTCTAAAAAAATGGGGAACATCCTTACCTTTTCAAGCATTGGGGCCAAAGCAAGTAACCAAATTAAGTGAATAATCGTACGCCAATCAATATTGCAGATCAAATGGAGCAAGAGCAAGTAATATGAGCGAAAAGAAAAAGGACCAACAACAATTGTGCCTATTATTGCAATCCAAGGAACAAATATTGCAAGAATGGTCTGTAAAATGCAAATAAAAAGAGGTAAGAATATGTATCTCAATAAATAGGCCAATGGCGCACACAAAATTGAAACCATGATAGTTTTTTTCATGAAGCAGAAAAGAATGCACAAATTTATGGTATTGCCAATAACATGATAATAGTTAGTAAACATGCCTAGAGCAGGAAGGAGTAGGGAAATAAGTGCTTCGGGCTTGGACCTCCTGCAAACTTCTGCTGCTCTGTGATAAGATGCTCTTTTGGGATGTGCCAGGATGCCATGACTCAGACGTTGGAACAATGATGTTTGTTGTCTAGAGTTGTGAATTGTTGTGATTTTGTTGGAGCTAAACCTTCAGACCCATAGGGCGTAGCCATTTCAAAATATCACACACACAAGCAACTTGTGGCCAAGCTATTTAGAACATACAACAATTTTATTTTTTTTAGGAGTGTGGCCAAGCTCTATATTAGTCACGAGTAGGGACATAAGATTGCCACACTTGGTTGAATTTTGTTTTCTTGATTTGCAATTTGCATCCCAAATCTGCTCTTTATCATCTTGCCCAATTTTCTCTTCATCTTCCCAAATCAAATCAATGTTAGTTTCCAAATGGTTTCTGGTGAGATTCATCCTACAAAAACCATTTGTGCTTCTGTCTACAGACAACATATTAATTGATCTTATAATAAGAGAAGCATGGCACGCAGTTGTTTCTGATAACTATATAGAGCATCATAGACAGGCATAACAACTTTACATATTAGATGTATGGATGTGGCCGATTTGTTTTTTCTTTTGAAAGAAAATTAGTTCCATGGTTTTGCCAGTTAAGTTACAACCTCTTGGCATAACAATTCAAAAAATGGCCAGGCCAAACTGCGATTAACAATTTCTGCAAGATAAGTGGTGGCCAATATTTTATGCCCCTTCAAATATGTAGGAGATTAAAAAATACCTTGGAAGCCATTACTTAGTAATGCCCCTAGTTTAGATCCTTTAGTTCCTACTATTATGCGGCCTGTGCATAGGAACCCACCGGGCTATGGGAGCTATGGTATGACTCCGCACTACCTAACGGGGCTAGAGGCGAGACGGAGGGAGGGTCCCTGTTGAGCATGGATACCATAGCGGGCTAGGCTTATGGCCGGTCACTTCGAGTGGGTCGGGCATGGGTTAGACACCTCTAGGAGCAATGGTGTCGCCCTGCCTCTCAAGAGCTGCAGGTGACGGCATGGCTCTTGTTTTGGGGGGTTAAGTTGGGGAAGAATCTTGTGTCGCCACGATTCTCTAGCCGCCCATGGAACCTCTAGATCCCGGGAAGGGGAGATGGAACCCTTCCTGCCTCGACGGACCGGGGAGATGCAACCCGGAGCAGTCTCGATGGGTGATGCCATGAGATTGCATATCCGGAAGGCTAGAGTCATACAGAGCCCGATCTAGCCCATCTGCAAAATATGCACAGGAGGGGCGGATGGAGTGGTCAACCCTAGCCATTGTCTCGAGCCAGCTTTGATACTAGCAAGCTTTGTTTTATGATTTAGCATAGAATATTGTGGCTTCAAAGTCTCTTTTATCGCCAAGCACTGCCATGTTGACATGTGCAGACACAATTTGTTATAATAGTTGGAAGATGGACGTTGTTCTTGAAGTTGGGGCTTTTAGGACGTTAAATGTTTTGGTATAGAAACATATTTGTCATTCTTATTGTAAGTGAGTGAACATAGAGTATAATAGATCATTATGCAATTCTCAGAGTTGAGCACGTCTATAACAATGTGATGTTAGGCATTGTTATGAAGAAAGAGCTCAATACCTTATACGGTGGTGTGGCCATGTGACATTGGGGTATTTTTTATACAAATATTTACATCTGGATGTTGGAAATGGATGAGTTTAGTTATAGGGTTCTACAATAAGGCCCCGGGGGGTTCACCTCTATGTAAAGGGGATATGGCATGTGCGTTCCAGGGGTGGGAGAAACCCCTCCGTATACGGCTCTCCCCCCATAGAAACCCCTATGTATACAGTCTGGTGTTTGTGAAAAATAATACCTGATTCCATACTTTTACGCCTAGTCCAATCCCCATTGACCCTACCCTTAACCTTATTTTTACGCCAGGATATCACTAATGTAGCCTACCCTCTACCTTATATTTACATTCA
Source organism: Isoetes taiwanensis (assembly GCA_021234155.1). NCBI lineage: Eukaryota > Viridiplantae > Streptophyta > Lycopodiopsida > Isoetales > Isoetaceae > Isoetes > Isoetes taiwanensis. The sequence continues at coordinate 7,679,940 of JAJEKV010000060.1, forward strand.
GCCTCCTAATTTTGCACAGGACTAGAGGACTGTAGAGCTCCATGAAGGTTTAGGGTTCAATGGTCCCTCTTAGTTCAATGGTGGTCACCCGGGTGGTCACTGAAAAAAAAGAAAAGCAGGGAACACCAACCAACAGGGTTAATAGATTTTTTTATTGGGTTAATAGTTAATAGGGTTAATGGATTCTATTGTTGTGTTAATAGGGTTAGGCTAATAGTTAGGCTAATAGTGTTAATAAGTTAGGCTAATAGTGTTAATAGTTAATAGTTAATAGTTATTGGGTTAATAGGGTTAATAGATTGTATTATGGGGTATTATTGTGTTAATAGGGTTAGGCTAATAGGGTAATAGGGTTTATTATTGGGTGGCACGCCTTTTCAGATTTTACATTATGGCAATAAGATTTTTCATTAAGGTTTATCCGGGGTTTATCATTATAAGGTTTTGGCGGGCTCTGCTCTGCATGCAACTATATAATCCGACCTCCATCTCCTTCGACTTCCATCTCCTTCGTTCGACCTCCATCTCCTTCGCCTTCTACTTCTTTCAATCTGTCGGAATGGCCCGGACCAAGACCACTGCCAAACGCCGCCTTGATGAATCTGTCGGATCCGGATCTGGATCCGGTTCCGACTCCGTTTTTTCCGAGCATTCTGGCGGTTCTGGCACCACAATGAAAATTGTGGCTCGATTTAGCTGTGCAGAGGTGTCTCGCTTGCGAGAAATAGGAGCTTACCTCTCTGAAAAGGTTTTGCAGTGGGTTGATCGGGTGCATGTCAATGAAGAGCGACTGTTGGAGATGAAAATTTTTTTTGAAGACAATGAACCGCTCGGGAGAGTGAAGATGCCTCCTCCTGGACACGTCTAGTGGCTTGTTCCCCTTCTTAGTATCCTAGGTTTTTGCTTTCACGGCTATGTATATGAAATCCCCCGGGCTCCTTAACTTATGTTGTGAACAAGTCTGATGTAAACTTTTGGCCCAGATGTTTTTTTTTTTGTGCATGATATGTAAACTGGCCTATATGTAAACTGGCTTGGGCAGCTTGTGACGGTTCCTTTTTATGTGAATCCCATGTGAATACATAATATGATATGATATGGTTTCTGAAATTTTGTCTCTTGATTTCGTACTGCAACATATTTTGGAAGTATTGTTTAGAAGTATAGTCCAGAGGGAAAATGGTGCGCTTATCATATGAAATCTCTTTTTTCTATTACTTGACAGGAAATTAAAGATCTGTAGGTAGGGTTTAGGGTTATTCATTTGATACATCAGATCAATACAGTGCCTTACTTACTGCCTGTTCATGCTTAAATCAGTGTTTAGATGTTAAAATGTCCATGTAATAATGTTCATGCTTTGCTAGAAGTAATTGCATACCTCTGTTTGGTTTTCAGAAGGAAAGATAGAAGTGCAGGCATCCATTTTTCAGCAAGACCATAAACTTTATAAAGCATTGTTTCTGCCTTAAACAATCACAAGTAAAACCCTTAAGTAGGATCACAATCACAACTAAAACCATTGTTTCTGCCTTAAACAATCACAAGTAAAACCCTTAAGTAGGATCACAATCACAACTAAAACCCTTAAGTGTTTTGAACACAATGTTTAAGCAAACAGATTGTTATTGCATTCCCAGGCCAGCCTTTATGTATCAAAATCAGGCATAGAGTTTTAGGCATCCGAGTTATGCAACTTCAAACCGTAATATTATCTTAAAACTAAGTTACTGCCAGATAGGACATAAAATTATTCTTGTTTTCTTTCCCATTGTCCTCTCCTTTCAAACCTTCAGTTCATCATGTAGCTGCTATCTCATAAAGTAAATCAAGCCGAGTTCTTGGTTTTTTTGAAGGCTGATACTTCTTCTCTTAAGGCTAAAATATAAATGGCAAAATGTAGTCTTACCATGCTGCCATAAGGAGTATCTGCATCCATAATTAAACAGTTGCATGTTGTTTGATAATACACAACAGTGGCAACAACTATCTGCCTCAGCCTGCTGCACTCCCTAAAGCTTTTGCTTTCCCTTGTCCCCTACAAAACAAAAAAAAAAATAATAGTTAGTAGCAGACTATAACCATTTAGTGGCCCTAATGACATGGCTATCCTACCATTATTTTGCTCACGTACAAACTTATTCAGCTGTACCCTATCATTATCATGCAGATGGTAAATGTTTTTGGCAGGGTCATATTTTAAACATGCAAGGGATATGATAGACTCAAGGTCTATGAGTCTATTATCGGTCAGATCGTATGTAAACCATATGGACTTGGCATCCTTGCCAACGTGTTTTCTGTAATATGCTAGATTTAGCTGAACTTCAAAGGAAGGGCGTTTAACCAAGTCCACGGGCTCTCTACTCTCTCTCCACGCACTGCCAGACTTCCTCCTCATGCTCAATACCCTTCCAAGGTACCAAACCTTTTGAATTGACACAGATTTCTGCTTCTTTTTTGCTGTAGCATGTCTAGTCTGTGGTACCACGGTTTCTTCCACAGGTTCTTCAAAGTAGACCGCACAGTCTGTTCCAATGCCTAGTAGAGTCAGTGCATTAACATTATTATCTTCAATGGAATATACCAAAGTCCTAACTCTCGTCAACCTATCCTTCGAAAGCCACGGGTTTCCATTCAAATGACTCACAATGGTTGACTTAAAGATTCTCTTCCCTTCCATCTCAACATGCCAAGATACATGAGAGGGCTTTTTCCTTTCACATTCATCCAACATTTCATCAAATACATGACGTAATTCAGAGCTGGCCACATCAGCCTCACTTACTACTTCTTCACCTTGAGGCTCCGTGCTCTCTTCCACAACATCGGTCTCATCTCCTACAATGTTAGAACTCAAGTCTAGCGAGAAATTACTTTTAAAGCAATCCTCAAATTTCCATGGTTCATTAAACCATGGATCAGTGCCCGTGCACGTAATACCGACACTCTCGCACAATTCTTGTGCAGCAGTAAGCCCTTCCTTTAAAGCAGCAACAATCTTCTCGTCCGTATCCACGCCACTATAATCTGCAAGGTCACAGTTCAGCACTTTACCATCAGTATCTACCTTTTTTTCTAACTCCTGCCAAATGTGCTCTTGCTTGACATGAGCTGCCGGAAATAAGAGGGTCGTGGCAGCCTGAAATTCAGAGATATGATTCAAAGCAGAGGCACTCTCCAACAAGTCTGCCCCATCATACGACCTTTCATTACGCACCATGCCACCCACTTTGGAGAAGAAGTTTTCGCACACGTCCGATCCTGTGCACTGTAAGGGCAACTCTAAATGCCCAAATTTATCCCTGAAATACTTAATGAGCAGCACAACAAAATGACATGACAATTGCACATCTATGAAGGTTTCCCGACTAATGAAGTTTTTACTCAACGAATACGTGCTTTGTTCCTTCAACCATAGCCTCCAAAGTCTGTTATGAACAAGAACTTGAATCATTAGCAAATTCCCAGAATTTCAGTTAACAATCCAAACTAAAAGAAACAAAAGCTATTCTTGCACACCTTAAAAAAAAAAACACTCAAGGTAAAGCAGCCTTAACCCTTGCTCTCAGGTCCATAGTAGGTGACAAGAAGATGTCAATATAGGTCGCCACAATTTCCAAATAAACTCTTGTCCCCAAATTCCGAGCTGGTGGGCCTGCAGTACCATTTCTGAGGTCGTCCAAGCACCCTTGAACCTTTCTAGAGGCAAGGCGTTGGGCAGCCCTCCAGTTTTGCCTATCCTGCCGCTTCACATCTCCAAGTTCCAGCCCATGCCTCCCTTGGCATAACTCAAAGACATGGTGTATGTCATTAAGAGTGACTAGCTCGTTCCCTAAGTACAATCTTCTAGATGCACTGTCCAACGGATTAACAAGCTTCTTGCCATTGTGCACGAAATCTTGATCATGCAGGCCATAAACATCATCATTAATTGAGGCACTTAAAGGCCAACCAATCCATGGCACTTCAAATGTAGAGTCCTTAGAGCCCTTTGATGTGTAGTCCTCAAACATGCATGCTCTTCGTCTTGAATCTCCATCCGAGCTGTGGCCGATTAGAGGGCCAACAACCATTCTCAAGTGTGCATTCCACAACTCCTGGATTCGGTTCCACTGACGTCTTACTTCAAGGTGATCGAATCTATTACACGTAAGAATAATAGCAAGGACAAGCTTGGGCAGCTTCTTGTGCAAGGGGTTTACAATAAGAACTCTTGCATAGTGAGAAATCACATTCTCCTCGAAGGCCTTTGTAATGACATTGTAGCCCTCTTCATTGCAGCCAACAATCACCTCAAAGGTGCCATTGCAGACATGTCCTTCCTTGTTTCCACAAAAGCCAAGTAAACAATCATCTCTAGGAATCCAACGAACAACCCTCTTCACCACGGTCTCATCCTCGGCCACAATTGCTGGAATTCCACCCAAAACACTGCTGGCATTGCATGTGTCGAGAATAGGTTTGAGCAAGATGCTTAAATGTGTCTTCCCTGATACCCACTTTGTAAAAGAAGCTTTCTCGAGTAGAGCGCATCGTGGTGGACATACTTGGGCCTGCAAAGTTTAGAGAAAGAAAATTGTGCATTCTTCTCCCTCCCCAAATCTTTATTGTTTCAAACAATGCTTTCGTGGTTTCTCTATATCTTCTTCTATGGCCAGGTCTGATTATGTTTTGAGCTATGTCCCTTAAAAAATCCCACAAAGCTGGCCTACCACTAAATTTTCCTTGCCGATGTGCCTCCACTATGTCTTGGCAAAATCTGTTCACATCCTTTCTGTTCATGGACTCCTCCAAACTTCCTCTAAGTGACCTTTCCTTCATTGACAATGCCACAACTCTCATTCGGGAAAACATTAACTCTGCTTTCAACTTCCTTATCTCAGACCCAAAGAGACCTAGCCATTTTTTAACCTCTATGCCATTCGGATAATCTGATCTAATCACGTAATTTAGTAGTTCTAAGTCCCTTGCTACCTTATCATCAGTTTGCCTATGCACTCTCATGTAAAAATCTTTTTCCTTCGGAATAGCAGCACAAAGTGAACATTGATAATTAACAAAGGGTTCACCACTAAGGCTAATCCTCTTGCACTTCGTATGCCTAAATGTGCCACTAACATGGATTACATTCTGCCCAACCACTAATGTATGCTGCAATGTAGGTTCACAATACCATTTTGTTCCCATTTTCAGCTCATGCAGAAAGGGTCTTAAATCCTTGGCTTTATCTCCATACTTCCCACCATACTTATATTTGTTTTGCCAAAACCCCCAACATAGTAAAGCCAAACATGTTTCTGTTGGGGAAAGACAACGAAGTCTAAATAATCTACAAACTTACAATACAATAAAAGTTACAAGGCTTACAAGGCAGTTTTGTATACTCACGTGAACTATTACTTGATGATGCTTGGCTGCTCGTAGATGGAGGGGTCGCTGCAAAACAAGGCAAAGTAATGTTCAGTGAGAAAAACAAGGTAGAGGAGGTAAAGGAGCAAAGTAAAAATCAGTAAGAAAAACAAGGTAGAATATGAACACTTGTAGCAAATAAAATGTAGCGCACCCTTTGCAAAAAACTTAAGCAAACTCCCTTGATTCGGTCTGGTTCAACAGCTTTTTGGGCCGCCCACCTCTTGTTCTTTGCTCATCTGAATCCTTCTCAATATTCATGACGGCATGCACGTGCCTCTTTGAGAGAATATGGTCTTTCATATGGCCAACGAGACTTCCAGATTTGGGAAACAGCTCAAGGAGCCTTTCACACATGACACAAATGATACGAATGTCTTCAACGCTTACAAATCCACCAATGGTATTCTCGTAAAAGCTTAAACACAACATCGAATACTCTAGTTTCCTCTTGAAACTTTGCAATGGCAAAACAGAAAACGATACTATCAACTAGAGCTTGGTTCTCTTTGGACACATGCAACTCTTCCTCTTCATTACAAGGCCGATCCTCCTTTTCCTCAATCTGCACCCCCCGTGACCCTTTTCCTCAAGCTTGAGGTTACGCTCATAATTCTCAAAGATGGCCCTTGAATTTAGATGGTCATGCGTTCAAAGTTACACATGGTATCATCTCCACCTTTCCCATATTTCTTTTCACATTCAATACACCAAATAGAAAATACTGCTTTACCATGGACATCATAAGAGCACAATTCAAACCTGTCCTTTCGATTTCTTTGCTTCAACTTCCTGCTCAACTTCTTCACGGCATGTTGCCATCTGGCAACATCAAATTTAGTTGCTAACTTGGATAGCAGCTTGCCCTTTGCTGAATTCAGATCTGGCACATCATCTAAAAAGGAAGCATTTTCAACTACATGGAGTTCATCATCGTTTACCTCTTCATTGGTCTGATCCTCGGCTATGACAGTTTCGTCTATCATCACAAATTGGTGATTTAGAGATGCAATGCTTTCAACTGCAGTCCTTTGCCTTTTATGTGCATGCTCCCCAACCACCTTGATAGTAATCTCACAATAGAAACCTTAAACCTTAGCTCCCGCCTTGGTGTGAAGGCCACTTCCCTATCTCCAAGAAATACAAATTCTTTTGTCATCCTCTAGCAAGCCGTCCCTTCTTATTTCGGGCCAGACATCCAAGATAAGTGCACTCGTGGGAGACGATGATAAGGCCAAGGTCAGTCACAACTCCACACCCATCATTCAACTTGATGACTACTGTCTTCTCCATTTTTGTCAACCTGCAAATAAGAAGCATCAAATATTAGAGCGTAAATATGCGCACCAAAAAACTTGTAGAAAGGACCTAAATGGAGGCACGGGAATCTCAAAGAACAAAACTAAACAGTATTTAATCCTCAAAGAATGTCTTCGTGTTTCGTAAAAAGTACTTCTAATCCGTTGATAAGAAACTATAAAAACAGGTTTTGTGAGTCAAAACTGCATGCGAGGAAAAAAAAATTTCAAAACATAACTCCGAAATGCAAGCACCCTTAAACGATCACGTCCTCCGGTTTTGATCAAAGCATCTAAGCCCCTTAACGTATTTCTAACTCCCTCCTCCCCTGCAAATGAAAGCCCTGAAAACCGTGGATATACAAACAGATCCGGGCCAAAAACGTAAATGCCCTTAGGTATACGTACTTCAAAATGGCCAAAAAACCCCTTCATCGCCCACGCACATGTTTTGTACGGAAAAACAGGGTGCACCCCCCGGGAATAAGGCCATGCAATGTGAATTCTTTCATAGTTGGATATAGATGAGTGTAGTTATATAGGACAATAATTCTTGCTTTTGAAGGCATGCTATTGAAAATTGAGGAGTTTTAAGGCTATGTGATGTAAAGTCTTATATAGTTGATACAATAGGTTGAAACATATAATTGCCTAAAGAAAAGATGTATTGTATGTACCTCAAAAATTGCCTAATCTCTATTGCCTGTGTTATCTTTAGCAATGGTCAAGTTCAACCAATTCTTGAGTACTTTAGAAGGATAGGGTCTATTTAACCAATTCTTGAGTACTTTAGAATGGAATGGCTTTTGCATTTGGAAGGGCCTATTTACCATGTCAAATTTAAATGCATGATATATTGCAAAAAGACTTAGGTATAAGAACCTCATACTTTGAAGGTCGATGAAAAGCTTGTCTTACTTTTGGACACTTAATCTCAGGCATAATAATACTGATCACTTGCACGTTCTTCTTGGCACATCCCTTTTGTTGATTTTTGTATGTCCGCTTGCAGACTACCTCAATCCCTTGCAACCAACAGTCTTCCAATAACATTAGGGTTAGAAACTTAGTTGCTTCAGCCTGATTTTCCTGCAGTGAGCATGAATGGGCTGGTTTTTTTTTTTTTTTTTAATAAAATTTGGATTATTGCTTCTATAGCCTATTAATTCCGAGGGTCAATATCCATGAAAGACGATATAGTGCCACTTTTTATCAAATAGATCTTTGATTTACCATAGCCATGGCCCATTGTGTATGGTTTTTAGTGCCCTCGGCCCAATTAAATTCCTATGACCTTGTATAAAAATGTTGCATATTGGAATGTGGTGATATACCCACTAAACTAAAAGTGCATGTACACGTGCTTTATCTAGAGAACATGCATCTTATCAAACGGTGGCTTTGACACTTGACATTCGATATGCAAATGTGCTTGCATGTTAACCTGGTTACATAGAATGAGAAGGCCCTTACTTCACATTTATATGCATGCAATGTTGCACTAGTGAGTGCTACACTGTATTTTATTTTCAAAGATGCGTTTATATGGCTTTGAGACTTGTAAGCATAATTTCATTATATATGGACTCGTTGGAAAGCTTATCGAACGAGCTTTCCGTCGGTGTATGACTTGTATGGTGTTTTGTCCGCTTTTAGCGCCTTAATCCACCGACAGGTCCGGCCCTCTATGGCCACCTCGACAAAGATGCATGCGTTGAAGAAAAGAGCCCGCAATTTGGACACCTCGTCCCCATCGAGCGGTGTATCTCGGGCCGAGGCAATCGGGTTGTACAGAACAGCCGATTCCCTCCGTGCTAAGCCGGGCAAGCTTGAGGCATCACGAGACCATCCGCCGGAGGTCGCCAGAAGCAAATTCTCTCCAATGTATGGCCGAATTTCCCTTGTGGAAGTTCGGCTTGGGGATTATGATTGCGGGGGAGCCCAAAAGGCCGAGGACCGATAAGAGGGGAGATACAAGCAACAACGCAGCTCGCCACGGAGATGGGGCACCGCTTTGATAAGGTCCACCGCCAGAAGGATGGAAGACATGGCGCAAGCACCCGGGCCGACATGAAGGGGTTGCTCCAAAGCCAGATTGTACAAGTCACAAGCATGGCTGGCCTGGATAGATGCTAAGGAAAAGGATGTGGAAGCTGTGCGGGCAGGCTCCAATTCCTTGATGAAGCAAAGGCGCATGTGCAGAGATGTCGAAAGATGCTCACATATAGAGAACCATATGGCCCACTTACAAAGAAGAGATGCAGGACCTCTAATGGAGGTGCAACGAGTCCCGTGAGTGCACCACGGCCATCCGCACCAAAGACCCCCATACCGTAGGCCGAGGTGGCTCGGGGAATCAAGCGTACTTCGCGGAGGAGCAAGACATCCGCACGCCCGCCAACCTTATTGTGCGGGATTGCCGGAGGAGCAAGGCGAGGATTTGCTGTAAGCTTACCACCCCGGTACTTGCAAAGCTCCACCACGATTCCGGTTATCAAGAGTCCAATCAGATCTGGAGGACCGAGCATGAGACCTCTGCTAGTTAAGTTTGCGCCTTGATTGGGAGGCAAAATCTTGTTGTTGCAACGCACACGGTCGCTTGAAAGGCACGCCCATATACCCGATGTGGATCTCACGCCACCGCAACAACAACGGGAAAGAAGCCAAGAGTTGGTCAAGATAAGAGAGATTCGGCAAGCCGAGGGGCTGCTGGGTTTGGTTAATGGCAAGATGAAGGTATATGTGCCTCCTCGTCAAGGCATTCGCGGCAAAGACTTAATGCAGCAAAATGTATCGCAGGGCAGAGCGTCCAGGGCATCAGGCCGGCGTGGCGAGGAGAGGGCTGATTGAGGCCTTCCACAACCGGCAAAGACATCCATCGTGGTCCTGGAGGAGCGGCCCCCCGATAGGGAAAGTGTCTTCGTATTGTTTCCCCGAATTGTAGGGGCTTCCCGTGGGCGTATGGGCGCTGGGCTTGAATGGGATCGCGACAGACATGGACATCGTCTTCCGCAGGAGACATGGGAGTATGAAGGGCATCGATTGCCGACATTCGAGGATATCGGCATTTCTCACTTGCTAATGAGCCCATGGCGGTGCGGGTGCGGTGGAGTGGCTTGCTACTTTAGGGATGCCTTAGCATGCAAGATCACACTTCGAAGTCCGATGTGTTTAACCGCTACATGTGGGTAATGGTATTAGAGCCTGGTCATGTCCCATTGTTTCTTGCTAGCTGCTACATTCCCCATGCAGGCTCTAAGTTCTACCAGGTACATGATGCACATTACACGGATGTCCAGATGCCGTATAGGGAACTGTATGATGACATAGACCGCTATAATCAAAGGGACAAGTGTTTTTGCTTGGAGATTTCAATGCTCGTACGTCGCAGTTGCAGTCGGTGACCTTCCAAGGTGACGATAATGCTGATCCGCTTTGGCTTGAGACAGTACTATTCGTAATACACGACACTCCCGTGATATGGTGGCTAGACCATTTGGCGGTAGTCCAGCCTCTGCCGTGTTTTTGACATGGTAATTTGTAATGGTATGCGCCGATGGCCACACTCGGGGGTGTTACTTACGTGAGTGATAGGCAGGATGGGGGAGCTAGTGTGTTGGATTACCTTCTCGCTCCGGTAGCAAAGACTTGACATGGTTACACACCTCTCCATTGGCACAAGCACAGGGGATGAGGAGGCTTTGTCGGATCACTACCCGCTTTATGTCACGCCTGAATTGGGAGCACTCAATAAGCGGAGACACCGCAAAGGGGCGGAGGGTTACCATACATCCCACGCCATCGAGGCGGGGACGCATGAATCTGTGTTGGTGCGGGAGTTACAGGGGTTTGATAGCTTCTACACACTGCAAGACAGGTGTGCATGGCTGGTGAGGGCGCTGCTTGCAGCTGCTGAGGCTTCCTTTGCAGTGAAGGGCCCTCCAAGGAGGGACACCGCGCATTTTCCTGAGAACCCGTGGTTTGATGCTGATTGCAAGGCTCTAAAGAGCCAGCTGCGCTTGGTCATAGATCCACAGTTGCGGCCACAGGCCCTGCAAGACTATAAGCTCTTCCTAAAAGCCAAGAAGGGGAGATACATGGCAGAAAACCCGGAGCGCCTGTTTGACATGCTCATGGCAGAGCCAAAAGCTTTTTGGCGTAAGGTGTTATATAAGAAGCGCCCGTGGTGGTAATGTAAGTGTGGAGCAATGGATGCACCGCTGCGGGGAGTTATATGACCCGCCCAGAGCTAATGCCGTGGTCCCTGATCGTAGTAGGAGGTGCCGCAGCTCACGCCGGGAGGATGTTCAAGAAGGTCTCGTGCATCCGGCGAATGGCAAGGCAAAGGATTTTACAGGGGCTGCAGTCGAGTCGTTGAAATGGGGTGGCCCATCTGTGGTAGGGCCCCCGACGGTGATCATTAACCGTGCTCGAGCGAGGGGCTCCCGTGAGTGGATGGTTAGTAAGGTTGTTCCCGCTCATAAAGGCTGGTAATCTGGATGAGCCGGCGAATTACGGATGATTATGGTAAGCTCATTTGCTTGCAAAGCTCTGGCGGTGGTGGTGGAAAGAAACTTACTAAGTGGGCGAGGAGGCGTGGGTGGCAATTGGCGAGCGGGCTTTAGCCAAACTCACTCCACGGCCAGACCATATCTTCACTTTGAGAGTGTTGATGGAGGCAAGCGGAATGAGCCGAGGACTTGTATTGTTTGCTTTGTAGATTTTAAGATCTGCATATGATACCGTCCCCCGAGACATACCGGTGGCGAGAGGTTGCAAGAATTCGCGAGTTCCACAGAGTTGCGAGAATGTGGTGCACCAGCTTTATGATGGGATTTATCTTTGCATCGCCTTATGAGGATCGGGCGGTAGCTAGCACTATGGGAGTTAAGCGGGGCTGCCCGTTGACTCCAACGCTTTTGGGTTGTATATTGATAGCTTGGAGACGTGGATGCGGCACCATGGGGAGCCGGGGTGCAATTATCCGATCGACCTCGTGAGCCGGTTACTATATCGCGGATGATGTAGCTTTGCTAGCTCACACGCCCCGGCGATATCTGGCGGCATTTGGATGCCCTCGGGGGTTCTATGGGGCAACGGGAATGACAGCGATGAACTTGCACAAAACTAAGCTTCTCGCGATCCTGTCCTCGCAACACCCTATCCCTGAGTTCTATTACGAGGGGGATGAAGTGGAGATGGTGCGGAGCTTCAAGTATCACGGGAATTGATTTCACTACTAACATCTTTGTGGGATGAGTGTGTGGAGAGAAGAGCCGCGGTCTGGGAAGGCTTTATATGCAAAGATTAAAACGCTGCGTGTTGCCTGATAGATAGATCTGTGGATTTGGGCGAGGAGAGCACACCGCTTAGAGCTTTGGTTGAGCCGGTGCTGCTATATGGGGTGGAGGTTTGGGGCCCGGCCAGAAGAGCAAAAAATACGGGATAGGTTGGAAAGGGTCGCAAAGCTTTCTTGACCTATAGCTTGGGAGTGAAGGACACCGCATCGTGTCGATTTTTGTTGTATGAGGCGGGGTCTCGCCTTTACAACGATTCTCGCTATCATGCGAAGGCATCTTACTTGCTTCCATAAGGTGGATGGGATGGATGAGCATCGCTTGCCCCCCACAGCCGTGTGTTGTTAACGCAGGGGCCCGGTGAAGAGGGTATGGCACGAAACCTTGTAAGGGATGGTTTAGGAGGTGGTCTATGGATTACCAACGGATGGTGGCACCGGTCATCTCGATGAAATGGGCAATTGGATCGCGGGCTATGCTGCCACTCGTGGGATGCCTCTACTCTTGCAAAGCCCAAGACGAGCACTATCACGCTCGAGTTAATCCCAGCCTTGAGCATGGACCCCATCGGTGCCGAAAGCACACATCTCTGAAGAAACGGAGAGAGCTATTGCCGCCATAAGGACGGGTTCCCATTACCTCGAATTGAGACAGTCACTGGGGGTGAATGGCGGGCACCCGGATCCCCGGGGAGGAGAGGATATGTCGGTGTTGTGAGATGCGTGATAGAGGATGAGCACCATGCCCTCCGCGGGTGCCCGGCATATGCCCATGTCCGGCGAAAGGTAACCCCGATCTTAGATGCTTTCGACACACCGCTACATCGATTACTGCATCACCTATGGTAGCGCGACTGGGAGCTTACATCCTGCAGATTTCGGCCGTCAGACTTGCTCTTCTGGGGCATGGTATTTGAGAGCCTACTGTTAGGGTTTTTCCTCCCAAGTGGGGGTTTTTTCATCCCGGTAGTAGGGTTCTCTTGTCAGATTACATTGTTTGTTTTGGTGTTGGGGTTTTGGCTTTTTGCACGCTTGCATGTAGCCTCTCATAGGCCTCTGGCCTCCGTGGACGTTAAAATAAACTTCCTTCCTTCCTTCCTTCCTTCCTAAATCCATATGACTCCCAAATGGACTCGAATTTTTAGAATATAGGGGTTTTATTTGTTAGAATGATGCAAAATTTCAGGAATCGTGCAGGTAGGTGAGATGACAGACCTTGTATCTATTAAGCCAAAGAAGTGCCATTCCAAGTTTGTGTCCCACCCAAGCGCCTTCACTATAGGTGGTCTTGCTACTGAAGCCGGCTTTCACAAATCCGCATAGTGTAGATTCATAGTCGGAGACACTCAGAATGGTCCGAACCAGGCGTAGCGATGGATTCACAATGAGCGAATTGCAGTCCCATATCTGCGAGCCAATATTAGCTCATGCGAACCAGCTGCAGGTTGAGGTCTGTAACGAGATGAACCAGAATGGAACATAAGAAATCAGACACCAACTTCGAGAATGGGTCGCTGTTGCTCTTCGTCCAGCGGAGACCTTTTCGTGTTCTTTAATGTGTGCTTGAGCTTGTCTTTGTGGAGCATCTTTCATACTTTCCATCCTTTCCGGGAAATTCTTGGGGCGTGACTTATTTCCCTCCTCTTCTACCTCATGTGGAGTTGACTTCTCAATCAGTCAAGACTCTCAAGAATCTCTTAGCCATTGATTACCTTGACAATAAATCTTCTAAGAAGAAACGTAAGGTTATGCCAAATAAAAAAATACGCCATTTAAATATCTAATATTAAGACAAAAGAAAACTTCTTCCAAGGGCCAAAATGAGCGGGCACCCAATTTGCCCCAGAGGTTGTTGCCTTGCATGGCAAAATGTTTTCCCCCAAGGGCCAAACTGGGCGGGCGCCGAATTTGCCCCAGGGGGTGTTGTCTTGCATGGCAAAAAGACTTAGGTATAAGAACCTCATACTTTGAAGGTCGATGAAAAGCTTGTCACTTGGACACTTACTCTTGGACACTTAATCTCAGGCATAATAATACTGATCACTTGCACGTTCTTCTTGGCACATCCCTTTTGTTGATTTTTGTATGTCCGCTTGCAGACTACCTCAATCCCTTGCAACCAACAGTCTTCCAATAACATTAGGGTTAGAAACTTAGTTGCTTCAAATTTTGATTTTCTGCCAAAGATGAGCATGAATGGGTGGTTTTTTTTTTTTTTTTAATAAAATTTGGATTATTGCTTCTATAACCTATTAATTCCAAGGGTCAATATCCATGAAAGACGATATAGTGCCACTTTTTATCAAATAGATCTTTGATTTACCATAGCCATGGCCCATTGTGTATGGTTTTTAGTGCCCTTGGCCCAATTAAATTCCTATGACCTTGTATAAAAATGTTGCATATTGGAATGTGGTGATATACCCACTAAACTAAAAGTGCATGTACACGTGCTTTATCTAGAGAACATGCATCTTATCAAACGGTGGCTTTGACACTTGACATTCGATATGCAAATGTGCTTGCATGTTAACCTGGTTACATAGAATGAGAAGGCCCGTACTTCACATTTATATGCATGCGTTGGTAAACTAGCTCTGCAACATATTCCTAGCCTATGGCTGGATAAAATTTCATGGGACCGGTAGATATTCTCTTGCCCATGTAAAATCTTAATATTCCAATGAATTCCATTCTCTTGCCTGCTCTCTTATTTTTTTTTTTATTATTTTTTTCCTTTATCTATTACCGGGTTGGAACAATTTACCAGGTTGCTGCTAGGCGAGGCCCTGATGATATGAGGACTGATATGAGGACAGTGACATAACTCAACTTTCAGGTGTCTTTTTTGCATCATGTAGTTATATGGGACAATAATTCTTGCTTTTGAAGGGCATGTTATTGAAAGTTGAGGAGTATTAAGGCTATGCGCTGCAAAGTCTCATATAGTCTTTATATATACTAAAGGAATTTTGAGTGTATGTGATCAACTTTCACTTTGAACCATTAGATTAGATAATGCGTTGTGGACTGTTTGATTTCAACGAAATTGGGCATGTCATATATATGGTAACCCCCTCTTCTAGAGCATTGGAAAAACTCTGGGGCAATATGAAAGATTCGGGAGGGGGAAAATTTAGGGAGGGAGCTTTGTGAATCTATACTACCACTAGGGTAGGTTTTGTTTTAGCACCCTTTTTGCCTAGCAAAAACTTGCTAATTTTTCTTTCAATTTTTACAGATTTTTCTATGTAGCCATATATTCAAGCACAGCAGGAGATGCTTAAGCTTAAGGTTTGTGACTTTATCTCAAGAAATTTTATTTAGAATGGCATAAAGGCTTAGATTATGAAATGCCATTTGACATTTTAGTTAGGCCTTGCAGAAAGGATCAGACTTGCCATGCATTGATATGCATTTTGTAATATTGTTTATGCAGAGACGATTTTTGTTTTTTCATCGTTTGTCATCACTTTTTGCTTAAATTGAAATGGCAATAGGTAGCACCTGTTCATTTTCTTTATGCAAAAGAAGGGGTATGGACGTTGCAGGGTCTTTTTGGATGAAACTTTTTTGTTTTTCCACAATGGCAAGCAAATGTTAGCAGTCTTTGATTATGATACCATGATTACCAGGCTAAGGTGAGCTATGTGGCATCCATTCATCATTTTAGAAACGAATTTACATTATAATTTGTATATGGGATGCATTTGTTTGATTTGTTCATTCTTTTGTGACCACCAATCTTGTGAATTTCTTTCGCTTTAGATATAAAGGAATTTATGTTACAGTTTCGTACTTTGTTTGTACATAGAAGCATGCCGCCCTTTAAGGCATTGCATATGAGTAAGAGTATCCATACAAAATTAACCAACAGGTTAAAGGTATGCTTCGACCTACCGTGTAAGTTTTGTTGTTGGTTGATGCACATTGTGTTCTATAAGAGTTTGATTGTGCTTTGATATGACATATTTTTCCAAATTAGTTGTTTACTTTGCCGAGCTTTAGCAAATATGGATTTTGGTTGCTTTTTTTTATTACAGATCTTCAACTTTTCTTTCTTTTTTGCATTATCTAGCTCAAATTTTTTCTTTCTAGTATTTGCATCTTGTGATCTTTGATACTAACAAACTTTGTTTTATCGTTTAGCATAGAATATTGTGGCTTCAAAGTCTCTTCTATTGCCAAGCATTGCCATATTGACATGTGCAGACACAATTTGTTATAATAGTTGGAAGATGGGTGTTGTTCTTGAAGTTGGGGATTTTAGGACTTAAATGCTGTGGTACAGAAACATATCTGGCATTTTTATTGTAAGTGAGTGGACATAAAGTATAATAGATCATTATGCAATTGTCAGAGTTGAGCACGTGTATAACAATGTGATGTTAGGCATTATTATGAAGAAAAGAGCTCAATACCTTATATGGTGGTGTGGCCATGTGACGTTGGGGTATTTTTGATACAAATATTTACGTTTGGATGTTGGAAAATGGATGAGTGTAGTTATAGGGTTCTACAATAAGGCCATGCAATGTGAATTCTTTCATAGTTGGATATAGATGAGTGTAGTTATATAGGACAAGATTTTTTGCTTTTGAAGGGCATGTTATTGAAAGTTGAGGAGTATTAAGGCTATGCGATGTAAAGTCTTATATAGTTGATACAATGGGTTGAAACATATAATTACCTAAAAAAAAGATGTTGGTTTTCCACTCGTTCTTGCATTCCAAGTTCTAAGCCATGTGATTTGCATTTTGGTAGAGCCAGAATTGTAATAAATCTTCCACAACTATCCTATCTAACATGTGTTAACAATTTGAAAGCTAAATATTTGAATTGTTTCTCCCGGATATTTCTCGAATTATTTCAGCATGATTGGCATACTAAACTTCAGCATGCCCATTCTTGTTTTCTTTTTTTTGAAGTGAAGGCCAAAACCATGCCTCCAAAACTGCCAAACGGAGCCATGTAATCCTTCCAATATGATGCTGAAAATGTGATATGTAGAGGTCTTCTTCAAATGGATGGCAAATGAGCATCTCACAACAAAAAAAAAAACCTTTACCATGTAGATCACATTGTGGAGAATATGGATTCCAAGCACTACAAATTGTTTAAAATGGCCATTTCATAAAATCTATTTCAAGAAAAAGGTGAACTATCGCATCGATCCGAGACATCGGATCGCCATTCTAGAATGGGACGAGCATGCATGTCATGCATGCATGCGGGCGGCGCATGCCCATTTTGGGTTGGGGAGTTAAGCTATTTCAGTGCGTTTACATCCACGTCTCATCGGCACTTCCTCTTCTCTCAGCAGTACCTTCTTCTCTTTGAATTGTTTCCAGGCAGGGGAGGGGCTTCTTCACCGCTGGTTTATGTTGGCGTATCTTTCTTGCTATCCTTTACTGGCCTTTGGCCTGGAAATCCGTGACCTCGTCCTTGATCCTAGTTTGTAAGGAAGTTCTCTGGTAGTCGGGCGCTTTGTTGGTTTCTTGCGAGTCCCATTCTAGAATCGCATCGATCCGAGACATCGGATCGCCATTCTAGAATGGGACGAGCATGCATGTCATGCATGCATGCGGGCGGCGCATGCCCATTTTGGGTTGGGAGTTCGCTATTTCAGGTGCGTTTCTGCATCCACGTCTCATCGGCACTTCCTCTTCTCTCAGCAGTACCTTCTTCTCTTTGAACCCACCCTCCCCCCTTCTTTGTTTATTGTACAAGTTACGTTTATCATGTTTTTCCACCCATTTGGGTGATGCTTTTTTTCCCATTTGGGTGATGCTATTCTCCGGTATGTTTCGTTTGTTGTGTTGGTGATGTGCGGTGCACAGTTGGCGAAAGCGGCATCCGTTTAGACTTCTCCATGCGGGGTTTTTGGGAGCGATTCTATGCCTTACATTTGTCTAAGCCCCTTGCGAAGGCTTATCACTAGGGTTTTTTTTCCTCGAAAACCCGAAGGGCGAGGTTTTTTTATCCGTTGATAAGCTTTCGGCGGTACATCAACCACTCATCTATTAGCATTGTATTTGTTTTGGGGTCCAAATGATATAATTGGATTTTCCCTTTATTTTTAGGTGGGTAGTTAGCGTGTGTGCGCTACCCACCTTATCCATTGTAGAAAATCTGCTGAGATGAATGAGAAGCCTATCTATCGGGCGCTTTGTTGGTTTCTTGCGAGTCCCATTCTAGAACGTTAATTGTTGGCAAATGGCCGTTTCACTAAATTCTATGTGGACAAACGCGCAATGCGATAAAGATACCATTACCAACTTAATGAAATAGTATATATGTTAGTGGCCTTATCATGAAATATAGATTTGCTATCAGTCGTTCTGAGAAAAACTTATCTAGGTTGGATATAGATGAGTGTAGTTGTACAGGACAATAATTCTTGCTTTTGAAGGCATGTTATTGAAAGTTGAGGAGTTTTAAGGCTATGTGATGTAAAGTCTTATATAGTTGATACAATAGGTTGAAACATATAATTGCCTAAAGAAAAGATGTATTGTATGTACCTCAAAAATTCCCTAATCTCTATTGCCTTTGTTATCTTTAGCAATGGTCAAGTTCAACCAATTCTTGAGTACTTTAGAAGGATAGGGCCTATTTAACCAACGCTTGAGTACTTTAGAATGGAATGGCCTTTGCATATGGAAGGGCCTATTTACCATGTCAAATTTAAATGCATGATATATTGCAAAAAGACTAGGTATAAGAACCTCATACTTTGAAGGCCGATGAAAAGCTTGTCACTTGGACACTTACTCTTGGACACTTAACCTTAGGCATAATAATACTGATCACTTGCACGTTCTTCTTGGCACATCCCTTTTGTTGATTTTTGTATGTCTGCTTGCAGACTGCCTCAATCCCTTGCAACCAATAGTCTTCCAATAGCATTAGGGTTAGAAACTTAGTTGCTTCAGCCTGATTTTCCTGCAGTGAGCATGAATGTTTGAACAGTGAAGCGTGAATCAATTGTGTAGCCTTCCACTTTTAAGTATGAATTTCTTCCGCTAAAGAGCTTCCACATTTTTGCATCGGTTGAAAAGCAACGACAACAATTTTTTTTGGTTGGCTTCAACATGACTCAGTTTTCCAGCGTCTTTTCAGAGCCCACATAGCAATGTTCTGGAGCTTCAACAGCTAGAGCTTCAGGTAAAATGATTTCTACGACCACATTATTTGATGTTGCATTGTCACAACAATAAGTCTGCCTATGAAAATTTATTGGGCAAATTTTGTGAGCCTTTTCACTTTGTATTTTCCTGATTAGGAATCTGAGAATTTATTCTTATGCTGTCCCACAACCCTTTTTTTTATAAATAGAGATCATGGTTTCCCTTCCTGACATTCGATGTTCTATGTTATGCATCTATCTTTAGGGCTGTGATTGTTGGTAAACTAGCTCTGCAACATATTCCTAACCCATGGCTTCCAACAGTTATCCACGCCTCGATCAGTTATGAGACTGCAAGATACTTCCCGGGTGCACCTAGAATTCACCTCATTTGATACTTCTAAGTCAATCCCAGTTGCCGACAGTGTGGAGAATCCAAAACGAAATTTGGATAGTGAACTAAATGCAGTCGTATCAAGTAAGTACCGATGCCACATACATGATTTATTTTTTTGTATTTTTCTTTGGTCTTCCTCATTTCAATTATGTTACAGAGATAAATGCTACTGCAACTGGAAGCCATCACGAATAGATTCCTAGTGCATCTATTTTAGGGGGGAAAATTAATTCCCTTGAGATTCATTCTGCACGGGATCCTTCACCAGAAAAAAGTTTTGCTGCTGAACATGAGCCAAATGCGGATGCAGGTGATGAAGTTGACAAAGAAACCCCGGATCCTAGACAAGATGCAGGCTGCTCATCGAGTCCAATACAACCTCAACCAAGAAAAACCAAGAGGTTAACTGAAATTCTCCTTGTTCTGGATTTTAATGGGGTTTTAGGCAAGTTTTATGACTTGAAAGAGAGGATCCCCGTGCATCGGCCAGAGCGAAGTGACCCTCCGTAAATTGAACCTTCAAAAGGCGGCCAGTTTCGGCCTGGATTACGAGGAGTTCTTAGAATGGTGTTTTTCAAAATTTGAGATTGCATTGTGGTCAAAGCATGGCTAAGGGTAATGTTGACTTGTTGATGAGAAAGTTCTTTGCAGTAAATATAAGGGGCGATTTCTTTTTATTTGGAATCGGGGATGACCGCACCAACACAAAATTAAAAGTGGTTAATAAGCCAATTTTCCGTAAGGATCTGTCCAAAGTGTACCGAAATACTTGGAAATACCAAGTGAAAAACACATTGTTGATAGATGACAAAGAGATATAAGGGGGTTCTCGCCAACCCAAAAACACAATGATATGTCCAAATAGTTTTGCTCCCGCGTGGTTGGATTCCAATTTCCTTTTGGAGCAACTCAAACCATGGTGGAAGGACTTACGGCTGCAAAAGTGTGCCGGCTTATGTGAAGGAACATCAAATGTGGAACATGTGGGATTAAGAGTCAAACAACTGCATGAAAATGCTCGACAAGTATTTTCATAAATGAATCTTCTAAAACTCTTTGAAAGTCAATATAAGGAAACAAATTTCTATGATATGTGTTGTACTTTTTCAATTTAAAATATTTGAATGGATTGTGAGTAAATGTTCTCGTGTGTATTTAGAACTAGAGATGATAGAGCTTCGGCAGTCCCTGTCTATCTAAAGCCACATACACATCAAAATACACATTTGGAAGTGGTGCTGAGTGGAACTGAAACTGTCGTGATTAGCTCCACCGACATCAAAGTTTTGGAAGCTGATACGCAGTGGTTCATGGATCAATTGATCCTCCTCTTCTCAAGGTGATACTTTTATCTGATTTGTGATCATCAGTGCATATGTTTGCAGATACATGGAATACTACTTGATTCTCCAAGGAATGAGCCATCCCTTTCATTTCTAAAGGACACAAATAGTTACAAAACAATAAGGAAACATGTGAATCTAGATAAGTGCCAGTACATGTTTGTGCCTGCTTGTGATGGACATCATTGGACCTGTTTTCTGTTTGTAAGCCGCGTGTGTCTCGCACAGACATATAAACCAGGGATATCTCACTTTGATAGCTCGGGCTTGCATGGCAGAAGCAGACATATTGAGAGGTTAGTGCTTGCTCATTGCATTTTGCTGTTGTAGCACAATGACAACAAACTTTGAATGCAGGTTCCTGGAATTGCTTGGACACAATAATTTCGGCTTTACAACCTCAGATGTTGTGAAAATTTTTAATACGCCTCTTCAAACCGATGGTCATTCATGTGGCCCTGCCATACGTTCGTTTATGCACAAATTTGTGAGGGGGTACTTGAAAGGAGTGAATATATTGTTGCCTGATCTAGTAAGTCAACTCAAATGCAGCAGACAAACCAAACTCTGTTATTGACAAAGTGTGGTTAACTGCAGGTTGTGGACATTTCAGACCAAGATCTAGTTGATGTTAGAGTGTTCATACTTGAAATTTTAAGATTAGAAGCAACAAAAGCTGGAACTGAGAGGAACATATGTATTGGGAAGTATGTAGGTGCATGAGTACATATGTATTGGGAAGTATGTAGATGCCTTAGCCTCTGTGACGTTCCAAGTATTTATACGGTGTACGTATAAATATATTGACACGTCATTCGGTATGGATACGCCACCTGAGGTATGATAACCTAGGGGGTTGGCCACAATGGATTTAATTAGCTATGTTAAATTAAATATAAAGGATAATTATCTAAATACTTGCTATTAAGTCACCTAATGGTGGGAAGGCGCCAATTGGCATAATCTGAGTGGCCAGCATGGGGGTTTCTAAACTGAGCCACCAAAGGCAGCGCCACCCCATCTGTGCCCCAATTTCGACCCAGCCAGCACCAAAGAGCAGCTAAGCGCTCAGAGCACAGTTGCTGAACATCTTCCAATCGCCAAGACACCCTCTACCTGTCGCTGCTACTCCAGTACAACACTATGGAAGCACCCCTTGACAACGGGTCCAGCCGAAACTCTGGTTAGTGGTAGTTTAACTTGCAAATTCTAGAATAATACTCTAGTATTCTTTTCTGGCTAGTTTTGGTTGAGATTAACCCTTCTTTGGTAATTAGGAATACTTTTCAGTTATAAATGATGCTCTGTTATGGGATGGTCGATGTCTCTATGAGTTAGTTTAGTAGTTCCAGTAAACAGGGATTAAAAGGGGGGTAGAGGCCTCTGAGCTTGAGTATAGAATGCTCCTAGTACTTCCGTTAACACCCTACTAGTTTCGGCTTGTGCACAAGAACCCACCGGGTCATAGACGCTATGGTCTGGCTTAGCACCAAACAAGGGACACAGTGGTGAAGTAGGGGGTGGGGTCTTGCATGAGCATAAAAGGCTCCTGAGACTCCTACAGTGGGCTAGGCCTGATAGCCGGTCACGTGGAGGGCCGGGTATGGGTCTGACACTCCCTGGGTGCAGTGGTGTGACCCGTATGGGGCATCATGCACTTTGAGTAGATTTAGGGTGAGTAAGTTGGGTACGGATGCGGGGGTCGCTGACGCGGCACGCGTTCTCTAGCTCACCCATGGAACCACTGTGACGCTCCCGGAATATATATACGACCCCCGGTCGTATACATACGGGGACTTTCCCCTCCCATGGCGACCATCTCGCCACGAGCCGGGCCCTCCATCTAACCCGGGCTGTCTACGTAGAGACGCTCAGGTGAAGGACACGGAGGGGTCATTCGGCCCACGCCTTCGATGGGCGCCTACGTCGCGGAAGCATGAGTACAAGGGTTAGCACACAGCATAAATCATATACAAATAGCCACTCCGAGGGGTGGCACATCCATCCAAGTACCAATGGCAGAGAATATACATCTAAGCTAAGAAAACACCCAAAACCCAGGTTCTACCCCGGTTCAGACTCTAGTGAGGAGCGACTGACGGCTGGGTCTCAGGAGATCAGCAGACCGAGTCTTGCCATGGCGTTGGCTGGCATAGAACGTCGGCTAGGGTTGTCCACTCCATCCGCCCCTCCTGTGCACACTTTGCAGATGGGTCGATTCACGCTATGGCTTCGCTATAGCCTTCCGGAGACGTAGATTCTAGGTATCACCCTTGTGAGCCTACTCCAGGTTACTGTGACGCTCCCGGTACGACCCCCGGTCATATACATACGGGGACTTTCCCCTCCCATGGCGACCATCTCGCCACGAGCACAAGAACCCACCTCTCGCGACGACCATCTCGCCACGAGTACCTACATACTATTTCCAGTATGTGGGTACTATTTCCAGCATCAACCGTTGTGAGCCACTAGTATAAATAGCTCACAACATTAGAAGCAAGTACGAAGAATCGGGCTCTTCTTCCAGTTTTCGCTTTTCCATTCAGTATTACCTTCTGTTCTTGATTACCTTCATTGTCATCTATCACTAATTGTTATCATTGATTTACATCAATATATGAGATTCAGTTTGTGTTCTTCATTCTCCTATCAACGGATAGTTGGCTTTGGGATCGTGCCAACATCCGGAATGACGGACGCACACAAATATCCGGGCTTTTTCCTAATTTAGATGTGGCCTTTTTCCCGAAAGCCGGGAATAGAACCGATATTTTAGAACACGGAAAGTGCGAGTCGGACACAACTTCTGAGAGGTATAAGAATGTCCGCATTTGCATTTGCATTGTGTTGGCATGGGGTTTACCATTGAATACCTGAAATACTGGTATATTGGGCGACATATAACAGCTCGCTTACATGCGAAAGAAATTATCTACAAACTTTGACATTATCCATGAGGAAAATTAATATTTATCCAAACCACGGAACCCGAGCTCCGAGTAGTCTTTGGA
Organism: Isoetes taiwanensis; assembly: GCA_021234155.1. Lineage (NCBI taxonomy): Eukaryota > Viridiplantae > Streptophyta > Lycopodiopsida > Isoetales > Isoetaceae > Isoetes > Isoetes taiwanensis. Next base: position 7,703,829 of record JAJEKV010000060.1, read on the forward strand.
CACATCCTTGCATCCATTCCCACCCCCGACCTTTACCACAAGAAAATCATAATCGCATAAAGAACCCTTATCCTCTTAAATATGTGAAAGATTAACCCTTCCTTCTAACATCATCATCATCATACCTGTGAATATAATTGTGCTTATGTATTGATTCAATTGCTAACACACTTTGTGCAACCTAAAATCACCCCTCATCTTCACTTAGTGTATCTTTCCGCATCAGCAGAGTCATCATATCACCGCCAGGTAGACATTCCATAATAAGATAAAGATATTCTGCATCTTGGAAGGAATAATAGAGTTTAACAATGCAGGTGGGCTGTCAATCTCTGCCAATAAATTGCGCTTCAGCTCTTACATGTTCTACCTAAAATATTACAAGATTGATGTTATAAAGATGTGGTTTCACAAATCTAACAACAAAACGATTAAACGACAAATCTAAGTTGCTAGAATTCGGGCACAAATCACCTTTGGAAATCCGTTTGCCCTGCAACTGATTGATTGCTTGCTTGCCAAAATGCTGATGAGTGAAACCCATTGCTTGCTTGATGCCGCAGGCCGCTTGCTTGCTTGCTGCCATGCCAGTTACCCAGTTGGAAATAACCCCAATCTAGAACACACGAGACCGCCAGTTTACAGGCAACAAAGAGTCATCAGCATATCCTAGGTATATTCCAGCATATACCTAGGATATGCCACAAACCCACATAAGCGAGGGTTTGCCCCCCTAGGGGCAACCCAAAAAAATTCAAAATTGGATGTATGTTTATATATGGTTTGATAGCAGGGAAGTATATCACCAATCTTGACAAGTATTTATTGTGGCAATTCTTATTCATGTTCAATATAAAAAGAACAACCCAAAATGTTTATATCATATCAATACATAATGTGCTATGTGTCATCATGGAACTCTATACATGCATATATCCACGTCATTGAAGGCTGCAAGAGCTTACCGTTAAAACGTGCAGAGAGCGACATGTATATGACGTGTATGTCTACCCTCAGATCTAACAAACTGAGTATCATTTGCCTCTCACTTTCTCTCTTGATTTTTCATTCTTCCCCAAACAAAAGATAGAATGGGGAGAATAAAAGATTGGGTGCATTAGTGTTCTCTAAGAGACGTCCTTTGACTCCCAAACTTGCTCTATGTTTTATGTTGTATCCTTTCTAAGCACAATGGACAATTCATTCATAAGTGGCGCATTGGATAAAGATATTGTTCTTGCAACTCTAAGTTTGTTGTTTAGTAGTTTGTAATCTTCCAATGCTTGTATGTAATTTTTGTAAGCTCCATATCTAAAACCACATAGCCACAATATCTAAGATTCTAGCATTCACCCTCACAACTTTTGAACGTGGCATTTCGAGCCTAAACTAGAAGTCTTTCTTACTCTTGTTTTAACCATTTTGTTGAGGTACTTAACTACTACAAATGGCATTCTCGTCAAACCGATAGTGGACGTTTTGTAAAATTGGGTTACAAACACCCGGAAGAACGGCTTCTTCAAACCACACCGAAACCGCCAATGTTGAAATACATGTTTTGGCAATGTCTTGAAACCGCCAATGTTGAAATACATGTTGCAACATTGGATCCTTTTCCACATGCTCCTCAAGCAAATATGCACCAACATAATTTTTCCCGAAAAGCGGCAACATCAATGTCCGGTGGGCTTTCTCATCCTTGCACACCGCGGATGTACCCGGATATTGAGGTAGCTTCAAACCGAACTTTTCAATCGGTAGCGGTGGCTCAAACATGCCTCCTAAAAAAAATGATGAGGACCTCTCAATGATTTTGCACATAGTTTTGGTGCGCTCTAGCATTAATGTAGCATCATATATAAATCAAATTGCCGATAACCATTACAAAACTATTTTTTCGTATGACCAAAAATTATCTCGTGGCACATAAACAAACTAACCAAAGATTTACGATGTCACCGTGATAATCTTACCCTGGATTGAGGGATCCCGAGGTGTGATCCCGGAGGATCATCCCCGGAGGACGCCCGATCCCGCAGGGATCGGATCCCCTATCACAATGAATCGCACAAAAAATTGAACCCTTATAGGAAAATCGGGGAAGTTTTTGTGTGGCTTTTTCTTGCTCGATTCTCCTCCAAATCGGATGGCGCCTGTGCTAGGGTGGTCGGAATCGGGGGAGGATAGGATCAGTATCAGCAAAGGAGGAAGGAGTGTGAGCGCCGCGGCGAATGGCGCTGCCCCAATCTTGCCAAAAAATGGCCTACGAATCGCTAGCAGAGCCTTTAACTGTCGCGATTAATCGGCAGGATCCCGCCCCTCCCCGGATCACACGCCCTCCCGGATGCCGCCCTCCCGGGATCACACCTCCGGATCCCTCAATCCGGGGTAAGATTATCCCGAGCCTCGATGTCTCAACTAGCGGCTTAATGAGCCCATCAAATGGGGGCGGGTTCACCCGCAAATATCTATCGATAAAGACAAGTGCAAGGCAAGGCATATTTATCACGTTATTTCAAAGGACATATAGTCCCTAGTCTACCGGGTTGTGGTTGCCAAATCCGAATAAAACTATATCCAAGATATTGCTCCATGCAAATGGGCATTTGAGCTTGTTAAGTTAATATATCTCTAAATTTTGGACTCTATGTTGAAGAACTAAATAAGCCCATATCCAACTTGGCACTCGCAAAATGGGCATTTGAGCTTGCTAATGTCTAGATATCTCTAAAATAGTAAACTATGTTGAAGAACTAAATAAACGAAAGCAAGAATAGAAACAATTATGAACTCGCACCATCTTTTTATCCCCTATTTTAAGTCGTATCTCTCCAACTACACAACAGACAAAGAAGATCCTAAAGCTAAGAAAGGACATGCTCGTCATGAAATGCTAAGATCGATAAGACGCCAGCCCACCGGGAGAGTTATTGTGAAACATTACAAGCACTTCCATTCTTGACTTATGCATAAAACAGACTAACCGGCATTTTTCGGATCGAACTTTGTGTCATTTACATCACCATCTTCAACATGCCAAGCGTAAGGAACATCAACCGAGACCATGCGTGGTGTCTCAACTAGCGGCTTAATGAGCCCATCAAATGGGGGCGTGGTTCACCCGCAAATATCTATCAATAAAGACAGGCAAGGCAAAGGCATATTTATCACGTTATTTCAAAGGGACATATAGTTCCTAGTCTACCGGTTGTGGTTGCCAAATCGAAATAAAACTATATCCAAGATATCGCTCCATGCAAATTGGCATTTGAGCTTGTTAAGTTAATATATCTCTAAATTTTGGACTCTATGTTGAAGAACTAAATAAGCCCATAGCCAACTTGGCAATCGCAAAAATGGGCATTTGAGCTTGCTAACGTCTAGATATCTCTAAAATAGTAGACTATGTTGAAGAACTAAATAAACGAAAGCAAGAATAGAAACATTTATCCCCTATTTTAAGTCAAGATCCTTAAGCTAAGAAAGGACATGCTCATCATGAAATGCTAAGATCGATAAGACACCGCCTCCATCGGGAGAGTTATTGTGAAACATTACAAGCACTTCCATTCTTGACTTATGCATAGAAACATCTACCATAAACAAAGACAAAATTAAAAGGCGAGGCATCTTCCACAATGAGAAAGCATGATAGTGTTGCGTAACCAATGTAAATAGCCTTACAAAGGCAAGATCGCTGATTTCAAGTTAAGAAACTAATTCCCAATGTCAATAGTATTTTTGCAGATTACACCATGCGGAGATGGATGCATAGGAAAAATGGAGTTGAAGGTACTAGCAAGAAATCAATATTGGCAAGCTCTTTCCCTTAATAACGCTATTGTGAATTCAATACCTTTAAATGAAAACACAAATATAGCATCGATAACGTGTCAAACTTTAAAGAAAGATTGTGTGGCAACTCCTCGACCGATATAAAAGGGACTGATAAGCTGTTCACCGCCAAGAAATCGTTTTATCAATAATCTAGATAACAAGGGCAGTCTATTAAAATAAGTGCTGAGCATTCTTCATCATAACATCACATTGACCAAACTTAAAACACAAACTTTGTCCTGTATAACCGTCGGGTTTAGGTTTTTAATGTTGAAGACTAAAGACATTAGAATGGCTGGTTTCTTGAGTGCAAATTTCGTGAACATAAACATAAAAGTATTGACTTTATCCAACTGTGTTGCATGTCTTCACATGCTGCAAGTGTATTATAAGTTATCAGCACAAGGTTTTAAAGCTCAAATTCTGTTCATACTCGACCTCCTTGCTCAAGTAGGAATCGAATCCAAATTTTATGGCCATGACCAAACTTACTGTCATCTAGCTCTTTCTTATGATTAGTGTCATCGAACTGGTTGACCTCGGCAAAATGATCAGGTAACAAAAGCAAGGCATCTCTTATATACTTCATAAAATAACAAATTATAAGTTTTAGGAGATTTCCACGACAAAGTAAATAATTTTTGTTGCTAATTCAAATTAAATCCAGAGAAGGTTTAAAGAAGGAGAACATTTTTATCCTTCCTCCCGTTTAATTTCTATGTACATTCACTTGTGGGAACTTTCCTTTCCCCGCTATATGCCAGTTCAGTGGATATAGTAATACTAGGCAGTCATAGCTATCGGAAGTTTATCTCCAACGAATGATGTATTAGGAAGGCAAACAATATACCAGACGACATGTGTGAGATAAGGGGAGCATGAAAGTTGTTGTAAACAACATTTCAAATATAGAAAATTTGAAGGGGCACTTTGAATAACCCAAAATGTGGAATATGAACAAGGTAGGTGTCTGATGGACAACTCTCCAAGGGGTCTGGACTTGGTGATGTGGTTTGTCTCTCCATGAATAGCTCCCTATTGGTATATGCCTACTAGGAACATTTAGTCCAGAAGCAAAGAAGAAAGGGTGTATAATAGAACTTTTAGTTCACAGTCCGTATGATATACGGAAATAATGGAGAGAAGAGTTCCTATACAAGGCATTGAACACATTCACTAGGAACTTAGGGTGGCAGCTCTCATTGTTGAATGTGTGACTAGAGCTTGGAGATCAAGTTCTATGTGTATTAATCAGATACTCTGGAACGTGTGGTGTTAAAACAACAATGAGAAATGCCTGAGCATGCTAGGAATGAACAGTAACAAAACATGTAAGCAATGATTGGTCAGAATGCCAAACCCATTGGCATATTTTGACATCAGATCTGCATAAGTCTAATCCAGAACATACGGTCCTTCAATTACAGAGCTCTGCACATCATGATTATTCACTAGTTGCACCACGAAGAGCATGTCACAAGAAATTTGTTCCTCATTTTGCACTTCTATTAGAGATTATTGACCAAAACCGCCACTAACGCGTCATAAAAGAAAAGCACCAGCTACAAAGATAAAACAACATCATGACAAGTGAAGTGCATATCTGTGAAGCTCCAAGTTGACTCACATAAAAAAAGCACCAGCTACCTGTGAGCTGACTAAAGCTCAAATTTGACTTCCTATCGGGCGAGTTTGAAAATATTGAATAGACTCCTCTTCAGAAACCTTTGCCACAGACCCTTCAATGCGCACCTGCAAAATAGATAAACACTTCGAATTTCAAGGTACATGCAGACTCAAAACTACAAGTGAAGTCCATAATTGACACTGGTGAGAAGAAAACATTGAATAAGCTTAACATACTTGACGATGCAATTTCTCCCAGAAAAACACCAGCGCAGCATATGGATTGGCAGATAAATTTCATCACCATCATGTACAGATGGGGCTCTTACCACACAAATCCTCTTTCATCATAACCCTTAAGTAGCACCAACCGAGCAGATCTACAATAAGGAAAGGAAATCATTAAACCACTGGCATCTCAATTACAAATAGTTACCATATAAAGCATGGTATGCAGATATTCAAACCATAAAAGACTTTTGACATACAGATCTCCTCCTTGGTCCGCCGTAGCAAGTATCATTGCATTGGGTTCTGAAACACCAGCAGCAACAGCTTCTTCAAACCACACTCGAAACTGCCAATAGCTGCTTACCTGCAACATTGGATCCTTTTCCACATGCTCCTCAAGCAAATATGCACCAACATAATTTTTCCTGAGAGCAGCAACATCAATGTCCGTGGGCTTTCTAATCCGTACACACTATGATGTACCCTGGTATTGAGATAGCTTCATACTGAACTTTTCAACGATAGCATGCGGCACAAACCTGCCTCCTAAAAAATGATGAGGACCTCTGAATGATTTTGCACATAGCTTTGGTGCAGTCAATGAAACCTAGCATTAACCATGCCGGACAGATGCATAGGAAAAATGGAGTTGAAAGTACAAGCACTAAATCAATATTGGCAATGTGTGGCAACTCCTTGACTGATATAAAAGGGACTGATAAGCCGTTCAGCTGCCAAGAGATCATCTATTAAAATAAATGCTGAGCATATCTCATGATAACATCACATTGACCAAACTTAAAACACAAACTTTGTCGTGTACAAGTTTAAAGACATTAGAATGGCTGGTTTCTTGAGTGCAAATTTTGTGGACATAAACATAAAGTATTGACTTTATCCAACTGTGTTGCATGTCTTCACATGCAGCAATTGTATTATAAGTTATCAGCACACAAGGTTTTAAAGGCTGTTCATACTCGACCTCCTTGCTCAAGAAGGAATCGAATCCAAATTTCATGGCCATGACCAAACTTACTGTCATCTAGCTCTTTCTTATGATTAGTGTCATCGAACTGGTTGACCTCAGCAGAAATGATCAGGTAACAAAAGCAAGGCATCTCTTATATACTTCATAAAATAACAAATTATAAGTTTTAGGAGATTTCCACGACAAAGTAAATAATTTTTGTTGCCAATTCAAATTAAATCCAGAGAAGGTGAAAAGAAGGAGAACATTTTTATCCTTCCTGCCGTTTTCGATTTCTATGTACATTCACTTGTGGGAACTTTCCTTTCCTGCTATATGCCAGTTCAGTGGATATAGTAATACTAGGCAGTTATAGCTATCTTTTGCACTTCAAAGTCAAGTTGAAGACATAATGATATCTACTTTAAAGCCATGAGAATTAAAAAGACCTTCAATGGTTTATTCTGCTCGAAACATGGAATGTGCATTGAGAACCAAAATGAGAACTTACTTGTGTGACAAGGCCTGCATATCATGATTTTCCAGTTTGTTTGGGGTAACATATGCATGGCTTGTAACCAAAATGATGAAGATGCCGAGCTGCAACCAATCCATCCCCCGCCATTGTTCCAGGGACCACATAGTACAAGGACACGTTTATATTCAGCTACAGGATACACCTGTGAAATGCCAAAGCGAGTTGGACACAAAATAAGATTGTAAAGGCAAGTGCCTACTGGAGACAAGGTACTATCAAGTGCTGAGCCGTGAAAGATAGAATAATTCAACGATATTTACATAGTTATAAGTATGTAATACCTCTGAAATAGCTGAAGCAACACTCAAACCTGCAAGCTCCTGCTCAATAAATAGATAGAACATAAGTATGAGAATGAATGACAATAATGTTAAAGTTATTAAAAAGAAGAAGAGCACCATCAGCTGATCGATGCTAAAACCCAATGGCCCCATAAGCATTTCATCAATAGAAACCGCAGCAGATTGTGTAATATAAGATACATCGTCGAAACTTTGTGAAGCATTCCTGTGTTTCAAAGGAATTCGTCCATACCTGTGTTTCCAAGGAATTCGTCATATTCTAAATGCCACCAACCCTGTGTTACTTTCTGCTTCTGTTTCTGCGAGCATGTTAATGTGTTTGTGCATCAACGGGCCGGATAGTTGGCTTTGCCGACGGACAGCAGACAAATATCTGGGCTTTTTCCTAATTTAGATCTCGCCTTTTTCCCGAAAGCCAGGAATAGAACTGATATTTTAGAACACGGAAAGTGCAGAGTCAGACACAATTACAGAGGTATAAGAATGTCTGCATTTGCATTGTGTTGGCATTACAGAATTCTGAGTATGGAGACGGAGACGCAGGAGACAGATGAAGAGCTTCTCAACTACACTTACTCTGCTTTATTTCCCAATCTTTTGGAGAGCTATGATATGCTTAAGGAAATCGGCGAGGGTGGCCAAGCTACGGTTTTTCTCTGCAGAAGTAAAAGAGGAGGTAAGAAAGAGTTTGCTTGCAAAATCATCTGGGTAGGAGACACAGAGCCGATCAAGGAAATGGAGATCATGCAGAAATTAGCCAGCAGCCCTGGCATAGTGCATATACACGAAGTAATCAAAGACGAGGGATTCTGGCACTTAATCATGGAATTGTGCGAATGTAGCTTGCTTGATGTAATCGTCAAGAAAGGCAGGCTATGCGAAAAAGAAGCGGCTCTTCTTATTCGAAATCTTGCTCTAGCTATACAAGATCTTCATCAAAAGGGTATCATCCACCGGGATCTGAAGCCAGGCAACGTTCTTGTGACCTCAGCAGCAAAGCCCTATGATGTTAGGGTTTCGGATTTCGGCATATCGGATCGTTTTTCAGGTTCTGCTCCCAGTTTTACATCCAGAGTCGGAACACCAAGATATTTCGCTCCAGAGGTTGTGCAGGGATATTATTCCACAGAGATAGACATATGGGATCTGGGTTTGATCCTGTATGAGGTGCTTACTGGGAATGATCACTTCTCAAGTCTAGAAACTGCGCAAATTCACGAAGAACTGCTTCATGGCGAGGATTTGGCTGCCTCACACTTGCATTGGCCAGTTGGGTTGGTGTCAGAGGAAGCAAAGAGCCTTGTTTTGGCGATGTTGCAGCCTGATCCGGAGGAAAGGATTTCTGTGCAGCAAATTTTGGCACACCCCTGGGTTGCCAAATATTATTCTACTACTAGTACAAGGGCGCCTCAGAAGAGCTTAAAACGTAAGAGGCCATGCTTCAAATATGGTGTTCCTGCTAAGCTCATCAGAACAGTGAGGCCCTCTGAAATTGCCTGCTGAAAGGAAAGGGCAACAAGGGACATTCTTCTCTACATTTATTTGCCACTCAAGAGACTTGGCATTATTCTTCTGTCATACCATATATAAAGCAGTAACATTTCTGTTCTTAAAAAATTAGGAAGTATTTTTTCTGGGCTGAGAACAACTTTGCGCTTGACACGTACTTTTTTTCTTCATTTCTAAAATCTTAAAAAAAAACAAATGTTGATGGTTGACACGTAGATTTCCCCTTTCTTGCTCTACAAGCAATACATGGCTATGGATCTCCTGTCTTGGTTTCTTGAGGAAAGCTCACCGATCTTCCGGCTATGGCGACATGCCATGGGCAATGTTGCGCCCATTCATATTTCCGGCCTTGCCAGATGCTGTAGCAGTGCTGCACAAATTTTTGCCCGCAAATAATGAGGATTCAGCAGAAAACATTTAGGTATGAAAGTGCATGAAAGGAAGAAGCCACAACTGGACGGAATGCCCCTTTGCTAATCCTGGAGAGAAGGCAAGAAGGAGGTATCCAAGATGGGTTCCATATCTGGGCACTGCTTGCCGTGATTTAGAAAGGGAAACTGCAAACAGGGCGATGGTTGTGAATATGCTTATGGGGTTTTTGAATGCTGGCTTCATCCTGCTCGCTACAGACTCGCCCAATTCCGAAGGCGTATTTGCCAGACCGACATCGGGAAGATCTTCCTCTGCAAGATTGAGGCAGTCTTCTGATGAATGCAAGTTCTGGCATGGTGATTTTGGCTTCAAATTTTCCTAGCCTGCCAGTGGGCCGTCGACCGACCTCCGTTTTGCAAGGGTAGGGTTCTAACTTATGGGGTTTTTTTAGTCAAGCTCTGAACTTTGACATGGCCGTGCCTATTGAGATTCTGCTCTTTTGAGAACACCGGACCTTGGTAGAATATGGTGAGAGGAGCAAGTCACGAACTTGAGCTTTCTGTTCTTTTCATATCTCAGAGATTAACATGCATTTGAGCCCATTCTATGCAAATATAACAAAGATGTTTGAAGGGGTCATTCCGCACTTGCTTGGATTGACTTCAATAATGCATGCAACTTGAGGTCTTAGGAATGTAATTCAAATTTATTGCACTGAGGTTTCTTGATGATGTTTGCCCCGTCCATCCTGTGTTTGCAGGAAAGACGCCATACATGTTTTGAAGAGGCCCCCCCTATCATGTTTCCAGTTCTCGTTGGGAAGTGCATTACACCCATAGAAGGGCCTGCAGTATGAGCATTTGAGAATGCATTAGAGACGGCATTACTGGTTGTTTTTGGCACTGCTACCTTAAGGTATTCAAAGGCCATAATTGTAACTATCACTATGCCGTGGCCCTATCTAAAGGCATTTTGGGAAGAGTGGAAAACAAGAGAAGCATTCATCCTATCAATTCCTTAGAACAGAACTATGGCGATGCTCCGACAGGCTGCACGAAGACTAGGAGGTGAGCTAGGCGCCTCAATGCTCCGACTTTTTAGGATCCGTGAGCAAGTTTTAGCGGAGAGCGTGTCTTGAGCGAAGAAGAAAAAAGCCAAAAAATGTCTATCAAGGTTTGCTATGAAATCTACCTCTCCTCTTTTATTTTTCGAGTCCTTCTTCTTAGATTCTGGCATTATAATTTTCTAGAAACTTTTTGCAACTTCTTTCTTAAAATGTGCTCTGATTGCAACATTTCCTCTTTTATTTCCATGGTTCCATTATCTTGTTATGGATTTTACTGTTTAAAGATCAACTGCAGATATTATGTTCCATGTTCGATTTAATGTAGAGGGAGTTACGTGTCTTAGTTTTGTTTCTATTATGTTGCAATTTGCCCTATTAAATGACCGGTATCCTTTAGGTTTGATAACTTTCAAGTATATCTTTGCTAAACCTCAAACAATGTTTTATTTGTATAGAAAATGGAAAGGAGCGACGGAAAAGCTTGCAAAACGTAAGGTATGCTATATTGCGGTTCTATCCTTGTGCGGGGGCGGTGTGTTTTCATGATTCAAAGGTTGACATCGTTGATTGAAAACTCAAGGGTTCTTTAATATTATATTAGATTCACATTAAGCATCCCATTTTGAAAGCCTTTCCTTAATATTCAAAGTAACAATCTAATATCGATAAAGGTGGAACCCGATTGCCAAGAAAGAACATTATTATTGCGATAAGCATTTCATTACAAATGCAATCTGGTGATGACCATTGCAAGGATTTTTGAACCAATTGTAATGTAGTTGCTTGGAAGGCAAAACATCTATTGTGCATCACATTTTGCGGTCAATGATTTCAACTACTGATATATCTCACATGACTAGGCTTCAAAGTAGTTGTGGAGTAAGTCCGCTCTCTCATGCTTTGGTTTTATTTTCCTAGTGTTTTGAATTTTAGGCCCAGTGTATTGCTAGTGAGGTGCATCGTAATCCACAAGCGAACTAAACCAAATGTCGGGAGGAGCCTCTTGGAGACCAATCACGAAATCTTGCAGTTGTTGCTCGTCTAAGAAGGAGAAGAAGGAAGATGCTCGTCTAAGAAGGAGAAGAAGGAAGAGTCTAGTTAAGTATTCAACTTCTCAGTGTTCTAAGTGTTCTATGCATAACAATAAGCCACTGGTAATGGAGAAATGTGGTTAATGACTCCGTATTTTCGTGTAACAATTAATCTCGGTCCATGGTTTTGGAATTTGTGCAAAGTAACGTTGTGGAATCAAGCATGTTAATGGAATGCCAATAAAAAGGCAACGAGTTTATCTCAATTATCTTTGTTCTGATTTCTGTTCAATAAAAGTTTTTTGCAAAATTATCTAAAGTGCGTAGATTAAAGTTCTGTTTTAGAAATGTGAAATGTCAGGATTGTAAGGATTTTGTTTACAATGGGGATGCAGGATCCTACACGGAGTATTGTAAATAGGCATGAAGGTAATGGCAAATAAAGTCCTCTTGGACTGCTCTAAAATGGTACATATTCTCAAGAAGAATATTACAAGGTAGCATTAATCAAGTCTCCTCATAAATATTGTGCACTACCACTATGCCTTTGGTATTTTCTATAATGCTTTTGATTAGCTTTTCTAGTTCTGAAATGCTTTGGAATACCATTCACAAGACGTTGCCAAAGTGGCACTTGAATGAGCATGCCCTATTGGATTTGAATGAATTTGTCTGAGATCCAGGTAATTAGAATGTTATAATTACTCTTTTACAATTCATTATTTTTGCAATTTCGCTATTTTTGCTAGATCCACATGCACGCTCTTAGATGGATATCCCATAGTCTACTTGTGCAATGCCTTCTCATATTATAGAAACATCAAGTAGCACATTTTAAGAACTTTGGCACCATTCCAAAGTTACACAAATTTCCCCGCATACAGTAGGGAAGAGAAAACGTTCCTTGTCCGGCCGTAAGGCATGCGATAAGTTTCTTGTACATATAAACTAGATATCACCTTCTTCGCGACATATTATATTTTTTTGAAGACAATTATTTGTAGAGGTTGGCTTCTTGACATACGCCACCTTCAATGACATTCTTTTTGAATACAATACAATTATTTATAGAGGCTGGCTTCTTGACAAACGCCACCTCCATGACATATTTTTTCAAATTAATTGTTCACTTTGCCCAGCTCTAGCCAATATAAATTTTGGTTGCTCTTTTTGTTTACACATCTTCAAACTTTTCTTCCTTTTTTGCATTGTCTAACTCAAATTTTTGCTTTCTAGTATTTGCATCTTGTGATCTTTGATACTAACAAGCTTTGTTTTATGCTTTAACATAGAATATTGTGGCTTCAGAGTCTCTTCTATTGGCAAGCACTGCCATGTTGCCATGTGGAGACACAATTTGTTATAATAGTTGGAAGATGGGCCGGTGTTCTTGAAGTTGGGGATTTTCGGACTTAAATGCTGTGGTATAGAAACATATTTGTCATTTTTATTGTAAGTGAGTGGACATAGAGTATAATAGATCATTATGCAATTGTCAGAGTTGAGCACGTGTATAACAATGTGATGTTAGGCATTGTTATGAATTAAGAGCTCAATACCATATACGATGGTGTGGCCATGTGACACTGAGGTATTTTTGATACAAATATTTACGTTTGGATGTTGGAAATGGATGAGTGTAGTTATAGGGTTCTACAATAAGGCCATGCAATGTGACTTCTTTCATATGAGTGTAGTTATATAGGACAATAATTCTTGCTTTTGAAGGGCATCTTATTAAGGCTATGTGATGTAAAGTCTTATGCAGATCCTCAATAGATAATTCCTTATGGTGAGTTGGAGATGATCTTTTGCACATACCCTTTCAAGACAAATGTGTTGCGCACTATGAATTAAGATTTCAATAATGTTTGACGCAATGTGAAGTTTTTTATCCAATTCCAAGTTGCATAACATTGGAGTTGGATTGGTGGCATCCTAATTCCTAAATATTTGATCTACTTACTTAAAATGTTTTTGGGGGTGGGTGATAACTCCGGTGTGCCCTTTTTCGGGTGTTACATTGGGCACCTGAAAATGGGTTTCCGGCAAACTTACTTCTTTGTTATTTTTTTTCGTCTTTTCTGGCAATATTTTTTGCGGCCCGGCGCTGCTTCTGCTTAGTCGTGGGTAATGACACTCCACAAGCCTACCATCATTTTGCAATGGCCGGTGGTAGCATTAGTCCGGCAACCTCTATTCATTCTTCTCTTCAATAGTTGGCTGGGCAGTAGGGCGGTGGGTTAGCGCATCTGTCTGGCCTCAAAACAAGCATTACGTATTAGCATTAAGTTTTTGTTTATGGTTTTTTGGTGGGCATGCTTCATGGGGATGGAGAAGCAACATCATTCTCGATTTGTACATATCGGGTTTTATTAAGCCCTTCTATTTCTCTGGGTTATTCTTGCTTGCCAACACCCTTCTAATTCGGGGATTTTTAACTTAAGGACTTCAATGTTTGCTTCGGATCATTTTTATTTCCAAAGAAACAAGTGCATCAGACGGTTTGATCTCTGCAATAAAGCTATGTGCAGTGGCAAGGATGTTATTCTTCTACTTAGGCATAGGCAACAAGGTTAGCAGGATCGCAGGGTAAGTTGGCTTAGTTATGTGGATCTCTTAATAGAGCACAATGCTATACCGGCTTACTTGATCAACTCAAACTGAACTGAGCATGTACCATGTGTTGATATACCATTATATGCGTAACCGGCTAATTATCTGATTATTCCCTACTTCGCTTTCCATCATTTTTTTGCCACTCCAAAAATTCATCCTCATCTGTGGCTAGCAGCACCAAAGCAGCTTCATCGACCAAAGCAGCTTTAGACGTACACCTCATCAAGTAGCGAACATGTGACAAATAACCATGGCGACAATACCACCATGGAAAGGCTCTTCGTCTTACTCGGACCACTTGTGATGACAAGTGTCCGGGTGAAGGACACGGAGGTGTCATTCGTCCCACGCCTTCGATGGGAATCCTAGATAGCGAAAGCGTACATACAAGGTTAGCACCTGTCAACAATACAAAGAAATAGCATGCCACCACGAAGGGTGGCTCATCATCATCCATAAGTATGCAATAAAACACCATCATTATAATAAAATGCATCATGAATAAAGGCTCTACCCCGGCCCAGACTCATGGGAATCAACTGACAGTCAGGGCCTTCAGATATGACAGACGGAATCATAACAATGGCGTTGGTTGGCATAGAACAATGGCTAGGGTAGTCCACTCCATCTGCCCCTCCTGCACACACTTTGCAGATAGGCTGGAACATGCTATCGTGATTGTAGCCTTCCGGAGACGCAATCCCATGGAATCACCCTATGGAACTACTCCAGGTTACATCTCCCCGGTCTGATGAGGCCGGATGGAGAGGCGTCCCCTCCCCGAGCATGATGGATCCCTGGGTGTGCTAGAGAACGCGTGCCCCCTCAGTGACCCCCGCGTTCGTACACGACTTACTCCCCTAAATCTAATGGCCGGCTCACCTGCCTGTTCGAGTCTAGGGCGTCCAATACTTTTGGCATGACACCTGTGACCCAGGAAGTTCCAGACCCATACCCGGCCCTCTCCGTGACCGGCTATAAGCCTAGCACACTTTAGGAGTTCTGTAGCCGCGCTAGGCAAGACCCCACCCCTGATTCACCATCATACTCGTTATCTGGTGCTGAATCACATCATAGCATCCCCAGCCAGGTGGGCTCTTGTGCACAGGCCGCATTTACTGGGATTTAAGAGGTTCTAGCTAGGAACATCACTAAATCTAAATAGCTTTCATGTCTCTACCCCCCGCATCTCTAAACCCATACAAACAAGTAGCGGGAGGTAGAAGAGAAAACAGAATCAGATATAACATCCATAATCATCATAAGTAGAGCATAACAGAGAATCTAATCATCCATCTACTCAAACAAGGGTTAGAATAGCACAGAACTACCTAAAGACTGACCTGTGTCCTGGTTGGACCCATTGTCTCGAAGTAACATCCATAAAACTGGTCAGGTGTTAGGTTGCAACAGCTTCTTCCTCCCTCTGCTCTTTTCAAACTCGAATTTGGGGTAGAGTTGGGCTGGGAGCTCAATTTGTCACCCAAAATTGGCAACCTGCCCTTGGCCAATCAAGTCAGGCCAAGTGGCACACTCTAATTAGCCTACTTCGCTAACTAATACTATTAGTTGGTCTACCTAGGTTAGTTTAATGGCAATAATCCTTTTTAGGTTAACCCCCAATGGTCCCAATACCTTGGTGACGTGTCAGGTTAGGTATACATACACCGTATATTTACATGGAGCGTCACAGAACAGGTGATTCTTTAATATATTTGTCATCCTCAATGACTCCCATTTGGCAGCATTGACAAAGTTTGTTATGACGTGGCTCACCAATCCAACTGCCCGTCTCAATTCGAAGATGGTGTGCCCCTGTGCGAATGGAGGCATTGAGTCTGTGCCTTTTCATAGGCAAGTGGGTATGCAGGTAGCATTGGGGGCCTCGTTCCAATGTGGGATTTATGTGGCGCTGGTAGTGTGCTGTCTTGACCTGTTCAAGGGCACTGGCATTCCAAAGCTTGATGAGGAAGCAAGCGTCAAGCTATTGCCCCAAGCTATGGCGATCTGCCTCTGTTTGCACATGTATGCACCTGTGCTCCTGCACATTCCATCTAGCCAACCATTGAGCTCTCTTTTTACTCCAGCAGGCCATGTGACGTTGCGGACAAATATTTACGTCTGGGCATTCTTTTGTACATATAAACTAAATATTAGGTTATGCCACCTTCGTGACATATTATATTTTTTTAAGACAATTATTTTTAAAGGTTGGCTTCTTGAGATACGCCACCTTCAATGACATATTTTTTTAATACAATACAATTATAGATAGAGGTTGGCTTCTTGACAAACGCCACCTCCATCCATGACGTATAAAGTTTGAGCTAGAAAATGCAAAAAGAAAAGAAAAGTTTGAAGATATGTAAACAAAAAGAGCAACCAAAATCCATGTTTTGCTAAAGCTCGGTAAAGTAAACAATTAATTTGGAAAAATACGTTCTAATCAGTGCCATGAACAAAGACAATGATTGTTTGATCTGAAATGATGGTAACTCACATGATACTTGGTTGTTATAGCACTAGATTTTTTTGTTTTTGAATTGCCGGCCAAGTAGTTAGTTGCACCTCGTTGGATGCAAGATCAGATTCATATTAGTTATCCTCCCTCTCTATCACGCTCGGGGGGCGGGCACAAGTACCTCCACAGATGGGCCTGGCTCTAGTCACCACAGAGGAGGATGTCATCATGGGCCTGCAACGCCTAGCTAATGGGAAGGCAGTAGATTTAGATGGCATGCAGGCGAAACTTCTGAAATGTGTTGGGCCTCCACTGGTGCATGTGCTCACGGCACTATTCAATAAAGCATTGCAAGAAGGCTTCCCTCCGCAGTGGACCACTAGTAGAATTGTGCCCATATACAGTGCAGGGGACACTCAATGCCCAGCCAACTATCGCACTATTATGGTTCTCTCTTTGCAAAAACTATTGGCTGGCATCCTTGAGCAGTGGCTGACAATATGGGCAGAAGAGGCAGATGTGCGAGCTCTCACACAAGCAGGCTTTCGGCCCAGACGTTCCACCATTGATCATATCTCATGAATCGCCGGCAAAACCTGTACTGTTGTATGAAGAAAGAAAACATCTCCAAATCAGCCCGTCAATTTCACAAGCTAGTGCCACCCAATCCTCACAAGTGGTTCAAAGGTAAGTGTACTTATTCTAGCTAATTTCTCCATGACCTATTGGTCTTCGTGGACGTTAAAAAAAATCTATTCTATTCTATTCTAAGACATATGATCTTTTTTCTTTGACATGCAGTGCCATTTGGATTCTCTAGATACCTTCTACTATTTGGATGCTCTGGATACTTTCTGCCAGTTCATTGGCATGCGAGGTAACTTGCCCAAGACTCAGGCACTGCCTGCCTCATTCCCGCACCAGTCAATGCCTCCCTCCTTCACTTACCAGGCCCAAAATGTAAAGGTGACATCCACCTACAAGCACTTGTGGTAGATATTATTATTCTTGCAACTCAAAGTTTGTTGCCTATGTAGTTTGTAATCTTCTAAATGCTTGTATGAAGTCCTTGTAAGCTCCATGTTTCAAACCATATAGCCACAATATCGGAGATTCCAGCATGCACCCTCACAACTTTTGAACGTGGCATTTTGAGCCTAAACTTGAAATCTTTTTTACTCTTGTTCTTAACCTCTTACTGAGGTACTCAACTACTACAAATGGATTTTGTCAAATGACAGTGGACATGTTTTGTAAAAATGTTTTCTATCTACTTAACACAAGGTCTGTTCTTTCATTCTACCCTTCACATCTTCAAACATGACAAATCCTCTTTTGCACACCGACTACCACACATCACCCATTCTTCAAATCCATGAGCATTGCCAGCACATGTTTCTAATACAATATAGTTAAAATGGACAAACAATGGTGATGATTTTTTCCATGAATTGTACCTAGAGGGCACATTTTGAGCCCTTTCTACTTTGCATATCTCATATGAGAAGGTTATAGGCCCTTAAACCTTGGTCCTTGCAGGTTCTAAGGATCAAACCGCTATCCAACGTTGGATTAGGGATTGGTTACATCACATAACCTCCTGAATATTCTTTTAAAGAAAATATTCCAGTGATTATTTGCAATAACATCTTGAATATTCGTTATTAAAGAATATTCTGACTTTTTGGCATTCCGGCAAGGTGCTCTCTTGCTTCAATATGGCAATCTTCAGGGCTTCGGGTGGTCCTTCAGCTCTTTCGAAGCAAGAAAACCATAGCCAGAGAATATGTCTCTGAAACATAGCTCTTTTCATTTCATTTTTACTTTCAAGTATCTTTCCTGCTGACCACGGACGGCGGATTGTCAAGGGGGTTTCACACATGTCTTCTGTAGAATACATATGCATGGGCGAAGAAGAGGTTATTTTCGAATTTCAAAGTACGTATACATAAGTCCCCTGCTACATTTTGGCGCCCAGGGTGTAGAGATTTTTACAGTTTTGGCAGGGTTTACTTGGATTTGCTAAGCGGTTAGGAATACGTTTGAGGGCTGGGAATCGAAAGCTGGATGCCTGATATACGTTTAAGGATCTTTGGTGTTTTAGAGGTAATTTACTATAGATTCACATGGAGCTTTCAGAGGTACGGGAAATAGGAGCTAACTTGTGTTATAAAGTTTGGTGGCTCATCTTCTCAAGGTAAATAAGGCATCTTATATCTTTGTTTTTTGAGTTCGCAAACATTTTTACACTACTTATCCTTGAGCTTGGAAGCAAAGTGGCAAATCCACCGGTATGAGTTATGGAGTCCCGTCTTTTTCATGAGGCCTCCCATTGCGCTATCTATAGCTGCAACATCAGCACATTCAAACACCGAGTAACCCACTTGATCTTTGATTCAAATTCATTTTCTTATAGTCAATGATTTGTTTTCTAGTCTAGATCCTTACCGTCATCTAAATGTTTTGTCTTGTAATCTGATTTTGTCATTATATGTCTACTTTTAACGAAATGATTGTGCAGCACCATTGTCGTGCCTGTGAAAGAAGTCTATGTGCGGAGCATTCATCAAACGAGATGGTTCGTTCAACTTTTAGAATTAATTTATCTACCTGGCATGATAATAAATTAGAAGAACTGATTATTGAATAGTAAGACCATTCTACCTATTTTAGAGGCTGGAGCTCAATGGCCCTTTAAAGTTTGATACATTTCATCATGTTCTATGCCTCTGTAAGTAATATCTTCTCTTGGCATGGTCTATTATTTCTCTATGGCGAATAATCTCAGTTTAAGTGGTAGTCCTTATTAATTGGTCTGGTAATTCCAAGCTGCCTTGTTAAAGGACCTAGTTGTTCAAGTCAATAGGGTAGTTTGGCCTCTTAGGTACGTGCTGCATGTATGTGTATATACATGTTTGTGTTAATTATTGTGTGAATAATGTAGCTTCCATGCCATCTTCAGTGGCATTTGGAAAGGTGTCTTTGCAATGGTTTTTAACAGGTGTGGCATTTTACCACGAGTGGCCTTCTCCAAGCATGTGGTTCGGATTTACCAATATGATGGTGGGAGTGACTTGCGCCAACACTTAGAAGTATGCATGGACTAATGACTTCTAAGACCTTCAACTGGACAATGTATAAATGACTCAAAACTTGTTGTGATGCAGATCGATGCACATATTGGTGATGTTAATGTTCTCGCATTTGCTCATCCTAACAAGCAGTTTTGCATTATATCCTGTGGGGATGATAAAACCATAAAAGGCGCCCTAAAGTTTTGGCAAGAAGCAGCTTATTGTTCAAAAACTAGAGTGCTATTAGGTATGGGATGCGATGTTTATCACCCGAGCTATATACTTTTGAAGGGTCCACGAGGCACCTGTCTATTCTGTATGCCTTCATCATAAAGATAATATTCCGTATAAAGTTACTTTCTATATTCCTCTCCTTTTGCTTTGCAGGGTGCTCAAATACCTGAGGACATATAACTGATCAGTCTTTGAAGTATCCAATCTAAGGCATCTACATGCAATAAGTAAGTCCTCTGGATAATCGCCTTGCCATCTGTATGCATCATTTCTATGATACGGGACTACTCTGATCTTCCATTTTCTTCTATATTACCATTGCTTAAATGCATGTTCTTATATGCTCTACTAGAAAAAATACCCAGTGTTGCTAGACTTTTCGTCAGAATCAAATTGACAAATAAATGAACGTCTAGTTGGGCATATCCTTTAAATTTTTATATTTTGTCATTTTTGGAGCATGTAGGTTTTATAGATTACCTTTTCAAAAGTCGTATCCTTACACTTATGATTTTTATCACATACGTTGCAATGACTTTTAACACCATGGAAGAATCACCCAACTTAGTAAGGAATTTTGACATTATGAAGCACATCAAGTTTCCAACAATAACCAAAATGGTAGGATTTTTTATTACTTTGAGCATTTAAAAATGCTAACAAATTTAACCATATAAGAAATTTATCGCGATGGCTGTAAAGTTGATAAAGTCCTCAGCTAAATTCACATTATTCCTCTATAGTTGCATAGCCGCATTGTAAAGTTGATAAAGTCCTATTCACATGATTCCTCAATAGTTACGTAGTTACATAGTATGAACTTTGTAATTTTTCTGAAAATCCTTTTACAATTACAAAGCCTATGCCGACCAAGGGGAACCTTAGAAAATCCCAGTTAGGCAACCAACTTTGGACCACATCTTGACCCCATGTCAAAAGGCTCAGAGCCATGTCGAATAGGTTGGAGATAACTTGGTTCCTACCATATAATGATGCCAGGGTTGCCTCACAAAAACATGATGAAGATGGTATTGATATATATGGAGATGTTGGATATGGTGATACCATATCTCCCACCATTTCAATCTTGATAAACTAAAAACAAAGCTCAGAATTACCCAAACATAGAACTACATCATATGCAAAACCATAAGTTTTTTCATATATATGCATTGCAAAATAAATTAGCAAAAGATTGATTAAACTTTTTTTTAGCATGACAGACAAAGGAGCACATGTTTAATAAAGCTTAAATGATATGGTCACTGGTCCTTTAAGATTAGCCCAATATATACATTGTTCCTTTAGCCCTAAGTCCTTGACTACTTTGCTTCAATGGCAGCCAATGTGAAGATGAAAAACATGAAAACGAAAAACACCTTTAATATGGCGAGAACAACACCCATTGTCTTATCAGAAATTTCCCAGACCAAGCGAAACTATGGCAAGAAAAAGGTTTGATTACAATTTCGGATTTATTCGATGCTAACGGTTCTATTCCTTTTGATTCCTCCATTATCAGGAATGAAGATGATAACAACAGATCCCTTTATAATGCCATCCTCAGCTATATTTCTCAAGCAGTATGGAATAACAGTGACACCACTTGGCAATACAAAGGGAAACTCCTCTTCAAAGTAAAGAAGTCGTATTTAATTAAAGTGGGACAAATCTCGAATTTTGGGACTCGGGGATGAATGAGACTCATCATCGACAAATTTTTTCATTGAATCAATAATGTTAGATCAGGGGAGGGGAAGGGGAAGGGGAGAAGTTGGGGAGAAGTTGAGAGAAGTAAGGAAAATACAATAAGTTAGAAAGAAGGGGGAGGGAGGAAGTTTAAAGGGGGGTGAGAAAAGAGTGGGCAAGGGAGGTGAGAGGAGGGGTGCAAGGGAGGTGAGTTCGAATAATGGGAAGAAGAGGGGGGCAAGGGGAGGTGAGAGGAGGTGCAAGGGGAGGTGAGTTCGGAAAGGGGGTGAGAAGGGGGCAAGGGGAGGGGGGGAAGGGCAAGGGGAGGGAGAGCAAGGGGGTTAGGGAGGAAGTGGCAAGGGGAGGAGTCTCCCCACCCCTCCAAAATAAAAATAATAATACAATATTCATAATATAAATAAATAAATAAATTACAAATTAATTAATTAGATATATAAATTAGAGAAACATTTACGAGTCAATATATACAATTAATTAATTTAGCCTAGACATTAATTTAGCATGTGCATGTTGAATTGTAAACATCATTTTCTCCCCTCTCATGATGTGAAGTGGATGTAAAATGATGACTAACTTAAATAATAATCGTTGGCATGCCCAAATACACAACTAAGCCCAAATACAACACAACACACAACACAAATGCCTCCATTCTCACTGGTAGTCGGAATGAAGCATCCTTCATCAATAGGAAGAAATGGTCATGCGGTACCGCTGCGGGGTTTTTCAGAAACAAAGACCCCTGCTTGTCTTCCCCTTTTGTGATCCCTGCCGTGATTCGAAGCTTGCGGTCTTAGGATGCCGAACAGATCCGCCAAAAGTGAGAGCATTGAAGCTTATATGCATAGCAAAGAAGGCCGAATCCCAGGCGTTTGGCGGGGTGTTGTGGCGGCGAGGGGAGGTTTTTTGGCCGGCGTTATCCGGAGGGGCGGGAACTTGAAAGCGGTGTTCAAAAAATTCAAATCGGACAAAATCGCGTTACACTTTTAGACACAAAAAGCGAGGAGGAAAAACACTTTTAGATTGGCTATGGCAAGGCCGATCGCCATATTTGTTACCGCGGCGACGAATCGAAAGTTCATCTCATTCTCGTCTGGCGCATTCCGGTAAAAAACCATCCTGGTTTGGTTCCAATCTGGGACTCGAAAAGCGAAAATCTGGTTCCGCCCTAATTTATCACACCCAAATGTTCCGATTACGGCGGTAGCGTATTCTTCATGGGTCGGAACAACGTTTAAATTGTTTACGTTCGTTTCCTCCTCAGTGTGCTGTTGGGCAGCTCCTCCATAAATTGCTTGGGATTCTTCGACGGATTAAATGTGGGTTTGAAAAAGGCGAGGAGGTGCCGCTTAGGAGATGCTTTGCATTGGAATGCTGGGCTCGGCATTGTAGGCTAAAAATCCAGAGCCAAAGTTGTAAAGATGAGAGCGAATAGGCAAAAACACGAGAACCAAACCGTGGGGTATAGCTTCGTCCGAGGATCCCAAGAGACAACCCTGTCGAGCTCGAGGGGTGGTCTTTGCATTTCTCAAATGCCGGTGCTCTTTGGAAGAATCCCCATGTATGGGGCTTTGGCTTGGGCTTTGGCTTGGCTTGGCTTTGTATGGGCCCGTGCTTCTTTATTCATTTTTTCCATTCTTTTCTTTGCCTCTCCCAAAGAAAGCAACAAAACATATGGGGCTCCGCCTCCATACAAGCACATTTGCGCTCCATATCCAAGCTCCATTCCTTGGCTTTGATCCAAACAGGAAGAGCAGGTTTTTGCCACTATCGCCTGTGCTCTGCTCTGTGCTTTTTTTTCCATTCTTTTCTTTGCCTCTCCGGTTCCAGCGGCAACAAATAAGGCGCATCCTCGCAAGAAACAAAGATGGAAGAAACAAAGATGAATGACGACTAGCAAAGAAATGACGGCCATACCTTATAAAAAGATCTGCCATAGCCTTCTTGCTCCCAACCTTTCCTATTCTTTTTGTGCATGTATGCCCGTTTCTTGCTCCAACTCTTTCCGATTCTTTTTTGCATAGCCACGATGGGAGCTATGGCGTTGGGGAGCTTCTTCCAAGTGGTACAAAGGAACTTCTGTCTCAAAGGTATGTACCAAAGTTTAAATTTCAACCATGGGCGGGAAAAAAAGGCGGGGTATTAAAAAAAAGGGGTAAAATAATACGTTGAAAAAGAAAGTAAAATAAATGATTTTAAAATTCTTCGACGGATTAAATGTGGGTTTGAAAAAGGCGAGGAGGTGCCGCTTAGGAGATGCTTTGCATTGGAATGCTGGGCTCGGCATTGTAGGCTAAAAATCCAGAGCCAAAGTTGTAAAGATGAGAGCGAATAGGCAAAAACACAGAACCAAACCTGTGGGGTATAGCTCCGTCGAGGATCCCAAGAGACAATCTGTCGAAGCTCGAGGACTGGTGCTGCATTTCTCCGCCGGAATGCCGTGCTCTTTGGAAGAATCCCCATGTATGGGGCTTTGGCTTGGGCTTTGGCTTGGCTTGGGCTTTGTATGGGCCCGGTGCTTCTTTATTCATTTTTTTCCATTCTTTTCTTTGCCTCTCCCAGCAGCGGCAACAAGGCGCAGGGGCTCCGCCTCCATACAAGCACATTTGCGCTCCATATCCAAGCTCCATTCCTTGGCTTTGATCCAAACAGGAAGAGCAGGTTTTTGCCACTATCGCCGTGCTTTCGCTCGTGCTTTTTTTTTCCATTCTTTTCTTTGCCTCTCCGGCAGGCAACAAGCCCCGAGCGCAAGAAACGATGGAAGAAACAGCATGAATGACGACTAGCAAAAGAAATGACGGCCATACCTTATAAAAAGATCTGCCATAGCCTTCTTGCTCCCAACCTTTCCTATTCTTTTTGTGCATGTATGCCCGTTTCTTGCTCCAACTCTTTCCGATTCTTTTTTGCATAGCCACGATGGGAGCTATGGCGTTGGGAAACTTCTTCCAAGTGGTACAAAGGAACTTCGTCTCAAAGGTATGTACCAAAGTTTAAATTTCAACCATGGGCGGAAAAAAAGGCTGGGGTATTAAAAAAGGGTAAAATAATACGTTGAAAAAAGAAAGTAAAATAAATGATTTTAAAATTCAAGCATGGGAAAAAAAAAGGAGAATTAGAAAAAAAAAAAAGGTAAAATAATACGTTGAAAAAAACGAAAGTAAAATAAATGCTAATAATATAGGATTATATTTTGACGTGTCCCCATATTTTGCCATGGTGCACGTTTTCTAGGAATATATTCTTATTCTAAGGTAAAAATTTAACTTTGCGAAGATCATGATATAATTTACACCTTATTTAACCCATTTTGAAGATTCAAGACACAAAATGGGGACAATGCATAGGTCTAATAGGCTCTCATAGGTTATAATGTGCATTATAGGTGCATATGTTGCCATTTACATGTGCATTAGGCATTACTCTTTACATAGCTAAATATGAGCCCAATGGTCCCGTCTTCATATAGCTATATGGTATGGTCCATTAGAAAGGGGGAGGGTCCATTGGATATGTGTCCATTAGATAATACATGGGGAGGGTCTATTTTTCATGGAAAATACGTAGGAAATTTATGGGGAGGGTATTTTTTCATAGAAAATACATAGGATGTTTGAAGGTTCGACCTTCTCGGACTTTGAGCTTTGAAATTGCCCTTTTTTTACTCTGAGCTGCCTTTTTCGACTCGCGAGTCGAGAAAGGCCCTCAAACTTGCATTTTTCGCTTTGAGCTTGCCTTTCTCAACTCCCGAGTCGAGAAAGGCCTTTTGACCCCTAAAATCTGCGTTTACGGCTTTTGAAATTTCGACTCGCGAGTCGAAAGAAGACCTCACCCCTAAAACTGCGTTTACGGCTTTGAAGCGCCTTTCTCGACTTCGAAAGTCGAGAAAGGCCTATCCCTAAAACCCTAAATTTTTAATTTGAGGCGCCTTTCTTTCGACTCGCGAAATCCTTTCACCCTAAAACTGCGTTTTTAAGGCTTTGGTACCTTTTTCTCGACTCGTCGAAAAAGGCCTTCACCCCTAAAACCTGCGTTTTTGGCTTTGAGCTCGAGTCGAAAAGGCTCTCGGGGCTGTATTTTCCAAAAAATGGCCCTAAGAACGTGTTTTATTTTAATTTTTTTTGCCCTGTAGCATCACTTGACTAACTTGATTTTGTCTTTTGTAATCCTTATCTCGACCAGATAGTACATGCTTGGGAGCAATGAAAAGACCAGTTCATTGAAGAAAGATGTCGAGAAGAGGGTGGTGACATCAGTTGGACATATAAGCCGCGGGCCTATGAAGGAACTCATACAAATTTCTATCGATGCCCCAAAGTTGCTTTCAGCGTGACTTGGACCGAGCTCCACCGCCGTTGCACTAGGTGGTTCATGTGTGAAGAGGGTGTAATCATTGTGATAATACGACCACTATGGTCGCTTCACCCACTGTAATATATATTGTAATGAGCCCATTTATAAATATAAGGTATCTGAAAACTAGTATTTTTTGGTAATTAAGTAAACAATTTGCTTATTTTTTGTTGGAATCTCTTGTCTACCCACCTGAGAAAATAGAGCCAAAATGTAATGGTAAAGGAATTCACCCTCACGCGAAAAACTCTTATTTTGGATGACAAATAAGCCCCAAAACAGGGACTCGACTCGTTATCTGACAAAAACTGGGAGAAAGCTTGGATGCATAGTAACAGTCAAAATTTTGAATTAAGGACAGTTTTCGGGTCGAGGTGCTCCTTCTTGTGTAAAATAACAGAGTTCCGAAAAAAAGTGGGAATGGAATGAGTCCCACTTTAATTAAATACGACTTAAAGGAGGCATACAAGTATCTTATGAAAGATCAAGCGATGAGTATCCACCTCAAATGGGGAATATCCTAGGAACGCTGCAGATCCAATCTCATGCACCTTTGGAAATCCCCAATCAATCCCAAAATCAAAGCATTCATTTGGCAATTATGGCATAAAAAGCTTAGCCACAAATTGCAAGCGCTTCAGTTGTAACTTCTCAAATTCTAATATCTGCCCCAGATGTCTCTCTTATGCAGAAAATGAAGACCATTTATTTAGAACCTGCCTTTGGTCCCAATGGACAATTGAGATCTCTTCAGAAGCTCTGCTACTCAATCTCTCTTTAGAGAGTCCTGAAGCCGACTTCTTTATACCAAACTCTCCCAGACATTGGAACTTCTATATCCTTCTCTGGAGAATCTGGAAAGGCAGAAACAAGCTGGTTTTCTGCAATGATATAATATGGCCTCAAGCCATTCTCTCTCAAACCAACTATGATGTGTCTTGGATTTATAAAATTAACTCATAAGCTCACCTATTTTGCAGGAAAATTCTTTCTCATGAGTAGACGGATCTTCTTCCCAAACAAGAAATATGAGGACATTCAAAAATGGGCAGCTGATTTCTTGACAGGCTGCTCCTTCCATCATTTCGAAGAAGACTGTGACTGCATTTGCTCGTGTGCCCTTCAGCCGGACCTGAAGAGAGAATTTATCTGTCAGGCTAGAGATGCAGCAGGAAAATACAACTTTGCTAAATCTAGAATCTGTCCATGTCTCTATTGCAAGATAACAATGATCACAAAAGGGTCGGACCCCTTAGACGATGCTGGCTACTCCTCTGGTTAGGCCCAAAAGTCCTGACTCTATCAACAGACTTGATGCAGATGCTCGACATCCTGATGAAGACAACTCAAAACTCAGTTAAACTCTGTTATCTTTATCTCAGTGTTTTCGGTTTCTGTTTTACAACCTCTTTTTTCATCAGAAAACTGTTATAGTTAATTCCCTTTTCTTTTATGACATCCTTCTATGGTGTCTTGGAAAATCGGATACACCTCTGTTTAAAAAGCCTCATTTTCTGAGAGGTTAGTTTTGGGTGGACACTCCCCATATAAGTAGTCATTTTTGTTCTCTTTTCAAAACTATAAATATAATACCATCCTTCAATCAAAAAAAGGAAAACACCTTTAATAATGTTGTTGTTGGATGTTTCATTAGAGGAAATAAATGTCTTTTCATTAGAACTCAAAGCAATACACCTCTTCCTTGGTCATTGTTGAATGTTCCTCGTGACCATCATTGTAGAATGCTCGTTATGACCATTTGAAGATCTTGTTCTTCAACTAAGTATAATTGTTCAAATCTTATAAATAGACCCTAACATATCTAATTTATAGCATAGATTGCATCAGTTCGACCAATATCGAAAATTACCAACACCTTCTTCACAAAAGAGAACCATAAACAAATAAACAATGTCTGTAACAAACATTTTTGCTCAACATCTACCTGTGTGAAATTCGTATCAGTTGTCACCATAATTGCAAGATGATAGAAGCTATTTATAGAGCTTTTTGCTGCTGGATCAATATATCGCCATCCCATTGAGCAAACAAGTTTTATCTAGAGATAGAATGGGTAATCACTTTGTCATATTGTTTTCCTATATTGTTCTCTTCATCTCTCAAAGCTACAATTTCTTTTGTCCTGAAAGCGCTGGGTTCATATCTAAGATGGATTCAATAAACGAAAAAGACAACAAACAGGTGTGGAATGTTGCAGCCATTTGTCATTATCTTGCGAGATCGCTTTAGCAACCACTTCCGCTTTAATGCTAGATATTGGCCATTGTTTTAGTTTCTATGCAAAAATCAAATGCTACAATATCTAGCAATATCTAACATTATAACATCTACTATATTAGTTTTTATGGTTTACTAGTATTAGAAGCTTGTGTTACTCATATTATTACTACCATTACTAGTTATTAACAATTGTGTTGTTTTTTAAATGCTAGACATTACATCTAGATATTACAATGAGACGAATGGCACGAAACAGACGAGGCCCAGGCTCAACATCAACAAGAGTCATGCAGGCAGAAGGCATCACGTATGAGATAAATCACCCTGCACAAGAAAATGTCGAAGCTGAAGAGGCACAAATCAACGAACGTGTCGAGGTATTTGGCAACACATTACATCTAAATAAGTCTCCGTCACATCAAGATCCTGGACCATCTAGCCCTATTAGATATTGAAGTCCTGTCAGGCAGACAAGAAAAGGAAAGCAACCCCTTATTGAAGATGATGATACAGATTTGATTAGCATTCATACGTCTAGCCCAAGTGACACAGATTATTCTGAAAATAACCAAAGGAAAAAAAAAAAAAAAAAGAAAAAGAACAAAGAAGCATGGGAAGAACAAGCAACAACGCAAAACTAAAGGGCCAGCTGGCGGAGATGTATACATAACAATAGGAATTGGGGGCACAGATGTTGATCCAAAATTGATAGACAATGTCTTAGAGTCCTTTATTGAGCATTGTCATGCAGGATTATTTGCAACAGAGCGTGGATCAAATCTAGATCATTTGCACTTCCAAGCCACAGCCAAACTCAAAACAGTAGGAGTCCATGGTGCTGCAGCATTACTCAAAGTAGCTATGAGATGGAACACCACAAAGCCAGCTGGAGCCAAAATAATGTGCAGGACACTAAAGGACACAAAGCTGCATTGCTTTGAAGGTATGTTAGGTTATTTCATGAAGGACTTTGGAAAGATGACATATTTAACAAAATTTGGACTTATTCAAATCTAATAGATATACTTCAAGGATGCCATGATAAGATTATAAGTATTTTCAACTCTTGTTGATTTCAAAAATTCGTTCAATTTATCTTTAGATCAAAAGTATTGATGGCTACTAAAGTATAAGATTTATTTTCGCTTTATTCTATTTAGAATTAAATTTTCATCTAAGATAAACTCTGTATGAAAAAAATGTTATTTTTTAGAAATATTCATAAAAGAATCTTTTAGATTGAAATTAATTAACTAATTACGCGTATGCTTTAAAAAATTAAATAGCTTATTATTGATTATATTTTATTTCATCAATATTAAATTATTCAATAGTTATTATTAAAACATTAACTTTATCATTTAATTAATTTCAACCTAAAACTTTTCCTAAAGTATTCTTAAAAGTGTAAAAGTTTGTCAATTATGAAATTCTCATATGAATTTTAAGTCAATCACTTATTAAACCATCAGATTTCATTTAAAAATTATCATGATTGACAAATTTTAAATTTGTTAAATTACTAAAAATTGAAATTTTATATTTTTGAATGTCTAATTCTAAATAGATTCAAGTGAAACTTAGTTTGAAAAAGAATTTTATTCTTTAATAACCATTATAGTTTTAATCTAAAGATAAACTTATATGATAAAAACTTATACAAATTATAACAATCAAGAAGAATTAAACAATACATTGTAATGGCATCCTTGAAGTGCTATCTATTAAATTTGAATGTCCAATTTTTGTGGTTGAATATGTCATAAAGCCTCATTTCAGTGTACGCATGCATAATGTCTCATCAGCAAAATTGATGAGAGGGAAAGAAAGATAAGCGATGTATGAGCAGGAGAAATCAAAGATGAGGTTTGTCTAGATCCTAAAAACTTACTCCTTAAAGTCCGTCACTTTGCAAATTATCGCATGGCCAATCGTCGTAAGCCACCCCTGACATTCACAATCACAGAGATGATCAAGACAGGAAAGTTCTATCTCAGCACACAATGGGCTATACCTACTAATGGCCAAAATGTAGACCAAAGAAAAGTTGAAGTTGCATATGATCTAATGATGAACCATTCCAAGCAACCCTTGAGAAAGTATCGTTAGTTCTTTATGGGCCACCGAATAATGATCTAGCACGTCCGTCAAGAGCCCGTAGCAAAAATCCATTTGCTAATCCCCCAAGGTACTTTGACGAGCACCAGCCTGTTAACGAAGATACAGACGAAATCATTGAAGCACATATTGCAGATAGACTCCAAAACACAATTGTAGTTGGATATTTGGGTGATAACGAAATTATCCTCACCAATTGGAACTCATCTTTTGCAGCAGAGTGACATTTACGGGTATTGAATAGAATACTATAGTAATTGTCATCTAGTTTAATATCTAGTATAATAACATATTATTTTATTACATTCTCATTTGCTCAATCTCATCAATTTGTTTTGTTAACATGCAGGTTATAGAAGCCCCCAATGAATCACCTCCATGTGACATCCTCGTCATTCCTGAAGTAAGCAATAATGTGGAGCCCGAAATTATCATAGTACCAGAAAGCCCAACAGTTGAAGTTCAAGTTCAGTTAGTTCCTCCGCTATCAGCACAACCACCACCTCCACATGGCGAGGACCCTATTGACGTTATGTCACTGTGGTTAGTTGGATACATCAATGACATGTACTCGTCTATGCAACAAATCTGTAACGTACTAAACTCAATTGAGAACTTCATTCTTGATGCGCACATTCGTTTGGACATAGATTAGCGGAGGCAATTACGTGCGCAAGTAAATAGGCTAACTGCCCTCTGCAGGTTGTTTGATATGCAAATCAACGAAAATGTGTATCGCATTTTAGGCCGCTATTCATATTGAATGCTTCAAAATTGATATACTACTTTTACTATCTTCAATGACTAAATAAATTTATAAATAATATGCTTTTAAAGCGTATGTAATTAAATTACATTATGCTATAATATTATACTAGTTACTTAGGCTTCATATTAGTATTTGTTTTTATTTGTTATAATGCTACATATTAGATATTGCTATGTGTTTTACGTCCGACATATTATTAATTACACAATATAACATCAACTCATCCAAGTGTGATATAACGTTGTTTGTTTTTGGCCCCGAAGGGGCAAAAATTTTTTTTAGCCTATAACAAAAACCATTACATCACACGCCTTAAAATTAAATTCCCCCTTAAACCCCCTTTCGTTTGGGTGCATATTCACACGGGGGGTGACGTAGGGCAGCGAGAGCCGTTATAATTATGTTTTGCACGTACAAATTCAACACCATATAGTATATTGCCTGAAATCTTATAGTATTTTGCAAATCTTGTTATACAGTATAACAAACTCTGTACATCCATACCCCACAAACGAGGAATTTTGTGTACGGTGCAAATTAAGGAATAAGGGGTGAATATGCCTATCCAACAGCTCTCGTTGCATCCAACGCATTTAAAAACCTCTTGAAACCCCCTTTGGTTTGGGTGCATATTCACACGAGGGATTACTTCGGGCATCGAGAGCTATCGGATGGGCATATTTGCACTTTATTCCTTGATCTGGACCGTACATAGCAATCCTCATTTGTGGGGTATGAAGTAATTTAGCTAGACAAAGTGCTAGACAAAATTAGATTTCAAACACTCAAATTATTAGATCTTAGCAATGTCTATAGCAATATCATTTTCAACTTATGCAATAATATCTAGTACTTATTTAACCATCGAAAGAAACACTGTTCATATGGTATTGACGGTATTACTGTAGCATCTTTGACTTCTATTCCGACAGCATAAGCTTGATCCTTTTCAACCTTAAAACTCTGTAATCACCCCGGATCATCTAAATCACTGGTTAATACTTCTTGTTTTTATGATTTCAGGTCCGGCCGATTAGGCTGACCGATCTCCATTGCCGAGATCTCTCAGCTATTTTGTCTTCTCACTATTTGACCATTTTCATCATACTTTTTATGGTTACTTCTTTCTAATATTAACTCCAACCATTAACCTTAGCTCCAATTAACCTCGTCTTCAACCTTAGGCATAAACAACCTAGGCCAATAAACCTCGTCTTCAACCTTAGGCATAAACAACCTAGGTCATTAACAAATAACCTAGGCTATTAACATTTTAGATAACTTTCAGCCTGTTTATCCCTTTGATCCCATTATACAACACATCGATCTAACCCCTCTTCAACCTGTGTGAATTCACCTCATGCACAAGCATGATGTCAAGTTTAAATATGGAATATTACAGGATCAACTTCTTTCATTCTCCCCTTCATGTCATATTTCCTGATTGCAGCATTTAATCATGTATCTCAGCTCTTCAAATCTACTCACTGGTAATGCCTTAGTTAACAAATCTGCTATCTGCTCCTTTGTGCTGATATATGTCAGATGTGTGAGATCTTTTTCAACTACATCTCTAATAAAATAAACCTCCATTTCTATGTGTTTTGATCTCTCATGCATGACTGGGTTTTTTGACATAGCTATGCAACTGGTACTGTCACAGTACATAACAGTTGGATTTGGCTGACTGAATCCAAGCTCACTTACAAGTCTTCTTTCCCATAATACTTCCTTTGCTGCCAATGAGGCAGAATTATATTCTGCTTCTGCACTTGAAAGTGCTATACTGCCTTGTTTTTTGCATTTCTATGCAACTGGTGCACCTCCTAAAATTGTCACATAACCAAATGTGGATCTTCTTTGATCAAGATCCCCTCCCCAATCAACATCACAATATGCTTTCAAACTTAAATCACAAGAATTATACATGATGCCATAGTACGTTGTACCTTTTAGATATCTGAGAATTCTCTTTGCTGCAACCCAGTGAGCTCGTCCAGGATTATGATTGTATCTGCTACGAAGATTTACTGCAAAAGCAATATCAGGCCTTGTACAATTAGCTACATATGACAAGCATCCAATGAATGATATATATGGCACTTCCTCCATTTCTAATTGTTCTTCCAGAGTTTGTGGACTTGACAACATTGAGATTTTGTGACCTGGCACTGTAGAAGTGTTTTACAATTCTTCATTCCAAACCTCTCCAGCTTATTTTGAATGTGTGTTTGTTGGCTCAATGCCAAAAGTTTGCTTTCCCTGTCTCTGAAAACTTCTATGCCCAAGAATCTCTTAAGTTCACCAAGGTCAATCATCTGAAACCTTTGGTTGAGAATTTCTTTGCACTGAATTAATGTTTTACCTCCCTTTGCCACCATAATATTGTCATCAACATATAATGCAATAACACACCACTCATCTCCATTTTTGAACCTGTACAAGTTCCCATCATGATTTAGTTTTTTAAAACCTTGTTGTTTTAGGAAATTATTCATACACTTGTACCATTCCCTCGGAGATTGCTTCACACCATACACTGCCCTCTTTAATTTCCAAATTTTCCCTTCTCCTTCCTCAAAACCTGGAGCTTGTCTCAAATAGACTTCTTCTTCTAACTTTGCATTCAAAAAAGCAGTACTGACATCCATATGATGAACTTCTAGGTCACATGAATTTGCTATAGCAAGTAATATTCTCAGACCGTTTATTTTAACCAGAGGAGAAAAAGTTTCATCAAAGTCCTTTCCCTTTTTCTGAGAAAAACCCTGTGCTACCAATCTTGCTTATATTTTGTTGGTTTCCCATCAGCTCCTATTTTAATCCTAAAAATCCATTTGTTCCCTATGATGTTTTTATTCTTTGGCATGTCAACCAGCTCATAGGTCCATTGTCATTTGAAAGATTACATGAAGGTAACCTGAATCAACTGGTTCCTAACAAAAGGGATGTGCCAAGAAGAATGTGCAAGTGATCAATATTATTATGCCTGAGGTTGAATGTCCAAGAGTAAGTGTCCAAGTGACAAGGTTTTCATCGAAAAGTATGAGGTTCTTATGCCTAAGTCTGTTTGCAATATATCCTGCATTTAAACTTGACACGGTAAATAGGCCCTTCCATATGTAAAGGCCATTCCATTCTAAAGTACTCAAGAATCGGTTAAATAGGCCCTTTCCTTCTAAAGTACTCAAGGATTGGTTGAACTTGACCATTGCTAAATAACACAGGCAATAGAGATTAGGCAATTTTTCAGGTGCATACAATACATCTTCTCTTTAGGCAATTATATGTTTCAACCTATTGTATCAACTATATAAGACTTTACATCACATAGCCTTAAAACTCCTCAACTTTCAATAACATGCCTTCAAAAGCAAGAATTATTGTCCTATATAACTACACTCATCTATATCCAACTATGAAAGAATTTACATTGCATGGCCTTATTGTAGAATCCTATAACTAAATTCATCCATTTCCAACACCCAAACGTAAATATTTGTATCAAAAATACCCCAACGCCACATGGCCACACCACCGTATAAGGTATTGAGCTCTTTCTTCATAACAATGCCTAACATCATATTGTTATAGACGTGCTCAACTCTGAGAATTGCATAATGATCTATTATACTCTATGTCCACTCACTTACAATAAAAATGACAAATATGTTTCTATACCAAAACATTTAACGTCCTAAAAGCCCAAACTTCAAGAACAACATCCATCTTCCAACTATTATAACAAATTGTGTCTGCACATGTCAACATGGCAGTGCTTGGCAATAAAAGAGACTTTGAAGCCACAATATTCTATGCTAAAGCATAAAACAAAGCTTGCTAGTATCAAAGATCACCTAGAAAGCAAAAATTTGAGCTAGACAATGCAAAAAAGGAAGAAAAGTTTGAAGATTTGTCACATGTTCGCTACTTGATGAGGTGTACGTCTAAAGCTGCTTTGGTCGATGAAGCTGCTTTGGTGCTGCTAGCCACAGATGAGAATGAATTTTTGGAGTGGCAAAAAAATGATGGAAAGCGAAGGAGGGAATAATCAGATAATTAGCCGATTACGCATATAATGGTATATCAACACATGGTACATGCGCAGTTCAGTTTGAGTTGATCAAGTAAGCCGGTATAGCATTGTGCTCTATTAAGAGATCCACATAACTAAGCCAACTTACCCTGCGATCCTGCTAACCTTGTTGCCTATGCCTAAGTAGAAGAATAACATCCTTGCCACTGCACATAGCTTTATTGCAGAGATCAAACCGTCTGATGCACTTGTTTGCTGGAAATAAAAAATGATCTGAAGCAAACATTGAAGTCCTTAAGTTAAAAATCCCCCGAATTAGAAGGGTGTTGGCAAGCAAGAATAACCAGAGAAATAGAAGGGCGAATAAAACCTGATATGTACAAATCAGAATGATGTTGCTTCTCCATCCCCATGAAGCATGCCCACCAAAAAACCATAAACAAAAACTTAATGCTAATACGTAATGCTTGTTTTGAGGCCAGACAGATGCGCTAACCCACCGCCCTACTGCCCAGCCAACTATTGAAGAGAAGAATGAATAGAGGTTGCCGGACTAATGCTACTACTGGCCATTGCAAAAATGATGGTAGGCACAGGAGTGTCGCGGCCACGACCAGCGTAACGGCGCCCCTGCTGCAAAAAATATTGCCAGAAAAGACGAAAAAAAATAACAAAGAAGTAAGTTTGCCGGAAACCCATTTTCAGGTGCCCAATGTAACACCCGAAAAAGGGCACACCGGAGTTATCACCCACCCCCAAAAACATTTTAAGTAAGTAGATCAAATATTTAGGAATTAGGATGCCACCAATCCAACTCCAATGTTATGCAACTTGGAATTGGATAAAAAACTTCACATTGTGTCAAACATTATTGAAATCTTAATTCATAGTGCGCAACACATTTGTCTTGAAAGGGTATGTGCAAAAGATCATCTCCAACTCACCATAAGGAATTATCTATTGAGGATCTGCATAAGACTTTACATCACATAGCCTTAATAAGATGCCCTTCAAAAGCAAGAATTATTGTCCTATATAACTACACTCATATGAAAGAAGTCACATTGCATGGCCTTATTGTAGAACCCTATAACTACACTCATCCATTTCCAACATCCAAACGTAAATATTTGTATCAAAAATACCTCAGTGTCACATGGCCACACCATCGTATATGGTATTGAGCTCTTAATTCATAACAATGCCTAACATCACATTGTTATACACGTGCTCAACTCTGACAATTGCATAATGATCTATTATACTCTATGTCCACTCACTTACAATAAAAATGACAAATATGTTTCTATACCACAGCATTTAAGTCCGAAAATCCCCAACTTCAAGAACACCGTCCATCTTCCAACTATTATAACAAATTGTGTCTGCACATGGCAACATGGCAGTGCTTGCCAATAGAAGAGACTCTGAAGCCACAATATTCTATGTTAAAGCATAAAACAAAGCTTGTTAGTATCAAAGATCACAAGATGCAAATACTAGAAAGCAAAAATTTGAGTTAGACAATGCAAAAAAGGAAGAAAAGTTTGAAGATGTGTAAACAAAAAGAGCAACCAAAATTTATATTAGCTAGAGCTGGGCAAAGTGAACAATTAATTTGAAAAAATATGTCATGGAGGTGGCGTTTGTCAAGAAGCCAGCCTCTATAAATAATTGTATTGTATTCAAAAAGAACGTCATTGAAGGTGGCGTATGTCAAGAAGCCAACCTCTACAAATAATTGTCTTCAAAAAAATATAATATGTCGCGAAGAAGGTGATATCTAGTTTATATGTACAGAAGAATAATGCCAAGTCTCTTGAGTGGCAAATAAATGTAGAGAAGAATGTCCCTTGTTGCCCTTTCCTTTCAGCAGGCAATTTCAGAGGGCCTCACTGTTCTGATGAGCTTAGCAGGAACACCATATTTGAAGCATGGCCTCTTACGTTTTAAGCTCTTCTGAGGCGCCCTTGTACTAGTAGTAGAATAATATTTGGCAACCCAGGGGTGTGCCAAAATTTGCTGCACAGAAATCCTTTCCTCCGGATCAGGCTGCAACATCGCCAAAACAAGGCTCTTTGCTTCCTCTGACACCAACCCAACTGGCCAATGCAAGTGTGAGGCAGCCAAATCCTCGCCATGAAGCAGTTCTTCGTGAATTTGCGCAGTTTCTAGACTTGAGAAGTGATCATTCCCAGTAAGCACCTCATACAGGATCAAACCCAGATCCCATATGTCTATCTCTGTGGAATAATATCCCTGCACAACCTCTGGAGCGAAATATCTTGGTGTTCCGACTCTGGATGTAAAACTGGGAGCAGAACCTGAAAAACGATCCGATATGCCGAAATCCGAAACCCTAACATCATAGGGCTTTGCTGCTGAGGTCACAAGAACGTTGCCTGGCTTCAGATCCCGGTGGATGATACCCTTTTGATGAAGATCTTGTATAGCTAGAGCAAGATTTCGAATAAGAAGAGCCGCTTCTTTTTCGCATAGCCTGCCTTTCTTGACGATTACATCAAACAAGCTACATTCGCACAATTCCATGATTAAGTGCCAGAATCCCTCGTCTTTGATTACTTCGTGTATATGCACTATGCCAGGGCTGCTGGCTAATTTCTGCATGATCTCCATTTCCTTGATCGGCTCTGTGTCTCCTACCCAGATGATTTTGCAAGCAAACTCTTTCTTACCTCCTCTTTTACTTCTGCAGAGAAAAACCGTAGCTTGGCCACCCTCGCCGATTTCCTTAAGCATATCATAGCTCTCCAAAAGATTGGGAAATAAAGCAGAGTAAGTGTAGTTGAGAAGCTCTTCATCTGTCTCCTGCGTCTCCGTCTCCATACTCAGAATTCTGTAATGCCAACACAATGCAAATGCAGACATTCTTATACCTCTGTAATTGTGTCTGACTCTGCACTTTCCGTGTTCTAAAATATCAGTTCTATTCCTGGCTTTCGGGAAAAAGGCGAGATCTAAATTAGGAAAAAGCCCAGATATTTGTCTGCTGTCCGTCGGCAAAGCCAACTATCCGGCCCGTTGATGCACAAACACATTAACATGCTCGCAGAAACAGAAGCAGAAAGTAACACAGGGTTGGTGGCATTTAGAATATGACGAATTCCTTGGAAACACAGGTATGGACGAATTCCTTGGAAACACAGGAATGCTTCACAAAGTTTCGACGATGTATCTTATATTACACAATCTGCTGCGGTTTCTATTGATGAAATGCTTATGGGGCCATTGGGTTTTAGCATCGATCAGCTGATGGTGCTCTTCTTCTTTTTTAATAACTTTAACATTATTGTCATTCATTCTCATACTTATGTTCTATCTATTTATTGAGCAGGAGCTTGCAGGTTTGAGTGTTGCTTCAGCTATTTCAGAGGTATTACATACTTATAACTATGTAAATATCGTTGAATTATTCTATCTTTCACGGCTCAGCACTTGATAGTACCTTGTCTCCAGTAGGCACTTGCCTTTACAATCTTATTTTGTGTCCAACTCGCTTTGGCATTTCACAGGTGTATCCTGTAGCTGAATATAAACGTGTCCTTGTACTATGTGGTCCCTGGAACAATGGCGGGGATGGATTGGTTGCAGCTCGGCATCTTCATCATTTTGGTTACAAGCCATGCATATGTTACCCCAAACAAACTGGAAAATCATGATATGCAGGCCTTGTCACACAAGTAAGTTCTCATTTTGGTTCTCAATGCACATTCCATGTTTCGAGCAGAATAAACCATTGAAGGTCTTTTAATTCTCATGGCTTTAAAGTAGATATCATTATGTCTTCAACTTGACTTTGAAGTGCAAAAGATAGCTATAACTGCCTAGTATTACTATATCCACTGAACTGGCATATAGCAGGAAAGGAAAGTTCCCACAAGTGAATGTACATAGAAATCGAAACGGCAGGAAGGATAAAAATGTTCTCCTTCTTTTCACCTTCTCTGGATTTAATTTGAATTGGCAACAAAAATTATTTACTTTGTCGTGGAAATCTCCTAAAACTTATAATTTGTTATTTTATGAAGTATATAAGAGATGCCTTGCTTTTGTTACCTGATCATTTCTGCTGAGGTCAACCAGTTCGATGACACTAATCATAAGAAAGAGCTAGATGACAGTAAGTTTGGTCATGGCCATGAAATTTGGATTCCGATTCCTTCTTGAGCAAGGAGGTCGAGTATGAACAGCCTTTAAAACCTTGTGTGCTGATAACTTATAATACAATTGCTGCATGTGAAGACATGCAACACAGTTGGATAAAGTCAATACTTTATGTTTATGTCCACAAAATTTGCACTCAAGAAACCAGCCATTCTAATGTCTTTAAACTTGTACACGACAAAGTTTGTGTTTTAAGTTTGGTCAATGTGATGTTATCATGAGATATGCTCAGCATTTATTTTAATAGATGATCTCTTGGCAGCTGAACGGCTTATCAGTCCCTTTTATATCAGTCAAGGAGTTGCCACACATTGCCAATATTGATTTAGTGCTTGTACTTTCAACTCCATTTTTCCTATGCATCTGTCCGGCATGGTTAATGCTAGGTTTCATTGACTGCACCAAAGCTATGTGCAAAATCATTCAGAGGTCCTCATCATTTTTTAGGAGGCAGGTTTGTGCCGCATGCTATCGTTGAAAAGTTCAGTATGAAGCTATCTCAATACCAGGGTACATCATAGTGTGTACGGATTAGAAAGCCCACGGACATTGATGTTGCTGCTCTCAGGAAAAATTATGTTGGTGCATATTTGCTTGAGGAGCATGTGGAAAAGGATCCAATGTTGCAGGTAAGCAGCTATTGGCAGTTTCGAGTGTGTTTGAAGAAGCTGTTGCTGCTGGTGTTTCAGAACCCAATGCAATGATACTTGCTACGGCGGACCAAGGAGGAGATCTGTATGTCAAAAGTCTTTTATGGTTTGAATATCTGCATACCATGCTTTATATGGTAACTATTTGTAATTGAGATGCCAGTGGTTTAATGATTTCCTTTCCTTATTGTAGATCTGCTCGGTTGGTGCTACTTAAGGGTTATGATGAAAGAGGATTTGTGTGGTAAGAGCCCCATCTGTACATGATGGTGATGAAATTTATCTGCCAATCCATATGCTGCGCTGGTGTTTTTCTGGGAGAAATTGCATCGTCAAGTATGTTAAGCTTATTCAATGTTTTCTTCTCACCAGTGTCAATTATGGACTTCACTTGTAGTTTTGAGTCTGCATGTACCTTGAAATTCGAAGTGTTTATCTATTTTGCAGGTGCGCATTGAAGGGTCTGTGGCAAAGGTTTCTGAAGAGGAGTCTATTCAATATTTTCAAACTCGCCCGATAGGAAGTCAAATTGGAGCTTTAGTCAGCTCACAGGTAGCTGGTGCTTTTTTTATGACGAGTCAACTTGGAGCTTCACAGATATGCACTTCACTTGTCATGATGTTGTTTTATCTTTGTAGCTGGTGCTTTTCTTTTATGACGCGTTAGTGGCGGTTTTGGTCAATAATCTCTAATAGAAGTGCAAAATGAGGAACAAATTTCTTGTGACATGCTCTTCGTGGTGCAACTAGTGAATAATCATGATGTGCAGAGCTCTGTAATTGAAGGACCGTATGTTCTGGATTAGACTTATGCAGATCTGATGTCAAAATATGCCAATGGGTTTGGCATTCTGACCAATCATTGCTTACATGTTTTGTTACTGTTCATTCCTAGCATGCTCAGGCATTTCTCATTGTTGTTTTAACACCACACGTTCCAGAGTATCTGATTAATACACATAGAACTTGATCTCCAAGCTCTAGTCACACATTCAACAATGAGAGCTGCCACCCTAAGTTCCTAGTGAATGTGTTCAATGCCTTGTATAGGAACTCTTCTCTCCATTATTTCCGTATATCATACGGACTGTGAACTAAAAGTTCTATTATACACCCTTTCTTCTTTGCTTCTGGACTAAATGTTCCTAGTAGGCATATACCAATAGGGAGCTATTCATGGAGAGACAAACCACATCACCAAGTCCAGACCCCTTGGAGAGTTGTCCATCAGACACCTACCTTGTTCATATTCCACATTTTGGGTTATTCAAAGTGCCCCTTCAAATTTTCTATATTTGAAATGTTGTTTACAACAACTTTCATGCTCCCCTTATCTCACACATGTCGTCTGGTATATTGTTTGCCTTCCTAATACATCATTCGTTGGAGATAAACTTCCGATAGCTATGACTGCCTAGTATTACTATATCCACTGAACTGGCATATAGCAGGAAAGGAAAGTTCCCACAAGTGAATGTACATAGAAATCGAAACGGGAGGAAGGATAAAAATGTTCTCCTTCTTTAAACCTTCTCTGGATTTAATTTGAATTAGCAACAAAAATTATTTACTTTGTCGTGGAAATCTCCTAAAACTTATAATTTGTTATTTTATGAAGTATATAAGAGATGCCTTGCTTTTGTTACCTGATCATTTCTGCCGAGGTCAACCAGTTCGATGACACTAATCATAAGAAAGAGCTAGATGACAGTAAGTT
Organism: Isoetes taiwanensis; assembly: GCA_021234155.1. NCBI lineage: Eukaryota > Viridiplantae > Streptophyta > Lycopodiopsida > Isoetales > Isoetaceae > Isoetes > Isoetes taiwanensis. Next base: position 7,745,474 of record JAJEKV010000060.1, read on the forward strand.
TGGTCATGGCCATAAAATTTGGATTCCGATTCCTACTTGAGCAAGGAGGTCGAGTATGAACAGGAATTTGAGCTTTAAAACCTTGTGCTGATAACTTATAATACACTTGCAGCATGTGAAGACATGCAACACAGTTGGATAAAGTCAATACTTTTATGTTTATGTTCACGAAATTTGCACTCAAGAAACCAGCCATTCTAATGTCTTTAGTCTTCAACATTAAAAACCTAAACCTGACAGTTGTACAGGACAAAGTTTGTGTTTTAAGTTTGGTCAATGTGATGTTATGATGAAGAATGCTCAGCACTTATTTTAATAGACTGCCCTTGTTATCTAGATTATTGATAAAACGATTTCTTGGCAGCTGAACAGCTTATCAGTCCCTTTTATATCAGTCGAGGAGTTGCCACACAATCTTTCTTTAAAGTTTGACACGTTATCGATGCTATATTTGTGTTTTCATTTAAAGGTATGTGAATTCACAATAGCTTGATATTAAGGGAAAGAGCTTGCCAATATTGATTTACTGCTAGTACCTTCAACTCCATTTTTCCTATGCATCTGTCCCGCATGGTGTAATCTGCAAAATACTATTGACATTGGGAATTAGTTTCTTAACTTGAAATCAGCGATCTTGCCTTTGTAAGGCTATTTACATTGGTTCTGCAACACTATCATGCTTTCTCATTGTGGAAGATGCCTCTGCCTTTTAATTTTGTGCTGTTTATGGTAGATGTTTCTATGCATAAGTCAAGAATGGAAGTGCTTGTAATGTTTCACAATAACTCTCCCAGTGGAAACTGGTGTCTTATCTGATCTTAGCATTTCATGATGAGCATGTCCTTTCTTAGCTTAAGGATCTTCAGCTTAAAATAGGGGATAAATGTTTCTATTCTTGCTTTCGTTTATTTAGTTCTTCAACATAGTCTACTATTTTAGAGATATCTAGACGTTAGCAAGCTCAAATGCCCATTTTGCAGTGCCAAGTTGGCTATGGGCTTATTTAGTTCTTCAACATAGAGTCCAAAATTTAGAGATATATTAACTTAACAAGCTCAAATGCCAATTTGCATGGAGCAGTATCTTGGATATAGTTTTATTCTGGATTTGGCAACCACAACCCGGTAGACTAGGAACTATATGTCCACTGAAATAACGTGATAAATATGCACTGCCTTGCCTGTCTTTATTGATAGATATTTGCAGGTGAGCCACGCCCCCCATTTGATGGGCTCATTAAGCCGCTAGTTGAGACACCACGCATGGTCTCAGTTGATGTTCCTTCTGCTTGGCATGTTGAAGATGGTGATGTAAATGACACAAAGTTCGATCCAGAAATGCTGGTTAGTCTGTTTATGCATAAGTCAAGAATGGAAGTGCTTGTAATGTTTCACAATAACTCTCCCAGTGGAAACTGGCGTCTTATCTGATCTTAGCATTTCATGACGAGCATGTCCTTTCTTAGCTTTAGGATCTTCTTTGTCCTGTTGTGTAGTTGGAGAGATACAGCTTAAAATAGGGGATAAAAAGATGGTGCAGAGTTCATAATTGTTTCTATTCTTGCTTTCGTTTATTTAGTTCTTCAACATAGTTTACTATTTTAGAGATATCTAGACATTAGCAAGCTCAAATGCCCATTTTGCAGTGCCAAGTTGGATATGGGCTTATTTAGTTCTTCAACATAGAGTCCAAAATTTAGAGATATATTAACTTAACAAGCTCAAATGCCCATTTGCATGGAGCAGTATCTTGGATATAGTTTTATTCTGGATTTGGCAACCACAACCCGGTAGACTAGGGACTATATGTCCACTGAAATAACGTGATAAATATGCACTGCCTTGCCTGTCTTTACTGATAGATATTTGCAGGTGAACCACGCCCCCCATTTGATGGGCTCATTAAGCTGCTAGTTGAGACATCAGAGGCTCAGGATAATCTTACCCTGGATTGAGGGATCCCGGAGGTGTGATCCCGGAGGACGGCATCCCGGGAGGACGTGTGATCCCGGAGGACGGGATCCTGCCGTTAACTGCACAGTTAAAGGCTACTGCGCAGTTCGTAGGCCATTTTTTGGCAAGATTGGGGCAGCGCCATTGCTGCGGCGCTCACACTCCTTCCTCCTTTGCTGATACCTGATCCTATCCTCCCACTGATTCCGACCACCCTAGCACAGGCGCCATCCGATTTGGAGGAGAATCGAGCAAGAAAAAGCCACACAAAAACTTCCCTGATTTTCCCTATAAGGGTTCAATTTTTTGTGCAGTTACTGCGCAGTAAGGGGGATCCCGTCCTCTGGGATCACACGTCCTCCCGGGATGCCGTCCTCCGGGATCACACCTCCGGGATCCCTCAATCCAGGGTAAGATTATCCTGAGCTGACATCAGAAATACTGGTTAGTTTGTTTATGTGCCACAGATAATTTTTGGTCATACGAAAAAATAGTTTTGTAATGGTTATCTGGCAATTTGATTTATATATGATGCTACATTAATGCTAGGCAGAGACTGCACCAAAACTATGTGCAAAATCATTCAGAGGTCCTCATCATTTTTTAGGAGGCATGTTTGAGCCGCCTGCTATCGTTGAAAAGTTCAGTTTGAAGCTACCTCAATATCCGGGTACATCACAGTGTGCAAGGATGAGAAAGCCCACGGACATTGATGTTGCCGCACTCAGGAAAAATTATGTTGGTGCATATTTGCTTGAGGAGCATGTGGAAAAGGATCCAATGTTGCAACATGTATTTCAACATTGGCAGTTTCAAGACATTGCCAAAACATGTATTTCAACATTGGCAGTTTCGAGTGTGGTTTGAAGAAGCCGTTGCTGCTGGTGTTTCAGAACCCAATTTTACAAAACGTCCACTATCAGTTGACAGAATGCCATTTGTAGTAGTTAAGTACCTCAACAAAATGGTTAAAACAAGAGTAAGAAAGACTTCTAGTTTAGGCTCGAAATGCCACGTTCAAAAGTTGTGAGGGTGAATGCTAGAATCTTAGATATTGTGGCTATGTGGTTTTAGATATGGAGCTTACAAAAATTACATACAAGCATTGGAAGATTACAAACTACTAAACAACAAACTTAGAGTTGCAAGAACAATATCTTTATCCAATGCGCCACTTATGAATGAATTGTCCATTGTGCTTAGAAAGGATACAACATAAAACATAGAGCAAGTTTGGGAGTCAAAGGACGTCTCTTAGAGAACACTAATGCACCCAATCTTTTATTCTCCCCATTCTATCTTTTGTTTGGGGAAGAATGAAAAATCAAGAGAGAAAGTGAGAGGCAAATGATACTCAGTTTGTTAGATCTGAGGGTAGACATACACGTCATATACATGTAAACTCTCTCTGCACGTTTTTAATGGTAAGCTCTTGCAGCCTTCAATGACGTGGATATATGCATGTATAGAGTTCCATGATGACACATAGCACATTATGTATTGATATGATATAAACATTTTGGGTTGTTCTTTTTATATTGAACATGAATAAGAATTGCCACAATAAATACTTGTCAAGATTGGTGATATACTTCCCTGCTATCAAACCATATATAAACATACATCCAATTTTGATTTTTTTGGGTTGCCCCTAGGGGGGCAAACCCTCGCTTATGTGGGTTTGTGGCATATCCTAGGTATATGCTGGAATATACCTAGGATATGCTGATGACTCTTTGTTGCCTGTAAACTGGCGGTCTCGTGTGTTCTAGATTGGGGATATTTCCAACTGGGTAACTGGCATGGCAGCAAGCAAGCAAGCGGCCTGCGGCATCAAGCAAGCAATGGGTTTCACTCATCAGCATTTTGGCAAGCAAGCAATCAATCAGTTGCAGGGCAAACGAATTTCCAAAGGTGATTTGTGCCCGAATTCTAGCAACTTAGATTTGTGGTTTAATCGTTTTGTTGTTAGATTTGTGAAACCACATCTTTATAACATCAATCTTGTAATATTTTAGGTAGAACATGTAAGAGCTGAGCGCAATTTATTGGCAGAGATTGACAGCCACTGCATTGTTAAACTCTATTATTCCTTCCAAGATGCAGAATATCTTTATCTTATTATGGAATGTCTACCTGGCGGTGATATGATGACTCTGCTGATGCGGAAAGATACACTAAGTGAAGATGAGGGGTGATTTTAGGTTGCACAAAGTGTGTTAGCAATTGAATCAATACATAAGCACAATTATATTCACAGGTATGATGATGATGATGTTAGAAGGAAGGGTTAATCTTTCACATATTTAAGAGGATAAGGGTTGCTGCTTGCGATTATGATTTTCTTGTGGTAAAGGTCAGGGGGTGGGAATCTGGATGCAAGGATGTGTCCAGCACTACTCTGGAGCTCGGGTTCCGTGGTTTGGATAAATATTAATTTTCCTCATGGATAATGTCAAAGTTTGTAGATAATTTCTTTCGCATGTAAGCGAGCTGATATATGTCGCCCAATATACCAGTATTTCAGGTATTCAATGGTAAACCCCATGCCAACACAATGCAAATGCAAATGCAGACATTCTTATACCTCTGTAGTTGTGTCTGACTCTGCACTTTCCGTGTTCTAAAATATCAGTTTTATTCCTGGCTTTCGGGAAAAAGGCCACATCTAAATTAGGAAAAAGCCCAGATATTTGTCTGCTGTCCGTCGGATGTTGGCACGATCCCAAAGCCAACTATCTGTTGATAGGAGAATGAAGAACACAAACTGAATCTCATATATTGATGTAAATCAATGATAACAATGAGTGACAGATGACAATGAAGGTAATCAAGAACAGAAGGTAATACTGAATGGAAAAGCGAAAACTGGAAGAAGAGCCCGATTCTTCGTACTTGCTTCTAATGTTGTGAGCTATTTATACTAGTGGCTCACAACGGTTGATGCTGGAAATAGGAAAAGGAATCTGCTAATCCTGGAAGCTCCTGAACGTGAGAGAATCTCTTTAACTGCTTCTCTGATCATAGGAATCTCTGACACTGCAGTAATGAGAGAATAATCCAATCAATACCCCCACTCAGTGTCAGGGAGGTGTAGATCCCCCACTCAACAATTGCATGCCAAGGTGTTGAATAAAGTGATTGTGTTTGAGCCGATGGAGAGCCTTGGTGAAGATGTCGGCAGTCATGTCATTGGTAGGACAGTACTGGAGGTGAATGGTCTGATCATGGACAAGATTGCGAAGAAAATGATATTGAATATCGATGTGCTTGACGCGAGGATGAAGGATGGGATTATGAGCAATGGCAGCAGCACCTTGATTGTCAACATGGATGGTGGTGGCAGAGGAGTGAGGTATATGTAATTCTGAGCAAAGACGACGAAGCCAAATGGCTTCCTTGGATGCATGAGCAAGGGCAACATATTCGGCTTCGGTGCTGGAGAGGGCAACACAGCGTTGTTTGGAGCTGCTCCAGCTAATGGCGGATCCGGCAAGAAAGAAGACATATCCTGAAATGGAGCGGCGGTCATGAGAGTCACCTGCCCAGTCAGCATCGGAGTAGCCATGGAGAGAAATTGTAGGATCAGAGCAGTAGTGCAGGGCAAGAGAGGTGGTGCCAGCGATGTAGCGGAGGACACGTTTGAGGGCAGCGCAATGAGTGTTTTTGGGAGAAGTGGAAAATTGGCTAAGTTTGCATAGTGGAAGAGAAAGATCAGGTCGTGTTGAGATGGCGGCGAAGTTGAGCATGCCAAGGATCTGACGATAGTGATTATGGATGTGCTGAAGAGAGGGAGAAGTATCCGGATCGGTAGGCAAAAGATGGAGACTGGGGTCAAGAGGTGTGACAGTCGGATTGCAAGCTTGGAACTGGAACTTTGTGAGCATATCAGTCAAGTACTTGGTCTGATGGAGGTGTAAGGAGCCAGATGCTTGGTTGTAGCAGATTTCCATGCCAAGAAAATAGTGGATGGAGCCAAGGTCTTTCATGCGAAAATGATTTTGGAGTTGGTTTTTGATGGCTTGAAGTTCAGAAAGGGAGGCTGCAACAATCAGTAAGTCATCAACATAACAGAGAATAAGGAGGAAGGTGGGATCATGGCGAAAGTATACACTAGGATCTGCAGTACTCCGGGAAAAACCAAGACTGAGTAAGGTTTGGTCAAGACGAGTATACCATGATCGTGAAGCTTGCCGAAGACCATAGAGAGCTTTATGAAGACGACAGACCTGCTGGGGATCAGAGGAGATGAAGCCTTGTGGTTGTTCGAGATACACCTCTTCATGAAGATCGCCATTGAGGAAGGCGTTGTGAACATCCATTTGATGTATGAACATATTTGCAGAGGAGGCAAACACAAGAATAGTGCGAATAGACACCATTTTTGCAACAGGAGCATATGTTTCTTCAAAATCTATACCTTCTACTTGATTGAAGCCACGAGCAACCAAGCGAGCCTTGAAACGATCAATGTGACCATGAGCATTGTACTTGATTTTGAAAACCCATTTGTTGGAGATGATGGGACGATTGTCTGGGCGAGGAACTAAGGTCCATGTGTTGGCAGCTGCAATGGAGTCAATTTCAGCTTGCATAGCTTGGAGCCAAGCATCTCGATGAGGGCCAGTGATGGCTTGGTGATAAGTATTTGGCGCTGGAATGGTTTCAGTGACAGCAAATGTGTAATCTTGTGCCCAAACAGGAGGACGGCGCATGCGGATGGGACGGGTGGTGGCAGAAGTAGTAGGCAAAGTTGGAGCAGCAAGGGGTAGATTAGGAAGAACAGGGGACGTTGGTGGAGAAGGATCATGAGAGGGAGAGGGGAAGATATCAGAATTGTGGGTTTGAGGAGGTGGTGGTGAATTTTCAGAAGGCACAGAGGATGATGGGCAGGCAGGTTCAGATAGTTCAATCAACGTAAAATTGGGAGGTAATGGAGTGAAGTGGCATGGAAGGTGTTCACAGAACTTGGCATGGCAGCTAAGGAGGAGTTTCTGGGTGGCAGGATTATAAAACCGATAGGCCTTGCGCTGAGATGAGTATCCGATAAACATGCATGGAATTCCACGTGGTGAAAGCTTGGATGAAGGAACATGAACAAATGCTTGGCAGCCAAAAACTCGGAGATGATGAAGGGAAACTGTGTGAGAGGTCCATACCTCTTCTGGAATACTATGGTCAAGAGCCCGATGAGGAGATCTGTTGAGCAGATAGGCAGCAGTACAAGCAGCTTCACCCCAAAATTTGAGAGGAACATTCATGTTGAAGAGGAGAGTGTGAGTCATTTCCACTACTGTTCGATTGACTCTTTCAGCACGAGCATTGTGCTCAGGTGTATTAGGTACAGTAATTTCATGATGGATCCCGTTGGTGTCACAATATTCCTGGAATACCTTTGAATTGTATTCACCTCCTCCATCAGTGCGTAGGGTGACTAATTGGCAGCCACTTGATCGTTCAGCAAGTTTGTGAAAGACTAGGAACTGGGAAAAAACTTCATGCTTCCTTTTGAGAAGGTAAAGAAAGATCTTGCGGCTGTGGTCGTCCAAAAAAATGAGCATGTATTGTGCACCTCCAAAAGTAGGAACAATGAATGGTCCACAGAGGTCACTGTGAACTAATTTTAGCAGCCTATCAGCTCGATTTGGTGAGGGAGAAAAAGCAGCACGAGTAAGCTTAGTTTGAAGGCAGACAGTGCATGGCTGAGTAGGAATGCTGACTCTGGGGGGCAGAAGGCCTCTGGCACGAAGGAGCTGAAGCCGATATGGAGCAGGATGGCCAAGCCGTGAATGCCAAAGTTGTGACTGGGTAAGGGATTTTTCTGAGGCAATGCAAGCAGTGTCGGGACTGGGAGATAGATCATGGTCAAGGCGGTAAAGGTTTCCAAAGCGGGTAGCAGTCAGGATGGTATGATTGTGTGTGTTTTGAACTGTGCAGGAATTGTCATGGAAGAGGACACGGAGGCCAGCATTGGTTATGCAGCTCACAGATAAAAGTTGTTTGTGAAGACTTGGAACATGGAGGACATGTTGAATGAATTTGGTGATGCCGTTTGGAAGGGAAATAGCTACAGTGCCAACTGCAATGCCAGGTTGAGAATGATTGTCTCCCATGTGAACAAGACGAGGTGTATCAAGGGCATTATATGTGTGAAAAGCATCCCTGAATGGTGTCATGTGGCAAGTAGCACCAGAGTCGAAATACCAAGCACGGTCTTTTGAGCAAGGTGAATTTGTGACAGTGAATAAATATTCCAGGGGATTTGGTGGAGTGGGAAGCAGAGGTGGCAGGGAGGTCTGAACAAGATTGTTATGTTCAATGACTGGAGCAGGATTGGCAGGAGGAGTATCAGAAGGACGAGAGTTGGAGGAGTTGGCAGATGGAACTGGAGCTTTGGCTGTGCATTCACGAGCAAGATGGCCAGGCTTTTGGCATCTGAAGCAAGTAAGCTGAGAGCGATTAAGCTTTGGCTTACGAGGTCGATTATCTCCGATTGTAAGAGTCTTCATATCTGCAATCATCACAGAGTCAGTCTTATGAAGGTGACCTTGGCGTAGAGCTTCTGCTGTCACACGATCAATGGCTGCTTCAAAGGAATAGTCAGCTAATCTTCCTTCAAGATTGATGATGAGGCCTTCATAAGATTTTGGAAGACTGTTGAGCAGTAAGGACACCTTTTCATCATTAGTAATCTCAATACCAGTAGCATTCAAATCATCAACAAGACTTCGAAATTTAGAAATATGTGCTTCCACATCTCCACCTTCATTAAGATGAAGTTCACAGAGTGCCTTTCTGAGTGCCAAGCGATTTCCTGCTGACCTGCAAGCATTGTGGTTATCAAGAAGAAGGAGTATCTCACGAGCAGTCTGGGCGCCCTTGATCAGACGTGCTGGTGTATCAGAGAGGCTAGTGCATAGAATCAACCGAGCCTTGCGGTCACGTTCCTGGAAGTCAGCGGGTTCATCTGCATCCAAGATCACCTCAAGGTGAGCAGCGTTCATAGGGGCATTGACAGGAGGGCATGTGATTTCCCAGAGATTTTTGTCTTCAAGAACCATCTTCAGGCGCCATCGCCACATTTGATAGTCCCTGCCTTCAAACTTTGGGATCAATCGCCATTCATTGGCTGTTGCATTCGTGAGATCCATGATCAAACGAGTAGGGAGGATGCAAATTAAATAGAAGATATTGGAGAGGAATTTGTGAAGAGAGATACGTCTTATGCGGTGATTTGTGAGAGTCGTGGGCCCATAACCTGTTGATAGGAGAATGAAGAACACAAACTGAATCTCATATATTGATGTAAATCAATGATAACAATGAGTGACAGATAAAAATGAAGGTAATCAAGAACAGAAGGTAATACTGAATGGAAAAGCGAAAACTGGAAGAAGAGCCCGATTCTTCGTACTTGCTTCTAATGTTGTGAGCTATTTATACTAGTGGCTCACAACGGTTGATGCTGGAAATAGGAAAAGGAATCTGCTATTCCTGGAAGCTCCTGAACGTGAGAGAATCTCTTTAACTGCTTCTCTGATCATAGGAATCTCTGACACTGCAGTAATGAGAGAATAATCCAATCAATACTATCCGTCCCGTTGATGCACAAACACATTAACATGCTCGCAGAAACAAAAGCAGAAAGTACACACAGGGTTGGTGGCATTTAGAATATGACGAATTCCTTGGAAACACATGAATGCTTCACAAAGTTTCGACGATGTATCTTATATTTCTTAATCTGCTGCGGTTTCTATTGATGAAATGCTTATGGGGCCATTGGGTTTTAGCATTGATCAGCTGATGGTGCTCTTCTTCTTTTTCAATCATTCATTCTCATACTTATGTTCTATCTATTTATTGAGCAGGAGCTTGCAGGTTTGAGTGTTGCTTCAGCTATTTCAGAGGTATTACATACTTATAACTATGTAAATATCGTTGAATTATTCTATCTTTCACGGCTCAGCACTTGATAGTACCTTGTCTCCAGTAGGCACTTGCCTTTACAATCTTATTTTGTGTCCAACTCGCTTTGGCATTTCACAGGTGTATCCTGTAGCTGAATATAAACGTGTCCTTGTACTATGTGCTCCCTGGAACAATGGCGGGGATGGATTGATTGCAGCTCGGCATCTTCATCATTTTGGTTACAAGCCATGCATTTGTTACCCCAAACAAACTGGAAAATCATGATATGCAGGCCTTGTCACACAAGTAAGTTCTCATTTTGGTTCTCAATGCACATTCCATTTTTCGAGCAGAATAAACCATTCTAGTATTACCTCATCCAGCATATAGCAGGAAAGTTCCCACAAGTGAATGCGCATAGAAATCGAAACGGGAGGAAGGATAAAAATGTTCTCCTTCTTTTCACCTTCTCTGGATTTAATTTGAATTGGTAACAAAAATTATTTACTTTGTCGTGGAAATTTCCTAAAACTTATAATTTGTTATTTTATGAAGTATATAAGAGATGCCTTGCTTTTGTTACCTGATAATTTCTGCTGAGGTCGCAGTTTGATGACACTGTTTAATCATAGGAAAGAGCTAGATGACAGTAAGTTTGGTCATGGCCATGAAATTTGGATTCCAATTCCTACTTGAGCAAGGCGGTCGAGTATGAACAGGAATGTGAGCTTTAAAACCTTGTGTGCTGATAACTTATAATACAATTGCTGCATGTGAAGACATGCAGCACAGTTGGATAAAGTCAATACTTTATTTTAATGTGCACGAAATTTGCACTCAAGAAACCAGCCATTCTAATGTCTTTAGTCTTCAACATTGAAAACCTAAACCTGAAAGTTATACATGACAAAGTTTGTGTTTTAAGTTTGGTCAATGTGATGTTATCATGAGATATGCTCAGCATTTATTTTAATAGACTGCCCTTGTTATCTAGATTATTGATAAAACGATTTCTTGGCAGCTGAACAGCTTATCAGTCCCTTTTATATCAGTTGAGGAGTTGCCACACAATCTTTCTTTAAAGTTTGACACGTTATCGATGGTATGTTTGTGTTTCCATTTAAAGGTATGTGAATTCACAATAGCGTTATTAAGGGAAAGAGCTTCCCAATATTGATTTACTGCTTGCACTTTCAATTCCATTTTTCCTATGCATCTGTCCCGCATGGTGTAATCCGCAAAATACTATTGGCATTGGGAAGTTGTTTAGTTTCTTAACTTGAAATCAGCGATCTTGCCTTTGTAAGGCGTATTTACATTGGTTCTGCAACACTATCATGTTTTCTCATTGTGGAAGATGTCTCTGCCTTTTAATTTTGTGCTGTTTATGGCGGAAGTGCTTGTAATGTTTCACAATAACTCTCCCAGTGGAAACTGGGGTCTTATCTGATCTTAGCATTTCATCATGAGCATGTCCTTTCTTAGCTTAAGGATCTTCTTTGTCCTGATGTGTAGTTGGAGAGATACAGCTTAAAATAGGGGACTATGGACTGAATGTCCACTGAAATAACCTGATAAATATGCACTGCCCTGCCTGTTTTTACTCATAGATGTTTGCAGGTGAACCACGCCCCCCATTTGATGGGCTCATTAAGCTGCTAGTTGAGACACCAGAAATACTGGTTAGTTTGTTTATGTGCCACAGATAATTTTTGGTAATATGAAAAAATAGTTTTGTAATGGTTATCTGGCAATTTGATTTATATATGATGCTACATTAATGCTAGGTATAGACTGCACCAAAACTATGTGCAAAATCATTCAGAGGTCCTCGTCATTTTTTAGGAGGCAGGTTTGTGCCGCCTGCTATCGTTGAAAAGTTCAGTTTGAAGCTACCTCAATACCCGGCTACATCACAGTGTGTACGAATTAGAAAGCCCACGGACATTGATATTGCTGCTCAGGAAAAATTATGTTGGTGCATATTTGCTTGAGGAGCATGTGCAAAAGGATCCAATGTTGCAGGTAATCAACATTGGCAGGTATTTCAACATTGGCAGTTTCGAGTGTGGTTTGAAGAAGCCGTTGCTGCTGGTGTTTCAGAACCCAATTTTACAAAACGTCCACTATCAGTTGACAAAATGCCATTTGTAGTAGTTAAGTACCTCAACAAAAGGTGAACAAGAGTAAGAAAGACTTCTAGTTTAGGCTCGAATTGCCACGTTCAAAAGTTGTGAGGGTGAATGCTAGAATCTCAGGTATTGTGGCTATGTGGTTTTAGATATGGAGCTTACAAGAATTACATACAAGCATTGGAAGATTACAAACTACTAGATAACAAATTTTGAGTTGCAAGAAAAAATAATATCTTTATCCAATGCGCCACTTATGAATGAATTGCCCATTGTGCTTAGAAAGGATACACGATAAAATATAGAGGACGTCTCTAAGAGAACACCAATGCACCCATCTTTTATTCTCCCCATTTTATCTTTTGTTTGGGGAAGAATGAAAAGTCAAGAGAGAACGTGAGATGGCAAATGATACTCAGTTTGTTAGATAGATCTGAGGGTGGACACACACACACATCGTATACATGTCGCTCTTTGCACGTATTTGACGGTAAGCTTTTGCAGCCTTCAATGACGTGGATATATGCATGCATAGAGTTCTATGATGACACAACACATTATGTATCGATACGATATAAACATTTTGGGTTATTATTTATATATTGAACAAGAATAAGGATCGCCAAAATACATACTTGGCAAGATTGGTGATATACTTCCTTGCTATATAATTATTTTAAAGCCCATCTTGGTAGTACCTTGGTGGTTAGAACTTTGGTCGGGCTTTCAACCGCCACAGGTGTTAAAATACCGCCAGCTAGCAGTGGAAGTTGAAGTGGGTGAGTGCAGGTCTTATCGTGCAATGTGTGTCCCATCCCTTCAATATGGAAAAAAAGGACGGACTTAAATAAACAAGGTGCTGCATACGGAGGCTTGTCCTCTGATAGCCCGATAGTGTGTTTTCATGTTTCTTGTTGTCGCTTCATTTTCATGGTTTTTGTTGGGTCATTTGATTTGTTGGGGTTATTAATGGTTTAAACAGGGGGTTTTGTTTTGTGCTTATGACTTGAGATCCCTGACATGAGATGTTTATTATTTTTTTGGCCGTGCTTTACATACCTTGAAGACAATTCCATGAAGAAAAGAGGTTTTAATAATAACTTGAGCTGCAAAATAACTTTTGCTATTGAAGTTAATAATCTGCACAAAGTTTAAGACTCAAAGGAAGCATTCTAGAATCTATTCGCTTCAAATGCTTCTAATGTATTTGGTTCACATTCGTCATCTGTTCTGTTGACAGGATCATCCTTACCTTCACAAGCCATCGTTCCTGTTACATCCATGCGGTACTTCTGAGCTAATGAAACTAATTTTATCGACATGGCTTGGTTCAAGTGCTTCTAATGAGGAAGGAGGAAGATTTTGCGTGATGGGAATGAATATCGATTGTGTCCATGATGTCAAGGAAGTAATTATGCATCGGTATTTACTTGACAACCTTATAGCACTAACATTTACACCAACTCCAGTATCTGCGCAATTCAAGTTAACACTCAACTACTTATGCGTGGCAACGCTGTGCGCAATTCGAGTTAACACTCGACTACTTATGTGCGGCATCGCCGAGCTTTGCATTGATTTGCCTTAGTCGCTTCAGATACAATAACCAAAGATTTATATTTTTGTTTTTCTTGCATTTAGTTTAATGCATTTGCCTGCATTATGTGTAATAACCATAGATTGTTTTGTGATGCTTGAGGATCATACTAAAATTAGAGTTTGTGAGAGTCGTGCAACCATGAAGTTGAATGTAGATACATATACGAGTGCAAGGCATTGCTTTTTCAATTACTGTATTATGATCTACAAGGTGCCTTACATCTACGTTCATATTCATATGCATATGTTACCTTTACAAGCATATGCATATATGTTACCATTAAGCTACAAAATTTAGAATGCATCTCATGGATTTCTGAAATGTCACAAAGGAGCATGGACATCTAATTTTAACCTCTAATAGTACAATTTTGAAACAACAGCAAAATGAAAGAGGAAAAAATTGGCTAATGCATCAAGGAAATCTGAAAATGCAGGCATCCAAATGGTTTAGTTCCTCAAGTAATTGCAAAAAAGATTGTAAAAGAAGGAAGAAAAAGAAGATTCTATTGATAACATTTTCTTACAAAACATAACAGACTGAAAGCTATACAACAAGTCCAACATACTAAAAGACATGTCGCATAGGGTGCTTCCAACTTGAAGATCTTTGAGTGGACAGACAGGTTTTATTGCTAATATTTTTTTCGAAAAAATTAGCAGACTCAATGCTATACAACAGTTCAGCATATCGTCTTTAACCTTCACTTCAAAAGCTCCATATTTACTGCTTAGCATCCTTTTATATTCAACTCTGACTGCAGTTACTATATCAGGGATATCATCTTACATGGTCGTCTTATGAATACATAATCATCTTACATGGTCAAATTTGAATGAGCAAGCACCCTGCTTGCCTCTGCCTTTTGCGGGTTTCCCTAGCTTAACTGTGTAAATTCCAACAGTGCATACCCCTCTGGCAGGTTTTAGATGGTATCACTTGATCTATAAACTCAGAAATCTTAGCTTAACTGTGTAAATATTAATGGTGCAGGCCCCTTTCGCATGTTTTGCATCAATATAGATGGCATCCACTTGATCTATAAACTCAGGCGATATAATTACGTCATCAACAGGCTATTACCAACGCCACGAGGGAAGCAAGTGGACTTCGCTGAATCTGACCACTTGTGTAGTTCATTATAAATCACCATATTATGTATCAAGCAAGTTCCAGGAAATAACGTCGATATTCTGTCAAACCATCATTCAATTAAATTGGGATTATGTCTATTCCAAAATCGCGCCGTATAAGCATTTTATTGACCATTATATTGAATTAACCACACTTTTGCACTGTGTTCCATTTTCGGCCGGGAATATGCATTTTATGTGAAAATGCAAAGGCATTCAAATATTCGATGCAAATGACCCATATTATGACGTAATGTAGGCGGTTGAAAAAGCAGAAATTGCCTATTAATTCAAGACATTCACTTTACGACAACGAAATCTAAACAATGAAATTGTAAAGCTTTACGAGTAAATAACAACAAGCAAGTTGCTACAAAACAGAGATTTTTTCGTGGTTCAAATCGAAGGCTGCGGGCGATTTGTTTGGCATAAATAACGCATTACAATAGAACATAAACTACAAAAAACTAATCGATTCATCGTCCTCAGCGCCGCAGCGGTCCTCGAGATCCCGGCCGATCATGAACAAACCATGCTCTCGATTCCATATAAGATGGATTACAACATCAAAGGGATCGTGGATAGAAGCGACCGATTCATAGCAACGACATCAAGCCGATCCCCAAGTTTTATTTCTAGTTTCGCGGCACCTCGCAGAGGTCCGCATGGTTCATCTTGCGTAATAGAATGTGCCATAATAACAAGGAGAAGGCGGAGACCGGCCGATTCGGGGGCTATTTCATGCATACCTATTTATACACACCAAAATTATTGATGAGATATACCTACAAATTATTGCAAGTATAACAAACCGCATACACGTAATATAAAAAAAATAATACGCATTACGTAACCAATAATGCCGATAAAAGAACACAATATATATTCAAAACCTTTCGTGATAAAGTATATTTCATATTCAAAACTTTTTGGAAAGTGTATTTCCTGTATACATATATATATAAAAAAAGTTCCCTTTCTAGGACGATTTTTCTCAAGTTCCCCGTCAATTTCCCTGTCCGATCAAGGTGTGGGTATAGTGTGTGTATCTCTTCGACCGCTTTTTCCTGAAGCTATTTCTTTGCGTGACACTAACAAAGCCGGCAGAAGTCATCTTTGTCAAAATCTTGAGGATGATAGGATGGCGGATTCAATGACCGTGGATGATTGAAGCAACACTTTAGAGCGCCATCATCCACAATGATTATGCCTTCCTTATCCTCAACACCTAGGGCATCCATCATGTTGCGCAAGCATTTCACAAATATCTTTTACCCGCTTCTGGGTTCTTTAGGGTTTGTGAATGAAGCACATTTGCTTTGATCCCGGATGGACGCCTTCAATTTCTATTTAGCTCGTGCACTACTTTCAAAACATCCTCAATATTTCTATGCTCCATGGATGACCAAATTGCACAACGAAAACGCATCAAGGCCCGGTCCAACATCTCCTTCGTGATAAGGGCGGGTAAACATATTTGGTACGTGTCTCAAATGGTTGTTGCGCATACCATGACTTTTCAAACGTTGCTTTAGGTAACGTTCTACATAGCACACCATTCAAATCAAAGACCAGTACTTTTGGGGAAGCCAAATCATTTCTGTAAGGAGAACAATAACGTATGAGATGAAAGAAATGGAAAACAAAAACGCGCCAGGCGCGATTTCATGAATGATGCATGTCAACATAATTCAAAAGTATGCTCTAGGAAACTCCAAATCGCGCCCAGGCGCGATTTCTATAAGCTTCTAGTTTGAAAAATGCATATATCAAAAAAAGGAATATTGTCACGATACCTTTCGTCTTCATCATTCCCCGTGTTCTCTTCATCCCTTGCATCTTTATTCTGAATTGCCTCCGGTCTGCTAGAAGCACCAACCACATCAGTTGAGATCTGTATAGTGTGAACTACGCTTGATAGTTCATTACTCTTTACGCTAACCTGGCTAGTGTTATCAGATTTGGAGTCTGCTTCATCATCAAGATTGTTATTATCATCATCCTTGGCATTGTCATACTGGTCTATATTTTCGTGGCCAAGAATGTTCACAGCATGTCGATAGGTACTTGGAGATCCGGGCGCCGTCCATGTCATCCATGAAGTTGGTGCCACGCAATGCCCTGCCTCGGACTCTCCCCGCCTCTTAAGCAAATCTGAAGGTATTTCGGCCTTCGAGCTAGAAGCTTTGTTTTTTGCACTGCCGATTGGTCCCCTAGGGGCTTCCTCTAGTACTTTCTCAAAGAAGAGGTCCAAAAAATTTCTGGCTCGATCATCGGAGACGACGCTCTGGCATTTCCTTGCTAACTTCAAAGCTTCTCTACCGATGTAACCTCCAACGTGAAGTTCCCAAAGAAGTTGTTCCCAATGGACAAAATGCTTCAATGAGATAATTGGGAAAGATCCATAGAGAACCCGTTCTTGTTTAGCTTCCCTTATGTGAAGTTAGGAGCTCATACTTAATGTGGCCCACAAGAACCGGGTCGCCCTCGTTTTCTTCCTCATCCTCCTCTTCCTCCTCTAACTCTTCCACGACCTTGACAAATTTTCCCTTGTCTTCTTGCTCCGGATAGAAGACGCGTTTCGCAGGATGCGTTCATCTAACTGATAGCACTGCCATGCTAGTTTCTCTCCATCTGCTTTTCCCTTAAGCCTTTCATATTCCTTATCATCCATAATGGCTATCATAATAATAAGCACATGAGAAAGTTTACTTGTCAGGTCAAGTCAATCGCCCTTGGTTTCATCTATGAGGATCGCCTTGTCGTATGACTTTCACGCATTCTAAGTCATTTGCACTTAGAGCATATGCATAGGACATGCCTGAGGGACATATAGTGACGATTGTGTAATGCATTTCGTTAAAACCACGATATGTTGAAGAACGTATTATAGTCTTCAAGTGACCATCCGGCGCCTCGACTATCAAGCACGAAGAGTGTGATATCATGAGGACCTTCACCCACTTCACGCAAGGCACACTTGAAACCAAAGGGACACTTGATAAAAAATGTGGATTCCGCCTCCGGTTCTCGCTTCACCAACGCGACTTTTCGCTTCAAGTCGGATGCAACTTTTGTGTGAATTCCACCGATCTTTGCAACGTTCTTCAACCTCGGCCGCTTGACAAAGTCCTTGGACCAAAATACATACTTCTTTTAGGTCGCCGTTGGAGACGTTATACTTTTGCATTAGTCCTAACTCCGACAACGACCACTGATGTAAGCCTTTGCAATTCCTCACCAACCGCCTTCTTGAGCACTCTAATATTCTTCAGCACGTCGATGCATCTTCAAAGGATTCCATAGCCTTTGTTGCTGAGGTTTTTCTTGTAAAGGATTTCCTTTCGATTAACCTATCCAAGACCGAGATGAGTTCTTGATCTTCTAATCCCGGGCCTTCCTCATCTACGCTTGTTGTCGCGATATCAAAATTGATGTGTCAACAGGAGGAAATCTTCCTTGTGAATCGCAACTTCTTCTCCACGTAGGCCCCTGCATTCATTCCATTTCTCCCATACGGGATCTGAAGCAAAAACTATCTTGCGGTGCATCCTTGGGCACGTTGGTTCTTCTACAAAGATCACCCTTTTCATCTCCTTTTTTTTTTTGATCCGGTGCTCTTGTTCTTGTCCTTGTATTATAGTCTGACTAAGTGTCCTTTCCAAAGAACTTGAATTCGGCTTTTGGACTGGGCCTCCCCGTAGGCATTGGCTTCCCATATTCAATCCAATCGGTTCCGAGCATGCCGGGTTGCTCTATATAGGGACTGCAAGGAATAACTTCGTTAGCTTTATAATCATGAATTCAAACAATCCTTCTAGTTTATAATCGCTACGCCAGCGATTTCATATTAGAAGGCAAATCGCGCGCCAGCGCGATTTGCCTTCGCTAAATAGCAAAGGGTTTTTGAAATAGTAGATGGTTCTAGTCGTAGTAGCAAATGCCGGCGCTGATTTTTATATTAGAATACAAATTGCGCTGCGGGCTCAACTTGTATTCT
This sequence comes from Isoetes taiwanensis, assembly GCA_021234155.1. Lineage (NCBI taxonomy): Eukaryota > Viridiplantae > Streptophyta > Lycopodiopsida > Isoetales > Isoetaceae > Isoetes > Isoetes taiwanensis. Next base: position 7,764,202 of record JAJEKV010000060.1, read on the forward strand.
AATATAAAATCGCGCCAGCGCGATTTGCTTATTTGACGGAAACGCCTACCATCCCAGAACCCATTGCCTTCTACTATGAAATCGCTACCGGGCGCCATTTGGTATCTGAAAAATAAAAATGTGGGAAGAGAATTACCTTTTGTATAAGAAAGTTTTTCCCATGTCATTTAGGGAGTGCGCTTATTTCGCTAGTTCGGCAGGTGTTGTTGACCCGCCAGAACCGGCAGTTTTCGGCGATGTAATACGCCTTTTATAGAACAACCGATTCCCAAGATGTCAGGCCTTCTTGATGAGAATCTTCGGGCTCTATTGAATGCCGGCCATCTATTATCATAAAATGTATGTCCGGGTTCTCGGCGAAGTCCTCCAGCTTGCTCCGGATGATTACCTTTTTGTTCGGTATCGTAAGGCACTACATCTGGTGCATTGGCACCCGCCTCCGGATTTTCGATCATGCCGTTCAATATCTCCAAGGAGGCCGCTTTGTCATACCTTCACGATATATAAATAGCTTTAGTGGACCTCAAAAGCCCGCCCACGCTGGATCGGATGTGTGAAGCCGAGGCCCATTGGGATACTTGTCGCCGGCATATTTCTTCGCTTTGCTCATTGCCTCCAACCGCCTCGGCTTTGTCATCGCCACTTGTAAGGCCTTGCCATCACTTCAGAGTTTCCCCGCCTCTAGAGCTAGCTTCTTCCTTGTCCTTCATCACCTTTGTAAGTAGACACCGCCCAGGGCCTCGGCTAATGGCTCGTCGAACAACCGTAAGCCCCTCGCGATATTCTTATAGGAGTCAATGGCTCGCCACCGCCCGACCAAATTTGAAGAGGTTATCGGCCATGTCGCCCGATCTTAAAGCAGCCTCTTTAAAAGAGCTCGCGACCGCATCGATTGATCTTCTTTAGGCTTTTCTTATGTTTTTGGCCCACTTCAACCAGCACGTAACGTAAAGAATCGCCCCGTGCTTCACATGTAATAAGAATTCCACGCTTCTTTATTTGATCGATCTCTCTTAACCTTGACATGAATATGAGGTCTGTCTTCCCACCATTTTGAATATCTCCACATACCATTCTCGACCCCTCTATAAGATCTTCTTCCGACATGGAGGTTCTACCCGAGCCTTTATTATTCCGGATGTATCTTCTAACGTCCAATACATGCTTTGCAGTCCATGAATAAAGAACATCTTCTTCGTCCTTTGCCTTTTCTCGGATCAGAGGGTCTCGCTTTGCTTTGTCCTCCCTCTTTTGATTGTCTTTTGTGATCCCGTGGAAATTACAAAGACATGGGTTAATCTTTTTTATGCTCAAATAAATGCCGCCGACACATATGCAACAAAAACGGCTTGGCGCTTTGAAAATGAATACACAAAGTTCATTTTAGTTTATTGGGGTCGAGGCCGCGCTGCTTTTGTCCCAAATCAAAATGTAACAAATACGCTTTTGGCTGCTTTTTAGAAGTGACCCGAAAGATAAAGAAACTAATGTAATGCCTAATTAAATCAAGCGCTTAGGGGCGTTTTGTCCGAATCAAAATGCTCGTGACACAACTAACTATAAAAATGCAACTTAAAGAGTTGAATCTTCATCGAGGACACAACTAACTATAAAAAACACAACTAGCTACTCAATCTTGCTCAAATTAAGTATACAAGCTTCAAGCAAAACATACTGAAATTAAAGTACACATTAAGCATTTGTTTCCATACATTTTTGGGACATATGAACTCAAACATTAGAGGACACATGCTTCTTATTGGATAATAACTTTTACGTAAAAACATCCTAAAACCCTAACAAAAAAGGGACACGAGATCAATTCTGTAACAAAAAGATCAATTACCCGGCGCTTTGTTGGATTTGTGCTTTCGTGTTCAGCAGCCCTCCGGGCTTTGCATTTGTGCTTTGACTCGCCCACCTCTACCGGCCTTTCGGCTGCCAAGCCGATCCTCTAGACGCCATTGAACGCAAGTGCGGATAGTATGAGATCGGATTTTGGTTTAAACTTATATGTATGTTCATAATCTTGGCCGCCGATTTAAACCGTAGTAAATTCAAATTAAGGCGTCCTTTTAAATTTATACCGCCTAATTAACCGCCTCCCGCTCATTTACAAATTTAAAATTGTGTTTTTCTTTTTAGTGCAATTTCAAGAACCATTAATTATTAATTTCAAGGAACGCATATGTGGCAATCTACTACCACCTAATCGCCACCCACTATCGAGCGCCCAAGATCATTCCTACTATCGGGCGCCCAAGATCATTCCTACTTTCAGGCCCAAGAACAATCTTCTATCGAGGGCGCCTACAATCCCATTCGATCGAGCCGCCTTCAATCCCATTCGATGTCCGGCTGAACTATGGTGAGTGTGATTCCATTCAATGCATTCTCTTGTTCTCTATTTTTCGCCCTCTATTTTTTCCAATGAATTCCGGTTCTTTATCGTTAATGGAGAAGAATGCTATCTTTTAACAAAGAAACTTGAAGCCGTAGAGGTAGGCTTATGTAAAATCAAGATCTGAATCCAAATTCAATGTGTCATGTGTTCCTCTTGGAAACAAGTTTAGAAGATTTCCATTATAAACCGCAATTATGAAGATGAGGCTCTTCCAAGAAGACATCCCTAAGGCGATACTCTACAGGTGAAAGTGTGGGCACATTTGTAGCATGGCCAAAAGAACGTCCGAAAAAGGTATGTATATTTGGATATTCAAAAAAAAGAATATATCATATCATCTGGTGATGTTGTGAACTTTGAATTACGTGATGGTCTTTAGCCGTCTTATCAACCCCATGAAACTACACATTAATGAAAATATGTAGTTTCTTGGGGTTGGTCATACTTGGCCGAGGGCATCACAGATTCAATGTTTTCGCCATTGCATATAAAAAAAATAAACTAATGACGTAAAAAAGTATAGTGCAAATTGCGCCAGCGAAGTTTGTATTCATATTCCAAAAAAGTTATGTACATTTCTTCTTCGCAAAAATGCGCCAGCGGCCAATTCTTTCTATCTCTACAATATGTCACACAGCCCACTTCATCCGCCCAATCCCAGCAAGAAGTCCCACCTGAACCACCCTCGATATGACAGGATCCTCATCTTCCCCGCGATGTCGAGTCTCCAAACCGAGTGTTGTATCGATCCCCGATACTATAAATCAAATCCTTGTACTTATTTGTTGGCATGAGCCTTACTAAGAGCATGAGGAGTCCGATATGTCCATAGATGCGATGGAAGTGTACCCATGGCCCCCGATACAGTGCCGCCTAATGGATTCTCCAACTCTCTTTGAACGCTTTGAACAAAGACACTCAAGTAATATCTTGTACGTGGTCCGAGTTGATGGTCGCCCAGGGAACTAGAACCGGCCGGTGTATTTGAACCGGCCGGTGTCCATGCATAAGGAAAATCCATGGCACTAGAACGAGAGAAAGTAATTAGCACACGATCTATTTCACAAGCGCCGGGCGCCGATTTGTATAGAGCCGTATGAAATTGAAATGCCAACTAAAACGCGCTGGCGCCATTTGATTAACCTAGTGGAAAACGTAACCCAAAAATAGAAATGCGCCAAGCGCCGATTTCTCCCATTCCAACATATTATTCTAACAAAATGCATAATGCGTAATGCGTAATTCAAAATATAAAGCCGATTAGTTCATTGTTTAGTTCATTGCTTTAGTTCATTATTTAGAGCGGATATAGAGAAAGAGTAGTGAAGATCTATGATCTATGATATCATAGATCATAGAGCAAGATCATAGAGCGTATATGATCTATGATCATTATTTACTTCATTATTTCGCATCATTAATTAGAACAGATATAGAGGAAGAGCTCGTGAAATAGAATAACTTCATTATTTTAGATCATTAATTAGAAACAGATAGAGGAAGAGCTAGTGAAATAGAATAAGAGCGGATCATATAGGCAAGATCACGTAACAAGATCATAGAGCGCGGATATTCTCATTCATGTAAAAGTAACGATTAACCGATTAAATTAATCGTGGTAAATATAATCGATGCATGTAAAAGTAAATAACATGCTTTCGTAAAAATAACTAAAAGAATGAGAGATACTAACTTTTTGTGTTCTATACCGAGAATTGAGCCTTTGACTTCGGAAATAAAACCAAAAGATCGAAAACCAAAGTAATAGCAAATAGAAGCCGAAGTAGCTTTAACACAAAACCAAAGTTATTCAAAGTCGAGAGATTGTACAGAGTCGAAAAACCTTGGAGAATTCTCGCCTACAAACCTTGGAGCCGAAAAACAACTTTGAGCCGAAAACCCTAAGCTCGAAAAGCCGAGTTTAAAGCATATAGAAGCCGAGTTTAAAGAAGATAGAAGTCGAAAAGTCGAGATTGATGCAGATAGAAGCCGAGAAGCAAATAGAATTCGGGATTGAAGCAGATTGAAGTGTCTAGATAGCCAGATTGAAGCAGATAGATAGCCGAAAAGCTCGAAAAGCAAATAGCCGGGTGCTCGAAGCGTGATAAATAAAAAGCTCGACAGAATGAAGTAGATAGATAGATCGAAAGCAGATAGCCGAAAAGCTCGACAGAAAAGCGAGCAGAGTTCGAAAGCGCACCAGCAGAGTTCGAAAGCGCACCAGAGTTTGAAGTTCGAAAGAGAGACAGAAAAGCTGGAAAAGTGGGAAAGGGATTGTAAACCGAAATAATAACCGCTTTAAAAATTTAGATGACCGCCATAATAATAACCAACATTTATTGCAAGGGTTATATAAGTTATAAGATTTAAGGTTAATAGTTTTAAGGTTTATAAGTTAAGGTTATTAGTTAAGGTTAATATTTTTAAGTTCATAAATAAGGTTATAAGTTTAAAAGTTTATGAATTTGAATTTAGAAGTTTTAAGTTTTAGAAGTTTTAGGCTAAGGTTATATTTATTGAAGGTTAGAAGTTTTAACCTTACAACTTCTAACCTTAAAAGTGCTAACCTAAAGCCTTAAAGTTGTTTTTAAGGTTACAACATTAAAGGTTATTATAAGTTAATATATTATAGGTAAACTTATTATTATTATAGATTAAGTTATTATAGGTTATTAAGGTTATTATTAAGGTTAACTTTCATTTAAGAACATGTTAGGGAGATGTTATTTGGATATGCTAACTTACTATAGGTTTTTATTCATTTTAGGTCAATGGCATGCAAAATGCTAAATCCCCCAAGGCCCCCAATGATGGTGATCAAGGCAAAGAAAAATCCCCAACTAATGAAGATGACAAACATGATGGGAAAGGAAAGGAAAAGACCAGAAATGAAAAGGATGAAGATGACAAAGATGATGGCAAAGGAAAGGAAAAGACCTCAAATGAAAAGGATGATGCCACAGAAAGGAAATTGTACTTTATACTAGGGTCGATTGGAAAAACAAAAGGTCAAGATCCCGCATGCATGCAACAGAGAGGCAAGGGGAGAAGGGATTATTGTTCTAGCAGATCCTATCAATGCAAAGGAATGATGAAAGATTAGGGAGGACAGTTAGGTGTGGCAATCTCAAAATTATATGACAATTGAAGGAAAAGGGTTCGTGCAAACAAGAATGCCTAGCTTGTGTGAAGCAACTAGAGGTTCCAACTATTGTTGCATGGCGTAGGGACAGTATTCAACTGGAGGGGAACTACACGTTTCCTATAGATGTAGAACCATTGTCAATAATGTTTACACAAGTAGCAAGAGGCCACTTCCAACTTTCAAACATTATCCCACCAAAAGATGTAAGTCGATTATGATTGTTCTCCGAAGCCCGATGCGAGGGTTAGAGGAAGTGAATGTTGTTGGGCCTCCTGTATTAGAATGTTCACAATAGAAGAGATGGTGGTAGCAAGAGCTACATATCAGGAACATAAGTGTGATAGCAGGAGGAATTTCATGTACACCATATTTGGCTATGCAATTCAGGATGAAAGATCAAAGAAGAAAAGATTCCCATTGTGAATGGAAAGTGGATATGTTCAAAAAGCATGGATGGCTATACATGGAATTCCAACCTCTTCTTGGCAATAACCGGCAAAAGAGACATGAAAATGGTAGTAAAATTGCATTGCATGGGAACAATGGTCCGGGTAAGGCCTACCTCAAGAACTATAGCTGCAAAGGAAATATTTGAAAGATATGTGGATTTCAATGCAGAAAACATGCCACATAAGAGTAAGAAGGATGAACAGGGTAGAGTTATTGTTGAAAAGAGATTGCCATCCCATTGTACCCAGAAGAGCATATTAGAGGAAATAAATGCATTGCTTCGAGAACTTGGAGTGGCCTCTATATCCCAGCCCCAGCTTTAGTAGGCTATGGAATAGGCATTTCAAGCATGTGACCATAGCAACTTCAAACAACTTTGCCAAGTGCAATTTATGTGCCAAGCTGAAGGAGACACTAGATAAGACAGGCAACCAAGTCTAAGGGCAAAGATAAGGGAACATATGAAGGACCATATGACGGATCAACTATCATGTAGATCAACTTATTGGATGTGGAGGACCTTATCTCGCAATGGAACCTAATAACTATCTATGTATTATACATGATAAAATGGACCAACGTAAGACTTGTCTTCCACAATTCAAGTACATTCCTAAGTCATGTGGAAGATCATACCCTTTGCAGATTTCAATGGTCAGCAATATTGCATGGGCAGCCTCGCACCTATTATGGCCATTTCAGGTTTAGAGTTGTGGAGTGATGGTCCGATTTTCACATTGGGAGTATCATGAGGTGTTTAAGAAACTATGAGAAGGGTTACAATGGTCACCTACAGGATCCTACAGCCTAGCCGTGCACTACATAGTGCATTGTTGGATGGAACCCCTAATAGTATTGAAAAGTTTATCAAGGCAAGATTTAGGAGGAATGGACCTAATGAACATGTTGGAGCTTCAACATCTCGCGGCTAAACCTCGAGATCTGCCCAGAAAGTTCCTCTTGCAACTAGATAATTGTGCTGGTCAAAATAAGAACAGGTGGATGTTTTCTTTCCTATCCTACTTAACAGCTGTGGGTGTTTTTGAAAGAGTCAATTTGGGGTTCCTAATGCCCGGACATACTCATGAGGATGTGGATGCATTGTTTGGAAAATATAGTCATGTATTGAGACAAAGCAGACAGCTACCAACTTTCCCAAAGCTATTGGAAATATTTCATGGATGTACAAATCCATCTCCTATAGGATCTATCATAGAAGAAGTGCCTGATTGGAAGAGTTTTGTGGATGGTTATGCTCTCGACATGGAAGGTCATTCTAGACCTCTTCAATTCACTTTTTGGGTGAGAGAAGGGATTCCAATCATGCAATGGAAAATGAGACCTTCAGAGGAGAAGTGGAGAGGTGGGGCAGAAATTTGGCGCAGGGATGCAAATGGCAAGCCTATGATACCTCCCCGGGTCATCCAAAAGCTCTAAAACCAACTCAAGAAGTCAAGCAATTGGGATTGACTAAGGATGGCATCAATGACTACATCAAGCATTGGCAAACTAATTCAGATGACACAAATCGCATTGATAGATTATTGGAAGAAGGTGATCAACTTGTTGGATGAGGTAGACACATCCTCCTCAAGAGTCTGAAGAAGGGTGGTTCCCTAAAAGTAAGTGGAAAACATTAGCTGGTGCTGACGAAGATGATGGTACCATTAGTAGCATTGTGAAGGCATATGCTCCTCCTCAATCTGATAAACACTATGTTGGTCCTAAGAAGGATAGGCCAAAATATCTAGGCATGGATTCTTATGAACCTTCTACTGACGTGGAGTGCAACCAATTTGTAGTAGTAAAACCAGCAGATCTAGAGACCTATCCAAAGGTGGTTGGGATGGACTATCTCGATATTTTGCAAAGAAGAAGGTGATGTTAACTTCAATAAGGTGCGCTGTGGAATGGTGGTGTCCAAAGACATCGCTTTGAGTAATGTCACCCATAAAGAAAGATATTCAGATTGTTGGACAAAGAGGTGGAGGAGAAATCCAAGTGATCCCCGATCTTTGGCTAGACATTGAAACCGTATTGTACTCGTGGACTCCAAAAACTATTCCTAGTAAAACAAAATGAGAGTTACAATACCTCGGGATGTAAGGAATAAGGTTCTCATATCCTTGGGGATGCTAGTGGAAAAATGAAAAACAATTACTATGTATCTTTTCTACAGTTAATAAAAGTTGTGTACTACTTGAGTTCCATGATATATGATTTTGTAATTTGAAGTTAAGGTGTGAGTTTATATTCCCGTGTGTGATTATATGTTAACGTCTATTCTAGTCTAAGGGCAACAAAGTTACTAAAAAAGTGAATTTAACAAAGTTACTAAAAAAGTGCAATATAAAATTTATCCCAAAATTAAGACATAATCCCAATTTAATTGAATGATGGTTGTCACATGGGCATTTTCTTTTATATCTTCTGGAGTTCTTGATGTATCTGTTTCACAAGAATAAAGATGGAGGATTCAAGATTGGATCAGAGTTGGCATCATTAAGATGTACTTCATTTTTTATTCAGGGCATTAGAGTTCCCCATTGATGGAACATCTTTTAACGTGGAGAATTTTACAATGTCCATGTAGAGCTCCAAATTAAGAAGCTCCTGCTGTTATCTCTTTCTTGGTATACTTGGACTACTACACTACCCCCATATCCTTTGAAGATGCTCTGATTTGGGAGATCTTCCTAAACACTGATTCCCATGAAGAGCCTGTAAACTTCCAAGTTTCAGTAATCACCATTACAATTTCCGTCATCTACATTGATAAAACTCAAACATTGCACGGAAACAGCTGTTTCTGCTGCAAATTTGAGACAATGGATTTTGTATGAGAAATGCTGGAGCGGGGGTCTATACAATACCAATACAGATCTGGAATAATGATGCAACTACAAGGCAACCATTGCAGAGATGGCAAGGGTTCCAAAGATCAAGAATAGGGGTTTCAGCAGAATTCTTACTCTGAACTAGAAGGCGGAGGCGGAGGTCTGTAATTACAAAATCTATCTATCTATCTATCTATCTATCTAATTTTTGCAACCGGGCCAAAATTACCAAAAGCAGGATCAAAACTAGAAACACACTGTGCCGCTGTTGCAAAGGATGAATCCGAGCTTTTCCAGACTGTAGAATTATCCGATGCTTTCAAATTAATGCCCCCATCGTCAGAAATTGCTGCATAAGCTGCTCCCTGCATGTTAGTATTCCATTTTATGAAGGAAGCAACCAAGATCTGCAAATCCCCTGTACAATTAAGCAACATAGTAATTTTTGCCCTCAGATTTGCCGATATGTTTTGTGCAAAAAAAAACCTTAAATTGCCTTCACTCCTTGAGATCAGTAGAATTTAATATGAATATGTAGCATTATAACAGGGGTTTTTTTTTATGATTTTATACGCTTTTTGGCATGGTTTTCATGTGATTTCACGGGCGTATTCACGTGGACGTACTAAACAGTATTTCTAGAGTGCACTCATTTGTTAGCCATTGATTTTAAAGAAGAGGAAAAATCGTGTGGTTGTGGGGCTTTTATTGTTAATATTAGGTTTGTCAAATATTAGGTTAATATTAGGTTTGTGGTTTTCGAATAGGTATGTGTTAATGTCTATATGTGTTAATTTTTTTTATGGTCCATTAGATGATGGTATGATGTGTAGAATATGCCAGATCAAGGGCAAGGCATTTTACAGCTCACACCCCCGTATAGCACAACGCTCCCCATACGCCGTACACAGGTATAAAAATACATCTGGGAATCAGAAATACAGTGCCATGAACCATTGGCAGGGAAGAGAATATTTTTGCAATCAGTCGTAACCCCCGGCCGAAGTGCACAACTGCTACGCCACACCGCACTGAAAGCTGCACAATGTAGCAGACCTAAACCAAGGCAGACTATCCGCTAAGACGATATAACAGAAGCAAGAAGAAGGAAGAAGCAAGAAGAGGCAAGAAGAATCAGAAGCAAGAGGAATGAAGCAAGAAGCAGGAAGGAGCAACAATGAAAATCAGAGGCAGACCCATTTGCGCACAGCCAACTATTTTACAGCCAAAGGGATAAAACGAAAATGCTCTACATTTAATTTGTTAACCCCGGACTGTATGCCAGACTGCACCTCCGTTGGCCATCTACAGCAATTACAGGCTCCAATCCCAAGCCAATGAAGATGCGCTTCAGAAACCCCAACAGGCTGTTGAAGGACCATGTCTACACCCCTCCAGCAAACCAAGGCAGCATAGCCCAGTCCAAACCCCTGCAATCCGGAAGAAAAGAGAAGAACCAAAAAAGGTGAGGCTGGGATTGCCAAGAACCCCCGTAGATGCCATCGCAGGCCTTGAGCTGAGGCAGGCCGCCCAGGTGCCTGCATGGCCTCCATCGCCTTCTCCATCCGTGGTCCGGCCGCCTCCATCGGGCTGCTCTTAGCAGCCCCCGTGAACAAAAAGCCCTGCTATTTTCGACCATGCAAGCGCATCATGCCATAACCTAAAAAAAAAAAACCTTCCCCATTTTTCGGGCAACCTACGCCAAGAATCATAGGAACGACAACTTTTGGCGACGTAATAGGTATGTGGTTAATATTAGGGTTTCGGATTTGGCTGTAGTTTGTTTCTGCACAAGAGCTGCGATCCGGTAGGTTTGTTTTGTTTGTTTGCTCGGATTTAGATCCGGTGGGAGATTTCTGATATTGGGCCAGGGTAGAAACGGGTTAGGGGTGTCCTTATCTTCGAGGGAGCTGGTACACACATGCGGCTGACATACTCAAAGAGATGGAAAATAGGGGGTTTGAACTGGATGCAGCAAGCAGTGGAGCTCTGATTTCAGCATGTGGAGAATCTGGAGTTGAAGTAAGTCCACTGATAAAGACAATAGAAAGAAGCAACTGGCAAATTTGCAGGGTAATATGTACTCTAATTTTGCCTCACTTGGTGGTTAGTCCTCATTCACCATTGTTAACTGAATATGTGGGTCTGCCTGAGCACGTTTTGCGGTTTTTCAAGCATTTATTGGATTCCAAAGATACAGAAGCTAACCTCTCTTTCTATAATGCACTGATGGATGCCCTTTGGATAAGCAAGCCCAAACCAAGACTCAAGGAGGCCAGACTCAAGGAGGTTAGACTTTTTCGCTTCATCCAATAATTCTACAGTTGCCATGGCTACACCGTTTGATCCTTTCTCCACACCTAATCAGGCAGCAGCAACAGCTGCTACAACTGGCTGGGCTTCCTTCGACTCATCACGTGCAAAAGAACACCCTTTGGGACTCAAATTTCTCTAGGATATCCATCTGCACCTGTCGGAGCTCAAAGTGATTTCGCTTCGTTAAGTTACGTTCCTCCAGGCTTCAGTTGGTTTTGCATCCTTTATGGCACCAAATAGCATGGACCAGTGGAACGGTACTCTGGCTGCTGACTCCAAACGAGTTGCAGATAATAATTTTGCAGCCCTACAAACTGCAGCAGATAAGGTTCAAATATTCTCTTACATGATGTGTATGCGATTACTGTGATGCAGTGAATCTAAATCTTTCCTGCATTATGTTGCAGTGGAACATTCTTTCTCATCAACAATGGAATCCGCCCAGTATTCCTCAAACACAAACATTACAACCAACTTTACCAGAGTTGCAGAAGAGTATCCCAACATCTATCCCAGATGGTTCTAGGAAAGAACTCCCGGAGGTGTATTCAGAGCTGAGGCCTGCAATTTGAGACATTGTGTATCTGTGTAAGAATATAAATTACTTATTTAAACTAAGATTCACATGCCTGTAATGTGTAGGATTTGTTTGTAATTCCTCCGCAGTCTTTTGGTTACATGGCTTTGGCTCCTCCAAACTATGGAATATCATATGTGATCCCGCAGCAGCCAACAATGGTTTGTATACCACATCCAATCTATAGAAGCTCGCTTGTTTTATTATTATTCTTTTAAACGATCAACGGTACAATTTTTCTTTTTCAGGTTATGAACCCCCCATATAATCAGGCGTCAAAATCAAGAAATCCATTTGACCTTCCAGGGGAGGCATGATATTGCTGTGAAGCATTTGATCTCTTTAAAGTAATGAATGCGAAAGCAAATGAAATAACATTTATTGCCATTCTTTGTGCTTGTACTCAGATGGCAGCCCTTGAAAAATGGAGAGAAGCTCATGCGGATATTTTAGAAGCTGGATATGAAAGTGATGTTTTTCTTGGAAGTACAATTGTTGATATGTATGTGCCAGAAGAAGTATTTAGGAAGCTTCCAAAACGAGTCTTAGTACTATGGAATGCACTGATAGCAGCCTTTGCCCAACATCGACAGGGGAAGGATGCCCATGTATGACAAGTTCGTTGCATTTCGTTTGTAAGAACATTTGTTTTAAAATACATGGTAACTTATAGGTGTTGGAAGATTTTTTCTTCTTAATTTATAAACTAGGCACTAAAATCTGTGCAGCATATAGTTTTTATGTATGATGCATTGATGGCCAATAATTATGTAAGTCATTTCTTGATTTGCAGAATGACATCCGAAGACAGGCTCAAACAACGAGCCTCATTAACCATCCCAATGTTGTAAAGTCGTATTGTTCATTTGTTGTAGACTGTAACCTTTGGATGGTTATTGCCACATTTTTAAAAGAATCTTTAAAAGCTTTGGAGTACCTTCATCGACATGGACATATTCATCGTGATGTTAAGGTGATCCATTGTGATGCAAGGAATTGAGATTACAAAATGTACTCATAGTTGTTTGCAATGGAAATAATTTGTTTGTCTTGATGTTATTATGCTTTTTAATAATTAATATTTAGGCCCATAAAGTTTCCTGGGCCCGAAGGGCCCAAAATTTTTTTTAATATAACAATCAACACACAACTACCATTGACATTATCAACACAAACCATTGCATTTAACACATTTAAATTAAAATCCCCCTTAAACCCCCTTTGGTTTGGGTGCATATTCACACGGGGGGTTACTCCGGGCAACGAGAGCTGTCGGATAGGCATATTTGCCCTTTATTCCTAGATCTGGACCGTACATAGCGATCCTCGTTTGTGGGGTATGCATGTACAAGTTTTTGTATACTGTATATTGAAATTTGCAAAATACTATAAGGTTTGAAAGAATGTACTTAATGGTGTTAATTTTGTACATGTATTGTAAATATATTTTTGAGGCTCTCGCTGCCCTACGTAAAGGGGGTTTAAGGGGGATTTTAATTTAAATGTGTTAAATGCAATGGTTTGTGTTGATAATGTCAATCGACAACATAACTAGCAGAAAATATAACTATGTTATTCATGCATGCAACAAAACCCTACAACTGTTACCTTTGTGGACAATTTGCTCTATCAGCTGTAGACACAATGTTTAGCAGTTGCTCTTGTTCATGCTCACTAAGAAGGCTGGTGAATGTATCATAATTAACCAGATCCTGCCATAACAATGGAATTATTAAGCCCGGAAATTACACGCTACTTATCTACAGCATAGTCAAAGGACTCCAAACCTACTTTCATCTCCACAAAGGGAAGAGGAGAGCGGAAATTTTGAAGAACATCTTGATGTTTGTAAGGGAAGTTCTCACTGGAAATTAGAAGTGTGACATCCACAAGAGACATTGTTTAGATTATTTGGAACCAAAAATTGAAAAGGAAAACCAAGGTAAGTGAACTAACAGTGGCATATTCTTAGCATTTGCTTTGTCAAAAGGCATCCCACCAGCTTCTGGGTGCTTCATAACTTGCTTTGTTTTTTCCTTTCCTCGTGATGACATGCGCCGGACTCCATACGCTTCATACTCTTTATTATCAAAATGATGTGAAGTTGCTTCTGACTCTGGTTCCAGGACTACCAGTTGCCTGATCAAGACACTTCCCAGGCTAATCTCTACTGCCATTAGTGGAGGCTTACAATCCATAAGTAGACCATCACTAGATGGACATGTCACAGATGAGACCTCTGGCTCTTCAAATGCTAACCGATTTCGTGTTATTTTTTCTGATGAAGCACGAGCCCTGAACATAGATGTGCGTTTGCGAGAAGGAACAAGTGTCTCCATGAAGGGCGCAGACATCCATCCGTGTTGCAAAGCCTGTAACGCATTTGAATGAAAACATTTTTTGATCAAACAATTCAAACCAAATTTGAGCTAAATACGAGTGAGGTCTTCAAGGGTTACACACCATCTTGGCAAGAACAAGCGGCTGTAGTGCCGGAACTAAAGCTTGAAAAATGTATGAGCATACTTGAAGTTGGCAAAGGCAAGGAGGCAAGAATCGTGCAAATGGGAATACAGTTAGTATTCCATTTTATGACGGAAGCAACCAAGATCTGCAAATCCCCTGTAGAATTAAGCAACAGAGTAATTTTTGCCCTCAGATTTGCCGATATGTTTACCCAAGGTGAAGACCATGTAACCCTCGCAGTCTCGCCGCTATCATCCTCGATCTGAATCCAATCATTTCCTACATTTGCTACCAAGCTCCTTTTTGGCCATCAGTTGTTTCGATCCAGTTTGCATTGCTCTGTTTTGAATCCAAAATTGCACCAATTTTGCCGCTTTCAAGTATTATAGCATTGAACTTTGAAGTATTACAGCATTGAACTGTAAAACCAGAAAGCCCACTGCTATCAAAGCTCTGATTAAGCCTGCGACTGCCATAGCTGCGGAAGCAAGAAGTACCGGTTAGCCGGTTTCCCTAGGGGCTGACAAACAACGTAATTGACCGCTAATTTACAGCCCATAATGAGTTTGAAGCAGTTATTGACATATTCTGGGTATATACTGGTATATACCTAGAATGTGCCACAAACCCACATAAACAAGGGTTTGCCCCCCTAGGGGCAACCCAAAAAGACAAGGTGTTGTGCACGAGGGGTTGCCCTCCGGTGGCCCCAAGAGCGTGTTTTCGTGGGTTCTGTTTCGTTCTTTTGTGTTGGGTCTTGTTTCTTTTGTGTGGAGTCGTGTAAATGCTATGAATGCAGGCTGTCGTTTTCTTAGCCCAAGAAGGAGCTCATTGTTAATTCATTGGTCAGACTATACCAAATACTCCTCAACGTGAGATGGATGTGTCTAGTAACCTGTGTTCACCGGCGCGTATTACACAATGTCCAATTCAACTAGGAAATTACAATTTCACAACACAAGGCCAATAGGAACACTATGGTGGCATGCACATATAGCATGGTTCAGAGCAACAATCCATGGGGAATCAATCCATCCTAGTGAAGAGATTGGTTTGCCTTTTACAAAGCCTGATAAGGAAGTTGTACCTTGTATAAAATAAAATAGTATGCGCCAACTTTGTGTCTCAAGAAGCTTACATTAGTTGTAATTACTGCATTCTACTCAGGGTCTATTCGCACCCCCCATTAAGTTAGTTTAAGTAATAAAAAATTTAACTAGCAAGTTAAACTTAACAACATCAACAAACTCTATAAAAAACTTTCAATGGCCGCCATAACTCTTTGCTCTTTGCCATGTAGATCATTTAGACTATCCTTATTTTCACTTGAAATCTTCTTTGCTAAAAAAGAAGCACTGCGAACACCATAATATGCTAACATCATATCCGTCCAATAAAGCTTTTGGAATAGTGATATAATAGTTATCTGTGAGATGATAGTCAACCAGAGCTTGGAATGTGTGGCAATATAACCTAGAAATGCCCATCGTCATGTATGCAAATTGAATATCACACCGCAAAGACGAAAATATGCTTCTCCTTGCTCGAGCGCATGCATGTTATCAACTTTAGATTCGTATGAATGTTGATTTGATTTGGATTTCTAACCGATTTTACTTCCTCACTCTGAAACTGAACGAGGGAAGTAAGTCTAGATACTATCTCAAACTTCTGAATGCAAGCATAGACATTTAGATATATAAAAGAAACACGTAAATAGGACAAAGAAATCCACCTTATTAAAATTGTAAACAATGTCAAATTCGCAAACGTTTTTGAAAATTCGGTCCAGAGACTCCACAAACACTTTGTCGACAAAAGTCATAGTTAAAATGATGCTACAGTTTGCTTAGGCATGTTAAGTTTCACCTTGTATTAAATCAAGAATTCCAAGTTCGCTCTTAGAGCCGCACTTACAAATACAAAATAGAGTGTTGCAAAAGGGTTATAAACTAGTTTCCTGCCTTGTCATAATAATACTAGCAATTTTGCCATTTACAATCACTAAAATTTAAAAGTTCATGTTCTCAATGCTGCCTGTTGTAAACGCCCAAGTGTCTAGGTTACACTCACATATAGTGTGTATAATTAGAGCAATGGCACATCTGTCTGTATGTACTTATAGAATATTCAATTTATATTTTCTGACTTATTACATCTGAAAATCGCTCTGCACCAACCAACCAATTAAACAGGCTCGAACAGTTCCTCAATATCTTCGCATTCTTCTTGGCATATGCCTAGCTTGAGATAGCACTACAGGAAAAATCCATTGGCCTATCTCAGCAATGAAGGAAGACATGACAATGAAAAAACAATTATCCTTGGCATTAAGTGTATGGCTCTTGGACGTCTTTGCTAAGCTTTGAGGAAGTGCAAAATCTGATTAGTTTTACAAGGATTCTTGGTGTTCTTGCTATAGTTTGCTTAGGCATGTTAAGTTTCACCTTGAATTAAATCGAGAATTCCAAGTTCGCTCTTAGAGCCGTCACTTACAAATACAAAATAGAGTGTTGCAAAAGGCTTCTAAACTAGTTTCCTACCTTGCGATGTAACTTTACAATTGTTAGAGTTTAAAAGTTCATGTTCAGATAAATACTTACAGGACCAAAAATGTTATTAGCTTCCACAAGACTGTGAAAGCTTTTTGCTCTGTTGAATAACACTACATGACCAAAAAACACTTATCAGGCTTCTTCATATCCTATTTCAGTTCTTTTTTAAAATAGAAGGTTTGCAAACTAGCATTGGCAAGTTTTCAATGCTGCCTGCTGTAAATGCCCAAGTGTCTAGGTTACATTCACATATAGTGTGTATCAGTACAATGCCCCAATAACCTGCCCAGTCTTCTAGATTCTTATACCATCCCACATGGGATTGGATCATAGATTCTTGCAAGGCTTGTCTCGGCAATCTGTGTTCTTCTAATTTGTGTATTCTACCAAAATACTCCAATGTTTGGCAAAGGGCTTCCACTTCAAGTGGATACATACGTGTTTCTGCAAGCAGCATCTCATATGGGGTCTGAGTTTTAACTCCCAATTCTTCAAGCAAGAAGCGCTTTTGAACCTTTTCTACTTCATTCCACTTTGATCGTGCAAGACCAGGACCCCAGACCATGCAACCATACAGTACCACTGCTTGAAACGAAGCCAACTCCAGATATGGTTATGTCTGCAATAATTGAGCACATGATATAGTGCCCTTAGTCCCCCCGATATTCTCTTGCAGACTCGGCATTCCATTTATAGTTATTTGTCAACTCTATGCCCAAATACTTGTATGATTTTACCTGTTCCAAAATCTCTCCATCAAATTCCATATCCGCTTTTTTGGCGAGTCCAAAATTATATAGCAAGGAAGTATCCCAACAATCTTGCCAAGTATTTATTGTGGCGATTCTTATTCTTGTTCAATATATAAAGAATAACCCAAAGTGTTTATATCATAGCAATACATAATGTGCTATGTATCATCATGGAACTCTATACATGCAATATCTAGCATAATAACATGGGGTTCCTTTTGTATTTTTTTTGTGCTTTTACATATGGTTTTGCTATGATTTCATCACGTGTGAGATTGGATGTACTAATTCGTACATCTAGATTGCACACACGGTTGCATTAATTTTGGACTAATTTTATTGACCTTTCCCAATGGTTTAAGACCCTTTTTATTTTAACCTTCAAATCGTTTGTAGGACCTCGAGAGTTCTTCTTTAGGGTTGGATTCTGAAGCTCTACTTTAGGGTTCAATTTTGGTTTGTCTGGAAATTATGGCTATGGCTTGCGAAGAGCTCCATGGCAATGGAGTGGACATTTTAGGGACTGTAGTCCTTTTGCTTAGCGATGGCTTGCAGGAGCTCCATGGTAGTTTCATATGGCAGGGGTATTGCGGCATGGTCTCTACAAGGAAACTATGGAGGGATTGGGAGGCTTGTAGACGAAAGCATCCGGTTGCTTTTCATCAATATGACATCTGCCTTTCCTGAGAATAATTGCTGGGATCGATTTCCATGGAGCTAAGAATTATGTAGTCATCTTAAGACAACATTTGGACTTATCAAATGGTAAGTCCTTTTTCATCACATTTCAGTATTTCATCCAAAGTTCCAGGGCTCCGAATTTGCTAAAAGGATGCAATACAAACAGATTCAGAGAGCATTCCTCTATCTAAACAAGACTACGAATTTGCATCTGTTTAAAGGCTCATTGTTGACAGCCAAAGGAGTAGAATTATGCTAAAATTGAGAAACAGTATTTTGCAACTCCAGTTATTATGTTGCACATTGAGCTACCCAAAAAGAATGCCTTGTGCACAGTAGTTTAACTGCATATTCTTTCCAGCCCCTATCGAGAAAATAGTTGCACCAAATACAATATCATTGATTCAATGCTTCAAATGCTTCAAATGCTTCAAAACCAGTCTGCTGTGAAAAAAAGTGGTAGGCACTCTTTGAAAATGTTGTGAAACCTTTGAGGATATAGTAGGCACTCTTGGAACAAGAAGCAATAATTGGGAAGCTACTTCTGGGCAAAATAAGGCAGAATTTGGATATGGCCAAGTAAAAAGTTGCTTTTGCTACCATTTTGAGTCAGCAAAGTGCTCTCATAGATGCAGATATGGTATGCAATTTTTGGTATCCAGAGGTCATGGCCATCTGACCTGGAAGCATTTCCAGATGTTGTTTTCGATGGGACAAAAATATTCATAGATGAGGTACGCAAATTTCTAGAATGTTGTTATGTATTTCAAATCGGTTATATTTTGAATCAAACAATTGTTGTACCCATTTGCAGTTTCAAATGCACACAGAGCACCTAAGAAGAATGCTTTACAACATAACTTGTATTGCACTAATCTCTTCATGCAGGCAGAGTCCTAGAGTGATTTCCAGGGGTCTCACCTAGGCATATGGGGATACCTCATAATGTGCAAGGGGTCATCGAAAAACCCACAGATAGGACTTTTTGGAGGTGGAAAACCCCTACATACGTAAATAGGAAAAGCCAGTTTCCCTGCCCCCTACCATAGATGTACTTACAGACTAACTTATGTTTTACGTACCCCTACCCGATCTTGTATATGAGTTTGTGCATCCTAGCCTTATTTAAAGAAAACATGGTTTGTGGAGAAGGGAAAAAATTTCACAATGTTTTTAATAGACATTTCTCGCATCTTCATCTTGGTCTAAACTGGTCCGTTGGTTAAGAATCTATCTCTTACATTGCATCTATCTCTTAAGATGCAAGAATTTTTATTGCTTCTATCCCTTACATTGAATAAATAATGATCTTTGCCTGGATCATTGTAGTTGTAAGAATGTATAGGGCTGTAGACAGTGTTGTAGAATGCATATGAGTTTAAGAATGTGTCATTATAGGATTAAAGGATTATATGGATTATAGAATATGGAGTGTTCTAATGGAATGTTGGATTATTCTAAATGCATGTGGCATATGGAATATTCTAATGGAATGTTCATATGAAATGTTGGATTATTCTAAATGCGTATGGCATATGGAATGTTCTAATGGAATGTTCATGAAATGTTGGATTATTCTAAATGGATTATTCTAAATGTTGGATTATTTCATATGAATGTTTATTCATATATGAAATGTTGCATATGGCCAAAAGGTTCTAAAAGTTGAAAAGCTTGAAATTACATTATTGCATGGCTCGGGTTTAGAGGGGCCAGAAGTTGCATGCACATAATGGCTCATAATGCATTGATTGGCCCTTCATTGGATGCCAATAAATCCTTCAATTTAAGTTTCAGATGCTCGATTCATTTCATATTCCTTCTCATTTCATTCATTCCTGCTCGCTTCACATAATCGGCCTGCTTTGGAACGATGAGATTGAAGTTCACTGCTAAGAAGGCTATGGAAGAATCCTCTGCTTCCAGCCATCCAGGCATGCATATGACGTTTGCGGCAAAACTTACCTGCTTGGAGATGGAGCGAGTGAAGGAACAAGGAGCTATTGTTTCAGATAAAGTGCAATAGTGGCTTGATCATGTCAATCCTGATGAGCATCGTCTGCAGATGAACATGGAAGCCGATGGCATTTATCTTCAAGTGGAGCTTAAGATGCCCTCTCCAGGCCACTTTTAATGCCTTGATCTGTCTATAAATCCCAAAAAAATTGTTTTTCTCTGCTATATGTCCTATATAACTACACTCATCTATATCCAACTATGAAAGAATTCACATTGCATGGCCTTATTGTAGAACCCTATAACTACACTCATCCATTTCCAACATCCAAACGTAAATATTTGTATAAAAAATACCCCAACGTCACATGGCCACACCACCGTATAAGGTATTGAGCTCTTTTCTTCATAACAATGCCTAACATCACATTGTTATACACGTGCTCAACTCTGACAATTGCATAATGATCTATTATACTCTATGTCCACTCACTTACAATAAAAATGACAGATATGTTTCTGTACCACAACATTTAAGTCCTAAAACCCCAACTTCAAGAACAACACCCATCTTCCAACTATTATAACAAATTGTGTCTGCACATGGCAACATGGCAGTGCTTGCCAATAGAAGAGACTCTGAGGCCACAATATTCTAGCATAAAACAAAGCTTGTTAGTATCAAAGATCACAAGATGCAAATACTAGAAAGCAAAAGTTTGAGCTAGACAATGCAAAAAAGGAAGAAAAGTTTGAAGATCTATAAACAAAAAGAGCAACCAAAATCCATAGTTGCTAAAGCTCGGCAAAGTGAACAATTAATTTGAAAAAATATGTCATGGAGGTGGCGTTTGTCAAGAAGCCAACCTCTATAAATATAAATAATTGTATTATGTTCAAAAAAAATGTCATTGAAGGTGGCGTATGTGAAGAAGCCAACCTCTACAAATAATTGTCTTCAAAAAATATAATAGTCTATGTCACGAAGGTGGCATAACCTGATATCTAGTTTATATGTACAGAAGAATAATGCCAAGTCCCTTGAGTGGCAAATAAATGTATTGAAGGAAGGAAGGAAGTTTATTTTAACGTCCCTTGTTGCCAACGCCATGGCAAGACTCGGTCTGCTGATCTCCTGAGACCCAGCCGTCAGTCGCTCCTCACTAGAGTCTGAACCGGGGTAGAACCTGGGTTTTGGGTGTTTTCTTAGCTTAGATGCATATTCTCTGCCGTTGGTACTTGGATGGATGTGCCACCCCTCGGAGTGGCTATTTGTATATGATTTATGCTGTGTGCTAACCCTTGTACTCATGCTTCCGTGACGTAGGCGCCCATCGAAGGCATGGGCCGAATGACCCCTCCGTGTCCTTCACCTGAGCGTCTCTACGTAGACAGCCCGGGTTAGATGGAGGGCCCTGCTCGTGGCGAGATGGTCGCCATGGGAGGGGAAAGTCCCCGTATGTATACGACCGGGGGTCGTATATATATTCCGGGAGCGTCACAGTGGTTCCATGGGTGAGCTAGAGAACGCGTGCCGCGTCAGCGACCCCCGCATCCGTACCCAACTTACTCACCCTAAATCTACTCAAAGTGCATGATGCCCCATACGGGTCACACCATCGCACCCAGTGTCAGACCCATACCCGGCCCTCCACGTGACCGGCTATCAGGCCTAGCCCACTGTAGGAGTCTCAAGAGCCTTTTATGCTCATGCAAGACCCCACCCCCTACTTCACCACTGTGTCCCTTGTTTGGTGCTAAGCCAGACCATAGCGTCTATGACCCGGTGGGTTCTTGTGCACAGGCCGAAACTAGTAGGGTGTTAACGGAAGTACTAGGAGCATTCTATACTCAAGCTCAGAGGCCTCTACCCCCCTTTTAATCCCTGTTTACTGGAACTACTAAACTAACTCATAGAGACATCGACCATCCCATAACAGAGCATCATTTATAACTGAAAAGTATTCCTAATTACCAAAGAAGGGTTAATCTCAACCAAAACTAGCCAGAAAAGAATACTAGAGTATTATTCTAGAATTTGCAAGTTAAACTACCACTAACCAGAGTTTCGGCTGGACCCGTTGTCAAGGGGTGCTTCCATAGTGCTGTACTGGAGTAGCAGCGACAGGTAGAGGGTATCTTGGCGATTGGAAGATGTTCAAGAATCGTGGCTCGAAGCGCTTAGCTGCTCTTTGGTCTTTTGGGCGGGTCGAAATTGGGGCACACCCGATGGGGTGGCGCCTTTGGTGGCTCGGTTTAGAAACCCCATGTCGGCCACTTTCAGTTATGCCAATTGGCACCTTCCCACCATTAGGTGACTTAATAGCAAGTATTTAGATAATTATCCTTTATATTTAATTTAACATAGCTAATTAAATCCATTGTGGCCAACCCCCTAGGTTATCATACCTCAGGTGGCGTATCCATACCGAATGACGTGTCAATATATTTATACGTACACCGTATAAATACTTGGAACGTCACAGAGGCTAAGGCATAAAGTAACATGATGAAATAGAATAACTCTGAGTCATGGCATTAAGTACATTAGTGTAGTTAAGACATAAATATATCCTGATCCTTATGGATGTTGGAGTACTGAGCTAGATTAACTTTATGTCACTGAAGTTTGTTGGGCTTCCTAAAGGCAAAAATAAAAAGGCAAGGCCTGAGTATGGTAATACCAAGACCAAAGGAACTCACTTTGGTAGAGGGCCGATAATACTACCGAGGGATTGATTAAGGTAGATGATTGTTCTAGTAAGGCTGCTGTCAAGGCTAGTACAGTCTGGATTTTTTTTATTACTTTGTTTAAGGTCCATATTAGACTAATTTTGTACAACTGGTTTATCCCACTGCCTTGTGATAGTCAAAATGGAGGATACGTAGGCTTTTAAGTTCTACCACATCGGGGATCATCATCGTATACCCCTAGTAACCAACTTCTAAATATAAACGACATTGACAAGGTTTGAACCCATGACCAAATGTATATTAATTTTGGCATTACTAGACCTATACCAACTCACCACACAAGGCATGATTTAATCCCGCCTTAGGAATAGGGGCAACTCTAGGGGCATGGCTTCTTAGCCTCATCATCCTAGTGCCACCTGCCATAGTCCCATTTAAGGTCCATACTAGACTAATCTTGTGCAGACTAGCTAGTTCATCCCACTGCCTTGTGACAGCCGAAGTGGAGGACACGTATAGGCTATCATCATCGTATACCTAACATTGACAAGGTTTGAACCCATGACCAAATGTATATTTATTTTGACATTACTAGGCGTATACCAACTCACCACACATCCATTGGGCAAAACCTTTGCCTTCGTGCATACTTTGTAGGCATGATTTAATCCCCCCTTAGGAAGCCTAGGTCCTAAGTATGCCAAGTAAAGTTCTAGGTCCTAGAAAACAGATATATGTTTCTAGGATATTCTCATTTATGCAAACAGACATATGCAATGCTCAAATCTCATGGAATTAAACTCATTAAAGTTCTATACACATTTTTTCAAACATGTTCTAGCCAGTTGTCAGATTCAAAGAACTGCTCACATTTCTTGCAAGTACTACAATGGTACAATGATGCAAATACAATGCTTGAAGCTTTAGACTCCTTGAAGTTCTCATCATTTTTGTTGACAGTTGCAGACACAATTCTAACGATTACACAAAGCACAATAAAGCTACATAGCTGCCCAAGAAACAATATCCCATCGTAGCATTTGCTGAAAAAGTTTTAAGAGCCTCAAAAAAGATCTCATTTGATTGTTCACAACATTGTTTGGAATAGAATAGTTGATTGCAAAACAGGGAATAAAGTACTAATCGCATATTTCTTATTAGCCAGAATGACTTTAGCTAAACTTGCTCGATATTAATCCCAAAACTTTCTGTGGTTTAGCTAAACTCTACATATTTTTCCTCTCATACTTTCTAGCGTTTAGCTAAACTAACGTAAACATCATCCCAAAAATTTCTATGGCGTGGCCAACGGAAATTATTAAACCAAATTACTATACTTTTTTTCAATTGTTTCCACTTATTTTAGTTATTTTCTTTGTGAAAACTTTCTAAAGTAATGCTAACTAGCAAAATCTATGACTCAAATTAATCTCTAATGCTAGAAACTAAATTACTAATCATATATTTCTTATAAACTAGAATGATATTAGCTAAACTAGCCCGAAATTCATTCTAAAAGTTTCTATGGTTTAGCTAAACAATACAAAATTTCACTCTCTTACTTTCTAGCGTTTGGCTAAAGAGCTCCAGGGTTGGTGCAGTCCCGAAAAAAGTTAAGCTAAAATTATTAATTTTTTCCCAAGTTTTTCCATTTACTTTAGCCAATTTTTTTCGAAAATATGCTAAAAAATCGCCAAATAGCTAAGTTTAGCCCTTAAATTATTCCATGTTGCAAAATAGATGGAATTGATTCAATACTAGCATAGCAGGCTGAGCACAATTTATAGAATGCTAGATTGTCAATCCTTGCAGTAAATGAGACGTTGCTTATGCCTTTGCGTTGCAATGAAGGATTGCTTGATCCTGAAAGTCGTAAAATAGATTGGGTTTTATATGGTGCACAAGTAATATGTACAAGAAATATGGACCGAGAAAAAATGTTCAAAAGGCAAAAGCTAAAATTTATTCCAAGCCTGATATTTTTGCAAAAGTAATTACTAAGCCTATTCTACATCGGACTAATTTGAACCATAAATTGGAATAGTGACAAAAACATAAGGAAGGAAGGAAGGAAGGAAGGTACTTTTATCGTCCACGGAGACCAATCGGTCTATGGGACCCAATACAAAAACGCAGCAAGCGGATTACTGCCCGGATTAAAAAACCCCCGCCCCGAAGGGTTTTCGAGGGAAAAACCATGGCAGCAATCAGCCTGCTAACAAACTGTGCTAATCATATAAAATGCAGAAACATCCCAATATATACAGTCATGCACCACCCCCGTAGTGCCTAGTCGGTGACGACAGCCAAAGTGGGGGCAAAGGTGACCTCGCAGTCCATTACCTCCCCGGATGTATGACCCCGGGGCACGCATCTTGACGGCGGTGTGTTCATCGGCAAATGCAAGGGCACGTCCGCCGCATTACTAAGGGGCCGTGTCCGCCCGGATCTGATCAACGCCTGGCAACTCGAAAGTGTGAGACTCATCCTCAATGGCACCCGCTTTGACAAAGATCGACAGAGCTCGCTGGCGGGGGGCTCCCCAATCCACGCCTCGTCTCGATCACGAAGATGGTGGGCACATGCGAATGGAGGCAATGAGTCTGCGCTTTTTCGAGGGCAGGAGCGGAGTAGAGCTGTGGGCCACGGGCTAACACGGGTTGATGTGCTCCTTGTAATGGGCCATTTTGACCTGCTCTAGAGCAATGGGGTCCCGAGCTTGCCAAGGAAACAAGCATCTAGGTACTCCCTTGATCCCTGATCGGCATTGCGCCCGGTAATGCAGCATCCGCGTGCTCCTGCCGCGTTCCATCTGGGCGAACCAGCGATCTCTCTTACCCCTCCAAGCGAGGCCCTAAGCGCTGCGGACTCATGGCCCCCGCGGTGTAAGCCCGAGTCGCGGGGCCGACATCACCCATAGTAACCACTTTACGAAAAATGAGCGATGTGTCTATCAAGGGCTGCCAGCCCCGAAGCGGCAAGAATCGATTTCTGCGGCAGAATCGATGGGGGTGAAGGTTTCACCCCAAGTGCCCGTGCCAAAAATGCCTTACACTTTTCCTCCCAAGTCATTCCTGTGTAGCCAAAGAGGCACGGGCCCCAAACCTCGACCCCGTCTGAAGGGCGGGCTCGACCCGTGCGAACAGATGTGATGATGGCCCCAATCATATAGCTCTGCACGATGGCTGTTGTTACGCATGGCATAAAAGCGCTTTCGGCCTTGCATCACCCCATAGCGGATAAATAGCCCTCCCGCCAGAGGCGAGGAGGGGAACTCCACCCCTAGGTACTTGTAGGTGGGCGTGGCGTCCACGGCTGTCCCCCGATATGTGAGTCACGGGAGGCATGGGGTGGCGTGAAGAGGATATGAGAACCACCACGGTCTTGGCGGTTGACGCCAGCGCATGTCGTAGCGACAAAATGTGTCTAGGGCATCCAATGAGGCGCATAGCTTAAAGGGTGTGGGCGCCCAGGCCAACATTGTCGCATAGATGAGTGGCGGATGACACAGTGCAAAAGCTGTATGCCATCCCCCATGCTTTCGATGCCGTGGCTCTAACCGATCAATGTAGAGGCCAAAAAGTGTTGGCGAGGGGGGGCAACCCGCCGGACCGGGATACTACCAGGTGAATGCTTGGTCCGGGTCGGCCGCATCCCGCCAAAACAACTCTCATACAACCTGTATATGGCATTCTCGCATGTGCAACGAGAGCCCCAGCTGACGCAATCTAGCCCACGCCTTTTCCTAAATCAAAAGCCTTTTGCTAAGTCCACAAAGCAGCAATACAAGTCCGAGCCCGATGATTCCGTTGTCTTCAATCGCAGCCAGCGTAAAGATATGGTCAATCGCTGAGTGGCGGGGTCGAAGCCCGCCTCCTGTGTGAGGGCTCTCGCACATCCGCGCCCTCGCCTTGTGGGTCAATCTGCCGCCGAGAATGCCCGATAGCGGTTGGCAAATCTTGAATCGACCATGATCGTCCGGGTAATTGGCCTACGGTGTGCGCCCTTTGTGAATGGGAACAACCACGCTTGGGTCCATTGTCGGGGAAACCCTCCTGCAATGCTACATTGAGCGAGGTGGTGAGGACCGGCACAGCGGCCGCCACGCCCCGCTTGAGTAACTTTCGGCCGCATACCGCCAGTGTTGCCTTCCCATTAGCTAGCCGTTCGCGAGGCCCTCCTCAACATCCCTCGGCCCACGAAACCAATGGGGGAGCCATCTGTGGGGGTATGGGCGTCTGTAGCGTCCTGGCCGGGTCATAGAATTTGCTGCAAGTCTTCATTCCCCTTGCTGGGTGTGATGTCCCCGTAGGCTGGGCTGTGCCTTGACGCACTCTGCGCCAAAGGTTTTCGAGGATGAGTGTCGGCCAGCCGAACATCTCCCCGATGCTTGGCAAGTCTTGCGCCTTTGTGTCGCTTCCGGATAGGCAGATGCGTATGGCCTGCAACGCGGGCACTGGATCCGAATCGTGAACTGCGGCTATGCGTTCTTTACAGTCCGCATCAAACCGCCGGTTCTACGAGGAATGTTCTTGACCCCGAAGGCGGCGTGCCCGCCAAAAGCACTGGCCCGCTGCATCCCCGTATAAGCCCGGTCACCGGTCCGCATCACGCTCTAGTGTGGAGGTCCTGAATTACCGGAGGGCCCCATGAGCATCTGGCGTAGTCCTCTGCACGCTCATAATCGAAGTCTCAACCGAGGACTACGAGGGTCGGCATAGTGGGGGTTCCAGCGGCTCGCCAAACTAGGTCCAAATAAAGTGGGAGGTGATCCGAAATCGACCTCCTCATCCCGACCGCCGCGGCCCACCCGAAACGACCGATGAGATGCATATCTTGGCGAACTACAAGCACATAGTCCACCACACTAGACCCTCCCCCTGGTTGTCCTTGCTGCATGTGCACTTGCGGTGAATCGGACCACTGTGGAAAGGCCATTGCAAATTATCAAGTCAAAATGCCACATAGCGAGCAACCGTCGCCAAAGCCCAAAGTGACACGGCTGTCATCCGACCAGCGTGGCGGGGCTACTTCTGGGCGTGGCCGCTGGGGACATCGTCGTGAGGGGGTCAAGTCGCATGGGCTGCTCTACTCTGTCCGGTGCATTGAAATCTCCAAGAAGGACGACCCTACCCAAACGGCGATGCTTAACAGATGTCATCATATAGATCGACATACGGGTCCATCCTATCCGCATCGGGTGGCTGCGATAGAAGGTGCTTTGTCATGCGTGGGGAAATAACAGCGCCGTAAAAAGAGGGTTGCCACCGGTATTATGCACACGAACCCTTAAGTACGGTTGTGTCAATGCGTGGCTACGGAGGGTAAACCGAATGTGCCAAGGTTGTCCGGTAGTAGCAAGCCACTCCACCATGACCCCGCCGTCTGTCTGGTGTATTGAAGACCAGAAATGTTGGTAACTTCGGCAAATCAGTAGCTGTGTGCCCAGATGCTCCCATGTCTCCATGAGGAAGATGAGATCCATACCGCTGCCACGGAGTTCAGGTTGTTCCCTTCGCCAAGGGAAGCCTCGACAATTCCATGAGACCACCCGAGGCACAATTCCTATTTGTCGTTAGGATGGTATGCACGTACCGAGTCAGCGGGGAGGACGGAAGCGAGGTCGAAAGTGAGAAGTAGATGGAGCGGAGGCGGCATGTGGTGAGAGGGCGTGGGCCTTGAGGAGCGGGAGTAGGAGCAGAGAAGGGGGCCGTGGTAGTAGAAGCGTAAGCGGGGGCTGCGTCTGCGGTATGGTTGGGGCTGCGAGCAGCGAAGCAAAGGCCGTTTTAAAAAATGTGCATCCCCGCCTCGAACCAATCCTGCGGCACCCCTCGCTTGGCGAATGCCTTCGACCGACAAGCTCCCGTCTGCGTGCCTCCGCAGCCGGGTGTGAGGTCCCGGTCCCACGCATGTGATGTCCCCTTCAACATCCGCCCCCGCGCAATATGGCATCACGCACTGTGTGCATCCGCAACCGTGAATATGATAAGGAAGCTTGAGATTAAAATGGTAGACATTGGAAAAAAAAATATTGTTATCATTCGGCCTCTTGATGAGAAATTGAACGATAAATAATATAAAAGGTTGCCCAAAAAGGTAGTACAAAGAAGTTAAAGTTATCCAGAAGAAAGCTTTAGTTAATACAAAGGACATAGAGCTAGAAATCACATCACATCGTTAGAATAGGAATTGCAGTATAAAGAATATGCATGTGAGTCTTTGGAGGTTGTTTTTAAACCTCCAGATCTTGAACTTCTTGTCAAGAAGTAAATATTGGAAGCTCAAAAATTTAAAAGAACACTGAGATAAATGCAGCAAAAGAACATGCAAGCCACCTTGAAAGTCTGAAGCAAATTACCAATTCTCCTTTCTGCATTAACACCATCAAAAGAAGGCTTCCAGATTTTCTACAAAGTAATTATAGTGCTTGTAGATTAAATGTTCATATAAATATAAGATGTCTAATTCTTGAATGTGAACATGAATATCATGTGAAGTGTGTTGCATTATTATAAAAGAAGGAAGAGACATGGAATGTGAATGCAACATCCTTGAAGACCTTTATGTTGAACTTGTATGAGTGTGTTCCAAGAGGAATAGAGTAGGTTTCTTCTTTTGATCCTAAAGCAACTCATAGAAAATCTGATTTGGAATCAAAGATAGTTCAGCCTGATGTTTAAGCCACTTTAGATGTTACACGGAGCCCTTGAAGTTCCCTTCTACTAGCACAAAGAGAAGGTTGAGACATGCAAGGGATGATGATGACTATGAACTAGATCTTGCAGATTTAGGGGATCAAAATAAGATGTTTAACCCAAGGCAATTGAGAAGCACTGGTAAAATTAGGGACGACAAGGTAGATGGTTCAGAGGCAGATCTTAATGATAGTAAAGTTGAATGTGTATTAGACACTCCAGCCAGGAAGAAGTGAAACCAGGATATGCCAAAGAAGGATGGTGTAATTGGCAAGAAGAAAATGAAGGAAAGTAGCAAGAAAAAATTGAATGACTTGGGACTAGCAAGAAAAAGATTGCGGAAACTAGAAAGTATCCACTAAGGAGGAGAATTATAACAATTTGTGTCTGCACATGTCAACATGGCAGTGCTTTGGCAATAGAAGAGACTTTGAAGCCACAATATTCTATGCTAAAGCATAAAACAAAGCTTGCTAGTATCAAAGATCACCTAGAAAGCAAAAATTTGAGCTAGACAATGCAAAAAAGAAAGAAAAGTTTGAAGATCTATAAACAAAGAGAGCAATTAAAATCCATAGTTGCTAAAGCTTTGCAAAGTGAACAATTAATTTGGAAAAATATGTCATGGAGGTGGCGTTTGTCAAGAAGCCAACCTCTATAAATATAATAAAATTGTATTATGTTGAAAAAAAATGTCATTGAAGGTGGCGTATGTCAAGAAGCCAACCTCTACAAATAATTGTCTTCAAAAAATATAGGCATAACCTGATATCTAGTTTATATGTACAAGAAACTTATCGCGGCGGCCAAGGCCGCCGCGAACGTTTCTCTTCGCCGTGAAACTGCATTTTGTTGCCTTGTGTTCGGTGCCCGCACATCAAGGCTGGAGCTTCCCCACACTTGAATTTTGGATATAGTATTTGAAACTCGTTTAGATCTTTAAAATTTCAGTGCTCTCCAGGCCTTTGATTAAGGCTTCCCCTGAAAACTTCTAGTTGTTAAAGACGGCTGCGTACTGGGAACTCAACATATTTTGATCATGACAACCACGGACAAAGTATTTCGATAAATCAAATACATAGATTGTATTAGCACCTAATCAAATACATAGATTGTATTAGCTCCTATATCATGCTTTTATTTCTAACTTCATGTGTATAGAATATTTGGATATGGAACTCCGGCTAGTACGGCTTGGTTGCATACTTTTTGTTCCCAACCTATTCTTTGTATTTGTAGATTCTAACAATCCCTCTTGACAAATGAAGGCAAGACATATTATATTCTTCTCATTTATATCACTAACTACTAATAGATTGCCTTCCTTATGGGCCGGATTTGCCACCGCCTCGGCTAATCCATTGGCTTTGGCACTATGTGATAATCTACCCTCTTCGGTTCCTGTATCTTTGTGCTCGGTGATCCATTGGCTTTGGCACTATGTGATAATCTACCCTCTTCGATTCGGGTATCTTTGTCGGGCATGAACTTTTTACGATCCGGTGTCTTTCTACTTAGAAATAAGTTTGATAGATAGCCATGTTTTTTAGATAGCTAGGCAAACTTCCATTCCTTGCATGTTATACATGAAAGAACAGGATTTATTTGTTATTCGGACATCCAAGTCGAAATGAACAAAGCATTTTGAAATTTAAAGCTAAATACTTTAGAGTTCAAGCCTTTGGGCATTTTTAAACTTGTTGTCATTATTAAGTCATTGTTTTGTTCTGATCGGCACTTATCAAGAAGGCGAAAAATGATACAAAGCAGATGAGTGCCACCAAGTTGCATCTGTAACGAAGAAACATCGGCGGCGGTTGTCTTTATCATCGACCGAGTTACGCTAATGGAAGTCTTCATCCCGTTGAAATTCCCGGTTTTCTCGCCCAAAAAAGATTATGGTATTTTGCTTATTATCAAAGATCTCTATGTTTTCCTAAATGTAGTCGTAAGAAACTTATACTTTGTGAGCGGGATCGTTCGGGTTCATCCGAGCATCCACAACTTGGAGTTTATGAAAATGGTACTTCACCGTCGGATTGCCCAAAGAAAATGTCTTTGCAAAAGAAAAATCCATACTGTTGCTTGGCGAGAATTAATTCAAAGTTTATACTTTTGAACTTCGCCTCGAAAAATGGAGGTTTAATTTGGGAATCTTCAATCATTTCTAAAATCTTAAAAAGAAAATGTTGGTCTTTCTTGCTCTCGCAAAGCAATCCGTGCTATATGGGGATGGATTTTGGAGGAGCCGGATTTGAAGCCACGAGCCATCAAACAAAGAAGAAGGAGCAGCCGACGTAGCAAGCCATCGCCTACATTTGCTTGACAATAAACAGTGATTGCCTGCAAGAAAAAAATTTAGTTTAGCAATTGATCGGAAATCATTCCAAAGCGGAATAAAAAAATTATCTCTGTTCTTGTGTTCTTGCACATGCCCGGTGGCCGCCACCCGGATCCGGGCAACAGATGGGTGCAAAGCCAAACGAAGAAGAAACGATGAGGGAGCCAAGTATGGGTATGCCGTGGTGCTGGTGGATCCATCAACGGGCTTACTTGCGCCATAGCCCTTGCCTTTGTGGAAAAAGCGAGCTTTTTGTAGCGCCCTTATGCAGCAGCTTACTTGCGCCATAGCCCTTGCCTTTGTGGAAAAAAGCGAGCTTTTGTAGCGCCCTTTACGCCATAGCCAAGAAAAACACCGCATTCATCGCATCCATATCCGAAACTTGGGGGGTTGAAGAACCTCTTTGCCTTTGACCGGGCGGTCGACAATCAACATATTGGGTGCCGGGCCCGAAACTCCTCAACTAAGGACCCGGTTCTGCGGAGGACATCTATCACAGCGCCATACCCTTGAAGTACGCGTCTTATGATGGCGAGGTTGTTCCGCCCTTGCCTCCATAGCTCCAAGCAATAGCCTGCCGGATCATTGCTTGCATCAGAACAGGCGATCGCAGAACAGGGGTGAACAGAGGTGCCTTGGGTCCAGCCATAGCCCTAATGGCTTTCTTCGACCAGAAGAAAAGGAGGAGGCCATCACACGTGTGAAAGTAAAGAATTTCCCTTTTTTTATTTTAGAAAACAGAAAATAATGTACGTGTCAAGCTGTGGGCTCTTCTCAGCCCAGAAATATTACACTTTGAAATTTTATAAGAACAAACTAGAAAATTGCCCACCGTTGGTGGGCTTTCCGTGTGATTATACCAAGGCAGTTCAAGCATGGAAAACATTAGTGGTTGTTTGAGCAGCTTCGTACGTTCAAAATGCAGTACATTGGAGCTGAAATTGTGATCGGTAGGAGGTTGCTGGTGTTAATAAATATTTGATTATGTTTGTCTCCTAATTTAATTAAAATGCAGTTACAACGTATGGCAATTTAGACATGTATTAAGGTCTCAAATGCACATAAAGACTGGTGTAGTAATGTGTGGGATATTAATGTGTCATATTTATCTATTATTTTGGCTCTAATTAGAGGAGTCAAAAAGTGTGTGGATAGAAAAGTGCTTGAATATTGATTGTGCATATAAGAATCTTTCATATATGTTTCATACCACCTTCAATATCAATTTTGCATTTTAAGTGAAGAAATTATAAACAATTCAAGTTCCTTTCATACCACCTTTAATATCAATGTGGCTTGGAGTAAGCAATGGCAATGCAATTTTCTCAATGCACCATATACAAATCTAGTTTTTAACAAATTTAGTTCTGTAATGCCTTCAATTTGTTTAGAGCACATGAAGATGTAGAAGAAGAAAAGATTAACTGATACAAAGATAAAATGGTAAATTTATATCCTATTTGTGCATTTAATACATAAATGCAATGCATGTGCGCAGCTTGCTCCTCCAAGTTATATTTTCATCACAGAGTCTTGCACAAACTTCCATAGCTCGATTTAGAGATAAGCCAATTGAGTCACATTCAAGACATTTTTGAATAATAAGCATTTTTCAAAACAGTCTCATCCCCAGTAGAAAGTTTTCATTTTTGTCGTGGTAGCCTAGAAACTTATTGCCATACGTTGAACTTTGTACTGGATCTGTGCTTGAATTCAAATATCTCTAGATGAACATGAATAGTTTTAAAGGATGTATATGATAGTGCATGAAAATGATCCCCTGGGGTATGCAACATGTTTTTCCTCCTCTACATTGTTTGTAAATTCTGCATGCACCAAGCAATGTTCTCCATATCATAATGGAAGCTTGAAATGCCATGCTTGTTCTAAGGTCCCTTGCGTCATTTGCCTAATGTCCGTCCAAGACTGACCAATCATGCACTCATAGTGCTTAATCCTCGGAGCGAGACCGCAGTCCAAATTCATTGCAACATAATAATGATAAGCCACCTCTATGAAACCACGTGGCTAGGTAAAATGCTAAGAAACCTCTTATGTTGGTCAGAGAAATGATAATCAGGGTCACAAATAAGTTAGCTTTCAGTCCATCGTGTGATGTGTGTGATGTGAAATTGTGCTTTGGTGATACTAAGCTTGTTGATGTGTGTGAGATGATGGTGAAAGATAGGAAGTTCATGCTACTATCATTCAGACATGAAGCAACTATCATTTAGAGTTTATCCATACCCTTATTGGCTGAACACATTTACTTTCATTCGAAATACCAAGATATCCTTTTAAACCACAACCTTACTTTTAAACCATAATCTTATTAACTGTAGGCATTATTTTTACATAGTGGTCCGAAAACCATTTCCATCCTTTACATGTGAACAATTTCCGAGCATATATTATCATTGACTAAGAAGTCAGCATCCTCCTTGGAAAACAACCATCCTGAATAGCTAAAAGATCCACCATCCATAACCACATAGGATTTATCTTTAACCCAAAATCTACTATCTTTAATTAAGAAGTCATACATCATCCATAACCACATAGGATTTATCTTTAACCCAACCTCTACTATCTTTAATTAAGAAGTTATACATCATCGAGATATTACTTAAAACTCCAAACATATAATGAATGTTATTCTTCAAAATCCAGAAGCATATTACTATATTTGCATAAGAGTCAAATGACCAAGAGGTCAAAACACTGAATTTCTTTGCATAATAATAGTCAAATCAAGAGGCCAACACACTGAACTTAAAAAATTGCATAATAAAGCAGAATACACTAACCACTGCTACAACAAACTTCAACAACTACAAAGAGATTTCTTCAACAAATCTCCAGGTCTTTGTCCATATTTTTCTGTCTTATTAGCTCTTTTTTGGGTAATGAGTGGACCCAATATGCGATCTGCTCAGAGCAGACAGTAATATTAGAAGTTGTAGATGGTTAACATGTTTACAACAATATATAGCAACTTACCGTTAGTACATCAGCCGTCCTTTTATCACTTCACTCGCTTTAGGAAAACCTTCAGGTTTCATACCCTTTGAAACACAATAGAAACTTTGCCTTTCCTCCTAATAGTACTCTTGAGATGAAGCTGCTGCTACTGATCCACTTTGAAACAGAAGCTAGCTTATTTGTGATCCTGGCAATTTGTGCCATAACAGCCTGCTTAAGATTCTATGTATGAAAGCCATAAAAGATCCCATTTTACCAGCTTGAGAATACTTGGAATATACCGATTCGAACAACAAAAAGAAATGCAAAGATCTGCTTGATTCGGTTTATCACATTGACTGTGAAAAGGACAGACAAAAGCTTATGGAAAAGACTCTATAGGCTGCATTTAATGTGTGATTTTTGACACTTGCAATGTGGCTATAGGCTGCGCTAATCTGTGATTTTTGATACTTGCAATTGAGTATGGAATGCCTGCTAGCTTCTGCAAAGGTTTTCCATAGGCCAAGGCTGACTCAATTGGGAGAAGATGGAGAATAAAGCTCCATCCTCTGCTTTATCTGCCATTACCCATAAAAAGCGGAAAATAATGGCAGAGCTCTGCGGATTCTTTAGTGCTGACAGATCATGAAGTGTTAAGCTAGACATAGATGTCCAATGTTTAATGTTAAAAATATCTAACCCATAATACATGACTGAGCTCTTGTAAGAGAATAGCAAGACATGTGATAAATTAGCAGCACTTTTGATAAACAGGAAAAATAAATGGCCATTCAATAACCATGATGTACCTTATTATATCTGATCCTGGCAATTTGTGCCATAACAGCCTGCTTAAGATTCTATGTATGAAAGCCATAAAAGATCCCATTTTACCAGCTTGAGAATACTTGGAATATACCAGTTCTGAACAACAAAAGAAATGCAGCATCTGCTTGATTCGGTTTATCACATTGACTGTGAAAAGGACAGACAAAAGCTTATGGAAAAGACTCTATAGGCTGCATTTAATGTGTGATTTTTGACACTTGCAATGTGGCTATAGGCATCGCTAATCAACTGATTTTTGATACTTGCAATTGAGTATGGAATGCCTGCTAGCTTCTGCAAAGGTTTTCCATAGGCCAAGGCTGACTCAATTGGGAGAAGATGGAGAATAAAGCTCCATCCTCTGCTTTATCTGCCATTACCCATAAAAAGCGGAAAATAATGGCAGAGCTCTGCGGATTCTTTAGTGCTGACAGATCATGAAG
Organism: Isoetes taiwanensis; assembly: GCA_021234155.1. Lineage (NCBI taxonomy): Eukaryota > Viridiplantae > Streptophyta > Lycopodiopsida > Isoetales > Isoetaceae > Isoetes > Isoetes taiwanensis. Next base: position 7,800,306 of record JAJEKV010000060.1, read on the forward strand.
TGTTAAGCTAGACATAGATGTCCAATGTTTAATGTTAAAAATATCTAACCCATAATACATGACTGAGCTCTTGTAAGAGAATAGCAAGACATGTGATAAATTAGCAGCACTTTTGATAAACAGGAAAAATAAATGGCCATTCAATAACCATGATGTACCTTATTATATCTGTTGTGGCCCTTACAAGAAGCAACTCTTTGTTGTGTAAAGTCTAATAGTTTTGAACAACTCGTTACAACTTCTACTGCAGTACAAAATTTCGTTGCCCTTCATATATTCTAGCTTTCTCCCAAAAGGTAAATATAATTTGAGGCATTATAAATGCACATAGAAAGCACTTCAATGTTGCATATCTAATTTTAGCACAATAGACATAGACTGATGAACATGAACATACTGGGCTCTGCAGGTGTGCTATAACCGGAGCAGACGACGTGCACCTTACATGCCCTTTCATTTTATTTTTAGCACAGATCATGCAACGTACCTATATAGAAGGTCCCTGAGAAGAAATTTTAGATTACTGTAGCTCTAGAACCAAACCTTGGAATCAACGAACAGAAATAGGTGAGTATGAAGAAGCCTCAGGAAAGAGTTAAAGCGGAAGAGGAATTTGAAGCCCGCTTTAATGGCACGGCCAGCTCCGGCAATATATCATTTTGAGTTTTTTTTTCCCTAGGGCTAGCGTTGGGAGTGAATAACTTACCGAATAACAGTCTACCTCTGCTCTTCCTCAAAAAACGCTTTTCAAAAGGAGCCCTGGAGTCATGGAAGGAAAACGGCAAGAGAAGATATCGTGGTAGAGAACAGCTCTTTTTATTGCAGCATTTTCATGGACATCCTTCAAATCCGACCACTCTTCATCCACAAACCCACAACTTCTAACTGACCATCGGAATAGACTCATACAAAAAAGCCTCCAGATACATACCGGGCTCCAGGAAAAAAAGTGCAGGAAAAAAGAGGCAAAAGGAGAATTTCGCAAAGCCACATTAAAATGATGAAGCGACGCCTCTCTTCTCTATGCCACGTGGCCAAATATGGATCGTCCATGGGGACGGAGGGGCAAACGAACAAATCTGGGCCGTCGATCGGGGGGCAGGGACATTGAGACGATCTAGACCGTCGATCGGGCGCACAGACCGACGCCACGGTTTTATAATATAGGATTATACTGCTTTACATAGGTAGTGAACAGAAGAATAATGCCAAGTCCCTTAGTGGCAAATAAATGTATTGAAGGAAGGAAGTTTATTTTAACGTCCCTTGTTGCCCTTTCCTTTCAGCAGGCAATTTCAGAGGGCCTCACTGTTCTGATGAGCTTAGCAGGAACACCATATTTGAAGCATGGCCTCTTACGTTTTAAGCTCTTCTGAGGCGCCCTTGTACTAGTAGTAGAATAATATTTGGCAACCCAGGGGTGTGCCAAAATTTGCTGCACACTTATCCTTTCCTCCGGATCAGGCTGCATCATCGCCAAAACAAGGCTCTTTGCTTCCTCTGACACCAACCCAACTGGCCAATGCAAGTGTGAGGCAGCCAATCCTCGCCATGAAGCAGTTCTTCGTGAATTTGCGCAGTTTCTAGACTTGAGAAGTGATATTTCGCAGTAAGCACCTGATAGAGGATCAAACCGAGACCCATATGTCTATCTCTGTGGAATAATATCCCTGCACAACCTCTGGAGCCAAATATCTTGGTGTTCCGACTCTGGATGTAAAACTGGGAGCAGAGCCTGAAAAACGATCCGATATGCCGAAATCCGAAACCCTAACATCATAAGGCTTTGCTGCTGAGGTCACAAGAACGTTGCCTGGCTTCAGATCCCGGTGGATGATACCCTTTTGATGAAGATCCTGTATAGCTAGAGCAAGATTTCGAATAAGAAGAGCCGCTTCCTTTTCGCATAGCCTGCCTTTCTTGACGATTACATCAAGCAAGCTACATTCGCACAATTCCATGATCAAGTGCCAGAATCCCTCGTCTTTGATTACTTCGTGTATATGCACTATGCCAGGGCTGCTGGCTAATTTCTGCATGATCTCCATTTCCTTGATCGGCTCTGTGTCTCCTACCCAGATGATTTTGCAAGCAAACTCTTTCTTACCTCCTCTTTTACTTCTGCAGAGAAAAACCGTAGCTTGGCCACCCTCGCCGATTTCCTTAAGCATATCATAGCTCTCCAAAAGATTGGGAAATAAAGCAGAGTAAGTGTAGTTGAGAAGCTCTTCATCTGTCTCCTGCGTCTTCGTCTCCATACTCAGAATTCTGTAATGCCAACACAATGCAAATGCAGACATTCTTATACCTCTGTAATTGTGTCTGACTCTGCACTTTCCGTGTTCTAAAATATCAGTTCTATTCCTGGCTTTCGGGAAAAAGGCCACATCTAAATTAGGAAAAATCCCAGATATTTGTCTGCTGTCCGTCGGATGTTGGCACGATCCCAAAGCCAACTATCCGGCCCGTTGATGCACAAACACATTAACATGCTCGCAGAAACAGAAGCAGAAAGTACGCACAGGGTTGGTGGCATTTAGAATATGACGAATTCCTTGGAAACACAGGTATGGACGAATTCCTTGGAAACACAGGAATGCTTCACAAAGTTTGGACGATGTATCTTATATTACACAATCTGCTGCAGTTTCTATTGATGAAATGCTTATGGGGCCATTGGGTTTTAGCATCGATCAGCTGATGGTGCTCTTCTTCTTTTTTAATAACTTTAACATTATTGTCATTCATTCTCATACTTATCTTCTATCTATTTATTGAGCAGGAGCTTGCAGGTTTGATGTTGCTTCACCTATTTCAGAGCTATTACATACTTATAACTATGTAAATATCGTTCAATTATTCTATCTTTCACGGCTCAGCACTTGATAGTACCTTGTCTCCAGTAGGCACTTGCCTTTACAATCTTATTTTGTGTCCAACTCGCTTTGGCATTTCACAGGTGTATCCTGTAGCTGAATATAAACGTGTCCTTGTACTATGTGGTCCCTGGAACAATGGCGGGGATGGATTGGTTGCAGCTCGGCATCTTCATCATTTTGGTTACAAGCCATGCATATGTTACCCCAAACAAACTGGAAAATCATGATATGCAGGCCTTGTCACACAAGTAAGTTCTCATTTTGGTTCTCAATGCACATTCCATGTTTCGAGCAGAATAAACCATTGAAGGTCTTTTAATTCTCATGCCTTTAAAGTAGATATCATTATGTCTTCAACTTGACTTTGAAGTGCAAAAGATAGCTATGACTGCCTAGTATTACTACATCCAGCATATAGCAGGAAAGTTCCCACAAGTGAATGCACATAGAAATCGAAAAGGGAGGAAGGATAAAAATGTTCTCGTTCTTTTCACCTTCTCTGGATTTAATTTGAAATTGGTAACGAAAATTATTTACTTTGTCCTTGTTATTTTATTAAGTATATAAGAGATGCCTTGCTTTTGTTACCTGATAATTTCTGCTGAGGTCAACCAGTTCGATGACACTGTTTAATCATAGGAAAGAGCTAGATGACAGTAAGTTTGGTCATGGCCATGAAATTTGGATTCCGATGCCTACTTGAGCAAGGAGATCGAGTATGAACAGGAATCTGAGCTTTAAAACCTTGTGTGCTGATAACTTATAATACAGTTGCTGCATGTGAAGACATGCAGCACAGTTGGATAAAGTCAATACTTTATGTTTATGTCCACGAATTGCACTCAAGAAACCAGCCATTCTATTGTCTTTAGTCTTCAACATTAAAAACCTAAACCTGAAAGTTGTACACGACAAAGTTTGTGTTTTAATTTTGGTCAATGTGATGTTATCATGAGATATGCTCAGCATTTATTTTACTGCCCTTGTTATCTAGATTATTGATAAAACGATTTCTTGGCAGCTGAACAGCTTATCAGTCCCTTTTATATCAGTCGACGAGTTGCCACGCAATCTTTCTTTAAAGTTTGACACGTTATCGATGCTATATTTGTGTTTCCCTTTAAAGGTATGTGAATTCACAATAGCGTTATTAAGGGAAAGAGCTTGCCAATATTGATTTACTGCTTGTACTTTCAACTCCATTTTTCCTATGCATCTGTCCCGCATGGTGTAATCCGCAAAATACTATTGGCATTGGGAAGTTGTTTAGTTTCTTAACTTGAAATCAGCGATCTTGCCTTTCTAAGGCGTATTTACATTGGTTCTCCAACACTATCATGTTTTCTCATTGTGGAAGATGTCTCTGCCTTTTAATTTTGTGCTGTTTATGGTAGATGTTTCTATGCATAAGTCATGGAAACTGGTGTCTTATCTGATCTTAGCATTTCATCATGAGCATGTCCTTTCTTAGCTTAAGGATCTTCTTTGTCCTGATGTGGTAGTTGGAGAGATACAGCTTAAAATAGGGGATAAAAAAATGGTGCAGAGTTCGGAATTGTTTCTGTTCTTGCTTTAGTTTATTTAGTTCTTCAACATAGAGTCTATTAGAGATATCTAGACGTTAGCAAGCTCAAATGCCCATTTTGCAGTGCCAACTTGGATATGGGCTTATTTAGTTCTTCAACATAGAGTCCAATATTTAGAGATATATATACTTAACAAGCTCAAATGCCTATTTGCATGCAGCGGTATTTTGGATAAAGTTTTATTATGGATTTGGCAACCACAACCCGGTAGACTGGGGACTATATTTCCACTGAAATAACGTGATATATGCCCTGCCTTGCCTGTTTTTACTGATAGATATTTGCAGGTGAACCACGCCCCCCATTTGATGGGCTCATTAAGCTGCTAGTTGAGACACCACGCGTGGTCTCAGTTGATGTCCCTTCTGGTTGGCATGTTGAATATGGTGATGTAAATGACACAAAGTTCGATCCAGAAATGCTGGTTAGTTTGTTTATGCATAAGTCAAGAATGGAAGTGCTTGTAATGTTTCACAATAACTCTTCTCAGTGGAAACTGGTGTCTTATCTGATCTTAGCATTTCATGACAATCATGTCCTTTCTTAGCTTTAGGATCTTCTTTGTCCTGATGTGTAGTTGGAGAGATACAGCTTAAAATAGGGGATAAAAAAATGGTGCAGAGTTCGGAATTGTTTCTATTCTTGCTTTCGTTTATTTAGTTCTTCAACATAGAGTCTACTATTTTAGAGATATCTAAACGTTAACAAGCTCAAATGCCCATTCTGCAGTGCCAACTTGGATATGGGCTTCTTTAGTTCTTCAACATAGAGTCCAAAATTTAGAGATATGTTAACTTAACAAGCTCAAATGCCCATTTGCATGGAGCAGTATCTTGGATATAGTTTTATTCTGGTTTTGGCAACCACAACCCGGTAGACTAGGGACTGTATGTCCACTGAAATAACCTGATAAATATGCACTGCCCTGCCTGTTTTTACTGATAGATATTTGCAGGTGAACCCCGCCCCCCATTTGATGGGCTCATTACGCTGCTAGTTGAGACACCAGAAAAACTGGTTAGTTTGTTTATGTGCCACAGATAATTTTTGGTAATACGAAAAAATAGTTTTGTAATGGTTATCTGGCAATTTGATTTATATATGATGCTACATTAATGCTAGGTATAGACTGCAGCAAAACTATGTGCAAAATCATTCAGAGGTCCTCATCATTTTTTAGGAGGCAGGTTTGTGCCGCCTGTTATCGTTGAAAAGTTCAGTTTGAAGCTACCACAATACCCGGGTACATCACAGTGTGTACGGATTAGAAAGCCCACGGACATTGATATTGCTGCTCAGGAAAAATTATGTTGGTGCATAATTGCTTGAGGAGCATGTGGAAAAGGATCCAACGTTGCAGGTAATCAGGTATTGGGTTATTACTATTGCCTAAACTGCCAAAACATGTATTTCAACATTGGCAGTTTCGAGAGTGTGGTTTGAAGAAGCCGTTGCTGCTGGTGTTTCAGAACCCAATTTTACAAAACGTCCACTATCAGTTGACAAAATGCCATTTGTAGTAGCTAGGACCTCAACAAAAGGTGAACAAGAGTAAGAAAGACTTCTAGTTTAGGCTCAAATGCTAGAATCTCAGGTATTGTGGCTATGTGGTTTTAGATATGGAGCTTACAAGAATTACATACAAGCATTGGAAGATTACAAACTACTAGACAACAAATTTTGAGTTGCAAGAACAATAATATCTTTATCCAATGCGCCACTTATGAGTGAATTGCCCATTGTGCTTAGAAAGGATACAACATAAAATATAGAGGACGTCTCTTAGAGAACACCAATGCACCCCATCTTTTATTCTCCCCATTTTATCTTTTGTTTGGGGAAGAATGAAAAATCAAGAGAGAAAGTGAGATGGCAAATGATACTCATTTTGTTAGATTTGAGGGTAGACACACACACGTCGTATACATGTCGCTCTCTGCATGTATTTGACGGTAAGCTTTTGCAGCCTTCAATGACGTGGATATAGGCATGTATAGAGTTCCATGATAGACACATAGTAGCACATTATATATTGATATGATATAAACATTTTGGGTTATTCTTTATATATTGTACAAGAATAAGAATCGCCACAATAAATACTTGGCAAGATTGGTGATATCTTCCTTGCTATATAATTATTTTAAAGCCCATCTTGGTAGTACCTTGGTGGTTAGAACTTTGGTCGGGCTTTCAACCGCCATAGGTGTTAAAATCCCGCCAGCTACTAGTGGAAGTTGAAATGGGTGAGTGCAGATCTTATCGTGCAATGTGTGTCCCATCCCTTCAATATGGAAAAAAGGACTAACTTAAATAAAAAAGACAAGGTGCTGCGCATGAGGGGTTGCCCTCCGGTGGCCCAAGAGCGTGTTTTCGTGGGTTCTGTTTCGTTCTTTTGTGTTGGGTCTTGTTTCTTTTGTGTGGAGCCGTGTGAATGCTATGAACGTAGGCTGTCGTTTTCTTAGCCCAAGAAGGAGCTCATTGTCTATTCACTGGTCAGACTATACCAAATACTCCTCAATGTGAGATGGATGTGCCTAGTAACCTGTGTTCACCGGTGCATATTACACAATGTCCAATTCAACTAGGAAATGCTCTTTAAGTTCACCATCTTCACGATATAAGTTTATACCAGTCCATGCAATGGTATAAATTTATACCGTTAAAAGCCGCAGTATAAATTTATACCGCGGCTTGGAACGCTATAAATTTATACCGCTCCGGGCTGCTATAAATTTATACCAGTCTCTTCGAGGGTTTAAATTTATCTACAATTTCACAACACAAGGCCAATAGGAACACTATGGTGGCATGCACATATATAGCATGGTTCAGAGCAACGGTCCATGGAGAATCAATCCATCCTAGTGAAGAGATTGGTTTGCCTTTGCAAAGCCTGATAAGGAAGTTGTACCTTGTATAAAATAAAATAGTATGTGCCAACTTCGTGTCTCAAGAAGCTTATATTAGTTGTAATTACTGCATTCTACTCAGGGTCTATTCGCACCCGCCATGAAGTTAGTTTAAGTAATAAAAAAATTAACTAGCAAGTTAAACTTAACAACGTCAACAAACTCTATAAAAAACTTTCAATGGCCGCCATAACTCTTTGCTCTTTGCCATGTAGACCATTTAGACTATTCTTATTTTCACTTGAAATCTTCTTTGCTAACAAAGAAGCACTACGAACACCATAATATGCTAACATCATATCCGTCCAATAAAGCTTTTGGAATAGTAACATAATAGTTATCTGTGAGATGATAGTCAACCAGAGCCTGGAATCTGTAGCAATATGACCTAGAAATGCCCATCATCAACGTATGCAAATTGAATATCACACCGCAAAGACGAAAATATGCTTCTCCTTGCTCGAACGCATGCAACAATGGAAAAGTGTTTGGATATGGGTATGGGATAAGCTGCTTCACCCCAAAGTAGTAGTTTTGTGGTGGCAAGTGATCCATAGATGCCTCAGAGTCAACAGGTTAGTCCATAAAATGGATAATCGGATTTCAGAGCTCTGCCCTTTATGCCAGCAAAGGGTTGAGAGTATTGAGCATTGTTTTTTCTTGTGTGAGAGGCTTCGGCAGGCATGGTCTTGGTTGTTGACCCTTTTGGCATCGCGTCTCGATCTAGCCAAAGAAATTTTGCTTGCTATCTATCCCGATGCTTGGCCCAAACAACGAAACGAGCTTTTCATCTCGCTTAAACCGGCTTTTATGGTCAATCTGAAGAGAAGGAGGTTGTTTATCTTTAAGGGCATAGATACTGCAGATGAGGTTGTTCTTCAGTGGGCGCAAGATAAAATTGTTATGGCTTACAATTGTTCTTCTCTTGATCAAGAGAAGAAAGTAATCGATCCGCATACTTACCTTGATTCATTCTTTTGCATAGGCGGTGGTTGTGCTTTCGATTGGATCGGTTTGTCCATTTGGGGTTATAATCCTGCTTTTTGCATTTATGTTGCTCGGTTTCTAGTTGGTGAATAAAGCTTGACGTCCTTCAAAAAAAAAAAAAAATGTTATCAACTTTAGATTCATATAAATGTTGATTTGATTTGGATTTCTAACCGATTTTACTTCCTCACTCTGAAACTGAACGAGGGAAGTAAGCCCAGACACTATCTCGAACTTCTGAATGCAAGCATAGACATTTAAATATATAAAAGAAACAAGAAGGAAAGAAGGAAGGTATTTTTATCGTCCATGGAGACCAATTGGTCTATGGGACCCAATACAAAAGCGCAGCAAGCGGATTACTACCCGGATTAAAAAACCCCCGCCCCGAAGGGTTTTCGAGGGAAAAACCGTGGCAGCAATCAGCCTGCTGACAAACTGTTCCAATATACGAAATGCAAAAACACACAAATATATACACTCATGTACCGTCCCCGTAGTGCCTGATCAGCGGGCAGCCAGGCGGGGGCAAAGGTGGGCTCGCAGATCCAGTACGACCCCAGAGCACGTACTGACAGTGTGTTCATCAGCAAATGTAGGGGCAAGTCCGGCCGTACTAAGGGAACGTATCTGGCCCGGATCTGACTGAATCGGTGTTGATTTTAGTGGCTATTTATCGCAAAATTGCTATATTTTTGGATTTTTGAAAAAATTGCCACTATGCTTAGTAGGTTTCCTTCAGTAAAATAATGAGATAAATTCGCCAAATTTTTCTAGAAAACCCTTCCATCTTCTATCGCATTCGCCAACTATATGAACTTAGTGAAGAAGATTTTTCGCCTCTCTATCAATAATCTCAATTCCTAAATCTCAAACAGATTGCCTACTTAGAAACTATAGTGTTACCAATTCCATATAGCCTGATAGTATAGAGGTGAAGGTTTTGACTTTTTATTTGTGCCATAAATATGCTTTAAATATCTATAGAATGTGATAAAGCTAATGATGTCTTTACAATGGGATACAATCATGTTTAAAAAAATACTATTCTTAGATACAATCACCAAAAGAAAATAGGAGCTTACAATCAGTTAGTGGCACGTACGTGTATCATTATGTTGGAGTCATAAATAATGCTATGGTAGGATTTTAGACATTGTTATAAGTACTACAAAAACACATTAGTGATTAACATTTATCGCCACATATACATTACATAAATTCTTAAATGGGCAAAACTTATCGCCTTTCAAAAAAGTTTTGAATATAAAATTATCGCCAAAATAGTGATACCCAGATTACGATATAGTACCACTAAAATCATCACTGGACTGAATGCTGGGCAACTCTGGAAAGTGTGAGACTCATCCTCAATGGCACCCGTTTGACAACACCAACAGAGCTGTCTGGCGGGCTCCCAATCCACACGCCTCGTCTTCGATGCAAAGATGGTGGGCCTCGTCTGCGAATGGAGGCAATGAGTCCGCACTTTTCGTAAGGTAGGGAACGCAGGGAATGCGGGCCCGGGATAACGCGGGTTGATGTGCTCCTTGTAATGGGCCGTTTTGACTGCTCTAGGGGGTCTTAGAGCTTGGCAAGGAAGCAAGCGTCGAGCACTCCCGCGGTTGCCCGATCGACCCCGTGTCCCACTGCGACGACCATTGCTCCTGCGTTCCATCCGGCGAACCACCGATCTCTCTTACCCCTCCAATGTACCCGAGCCCGCTGCGGGTCCATTGCCACGGCGTAAGCCCAGTGCGGGAGCCGGCGGCACCCATATTAACCACTTTTAAAATAGACGATGTGTCTATCAAGGGCTGCCGAAGCGGCAAGAATCGATTTTAAACGGCCGAGAATCGATAGGGGACTAAAGGTTTCACCCCAAGTGCCCGTGCCAAAATGCCTTCACTTTGCTCCAAGTCATTCCGTGTCACCAAAGAGACGACCAGGGCTCCAAACCTCGACCCGCATTGATGAAGGGGCGGGCAACGCCCAAACAGATGTGACCGATGGCCCCAATCATAGAGTTACGCACGGTGACTATTGTTCCGCATGGCATAAAGTGCTTTCCGCCTGCTTTGTCACCCCAAGTTTTATGGACGCCTCCCAACGAATCGAGGAGGGGAACTCCACCCCTAGGTACTTGTAGGTGGGCGGACCTCCACGAGTTGTCCCCGTGAGGAGGCGGGGTGGCGTGAAGAGAATATGAGAACCACCACGGTCTTGGCGGATTCATGCGCATGTCATCAGATGGCGGGCGTATCGTGTCTAGGGCATCCGTGATGAGACCGCATAGCTTTCCGTGGGCGGGAAGGTCAACATCGTCTGCATAGATGAGTTTGGCGGATGACACGGTGCCAAAGTCGTATGCCAACCCCCATGCTCGATGAAGCGGGGCTCTAACCGGGTCAATGTAGAGGCCAAAAGTGTTGGTGAGAGGGGGCAGCCTGCCAACCCCGATACTCTTGGTGAATGCTTGGCCCGTTACGATCCCCGCCAAAACAACTCTCATCAGGTGATCAGATATGGCATTCTCGCGACAGGCAGCGGTAGCCCCAGGTTGACGCAATCTAGCCCATAGCTTTTCCCCGGGGACGTATCAAAAGCCTTCGCTGAAGTCCACAAAGCGACAATACAAGTCCTCGCCCGATGTGGGGGCGTCTTCAATCGATGCCCGCAGTTGTAAAGATATGGTCAATCGTTGAGTGGCGGGGTCTAAAGCCCGCTTGTGTGAGGGCTCGCACATCTGCCGCCTCCTTGGCCGGGGCAATTGCCGCTTCGAGAATGCCGAACAGCGGTTGGCAAATCTTGAATCGACCATGATCGTCCGGTGGTTGGTCGGACGGTGGTGGGTCGCCCGCCTTGTGAATGGGGACAACCCCAGCTTGTGGTCCATTGTCGGGGAAACCTTCCCGCAATGCTTTGTTGAACAGGTAGTGAGGATCGGCACCGGCCGGCTGCCCCTGTCCATTTGAGTAACTTCGGCTCGATACCATCGAGGTCACCGCCTTCCCATTAGCCGATCGTTGCGTGGCCCTCCACAACATCCTCCTCCTCGAGAACCAATGGGGGGCCATCCTATGGGGGTATGGGCGTCTGGCGTCCGGGTGGGTCATAGAGTCGCTTCAAGCATCGCTTCCCACCCCCTTGCAGGATGTCCCCCCCAGGGTCGGGCTGGCCTTCAAAGCACTCTCACAAGGCCAAAGGTTCGAGGATGAGTGTCAAGAGTAGAACATCTCCCCCTGATGCCTGGCAAGGTACCGCGCCTTTGTCTCCTTCAGATGATATAGCAGTCATACAGTAAAATATGATTCTAGTTACATACTTTAACATCTGTAAATAGTGACTCCATGTTATAACAAAGGAATGAAGGTTCTAAGTTAACAAGATAAAAACTAAGTAAACAGGTTATTGTGGGTAATATTGGAAAATATTCTCTCTATTTAAAAACCAATGCTATACAATAGATAATAATACTATGCATTATGAGGCTAAGGCATAAAGTAACATGATGAAATAGAATAACTCTGAGTCATGGCATTAAGTACATTAGTGTAGTTAAGACATAAATATATCCTGATCCTTATGGATGTTGGAGTACTGAGCTAGATTAACTTTATGTCACTGAAGTTTGTTGGGCTTCCTAAAGGCAAAAATAAAAAGGCAAGGCCTGAGTATGGTAATACCAAGACCAAAGGAACTCACTTTGGTAGAGGGCCGATAATACTACCGAGGGATTGATTAAGGTAGATGATTGTTCTAGTAAGGTTGCTGTCAAGGCTAGTACAGTCTGGATTTTTTTTATTACTTTGTTTAAGGTCCATATTAGACTAATTTTGTACAGCTGGTTTATCCCACTGCCTTGTGATAGTCAAAATGGATTACTTTGTTTAAGGTCCATATTAGACTAATTTTGTACAGCTGGTTTATCCCACTGCCTTGTGATAGTCAAAATGGAGGATACGTAGGCTTTTAAGTTCTACCACATCGGGGATCATCATCGTATACCCCTAGTAACCAACTTCTAAATATAAACGACATTGACAAGGTTTGAACCCATGACCAAATGTATATTAATTTTGGCATTACTAGACCTATACCAACTCACCACACATCCATTGGGCAAAAATTTTGTCTTACATGCATACTTTGTAGGCATGATTTAATCCCGCCTTAGGAATAGGGGCAACTCTAGGGGCATGGCTTCTTAGCCTCATCATCCTAGTGCCACCTGCCATAGTCCCATTTAAGGTCCATACTAGACTAATCTTGTGCAGACTAGCTAGTTCATCCCACTGCCTTGTGACAGCCGAAGTAGTTCATCCCACTGCCTTGTGACAGCCGAAGTGGAGGACACGTATAGGCTATCATCATCGTATACCCCTAGTAACCAACTTCCAAATATAAATAACATTGACAAGGTTTGAACCCATGACCAAATGTATATTTATTTTGACATTACTAGGCGTATACCAACTCACCACACATCCATTGGGCAAAACCTTTGCCTTCGTGCATACTTTGTAGGCATGATTTAATCCCCCTTTAGGAAGCCTAGGTCCTAAGTATGCCAAGTAAAGTTCTAGGTCCTAGAAAACAGATATATGTTTCTAGGATGTTCTCATTTATGCAAACAGACATATGCAATGCTCAAATCTCATGGAATTAAACTCATTAAAGTTCTATACACATTTTTTCAAACATGTTCTAGCCAGTTGTCAGATTCAAAGAACTGCTCACATTTCTTGCAAGTACTACAATGGTACAATGATGCAAATACAATGCTTGAAGCTTTAGACTCCTTGAAGTTCTCATCATTTTTGTTGACAGTTGCAGACACAATTCTAACGATTACACAAAGCACAATAAAGCTACATAGCTGCCCAAGAAACAATATCCCATCGTAGCATTTGCTGAAAAAGTTTTAAGAGCCTCAAAAAAGATCTCATTTGATTGTTCACAACATTGTTTGGAATAGAATAGTTGATTGCAAAATAGATGGAATTGATTCAATACTAGCATAGCAGGCTGAGCACAATTTATAGAATGCTAGATTGTCAATCCTTGCAGTAAATGAGACGTTGCTTATGCCTTTGCGTTGCAATGAAGGATTGCTTGATCCTGAAAGTCGTAAAATAGATTGGGTTTTATATGGTGCACAAGTAATATGTACAAGAAATATGGACCGAGAAAAAATGTTCAAAAGGCAAAAGCTAAAATTTATTCCAAGCCTGATATTTTTGCAAAAGTAATTACTAAGCCTATTCTACTCGGACTAATTTGAACCATAAATTGGAATAGTGACAAAAACATAAGGAAGCTTGAGATTAAAATGATAGACATTGGAAAAAAAAATATTGTTATCATTCTGGCTCTTGATGAGAAATTGAACGATAAATAATATAAAAGGTTGCCTGAAAAAGGTAGTACAAAGAAGTTAAAGTTATCCAGAAGAAAGCTTTGGTTCATACAAAGGACATAGAGCTAGAAATCACATCACATCGTTAGAATAGGAATTGCAGTATAAAGAATATGCATGTGAGTCTTTGGAGGTTGTTTTTAAACCTCCAGATCTTGAACTTCTTGTCAAGAAGTAAATATTGGAAGCTCAAAAATTTAAAAGAACACTGAGATAAATGCAGCAAAAGAACATGCAAGCCACCTTGAAAGTCTGAAGCAAATTACCAATTCTCCTTTCTGCATTAACACCATCAAAAGAAGGCTTCCAGATTTTCTACAAAGTAATTATAGTGCTTGTAGATTAAATGTTCATATAAATATAAGATGTCTAATTCTTGAATGTGAACATGAATATCATGTGAAGTGTGTTGCATTATTATAAAAGAAGGAAGAGACATGGAATGTGAATGCAACATCCCTGAAGACCTTTATGTTGAACTTGTATGAGTGTGTTCCAAGAGGAATAGAGTAGGTTTCTTCTTTTGATCCTAAAGCAACTCATAGAAAATCTGATTTGGAATCAAAGATAGTTCAGCCTGATGTTCAAGCCACTTTAGATGTTCTGTCGGAGCCCTTGAAGTTCCCTTCTACTAGCACAAAGAGAAGGTTGAGACATGCAAGGGATGATGATGACTATGAACTAGATCTTGCAGATTTAGGGGATCAAAATAAGATGTTTAACCCAAGGCAATTGAGAAGCACTGGTAAAATTAGGGACGACAAGGTAGATGGTTCAGAGGCAGATCTTAATGATAGTAAAGTTGAATGTGTATTAGACACTCCAGCCAGGAAGAAGTGAAACCAGGATATGCCAAAGAAGGATGGTGTAATTGGCAAGAAGAAAATGAAGGAAAGTAGCAAGAAAAAATTGAATGACTTGGGACTAGCAAGAAGAAATAGAATGAGAGTAGGCTTAGCAAGAAAAAGATTGCGGAAACTAGAAAGTATCCACTAAGGAGGAGAATTATAACAAATTGTGTCTGCACATGTCAACATGGCAGTGCTTTGGCAATAGAAGAGACTTTGAAGCCACAATATTCTATGCTAAAGCATAAAACAAAGCTTGCTAGTATCAAAGATCACCTAGAAAGCAAAAATTTGAGCTAGACAATGCAAAAAAGGAAGAAAAGTTTGAAGATCTATAAACAAAGAGAGCAATTAAAATCCATAGTTGCTAAAGCTTGGCAAAGTGAACAATTAATTTGGAAAAATATGTCATGGAGGTGGCGTTTGTCAAGAAGCCAACCTCTATAAATATAAATAATTGTATTATGTTCAAAAAAAATGTCATTGAAGGTGGCGTATGTCAAGAAGCCAACCTCTACAAATAATTGTCTTCAAAAAATATAATAGTCTATGTCACGAAGGTGGCATAACCTGATATCTAGTTTATATGTACAGAAGAATAATGCCAAGTCTCTTGAGTGGCAAATAAATGTATTGAAGAATGTCCCTTGTTGCCCTTTCCTTTCAGCAGGCAATTTCAGAGGGCCTCACTGTTCTGATGAGCTTAGCCCAAATACTCTATGCCCAAATACTTGTATGATTTTACCTGTTCCAAAATCTCTCCATCAAATTCCATATCCGCTTGGCGAGTCCAAAATTATATAGCAAGGAAGTATCCCAACAATCTTGCCAAGTATTTATTGTGGCGATTCTTATTCTTGTTCAATATATAAAGAATAGCCCAAAGTGTTTATATCATAGCAATACATAATGTGCTATGTATCATCATGGAACTCTATACATGCAATATCTAGCATAATAACATGGGGTTCCTTTTGTATTTTTTTTGTGCTTTTACATATGGTTTTGCTATGATTTCATCACGTGTGAGATTGGATGTACTAATTCGTACATCTAGATTGCACACACGGTTGCATTAATTTTGGACTAATTTTATTGACCTTTCCCAATGGTTTAAGACCCTTTTTATTTTAACCTTCAAATCGTTTGTAGGACCTCGAGAGTTCTTCTTTAGGGTTGGATTCTGAAGCTCTACTTTAGGATTCAATTTTGGTTTGTCTGGAAATTATGGCTATGGCTTGCGAAGAGCTCCATGGCAATGGAGTGGACATTTTAGGGACTGTAGTCCTTTTGCTTAGCGATGGCTTGCAGGAGCTCCATGGTAGTTTCACATGGCAGGGGTATTGCGGCATGGTCTCTACAAGGAAACTATGGAGGGATTGGAAGGCTTGTAGACGAAAGCATCCGGTTGCTTTTCATCAATATGACATCTGCCTTTCCTGAGAATAATTGCTGGGATCGATTTCCATGGAGCTAAGAATTATGTAGTCATCTTCAGACAACATTTGGACTTATCAAATGGTAAGTCCTTTTTCATCACATTTCAGTATTTCATCAAAGTTCCAGGGCTCCGAATTTGCTAAAAGGATGCAATACAAACAGATTCAGAGAGCATTCCTCTATCTAAACAAGACTACGAATTTGCATCTGTTTAAAGGCTCATTGTTGACAGCCAAAGGAGTAGAATTATGCTAAAATTAAGAAACAGTATTTTGCAACTCCAGTTATTATGTTGCACATTGAGCTACCCAAAAAGAATGCCTTGTGCACAGTAGTTTAACTGCATATTCTTTCCAGTCCCCTATCGAGAAAATAGTTGCACCAAATACAATATCATTGATTCAATGCTTCAAATGCTTCAAAACCAGTCTGCTGTGAAAAAAAGTGGTAGGCACTCTTTGAAAATGTTGTGAAACCTTTGAGGATGTAGTAGGCACTCTTGGAACAAGAAGCAATAATTGGGAAGCTACTTCTGGGCAAAATAAGGCAGAATTTGGATATGGCCAAGTAAAAAGTTGCTTTTGCTACCATTTTGAGTCAGCAAAGTGCTCTCATAGATGCAGATATGGTATGCAATTTTTGGTATCCAGAGGTCATGGCCATCTCATTCCTGACCTGGAAGCATTTCCAGATGTTGTTTTCGATGGGACAAAAACATTCATAGATGAGGTACGCAAATTTCTAGAATGTTGTTATGTATTTCAAATCGGTTATATTTTGAATCAAACAATTGTTGTACCCATTTGCAGTTTCAAATGCACACAGAGCACCTAAGAAGAATGCTTTACAACATAACTTGTATTGCACTAATCTCTTCATGCAGGCAGAGTCCTAGAGTGATTTCCAGGGGTCTCACCTAGGCATATGGGGATACCTCATGTGCGTGCAAGGGGTCATCAGAAAACCCCTGTATAGGACTTTTTGGAGGTGGAAAACCCCTACATACGTAAATAGGAAAAGCCAGTTTCCCTGCCCCCTACCATAGATGTACTTACAGACTAACTTATGTTTTACGTACCCCTACCCGATCTTGTATATGAGTTTGTGCATCCTAGCCTTATTTAAAGAAAACATGGTTTGTGGAGAAGGGAAAAAATTTCACAATGTTTTTAATAGACATTTCTCGCATCTTCATCTTGGTCTAAACTGGTCCGTTGGTTAAGAATCTATCTCTTACATTGCATCTATCTCTTAAGATGCAAGAATTTTCATTGCTTCTATCCCTTACATTGAATAAATAATGATCTTTGCCTGGATCATTGTAGTTGTAAGAATGTATAGGGCCTGAGACAGTGTTGTAGAATGCATATGAGTTTAAGAATGTGTCATTATAGGATTAAAGGATTATATGGATTATAGAATATGGAGTGTTCTAATGGAATGTTGGATTATTCTAAATGCATGTGGCATATGGAATATTCTAATGGAATGTTCATATGAAATGTTGGATTATTCTAAATGCGTATGGCATATGGAATGTTCTAATGGAATGTTCATGAAATGTTGGATTATTCTAAATGGATTATTCTAAATGTTGGATTATTTCATATGAATGTTTATTCATATATGAAATGTTGCATATGGCCAAAAGGTTCTAAAAGTTGAAAAGCTTGAAATTACATTATTGCATGGCTCGGGTTTAGAGGGGCCAGAAGTTGCATGCACATAATGGCTCATAATGCATTGATTGGCCCTTCATTGGATGCCAATAAATCCTTCAATTTAAGTTTCAGATGCTCGATTCATTTCATATTCCTTCTCATTTCATTCATTCCTGCTCGCTTCACATAATCGGCCTGCTTTGGAATCTTGTTAGTATCAAAGATCACAAGATGCAAATACTAGAAAGCAAAAGTTTGAGCTAGACAATGCAAAAAAGGAAGAAAAGTTTGAAGATCTATAAACAAAAAGAGCAACCAAAATCCATAGTTGCTAAAGCTCGGCAAAGTGAACAATTAATTTGAAAAAATATGTCATGGAGGTGGCGTTTGTCAAGACGCCAACCTCTATCTAAACATATATAAAGCAGATTGATTTGTTCTTTGATGTAATATTTCCGTTCCAGGAAAAAGTTTGAAAGCGACACGTGTCCCTAAAAACAATAACTGAAAATTAAAAAAGAAGTGTAAAACATAGTCACAGAGAGTCTCCTCACTTTTCTTGCTCCGCAAGTAATTCAGGCTCTGCTCGGATCTGGATCCACAAGCTCCAATGCACGTCTTTCTTTCTCTGCAAGCAAGCTCTAGCTTATTAATCTGGAGCACCTTAATCTGGAGCACCCGATGGTTATGGCGCCCAAGGTATGGTTATGGCAGCTCCTTTTATTCTTCCCTTTGTTTTTTCATCTGGGTCCTGTGTTTTGGAACTGAATGTCTGAGATACAGCGGATTTGCAGGGTTTGTGCAATAATATGCATGGACCCATAAACCCAGGAAAAGGGCATGCAATTTTCACAGCCAAATGCTTGCAGGTTACACCGATCATGCTTATGGATGTCTTGCCCAGGAAGCCGTGTGGGCAGCCAGATTTTGCGCCCTGTTCTTGCCCAATTTGGGGAAGTTTTTCGCAAATGGAATTTAATTAAATGATACCAAGCAGTAACGTTGCATTTTGTAGTCTATCGTTATAAGCTCCATTCTACTAGTGCTGAAAACGGACCAGCTACTTGATGAGCTTATTACATGGCTGGATCCAAAACTCACAAATACGTAAAAACAGGGTAGATGAGATTCTGCTGTCTCCGCCAGTGACGCCTTGACACGTGGCACCTTTTCTTTTAATGAATGTTGGACGAATTTTGTTATCACGACGGTCCACCTTTTACTATTCATGGTCTACTTTTTACTATTCATTCTTCTGTTTTCACCCGACATTCTGCCTTTTTCACCCGACATTCTGCCTTTTTCTACCCGCAGAATCTCACCTACCCTGTTTTCACGTTGCAGCAATGTCACTTTAGGTGACATTCCTGTATACAAAAATGTCAACTACTTTAACTCTATTCGTCTCAAACAACCTCGATTCACTTGGCAATGCTATTATTTGGATCGAAAGAGCATGTACCCTGGTCACCTTCTGTCGTGCATGTACCCTGGACAGTGGACACTAGGTTACTGTCTCATGTAGTTGAGGGTGTTTCCAAACTGCAGTCGTCGCTAGATGTCACATGCTCGCCTAGGTGGTGTCCGCTTATCACGTATGGAACAAAGGGAATTTTGAATCAAGGTGTCCGCTAGGGAGCAAATTGTGGAAACTTTTCAGACAAGGATTGGGTGTTGCACGTGCCCGAACAATGACCCAAGAGAATTTGGACCACCCTCCACCCTCCATCTAGGATATGGAATGCAAATGAAACAGCAATTCAGGTTGGGAAGAACAGGGAAAAACAGGGTGAATGAGGTTGTGATGAACGACACCCCATCAGGCATAAGATAGCTATTCCTAAATTTTTCCAAATTTGGAATTTCCCCCAAATCGCGGAAGATCTGGATGGCCCAGTTCTTTGCCCTCATTCTCGCCGAATTTGGGGAACTGTTTCGCACTCTGCTTCTGGTTTGCTGAAGCACGAATCTATTTTCAGACTGAACTTCAACTCATGTCGTTCTTCAACAATCAACAAGAAATTTGCTACAGAGAAAGGGGAAATGCAATGTTTTTTATAGGATGCAATAAGAATGAACTCACCTACTGATAGCTTGAGCTGCATCCTTCTTTTTCTTGGCTTCTATATTTTGGCTTCATAGAAGACTTAGCAAATAAATGCAAAGCCAGAAGAAAATATTCTGCTTTATTTCCTTGAAGTAAGTTTGCTTGCCATGATATGCTTTACTATATTGCTTCTGATGTTCCATTTATTCTGATCATCAGGCTTTTGATTTATACTTTGGTTCATTCTTTGCCACTGATTTGCTCTAAATCTTTAGTGATGCTGTAAATATTTGATGATCTTCTGGAGGTATTTTTCCACAGATTTGCTCCGTGGTTTTAAGATATTTGCGATTCCATTTGGTCCTTACTCAGCTTCCTATTTATGGTCACCTAACAATGCTTTCCAACCCGCAAAAAAGTTCGAGATGCCTAGGATGATCAAGTGCCAGACATGCTAAAGACGCAGCAGCAAAGAAAAAGAAGAATTAAACTGGGTAGAACAGGTCCAAATGCACAATCCAAGCAGCCCAAAGGAAAAAAAATAGCAAGCACCAATCATGAAAAGCCTGCATTGCCACGACCCCACATACACAAATGCGTAGTTTCACGCACTAAAAGCTTTGTTACTACTTCCTTGTGAGTAAATTCAATTTGAGTCACATTTTTTATGCCTTTCTGACACGCAAATCCTTGTGATTCCTCTTGAGTTTCGAGTTTTAAAACCCATCGTCAAACAATCACGTTTTGATTCAATTTCTTGGCTTAAATCTTACGAATTAGGTGCGCATTTGTGGCTGCTCTGGTGCAATTAAGTGCCAAAGTAAAAATAACATGATGAAGAGGTAGTTGGGCATGTGAAGAAGTTGTTGTACGCTTGCGCTTGCAGGATTTTCTTTTGCAATCTTGGCTTTGTTGCACAAGCCCAATATCTTTCGAGAAAAAATTTGACTATTTGTAGATTCAAAAATGTGTGAAAAAGGGAATGCTTGAAAATGTTTGATACACCATTTTATTGTTATTAGGATTAGCAGCTTTCTATTGTTCACGCGCTAAAATACAGGGTCATAAAATGTATTTAACTTTTGCATATTCAATATTGATGCTATATATATATCGTAGATGATTAAGCCAAATAGGAAGAGTTCAATATCGATGCAATATATATGAGATGATTGAGATAAATAGGAAGAGTGATTTGATTCTTTGGAGATAGAGTATGGGAAATTTTTTTCTGGCTAATACGTAGGAAATGCTTCTCTAGATACACGGTCTGAAAAAAGAGAAATGTTCGCGGCGGCCTTGGCCGCCGCGATAAATTTCTTGTAAATATAAATAATTGTATTATGTTGAAAAAAAATGTCATTGAAGGTGGCGTATGTCAAGAAGCCAACCTCTACAAATAATTGTCTTCAAAAAATATAATAGTCTATGTCACGAAGGTGGCATAACCTGATAGCTAGTTTATATGTACAGAAGAATAATGCCAAGTCCCTTGAGTGGCAAATAAATGTATTGAAGGAAGGAAGGAAGTTTATTTTAACGTCCCTTGTTGCCCTTTCCTTTCAGCAGGCAATTTCAGAGAGCCTCACTGTTTTGATGAGCTTAGCAGGAACACCATATTTGAAGCATGGCCTCTTACGTTTTAAGCTCTTCTGAGGCGCCCTTGTACTAGTACTAGAATAATATTTGGCAACCCAGGGGTGTGCCAAAATTTGCTTACCGAGACCTTTCCTCCGGATCGGTACCGCAACATCGCCAAAACAAGGCTCTTTGCTTCCTCTGACACCAACCCAACTGACCAATGCAAGTGTGAGGCAGCCAAATCCTCGCCATGAAGCAGTTCTTCGTGAATTTGCGCAGTTTCTAGACTTGAAAAGTGATATTTCGCAATAAGCACCTGATATAGGATCAAACCGAGACCCCATATGTCTATCTCTGTGGAATAATATCCCTGCACAACCTCTGGAGCCAAATATCTTGGTGTTCCGACTCTGGATGTAAACCGGGAGCAGCACCTCAAAACGCCCGATATGCCAAAATCAAAACCCCAACATCATAAGGCTTTGTCATTGAAAGTCTGAGATCTTATTGTGCAATGTGTGTCCCATCCCTTCAATATGGAAAAAAGGACTAACTTAAATAAAAAAGACAAGGTGCTGCGCATGAGGGGTTGCCCTCCGGTGGCCCAAGAGCGTGTTTTCGTGGGTTCTGTTTCGTTCTTTTGTGTTGCGTCTTGTTTCTTTTGTGTGGAGCCGTGTGAATGCTATGAACGTAGGCTGTCGTTTTCTTAGCCCAAGAAGGAGCTCATTGTCTATTCAATCGGTCGACTATACCAAATACTCCTCAATGTGAGATGGATGTGCCTAGTAACCTGTGTTCACCGGTGCATATTACACAATGTCCAATTCAACTAGGAAATGCTCTTTAAGTTCACCATCTTCACGATATAAGTTTATACCAGGTCCATGCAATGGTATAAATTTATCACCAGTTAAAAGCCGCTGATATAAATTTATACGCGGCTTGGAACATATAAATTTATACCGCTCCGGCTGCTATAAATTTATACCGATCTCTTCGGGGTTTAAATTTATCTACAATTTCACAACACAAGGCCAATAGGAACACTATGGTGGCATGCACATATATAGCATGGTTCGTGAGCAACGGTCCATGGAGAATCAATCCATCCTAGTGAAGAGATTGGTTTGCCTTTGCAAAAAGCGATAAGGAAGTTGTACCTTGTATAAAATAAAATAGTATGTGCCAACTTCGTGTCTCAAGAAGCTTATATTAGTTGTAATTATCGCATTCTACTTTCGTGGTCTATTATTCGCACCCGCCATGAAGTTAGTTTAAGTAATAAAAAATTTAACTAGCAAGTTAAACTTAACAACGTCAACAAACTCTATAAAAAACTTTCAATGGCCGCCATAACTCTTTGCTCTTTGCCATGTAGACCATTTAGACTATTCTTATTTTCACTTGAAATCTTCTTTCCTAACAAAGAAGCACTACGAACACCATAATATGCTAACATCATATCCGTCCAATAAAGCTTTTGGAATAGTAACATAATAGTTATCTGTGAGATGATAGTCAACCAGAGCCTGGAATCTGTAGCAATATGACCTAGAAATGCCCATCATCAACGTATGCAAATTGAATATCACACCGCAAAGACGAAAATATGCTTCTCCTTGCTCGAACGCATGCAACAATGGAAAAGTGTTTGGATATGGGTATGGGATAAGCTGCTTCACCCCAAAGTAGTAGTTTTGTGGTGGCAAGTGATCCATAGATGCCTCAGGAGTCAACGGTTAGTCCATAAAATGGATAATCGGATTTCAGAGCTCTACCCTTTTATGCCGACAAAGGGTTGAGAGTATTGAGCATTGTTTTTCTTGTGTGAGAGGCTTGGCAGGCATGGTCTTGGTTGTTGACCCTTTTTGCATCGTCTCGATCTAGCCAAAGAAATTTTGCTTGCTATCTATCCCGATGCTTGGCCCAAACAATGAAACGAAGCTTTTCATCTCGCTATGGGGGCTTTTTATGGTCAATCTGGAAGAGAAGGAGGTTGTTTATCTTTAAGGGCATAGATACTGCAGATGAGGTTGTTCTTCAGTGGGCGCAAGATAAAATTGTTATGGCTTACAATTGTTCTTCTCTTGATCAAGAGAAGAAAGTACTGATCTGGCATACTTACCTTCAGATTCATTCTTTTGCATAGGCAGGTGGTTGTGCCCAGTTGGATCGGTTTGTCCACTGGGGTTATAATCCTGTCTTTGCATTTTTGTTGCTCTGGTTTCTAGTTGGTGAATAAAGCTTGACGTCCTTCAAAAAAAAAAAAAAATGTTATCAACTTTAGATTCATATAAATGTTGATTTGATTTGGCTTTCTAACCGATTTTACTTCCTCACTCTGAAACTGAACGAGGGAAGTAAGCCCAGATTTTAGTGGCTATTTATCGCAAAATTGCTATATTTTTGGATTTTTGAAAAAATTGCCACTATGCTTAGTAGGTTTCCTTCAGTAAAATAATGAGATAAATTCGCCAAATTTTTCTAGAAAACCCTTCCATCTTCTATCGCATTCGCCAACTATATAAACTTAGTGAAGAAGATTTTTTGCCTCTCTATCAATAATCTCAATTCCTAAATCTCAAACAGATCGCCTACTTAGAAACTATAGTGTTACCAATTCCATATAGCCTGATAGTATAGAGGTGGAGGTTTTGACTTTTTATTTGTGCCATAAATATGCTTTAAATATCTATAGAATGTGATAAAGCTAATGATGCCTTTACAATGGGATACAATCATGTTTAAAAAAATACTATTCTTAGATACAATCACCAAAAGAAAATAGGAGCTTACAATCAGTTAGTGGCACGTACGTGTATCATTATGTTGGAGTCATAAATAATGCTATGGTAGGATTTTCGACATTGTTATAAGTACTACAAAAACACATTAGTGATTAACATTTATCGCCACATATACATTACATAAATTCTTAAATGGGCAAAACTTATCGCCTTCCAAAAAAGTTTTGAATATAAAATTATCGCCAAAATAGTGATACCCAGATTACGATATAGTACCACTAAAATCATCAACTGGGTGAATCTTTGGGCAACTCGGGAAAGTGTGAGACTCATCCTCAATGGCACCCGCTTGACAACACCGACAGAGCACGTCTGGCCGGGGCTCCCCAATCCACCCCGCCTCCTCGATGCAAAGATGGTGGGCACCTGTGCGAATGGAGGCAATGAGTCTGCACTTTTTCAGGGGCAGCTGGGAACGCAGGTAGAGCTGCGGGCCCCGGGACCAACGCGGGGTTGATGTGCTCCTTGTAATGGGCCGCTTTGACTGCTCCTAGGCTTTGGTCCCGAGCTTGGCAAGGAAGCAAGCGTCCAGGCACTCCCAAGCAGCCGCCACGATGGGCCTCGTGGTCCACCGCGACGATCTCATTGCTCTCGTGTTCCATCTGGCGAACCACTCTTACCCCTCCAATAGGCCCTCGAGCCGCTGGCGGGCCCATTGCCACAACAGAAGCCCAGTGCGGGGAGCCGAAAGCATCACCCATATTAACCACTTTCCGAAAATAGACGATGTGTCTATCAAGGGCTGCCCGGCAAGCGGGTAAGAATCCGCCTTCTGCAGCAGAATCCGATAGGGGACTAAAGGTTTCACCCTGTGCCTGTGCCAAAAATGCCTTACACACTCGCTCCAAGTCATTCCGTGTCGCCAAAGAGACGACATCGCCCCAAACCTCAACCCCGCATGAAAGGACAGCTCGACCAACGCAAACAGATGTGACCGATGGCCCCAATCATAGAGCTCACTGGGTGACAATTGTTCTCGCGATGGCATAAAGCGCTTTCCAACCTGCTGTCACCCTTAAGCGGATGGACGCCTCCCCAGAGCGAGGAGGGGAACTCCACCCATAGGTACTTGTAGGTGGGCGTTGGGCGTGACCTCCAGTGCTGTCCCCGATATGTGAGTGGTGAGGGGGCGTGGGGTGGCGTGAAGAGAATATGAGAACCACCGGGTCTTGGCCAGATTCATGCGCATGTGCAGTAGCATGGCGGAATGTGTCTAGGGCATCCAGGATGAGATCGCATAACTTCGGGTGTGGGCGGAAGGTCAACATCGTCTGCATAGATGGTGGCCGGATGACACGGTGCCAAAGGCGTATGCCACCCCCATGCTCGCGAAGCCAGGGGCTCTAAGGGTCAATGTAGAGGCCAAAAGTGTTGGTGAGAGGGGCAGCCTGCGGGACCCGGATACTACTGGTGAATGCTTGGCCCGGCTTACATCCCCCGCCAAAACAACTCTCATACACGGCAGTATATGGCATTACGCGCGGCGGGTAGCCCCCGCCTTGACGCAGATCTAGCCCATAGCTTTTCCCCGGATCAGATCAAAAAAGCCTTCCTTGGTCCACAAAGCAAAGAATACAAGTCCTGCTTAATGGTTTGGCATTGCCTTCAATCGCGTGCCTCGCAGTGTAAAGATATGGTCAACCGCTGAGTGGCGGGGTCTAAAGCCTGCTTGTGTGAGGGCTCCGCACATGGCCGCCTCTGCCAGTGGGCAATTGCCGCCGAGAATGCCAGCCAACATTTTGGCAAATACCGAATCGACCATGATCGTCCCAGTAATTGGCCTGACAAAGGGGTCGCCCGCCTTGTGAATGGGGACAACCACGCTTGTGGTCCATTGTCGGGGAAACCTTCTGCAATGCTCGCTGAACAGGGGTAGTGAGGATCGGCACCGGCCGGATCGGCCCATTTGAGTAACTTCGGCACCGTGATACCATCGAGGTCACCGCCTTCCCATTAGCCCGGCCGTTCCGAGCCCTCCACAACATCCTCCTCCTCATGAGAACCAATGGGGCCATCCTGTGGGGGGTGGGCGTCTGGCCCCACGGTGGGTCATAGAGCCTTCAAAACTGCTCCCACCGCCTCGTGTGATGTCCCCTCAGAGGTGGGCTGGCCTTCGAAGCACTCTGCGCCAAAAGGTTCGAGGATGAGTGTCCAAAGTAGAACATCTCCCCCTGATGCCTGGCAAGGTACCGCGCCTTTGTCTCCTTCAGATGATATAGCAGTCATACAGTAAAATATGATTCTAGTTACATACTTTAACATCTGTAAATAGTGACTCCATGTTATAACAAAGGAAGGAAGGAAGGAAGGAAGTTTATTTTAACGTCCACGGGAGGCCGAGGCCTATGAGACGGTACATGCAGAAAACAGGCAAAAAGCCAAAAACCCCAACACCAAAACAAACAATGTAATCAGACAAGAGAACCCTACTACCGGGATGAAAAAACCTCCACTTGGGAGGAAAAACCCTAACATGAAAGGGTCAAATACCATGCCCCGAAGAAGCAAGTCGGCGGCCGAAATCTGCGGGATGTAAGCTCCCGGTCAGCTACCATAGGTGATGCGAGTAATCGATGTAGCGGTGTGTCGAGCATCTAAGATCGGTGTGCCTTTGCTTTCGGACATGGGCATATCTTTGGGCACCACTGGAGGGAGCATGGTGCTCATCCTCTATCCGCGTGCATCTCACAACACCGACATATCCTCTCCTCCCCTGGGGATCCGGCCCGCCATTCACCCCCTGACACTGTTTCAATTCGAGGTAATGGGAACCCGTCCTTATGGCAGCAATAGCTCGCGTTTCTTCCACGAGAGATGTGTGCTTTCAAATACCGATGGGGTCCATGCTCAAGGCGGGATTAATCGGCGTGATAGTGCTCTGTCTTGGGCTTTGCAAGAGTGGAGGCATCCCACGTGGCGGCATAGCCCGCATCCAATTGCCCCATTCTCATCCCGATCGAACGCGGCCACCACCATCTGTTGGTAATCCATAGACCACCTCCTAAACCATCCCTTACAGTGCTCGTGCCATACCCTCTTCAGCCGCTGGGGGCCCTGCGTTAACAACACGGCCTGTGGGGGCAAGCGATGGTCATCCATCCCATCCACCTTATGGAAGCAAGTAAGATGCCTGCGCATAGCAGAATGCTGTAAAGGCCAGAACCCCGTCTCATACAACAAAATCTGATACGGTACGGTGTCCTTCACTCCCAAGCTATATGTCAAGAAAGCTTTCTGCACCCTTTCCAACCTATCCCACGTATTTTTGCTAACTGCTGGGCCCCAAACCTCCACCCCATATAGCAGCACCGGCTCGACCAAAGCCCTAAACAGGTGTGCTCTCCTCGCCCAGTCACAGAGATCTATCCGGCAACACGCATTTTGCACTGCATATAAAGCCTTCCAGCCAGACCGGCTCTCTCCTCTCCACACATCATCCCACAAAGATGTTAGTAGTGAAATCAATTCCTAGATACTTGAAGCTCAAGACCATCTCCACTTCCTGTCCCTCGTAATATAACTCCGGATAGGGTGTTGCGAGGACAAGATCGCGAGAAGCTTAGTTTTGTGCAAGTTCATCGTCATTCCCGCGTTGCCCCGTAAACCCATCGGGGCATCCAAATGCTTCCGCATACCGCTGGCGTCGTGTGGGCTAGCAAAGCTACATCATCCGCATATAGTAACTGGCTCACAGAGGTCGCATCAGATAATTGCACCCCGGCTCCCCCATGGTGCTGCATCCACGTCTCCAAGCTATCAATGTACAACCCAAAAAGCGTTGGAGACAACGGGCAGCCCTGCTTAACTCCCATAGTGCTAGCTACCCGCCGATCTTCATAAGGCAGTGCAGCATAAATCCCATCATAAAGCTGGTGCACCCCATTCTGCAACTCCTGTGGAACTCGCAATTCTTGTAACCTCTGCCACAGCATGTCTCTGGGGACGGTATCATATGCAGTCTTAAAATCTACAAAGCAAAGAATACAAGTCACATCGCGCATTCCGGCTTGCCTTCATCAACACTCTCAAAGTGAAGATATGGTCGGTCGTGGAGTGAGCTGGGCGAAAGCCTGCCTGGCCAATTGCCCGCACCCCTGCCTCCTCGGCCCACTTAGTAAGTTTCTTCTCCACCACCCCTGCCAGGAGCTTTGCAAACAGCGAGCTTACCATAATCATCCGGTAATTCGCCGGCTCATCCGTATTACCAGCTTTATGAACAGGAACAACCTTACTAACCATCCACTCACGGAAGGAGCCCTCGCTCGAGCACGGTTAATGATCACCGCCGTCGGGGGCCTACCACGGATGGGCCACCCCATTTCAACGGCTTCGACTGCGGCCCCCTGTAAAAATCCTTTGCCCCGAGACCCTGCTGGACATCCTCCCCGTGAGCTGCAGCACCTCTCCTACCTGATCCGGGACCCTGGCATTAGCTCCTGGGGGGTCATATAACTCCTCCAAGCGGTGGATCCATTGCTCCACACTTACATTACCAGCCACCTGGCGCTTCTTGTATAACACCTTACGCCAAAAAGCTTTTGGCTCTGCCATGAGCATGTCAAACAAGCGCTCCTCTTCTTGGCTTTTAGGAAGAGCTTATAGTCTTGCGGGGCACGA
Source organism: Isoetes taiwanensis (assembly GCA_021234155.1). Taxonomy (NCBI): domain Eukaryota; kingdom Viridiplantae; phylum Streptophyta; class Lycopodiopsida; order Isoetales; family Isoetaceae; genus Isoetes; species Isoetes taiwanensis. Next base: position 7,829,090 of record JAJEKV010000060.1, read on the forward strand.
GGCGCAAATCGGATCTATGACCAAAGCGCCACCGGCTCTTTAGAGCCTTGCAATCAGCATCAAACCACGGGTTCTCGGGGAAAATGCGCGCGGTGTCCCTCCTTGGAGGGCCCTTCATCGCAAAGGAAGCCTCGGCGGTGCAAGCGGCCCCTCACCACCATGCATACCGCCTTGCAGTGTGTAGAAGCTATCAAACCCCTATAACTCCCGCACCAACACAGATTCATACTGTCCCTGCTTCTGATAGCGTGGGATGTATGGTAACCCTCCACGCCCCCTTTGCGGTGTCTCCACTATTGAGTGCTCCCAATCCAGCGTGACATAAAGCGGGTAGTGATCTGACAAAGCCTCCTCATCCCCTGTGCTTGTGCCAATGGAGAAGTGTGTAACCATGTCAAGTACTGCTACCGGAGCGAGAAGGTAATCCAACACACTAGCTCCCCCATCCTGCCTATCACTCCTGCAAGTAACACCCCCTGAGTGTGGCCATCGCTGCATACCATTACAAATTACCATGTCAAAAACCTGGCAGAGCTGGACCAGCTGCCTGCCAAATGGTCTAGCCACCATATCCTGGGAGTGCCGTGGTATCTTGAATAGCAGTTGCCAAGCCAAAGCGGATCAACATTATCGTCACCTTGAAGGTCACCGACCGCAAATCAAGCTGCGTCGTCGAGCATTGAAATCTCCAAGCAAAAATACCATCCCCGCCGCCTATAGCGGTCTATGTCATCATACGATTCCCTATACGGCATCTGGACATCTATTAATGCGCATCATGTACCGGTAGAACTTAGAGCCCGCATGGGGAATGTAGCGGCTAGCAAGAAACAATGGGACATGACCAGGATCTAATACCATTACCCACATGTAGCGATTAAATGCATCCGGACTTACGAGTGTGATCTTGCATGCTAAAGGCGTCCCTAAAGTAGCAAGCCACTCCACCGTACGGCGTACGCCATGGCGCTCATTAGCAAGAGAGAAATGCTGATATCCTCGAATGTCGGCAATCGATGCCCTTCATACTCCCATGTCTCCTGCGGGGAAGGCGATGTCCATGTCTGTCGCGATCCCATTCAAAGCCACTTTGCCCATACGCCACGGGAAGCCCCTACAATTCCGAGGAAACAATCGCGAACACTTTCCCTATCTTGACTGGGTTTGTGGACCCATCGAGTGCTGAGGGGCCGCTGCTGTGGTTGGAATAACTTGGGCAGCACAACTCACGGGACCACGATGGATGTCTTTGCGGGTTGTGGAAGGCCTCAATCCACCCTCTCCACCGGCCCCGCTGGCCTGATGCCCCCGGACCGCTCTGCCCCTTTGGCCTTGCTTGTTGGGGAGTCTTTGCCCTCTGCCCGTTTGACGAGGAGGCATATATACCTTCATCTTGCCATTAACCAAACCAGCAGCCCCTCCAAAATTGTCGAATCTCTCTTATCTTGACCAACTCTTGGCTTCTTTCCCCGTTGTTGCGGTGGCGTGAGATCCGTGATCCGGTATATGGGCGTACCTTTCAAGCGGCCGGTGCGTTGCAACAACAAACATTTTGCCTCCCAATCCAAGACTGCAAACTTAACTAGCCGAGGTCTCATGCTCGGTCGTCCGACCGATTGGACTCTTGATAACCAAATACACGGTGGTTGGAGCTTTGCAAGTACCGGGTGGTAAGCTTACGGCAAATCCTCGCCTTGCTCCTCCCGGCAATCCCCACACAATAAGGTTAAGGCGGCACGGATGTCTTGCTCCTCACGCGAAGTACACCGCTGATTCCTTGAGCCACGGCCTCCGGTATGGGGGTGCTGGTGCATTTAATGTGGTGCACTCCGGACTGCGTTGCACCTCCATTCGGAGGTCCCGCATCTCTTCTTTGTAAGTGGGCCATATGGTTCTCTATATGTGAGCATCTTCCTCGACATCTCCTCGCCGTCCGCCTTTCTTTGCATCAAGGAATTGGAGCCTGCCCCGCACCGCTTCCACATCCTTTTCCTTAGCATCTATCCCACCAGCCATGCTTGTGACTTGTACAATCTGGCCGGAGCAACCCCTTCATGTCGCCCGCTTGCGCCATGTCTTCCATCCACCGGTGGTGGACCTTATCCAAGCGGTGCCCCATCTCCGTGACTAGTGCGTTGTTGCTTGTATCTCCCCTCTTATCCGGTCATCAGCCTTTTGGGCTCCCCGCAATCATAATCCCCAAGCCGAACTTCCACAAGGGAAATTCGCCTCCTCGCTGGAGAAGCCGCTTGAGCCGCAGCCCCGCGATGGTCCCGTGATGCCTCCAAGCTTGCCGGCTTTAGCCCGGAGGGAACCGCCTGTTCTGTACAACCCTGATTGCCTCAGCCTGTGATACCTGCTCTGATGGGGACGAGGTATCCAAATTGCGGGCTCTTTTCTTCAACGCATGCATGCTGTCAGGGGTGGCCATAGAGGGCCGGGACTGTCAGGTGGATTCCGGCGACTAAAACAGAGGGAACACCATACAAATCATACACCGACAGAAAGCTCGTTCGATAAGCTTTCTAACGAGCCCAAGAACACCTGAATCTGACACCGGAATCCCGAGTTATGAGCAAAAGAGCAGGGCTGAAACCCTAAGCGCCAGCATGAGCGCCTGCATCTGAAGACATCCTGGTGGCGATACAATCGAGGAGGAATGAAGGTTCTAAGTTAACAAGATAAAACTAAGTAAACAGGTTATTGTGGGTAATATTGGAAAATATTCTCTCTATTTAAAAACCAATGCTATACAATAGATAATAATACTATGCATTATGAGGCTGTGACGTTCCAAGTATTTATACGATTATGCGTATAAAATATATTGACATCGCCACTATGAGATGGATACCACCGAGGTATGATAACCTAGGGGGTTGGCCACAATGGATTTAATTAGCTATGTTAAATTAAATATAAAGGATAATTATCTAAATACTTGCTATTAAGTCACCTAATGGTGGGAAGGCGCCAATTGGCATAATCTGAGTGGCCAGCATGGGGGTTTCTAAACTGAGCCACCAAAGGCAGCGCCACCCCCATCTGTGCCCCAATTTCGACCCAGCCAGCACCAAAGAGCAGCTAAGCGCTCAGAGCACAGTTGCTGAACATCTTCCAATCGCCAAGACACCCTCTCTACATGTCATTTTTCTACTCGATCTAAAGACTATGGAAGCACCCCTTGACAACGGGTCCAAATTAAACTCGGTTAGTAGTAGTTTAACTTGCAAATTCTAGAATAATACTCTAGTATTCTTTTCTGGCTAGTTTTGGTTGAGATTAACCCTTCTTTGGTAATTAGGAATACTTTTCAGTTATAAATGATGCTCTGTTATGGGATGGTCGATGTCTCTATGAGTTAGTTTAGTAGTTCCATGCTTGAGGGATTAAAAAGGGGTAGAGGCCTCCCGAGCTTGAGTATAGAATGCTCCTAGTACTTCCGTTAACACCCTACTAGTTGGCCTGTGCACAAGAACCCACCGGGTCATAGACGCTATGGTCTGGCTTAGCACCAAACAAGGGACACAGTGGTGAAGTAGGGGGTGGGGTCTGTATGAGCATAAAAGGCTCCTGAGACTCCTAAAGGGCTAGGGCCCGATGGCCGGGTCACGTGGAGGGCCGGGTATGGGTCGACACTCCCCCCGGTGCAAGCAGGTGTGACCCGTATGGGGCATCATGCACTTTGAGTAGATTTAGGGTGAGTAAGTTGGGTACGGATGCGGGGGTCGCTGACGCGGCACGCGTTCTCTAGCTCACCCATGGAACCACTGTGATCCTGGAAGGGGACGCTTCCCCGACCTGCCTCATCGGACCAGGTGTCATGAACCTGGAGTAGGCTCACAAGGGTGATACCTAGAGTCTACGTCTCCGGAAGGCTATAGCGATAGGATTCCCTATCCTATCTATCACTTCTCAGAGCCATTCCTGATCCGGCTGAACCTTCGCCAGCTCTCCTATACCATCGTCGAGCAACATGACATGGTCATGATGCTGATTAAGTTCTACCCTCCTGAACAAGAGGGGCATACCGAGGAGGAGGACATCAGGACAGAGGCCGATCGTATCAGAGGCTTGGCCAAGGAAGATGACCATCGGGAGATTGTGCGAGCGGATACGGCGGCTCGGGGAAGGGAGTACCGGTATTTAGGGGACGGACTTGCCGTCATCGATGGCAGGGCAATTGAGGTTCCCCCATACGAATGGCATGAAGCTTCCCAGAGCTTCATGTGGGGAGCCCCGCCGGCCAGCCGTTGGGGCCAAGACCGTACCTGGAGCTGCCCCACAAAGGAAGCCCCATCGGTACCGACCCGGTACTGTGGCTTTGCAGGAAATCCGCAAATTTTAGAAGACCACTCAGCTTCTGATACGGAAGCTTCCCTTCCAGAGGCTGGTACGGGAGATCGCGCAGGGGTTCAAGACCGACCTCCGTTTCCAGACCTTTGCTATTTTGGCGCTCCAAGAGGCTGCTGAAGCCTATTTGGTGGCACTTTTTGGTGACGCTAACCTTTGCGCGATTCACGCAAAGAGAGTTACCATTATGCCGAAGGATTTAGCTCTCGCCCGTAGGATTCGGGGGGAGCATCCTTAGCGTTGTGTCACCGGGGTTTCCATTGTAAATATTTTTCTGATAATTAATAAAAACTCTTTTTTTTGTTTTAGTCGAAGTCATATTAAGAACCTTTTATTTTATTTAACATATGAAATTGCTGACATCAGCATAATAATAAAAAGGGTTTAAAAAGGGTTTTTAGCATGCATTCCAATTGTTCTCTCTGTTTTCCTTGCTTCCTCCTCCCTTCTAGCGCCATGGCCGCCGCTGACCAAGACGGAGAACATTGGGATCCGCAAGTCCCTTTCGACCACCAAGGGCTATTGCTATGCCGTAGCCTTAGACCTCATTACCAACATGCAAATGCACACTTTCGGATTACGCCGGATTTTTGACTTTTACATGGGGAGATGCTTCCTCTGTATTCCTCTTGGGGATCCTCCCCAAACCGATCTGGAGCTGGGAGGTAGTTCGAGATGCTAGGGGAGACACCCATGCATATGATGTCTTTGAAGGGGAAGCTCCGATGGGGCAAACACCGCTACAGGCGGCAAAGATCGTGGGCGGCAAGATCTTGAGGTTGCCTTCGCCCCTAGCCATCCTCATGGACCAATATGTCGAGGATGAAACCTTGCTCAGAGAAAAGGCAAACCGCCTGAGTCTTCCGAGGAGGGGAAGACGAACACATAGGCATGGGCTTACTTTTGCCCGTTGGAAGCGCTTAGCGAAAGAGCTGCCATCAGCCGCCGCCAAGTCAGAGGCTTGTCAGGGCTGGATGCCCTTCCAGTTATTTATCACCAAGGGCAAGAATATCTTCTCTTGGATGATATTATCTGGACTTATCACATGGTGGCCGGATTTAGACGCAAGCGTAAAGACCATGTGCTCTATGAGCTTGCTGAGTATTGTATGGACGACTTCATTGATTTCACTTCTATTGAGCTCCCTCCGGAGGTGCAGCAGCTGCTCCAGTTCCGCCAAGAGACCATAGAGCCGGTTGAGACTCTACTACGTCTTCGGGAGCTGGTAATGCAGGAGCCGGCTTCTCAGCCCTCACCCGATGCCTTCATGGCTATGGGACCTCATGTCCCAAATATCAATATGGTTGAGGTTCCCTCCGGTTCAGATGACGAGGGAGAGGATTTGTACCATAATCCTACTCATTTGAAGAAGGAGCAACAGGAACTTAAGGAAGACGAAGTTCCTATGGATTTGGATAAAGAAGTGGCCACGTCAGAGACCCCACAAGGGAAGGTATTGGGCAACCACCTTACCCGCTTCTTCTTATCAGCCTTTCGGCAGAGCCAAGTTCTTTTTATAGCCCGAGATTTAGGGCCGGAGGCTGAAGCTTCATGGTGGACCCTTCGTGCTCTCTCCACATTGGCCGGGCATAAGAAGCTCCCCTATCGTACGTTTACTTATGTACTCGTGCGGCGGGATCTTGCCCTAACGGCCTTGGGCCAAATTGCACCCTGGATGAGCATGAAGCTCCTTACGGCAGCCCCATTGGCTGTTGCTTATCCACCAGAGGTTGCATCTATTGCGGCTGCCACAGTAGACCCCGGGGTCACTCTGCTGCGACACCGAACGCCTCCACCACCTCCTAGGCCTACGAATGAAGAGGGAGGCCCTAGTTCCTAAATAGCTGTACTACGCATTTTTGTATTGTGTATGATTGTAAAATTTTGGTTTGGCAAATTCTTTAGCCATTCTATAATATAACTAGAAAAAGTGCCCAGCGTTGCTGGGCTTTTTGTAGGGCATAAAATATTGGAACTTTAGTACAAATGTTGATTATATGAGGCCAAAGATTATCTTCTCAGATAATTCTGAGTTGCATGTAGATTGTATCTTAATAAATATGTCTTTGGTTGTTTGTGTAGATTTTGTTTGTGATTTAAGTTCCTTAACAGTGGAATAGCGAGAGAAGGCAAGCAAATCATAAAAATCAATAGGTAACAGTAAAACAGCTATATAATCTATTAACTCTGCTCATAGAATAGAGCACTTGTACAACATTTAACTCCCTAGTCAATTGTGCCTATTTGCAATTGCTAGCTTCATTTTCATTAGCTCATTTTCATACATGTTATTTATATCTCTCTCTATTAACTATGAATACCCTTAAATCTGTCACGTCCTTTAAGCACTCTTAATTGCACAAAGGCTTGAGTATCTTTTCATTCAAACTAAGTTTATTCTTCCTTTTGAAGCGCCAAATATTTCCTTCCAGTTCCATATTTGAGACAAAGGAAAAACATTTCTAAGTAAGCACTCCTCTGTACAAAAGGAAGAAATGATCAAATCTATTGCAGATAATCTCATAAACCTAAGACTAAACCAATGGAAAGTCTCTATGGCTTCAGAAACTTGGGAGAAGAGTGAAAAGAAAATGCCCATGGAGGGTGGCTGGGCAAGGGGCAAAGGGGCACAGGCTTGAGTGCAGTACACAAATTCCCTTGTTCCAAGTGGACTATATTTTGAAATGGCATAGACGGTAAGAAGGAAGGACTGCATTTCATCAAACTTTTGTACTTTAAATAGGGCTAAGGCAGAATGGTCTAGTTCCTAGCAGGGCAAGTGAAGATTTAAGCCACATTTACAGAGCATTGAAGACATACGTTGCACTTTGAATGACAACCTAGAGATCAGTGTAACAGCTGGCTGGCATTTTTCTTTCGCTGATGATGAAGAATGAACAATATGACCATATTAACATGGATAGATGCACTCACGGACTTTGACTATTGAATCAAACCAATCATGCATTATTAAAGCGTAAAAGATATCGTTTCAACTGGTTCAAAAAAATGCATGTTTCTTTTATTGCAAAAAAAGACAAACTCATCAAGCCCTAAATGCAAAAAAGAAAAGAAAAATGGAAGAGTAGCTATCAAACTTACATTGGTTTCTTCGACGCCAATCCCTAATCTTGAATATCCCTCAGTCCATCTGACGCTTGGCTTGTCCTACCAGCACTTCCAGTTTCCCCAACCTTCTTGTTTTTACAGAAACTTCTTGCTCTACCAGCAGTTCTTAGTTTACAGCTCTTGCTGCAAAACAGAGCTTGCATCTGCAACTTATGATGATTCAGATAATTAGCTTATGAGATGACCTTCATTTGAAATTATTTTCTTTTGAAATTCTTGACGCATAAAATTCCTTGATGCTACAGCTCTCCTCATCTACATATGCTACTTAAATTAACCTGCGCAATAGGTTGCTCATGTCTAGGGATTTTACACGCACCAAGGAAGGTCATCCATACATCAGCATTTGAGTCAAATGGCCTACGATCAATAATATCTTAAAGTAGTGAAATCTTCATCCACTATGCACAAGTGGCTGCATCATGAGAGGTCTATAGCGATTTATACCTTCTAATTGGATCTCCTTTAGGAGTTTTACAACAATATGCCCATTACCCTACTGTGCAGAACCTACTACTAACATGGTCCATGACACAATATCTTGCCAGTCAAACACTCGGCAAACTTCATGTATACATCCACATTTACATATATGTCAGTAAAGGCATTTCCCACATATGCCTCAAATGCATAGTCATATACTATCACTCTTGCATGGAGTTTCTTCAAGCATGGTATAACAACACTTCTACACTACCTTGGAAAAGGCAACTATATGACTTGCTTACGATAAACAATGCACACCTGCATAAAAAGGAGGAGAATGATCGACATTAAACCCACTTTGAGCAGAAAGAAAAAGAGATTGTTTCCACTGGTTCAAAGAAATGCACGTTTCTTATATTGCAAAAAAACAAACTCGTCGAGCCCTAAATGCAAAAATGAAAAGAAAAATGGAGGAGTGGCTCTCAAACTAACTTTGGTTTCTTCGATGCCAGTCCCTGAACTTTGAATACCCCTCAGTCCATCTGATGCTTGGCTTGTTCTACCAGCATTTCCAGTTTGCCAAACCTTCTTGTTTTTACAGAAACTTCTTGCTGCAAAACAGAGCTTGCATCTGCAACTTATGATGATTCGGATAATTAGCTTATGCGATGACCTTCATTTAAGATTTTGTTCTTTTGAAACTCTTGAAGCATCAAATTCCTTGACATTATCATTCTCCTTATCTACATATGCTACCTAAATTAACCTGCCCAATAGGCTGCTCATGCCTAGGGATTTTACAAGCACCAAGCAAGGTCATCAATACATCAGCATTTGAGTCAAATGACAACCTATCCATAGGATCTTCAGCCTCATTTAGAAATACAGCATGGCTGAGGAGATCAACTACAGAAGCATAATATTGCAATGATGGAGCAAGGATGTAACCCAACATATGAGCACTGCTGCAAATGCATAGAGGGCCATAAGAATTTACTGTCCATTTTTTTTTGCACGATATTTCCATACAAGATCACCAGACTGGAATGCTTGCAAACTGATAAGTGTTGCAGCAATGATCTGCCAAGCATTGTTCCCTTTGTTGAATCATTCTGGAGTACCGGAAGATGCTGCATTAATTGAATCCATTTTTACAGTCTGAAGAGCTAGAATGAGGCGTTTAAGTGAAGCTAAGATTCTTACACTGTAGCTAGACCATTGGCGGCAAGGATGAAATTTGCATGCACTACCCAACAAGCTGTGAGTGGCTTCCATCACCGCATCTGGATTATTTTGTCTCCTGCTGTTTGAATACCACGCTGCACATGGAAAGAACTGAAACAACCAAGCAAATTGTTAGAACGAATGCATGTGACTATAACATCATATGACCCTGTTGTTCATGCATATCTTACGCATCTTGTGATGGCAAATTAAAGAGTAAAGAAATGAAAGATTTCAGAAAGAAAAGTAGAGAGTAGGAAGATTGAATGGTTGAGGTACATATGTAGAAATACTTGAAGGCAATCCGATACCATCTACCCATCTAATGCTCTAAATCAAGGTTTTTCACAATTACAAAATCATCTTGGCGACCAACTGTGAAGAATAGTCATAATTTCAACTGTAAAATTTACTACGATAAAAATGTTCGATAAAATGTTGCTAGCAATGGAATAATGGCCAGCCAGCCTATGATAAAGTTCAGCCCAACAGTTATACCTTCATAGCAAAGGTTTCCATCTAGACTGGGCAGCGTGGCATTGCTAATTTGATGTCCACTTTTTTCAAGCTAGAGATGCTGAAAAAATTCCATATGAATGGCCAGTTCTCTAAAAACATAATCTAATTGGAGAACTTACAAATGGAAGATTCCGTTGATTCAGACGAAAGAATATTCAGTTATGTGCAGTTGGCATGGGAGGATCAGTTTCCTGAACTTAACATTCAAAGCTTTTGCAGTAATATGGAGTCCAGAGAATACAATTAATGAAAGGATTATGAAGACGCAATTTAAGTTGTTAAATTGTGTATTACCTCTATAAAACCCAGAAGGTGAGAAACGTCATGGGCAATGGCAGGATTGATAGTACATTTAAGACCAAAATCATGAGATTAGGTAGACGAATGGGAAAATAGAGACAAAAAAAAAACCAGGACCAGTAGTAATTTGTAAACTTCAAAATACCAAGACCAATGCAGGAACTTCCAGTTTCAAAGATACCCGCATAAAAGCTAGATGACCTTGGGCATGCCTCTGCCGCATTCCGTCTTCAAAAAGATCAGCATCCGCACCGAGATTAAATAAATTAGCCTTATCAGCTTGCAAAGAGCTTCCTTGACAAACCGGTTGTTCCCATGAACCCAGGCACGTCTCTTGCCAAAATTGGCATCTAGGAAAAAATAAACTTGCAAAAAACAATAGCGAGATTGGCATCCAGGAAAAAACGAACTTGAAAAAAAATAGCATGTTCTTGGCATACCGGGATTCACCATAGATGAGAATGCCATAGATGTTCTCGGCGATAGAAACAATGGCCCTATCGATCTCAAAGCCATTAACAAGGAAGGCGTGCAAAAAATGCTATGCTGGTGACACAAAACCGTCTACCGCAGATAAATCAAAGGGATAAAAATAATTTAAAAAAATTCAACGCGCAAGATTGCGCACAGACTATCCTAAAATGGCTTTATTATTATATATAGATATACCCTTTTTCTCATCAATTGTGATTGCTGTCTTGATGAATACAATTGAGAATTGTTCTTTTCCATGATGTTTCCTTCTAATTATTGGCGTTTAGAATATAATGGGATGACGGAATGTTCTATATTCATTACCATTGTCTTGCAGAAGAAACACTTCTGGAATATGAAGAGAGGATTACAGATCTGATCAGGAGGGAGGATCCGGGGCCGCCCGAACAGGACTATGGCCAAAGATATGGGGAATATCCAGAATGGGATGAAGGTTACGAGATGGAACCCCCGCCACCAGGAGAACCCTATGATCCAGCCAAAGGGATGGAGATAGTTAATATCCTCAGGGACAGAGCTTTTGAGGACCTGAAGAAAACTTTGTGCCGCACATGGGACTACTGGAGCATGACCAGGCACGAAGCCTTCGAGGACGCTAACGACCACCTGTGGCAACTCTTCTATGCTTTGAGAAGGCTTTTTAATCTTCTCATTATTAGCCCAACGTGGGAATACCAACCAGTCATTGTCCAGGCCTGGGCACGCTACAAGCTCGTTAGGGCTGTGCGTGAGAGTGTTCGCTATTCAATTCTGTACCCCTTTGTGAACCCCTAGGCCGAGTCTTTCTAGTTTCTTTTTGTGATATAAGCTGTATGTGAGCTCAACTTTAAGCTTCAGTGTATCATGTTGTCCTTGTGTAATACTCCTGTATCAACTTTTGACAGTACTAAGGTGTGAAACTGTAATAGAAAAGTTTTCCTCTTATAATAATAAATTTTCCTTATGTTCTCTCTCTACCCTTTGTCCGACATGATAAAATTTGTAAGAATTTATGTGTTATAAGTATGCTTATACCTTTTTCATGCTCAATTTAGACGGGGCACGTAACGCCGCCTGGCAGACGCCTTCAAATGCCAGTAGACTCACACCCGAACAGGAACTGATGTTAATGAAAAGGCAGCTAGGCGAGTTACAAGCCTATGTGTTGCATGCCAACCCACCGCAGCAAACCCAGGAAGATGGACCGGAGTTACCTCCGCTACCACCGAGTCCACCTGCACAACAGCCATCTCCCCCTGGAACCAGTCCTGTACCTGCACCGAGGAGGCCTCATGCTAAGCGTCACCGAAGTTCCTCTAAGGATAGCGCCACTTCCTCACACTCAACCACTTCGGTGTCTTCTGATTCATCAGTATCAGTTGGTGACCATGCAAAGCGCCGGGATAAGGAATACCGTAAGACGGTTGATACAGCTATAACTAGTATATGGAAGAATAGGAAATTGGCCCAGTTTGATGGAAAATCCAGAGGCGGCCTGAATGCAGAGTCCTGGTTGGACGAAATGAAGGAGTTTGGGAAGTCCTATGGCATGACGGAGAAGGATACAGGAAAGGTTGCCACCACCAACCTTACAGGAGCTGCCCGTATTTGGTGGAAGGGCTATGCCAGGGCCAAGCATCTGGACAGGAGCAGATGCAACTTCAGGAAGTTTGCCAAGGCATTCAAGTCACATTATGTGCCTCGTGCGCACAAATGCCAGCAGATTCAGACCTTTTATAGGTTGGAGCAGAAGGGTATGACGGTTCAGGCTTACACTGATGAGTTTATGCGCTTGAGGCTGTATGTACCAGGTATGAATGAAAAGAGAGCCGTAGAGGGTTATATTGAAGGATTGGCTCCATCAATCAAACGGATGGTTAAAGCCATAGACCCAAAATCAGTTGCGGAGGCTGAGGCTAAGGCATTGAGCCTCGAGGAGGACACACCACGAAACCAGTATCAGCGTCCTGCTCCTTATTCGCAGCCACGACCGTCCACACCTTACAAACCCCGCTCGCCAAGTCCGGGACCCTCTCAACAGAACTCTTATGGTCGCCAGGAAAAGAAAGTCACCTTCAGCACGGCCGATAAGCAAAACAATGTCGGTAAGAAAGTTCGGAACCTCTTACAGTCTATTCCCAAAGAGGCCTGAGAACAGCTCCGCCGAGATAAGGCATGCTACAGGTGTATGCGGCCTGGACACTTCATGCAGAATTGTCCTTATGTCACGCAGACTGCCCAGCTGGCTATGGCCGACCTCGACTGGGACGATCTTGAGACAGCACAACCTGTCGAGGAGGAGGCTCCCGAGTACATTCACGGTGCGTCTCATATCCTTGCAGCTATAGAAGCCGACAATGCCGAAAGTCAGCCTGCTGTCATTTCCACCATAGGTCAAGTAGACAGTAAGCCTGGATACGGGAAGTACCCATAATTTTGCTTCCCCTAGGATGGCCCAGGTCTTACAGCTTGAACCATTAAGATCCCGACCGAGGCCTGTTACTCTAGCCAGTGGTAAGGTCAGGCATACTCATGGCCGCCGCATCAATCTTAAGATGCAGTTGACACGTGCACCAGTTGCTTTGGGTGCCGAATTGATGGATATTGGCAAGTATGACCTCATTGTTGGAATGGAATTTTTGGCATCTGCAAAAGCCAACATAGACTGCGAGAAGAGAGAAGTTACCTTCAACGCCGCTAATGGAGCCCGCATAACTATTAAAGGTGAATCAGTCAACCCTAGCATGCAGTCTATGTCCATCAAACGGTTAGCTAAAGCTATACGCCAGGAAAAGCTCCTTTGCGTCATTATGCTTGCTTCCATAGACTCAGATGCTAAACAGAAGCAAGTAATTGATACCTTGCCATAAGGGATTGCTGATCTTTTGCGAGAATTTGGTGACCTTTTCCCAGATGAGATTCAGAAGCTTCCTCCTTTTAGAGGGGTGGAATGTGAAATAGCTTTAGAACCAGGTACCAAGCCTACCAGCAAGGCCCCGTACTGCATGAGTCCTCCAGAATTGGCAGAACTTAAGAAGCAACTTCAGGAGCTACTAAACCTGGGTTTCATCCGACCTAGCGTTTCGCCTTTTGGCGCTCCTATTCTCTTCGTTAAGAAAAAGGACGGCTCGCTGAGGATGTGTATTGATTATCGGCAACTCAACAAGCATACCATCAAGAATCGCTATACTTTGCCTCGAGCCGATGACCTGATGGATCAGCTGCAAGGGGCTAAGTATTTCTCAAAGATTGATCTACGCTCCGGATACCATCAGATAAGGATCAAAGAGGAGGACATCCATAAGTCCGCTTTTCGCACTAGGTATGGGCATTATGAATTTACAGTTATGCCCTTTGGATTAACTAATGCCCCAGCAACGTTTATGCGACTAATGAATGATGTCTTCCGACAATACTTGGATGATTTTGTTGTTATTTTCTTCGACGACATTCTCATCTACAGTAAGACCCTCGAGGAGCATGAGAAACATCTTAGATTGGCCCTACAAAAGCTAAGGCGTCATCAGCTCTATGCTAAGTTCTCTAAGTGCAAGTTTGCCACTCCGAAGGTCGATTATTTGGGCCATATCATTTCGGCAGAGGGAATTGCTACAGACCCCGCAAAGATAGAAGCCGTAAGAGAATGGCCTATTCCAGGGAATGTTTCCGAAGTCCGGAGTTTCTTGGGATTAGCAGGCTACTATCGAAAATTTGTGAAGGATTTTGCGAAGATTGCAGCTCCTCTTACAAATCTTACAAAGCATGAGAAGGTGAAAGATTGGATGGACCACTGGAAGACAAAAGTTCAGGAAAGTTTCCAGCAGCTTAAGGATGCCTTAACATCAGCACCAGTTCTCACATTGCCCGATCCTGACCAGGATAAACTGGTGGCGACGGATGCCAGCAAGATTGCCACCGGGGGAGTCCTAATGCAGGAGGGGAGAGTTATTGCCTATGACTCAAAGAAAATGAACGAAACAGAGCAGCGATATCCTACCCATGATCAGGAATTGTTAGCCATTGTTCGTGCTTTGCGGATATGGAGACACTACCTTCTTGGTAGAAGATTCCAGTTGGATACGGATCATCAAAGTCTCCGTTATTTATCCACCCAGCCAAATCTCAATCTCCGTCAAAGAAGATGGATGGAATTCTTGGAGGAGTATGATTTCGAGATTATGTATAAGCCGGGCAAGCACAATGTGGTTGCGGATGCATTGTCACGCCATCCCTTAGTGACCCGAACCCATTGTAATGCCATTTCTACGCTCACCAGTGAGTTTGGGAAACAGATAGAGCAGACCTTGGCCACAGATCCGGAGTTCTGTGACATTTGGAATAGTTTGGCTAAGGAAGCTCGCACCGATGCAGAGCGCGAGGCTTTTCGTGCCTATAAGAAAGAGGGCAACTTGTTATATCACAAGGATAAGTTGTGTGTGCCGAAGACTTCAGGAGTACGGAAGCTTATTCTTCATGACACACACAATAGCCCTATAGCCGGACACGCCGGTTTTATGAAGACCTACTTTAAGATCCGATCCAAATATTTCCGCCTTCCATGAAAAAGGACATTATCGGTACATTAAGCGCGATGTCGTGTGTAAAGAAACCAAAGCCGAAAGCGATTAAGATTCCGTCGAGCGCAACCTTTGGATGTGCCCAACGCCAAATGGGAGGTGATAACCATGGATTTCATTGTGGGCCTTCCACGAACTCTTCGGGGGTATGATGCCTTAATGGTAGTCGTCGACAAATTGTCGAAAATGGCTCATTTCTTGCCATGTCGTACCATAGATACAGCCTTCGATACTGCTCTGCTATTTGCCAAGGAGATCTTCAGACTACACGGAATGCCACGAGTTATTGTATCGGACAGGGATCCCAAGTTCGTAGCGCGATTCTCGAAAGATTTCTTTGCCACCATTGGACCAAGCTTGCTATGAGTACGCATATCATCCTCAAACAGATGGTCGGGCCGAGCGCACTAATCGCATTATAGAGGATATGCTAAGGAGTTATGTGTGGAGTAAGCAATCACAATGGGCTGACTATATTTACCTGGTCGAGTTTGCCTACAACAGCATGAAACAGGAGTCTTCCAGAATGTCTCCCTTCATGATTAATTATGGTTATCAATGTCTTACTCCAGACACTTGGCATAACCCCGTTTCTAAGGTGGAGGTTTCTCAACAACTCCTCTTGGAAATGCAAGCTCTAGTCGAAGAAGTTCGTGATTACTTATTAGCTGCACGCAGTCGACAGAAGAGTGTAGCCGATAAGCACAGAACCCCACGCATTTTCCAGGTGGGCGAATCAGTTTGGCTTAAGATTAAGGTGAAGCAAGCCAAGCTTAAGATTGGCAACTGCAAAAAGTTGGCCCCCAGATGGGCTGGACCATTCAAGATTATTGAGCGCGTTGGAGAGCAGGCATATCGCTTAGAATTGCCGCCCCGCTTGAAGATCCACAAGGTCTTTCACGTGAGTCTTCTGAAGCAACACACCCCTGATCCAGAGGAGGTTTTGGATACCCCAACCCTCCTAGAAATGACAGAAGAGCAACTCGAAATAGTGCCTGAAGCTCTTCTTGACCGAGCTTACAAACAAACCAGAAGGACTCAAATGTTGCAATACTTGGTTAAGTGGAAACACTTACCAGTTGAGGATGCTACGTGGGTGATGAAGATAGACCTTGACAAGCATTATCCGGATTTCATGCGCGAATCTCAAGGCCGCACCATCAACGATGCTATCAACCCCGCAGTCGGCGGTAAGCTTAGAAGCTTGATTGCCAGGGGTAGCGCCTTAGAGGGCAAGATGCATCGTAAATAATAACAAGTAACCGATGATGAGATCACCTTGTGTTCTCTAGGACGTGGTGTACTGTCAATAGTGACCTGACCACAACTTGTTGCAGAGCATATAGTTGATAGGCCGCCTTCCTTTCGGCTACAATGGGAACTTGACCAATCCCTATGCTACAAGGAACTGCAAACCATAGACATGATAGGTTCCCTGATAGATAGTATTTTCTTTTAATTATTATAAGGGGGTGGTCCCTTCAACCACAATTTCATCATATGTACTGATATACTGACATGTGCAGGCCAGTAAGCAGTGCGTGCCCTGCCCATGCTAGAGGGTTACTGATGACCCGAACTCTTCAATTTTATTTTGCCTACATGTTTTGTTTATTGTCCACTGATGTTGGTATTGGACTTCGGTCCTTGAACTTTTTGTTTTGATTATGATAATCATGTCGAATGCACCACGGTGCTTGAACTCTTTTACAAACTTTAAAGTTTTGAATATATGTATGACTTTTCGAAAAATAAGGAATTACCTTCCTTCGTAATGTATTTCTTCCTACATTCCTAACTAACCCCAATGCTGAGGACAGCATTAATTCTAAGGAGGGGAGAATGTGACGTTCCAAGTATTTATACGGTGTACGTATAAATATATTGACACGTCACTCGGTATGGATACGCCACCTGAGGTATGATAACCTAGGGGGTTGGCCACAATGGATTTAATTAGCTATGTTAAATTAAATATAAAGGATAATTATCTAAATACTTGCTATTAAGTCACCTAATGGTGGGAAGGCGCCAATTGGCATAATCTGAGTGGCCAGCATGCACAAGGCACCCAAAATTAAAAACATACATGGTTTTTTCCTTGGTTATGACTAGAAAACCATTCTATAAAGGCAATGGGTGTTTGTGGGTTGATATCATTAAAAACCATATGTGGCTAAACTAAAAGGTTCTTTTGTTAGGTTTGTTAGGGTGGTATTATGGCATGGTAATCGCAGATGGCCTTTTTGTAGAGTTTGTCAAAATGGTATTACATATTGGTAAATGAATGTGGTATACTTATAGTGTTTAAGTGTACGATTTGTCCGTGTGGTATAACATTATGGTTGTGGATGTGGCTTAATGTAGTGCTCATTTCGGGTGATTTTATAATGTGGTTGGCTATTGTAGTAAACTAGCATGGCTAAATGTCATGGTAAAGCACATGTGTGTTTGTTCTATATGAGCACGGTTTTGTTATGCATTAGCTATATGGTTCTCATTTATAAACCAGTAATGGTATGTTGTTTGAAGCATTTCAAGTTTTTAAATATAAGACTATTAAGGACTGTGGATGGTTTCTTATGCATACAAGTTATGGTCTGTTGTTTGAAGCATTTCAAGTATAGAAGACTAAAACTATTAAGGACCATGTATGGTCTCTTCTTCTTCTTCTTATGTATAGTAGTACTTTTCACTGCTAATTCACTGTATCTGTTTTCCTCAATAGCAACAAAATAATAGGGAGCAAGGGGATTTGAACCCCAACCATTTCCAAAACTCATAAACAATGTTACATTTATTTCCAGATATATGTAGAAAACTAATTTAAATCTAACATCTACAGCAAAGCAAAAGGTAAACATCTGGTATAGGAGGAAAGTGACGACCTTGCAATACTCACGTACTGACCTCTTGCATGTGAGAGAAAGAAATAAAGCATGTGAGAATGTAATGACCTTTAAAGTTTCCAAAAAGGCCCTCTACAAACATGTCAGCAAAATCACCAGCATGTCCTGAAAATAAATTCTAAATAATCTTACCCGCAAAGCACAATGGGAATCGGTGGAAGATTATGGTCTGACTTGTATTGTTCCAAATATTTTAGAATCTTATAGACCTGAGTTTGAATAAGGAAATCAATCAACAGCTATGCACGATCTCATATGAATTTTTTTTGTTAGCATGGTAATACCTGATGTACAAGTTAGGTATGCACGAGACAATAGTTAGAATTATGGGGAAACAACAAGTGTGTATTAACAAGTAACATCTCCTGCAAGCCCCCTGGTTGATCCTTATTATTGTTGAACCGTAGACGCAAAAATTGTGCAACCCGGTTACCACAATCATTGAATAGAAGCTCCTGGTAATCTAGTACCGTCAATCGCTCCTTCTTGATTGCCGTGAAAAGACCTGCATTGAAACATGTTACATAACCTTCATGAAACAAGCTGTAATTGACTCTACTCTCATCACCTGTTTAGAACAACCATTAATTAACCATGTTAAGGTCTTCTTCTCCAAGGATCAAGCACTTGTATTTTTCCGCATTTAAAAACCAAAATTTCTCATCCCCAACAGACTGTAGCCAATGACTCTAAGCCACCTATATTTCCTTTAGCATGACTACACTTCACAAGCAAACAAACCAAAACGTACCATCTCCTCCGTTGTTGGTCCGTGGCAGCTTATACATATCATAGCCTGCATTTCCTAGATTTTCTTCATAAAGTTTTACTAACTCCTCAGATCCCAGCCAAAACTCCTGAAAGGAAAGCAAACTTATATTCTATTATTAATACCGTAAAGTAAATGTGTCATCTTTCCAGAACCGTCTACTTACCTGTAAACATATTATTGACGAATCCTTCCATAACAGCATGTCCACAATACTTTGATTTCGGTTTAACCAGTCATCTCTGAACTGACTTTCTCGACATTCCTGTGACAACATAAGAGTCAATCATAGATTAGAAAATACCTTCAAAATCCGGCTTTTGCAGCCTTCAACTTGTATAGTAAATACTATACTACTGGTATTAGTGCCGTCGCATTGACTCCGGCAACCAGAACCACAGTAATCAGATGTGTATCCACAGTAGCCCTTCTTGCTGCAACAACGGTTGTATGGCTGCAACAGCTTGATTGAACTCGTTACCTTCCAGTGTGGTCTCTTGGGTAAGGGAGGAGTCTGCATGCTGAAGATGAGGCTGAGGTGGCAGACGAGATGGAGAAGGGGAAGTAACCGCAGCTCCAATACCTGCGCAATGCAGAGTTGTGGCTTGAGCCTAATTATTGAGAAGGAGGGCGCCTCTTCCTCCATAGCCACAAGGAAAAGAGGAAGAATAAGAAGAAGAGCAGTTCAGCATCAGATCCGGCGCCGCCCTTCATCCCTTCATCGTAGAGACGATCTCCTCCATCTCTGTCGCCGTTGCACCAAAACATCAAGAAAGAAAAACCCTAAAACGTAAAAACGTTTAACCTATAAGCCTACTACCATAAATATTTCGTCATTTCCCCCTGGCTCCAGCTCTTTTTCCGTAAAAAAATCTCACCCGTTAGATTTTCGTGAAATCCAAAAATAAAAAAGGAAGGGGATCTGACTATTTTAATAATATGGTGTTTTTTTAAATATTTTAACGGATGCTTACAATGGTTCCTCGGAATTTCCCGAACCCTGACTAAGAGCCAGTTCACATGCTTGTAAAAGGGTTCACTGTATGTGAACCGGCTCTTAGGTCTAATTATTCTTTTTCATATATTTAAAAGTTAACCATTGGATTATAAACCATTGAAATGTTAAATATACACAATAAGTACAGCAAAATATATAAATACATGCTCGAACTGCCGGTTTCTTAAGTGAAATCAGCGCAAGCATAAACCCACCAACAACTACTTCTATAGCATGAAATTCATGACTATAACTACAAAATTCGGGATATGTTTTAAGATTCGTGACCAGGCCGAAAATTCCTCGTGAAGTATGGCTATAGCCTTGTAGCTGGTCTAGTGGCCAAAGAATCCCTTCCAAGTGCCAGAAATTCTTCTCAATGTATGGCCATGGCCCTGCAAGAGATCTAAACAGGCATTGAAGCATTTGATTTCTCCATGATATAGAGCCGCACCCGGGGTGGCCGCGGGGGCAGGGGGGAGGGTGTGTAGCATAGGGGGGTTGCATTATTTCTATAGAGACCCCCATGATACTTTGTATTTCTCCATGGTAGAGTGTATATGATGTTAGCTGTGTGAGATCATTATCGTTATTTGTTATATACAACATGGTGACCAACCTTCTTGGTTGTCGCGTATAGCCAAGGGGCATGCCCCAAGGCTAAATGGTCACTTGGTGGTTTTGTTTAGCTTTGTTTTGGCCTTCCTTTACTCCAAAATTATATTTGCTTCAATCAAGAGTGGCCTCCTCCTGCGGAGGGGGCCCCCAGAATTATATTTGCTTCATTGAGGGGAGGGGGGTTCCTTGCTTCTTCATTTGAACTATTCAGCATATCAATATTTTTTTAACTTAAATGGTTGAAAAATCCTAAAAATTGTTAAATGATGTGGTCTCAGCTTAAGTAAATACCCATAACATGTTAACCTTGCTAGGCATATTAGGCCTCGGTAGGTCTAAAATGTTTTCTTCAAGCCTCGTTAGGCCTTTTCAGACCTTTTCAGAATCGATCAGACATCCAAGAGTCGTATTCTAGATACAATCATAGATTAGAAAATACCTTCAACCTATGAATTGGAGGAAAATGTTTTCAGAGCGATTGAAAATTTCACAATAGTCTTAGCATTTGTTGAAGATTTGGCCTCTTAAATAGAATTGAATCGAAGCTATCTATATTTGGCATGCTCCTATATTGATATCAACATTAGAAAGCATCTAAAGATAATTCTAAATATGAAATTGGATGGATTGTATCTTGGATGGATTGTATGAATGCACTAACCTTTAGCTTATTATCTGCAGGTATAAATGGATCAACAAGGAAGGAATCCGAGCTAGGGAACATATGCATCAAAAGAAAAAGTACTCGGATATTATATTTGATATTTTCTAATGCATCAAGTATATGCATTAGGTTACACCTAATTACATTAAAAAAGTAGTTGATTCTAATGTCTAAGTAATAAATGATCTTATATTCGTAAGTAGCAACTATAGTTTCAGAACCCTGATAGAAGATATTGGTTTTCTAAAGATACAAAACAATTTACAAGAGACCAAACAATGACAAATTACAAAAGATACCTTTTGTGCTTTTTTCATGATATTTGAATAAGTTCAAGGTGCTTCAAAAACCTTATGAGTAATCACTATAGATAGCCAAGTCCTCTTAGGCGAATATCTATGAGTAATTACCATGACAATTAACTTGGTATTGAAATTATGATATAAACCACAACCATTTTATAACACACACCATGATAATAAAAAACTAGCATGAATAACCACCATGGCATTTAAGTTGGTATAAAAAAGCACGCCTTGTGACAGTAGAAAACCAACATAAACAACCATTGCCACATTAAAGTTGTGTTGAAAAACCATGTTACACAACTCTGTCAATTTAATAAACCATATGACATTAGAAAACGAACATGAATAACCACTGTTGGTGCTAGAAACTATGTAATAAAACAATATCGGTTTTAATAAACCACGTTATAATAAAAAAGCAACATGAATAACCACGCTCTAGTTATGAAAACCACTATGTTATGTGGTTTTCATTAGGAATGAAAATTTTGACATAAAAAACCACATCTATAGTGGTTTTCTAGTGATTTATTATAGTGGTTAAATTTTTGGGTGTCTTGTGATGGGGGTTTCTAAACTGAGCCACCAAAGGCAGCGCCACCCCCATCTGTGCCCCAATTTCGACCCAGCCAGCACCAAAGAGCAGCTAAGCGCTCAGAGCACAGTTGCTGAACATCTTCCAATCGCCAAGACACCCTCTACCCGTCAGCCGCTACTACAAAGATAAAGACTATGGAAGCACCCTTGACAACGGGTCCAAATTTAACTCTGTTAGTGGTAGTTTAACTTGCAAATTCTAGAATAATACTCTAGTATTCTTTTCTGGCTAGTTTTGGTTGAGATTAACCCTTCTTTGGTAATTAGGAATACTTTTCAGTTATAAATGATGCTCTGTTATGGGATGGTCGATGTCTCTATGAGTTAGTTTAGTAGTTCCAGTAAACAGGGATTAAAAGGGGGGTAGAGGCCTCTGAGCTTGAGTATAGAATGCTCCTAGTACTTCCGTTAACACCCTACTAGTTTTAGGCTTGTGCACAAGAACCCACCGGGTCATAGACGCTATGGTGCGGCTTAGCACCAAACAAGGGACCGCGATGGTGAAGTAGGGGTGGGGTCTTGCATGAGCATAAAAGGCTCCCGAGACTCCTACAATGGGCTAGGCGATGGCCGGTCCACGTGGAGGGCGGGTATGGGTCGACACTCCACGAGAGTGCGCGGGTATGACCCGTATGGGGCATCATGCACTTTGAGTATGTCATGAACCTGGAGTAGGCTCACAAGGGTGATACCTAGAGTCTACGTCTCCGGAAGGCTATAGCGAAGCCATAGCGTGAATCGACCCATCTGCAAAGTGTGCACAGGAGGGGCGGATGGAGTGGACAACCCTAGCCGACGCGTTCTATGCCGATAGCGCCATGGCAAGACTTCTTCGGTCTGCTGATCTCCTGAGACCCAGCCGTCAGTCGCTCCTCACTAGAGTCTGAACCGGGGTAGAACCTGGGTTTTGGGTGTTTTCTTAGCTTAGATGCATATTCTCTGCCGTTGGTACTTGGATGGATGTGCCACCCCTCGGAGTGGCTATTTGTATATGATTTATGCTGTGTGCTAACCCTTGTACTCATGCTTCCGCGACGTAGGCGCCCATCGAAGGCGTGGGCCGAATGACCCCTCCGTGTCCTTCACCTGAGCCGTCTCTACGTGAGGCAGCCCGGTTAGATGGAGGGCCTCGCCGTGGCGAGATGGTCGCCATGGGAGGGGAAAGTCCCCGTATGTATATGACCGGGGGTCGTATATATATTCCGGGAGCGTCACAGTAACCTGGAGTAGGCTCACAAGGGTGATACCTAGAATCTACGTCTCCGGAAGGCTATAGCGAAGCCATAGGCGTGAATCGACCCATCCGCAAAGTGTGCACCACGGGGCGGATGGAGTGGACAACCCTAGCCGACGCGTTCTATGCCGATAACGCCATGGCAAGACTCGGTCCGCCGATCTCCCTCGAGACCCAGTAGTCGCCGCGCTCCTCACTAGAGTCCGAACCAGGGGTAGAACACGGGTTTTGGGTGTTTTCTTAGCTTAGATGCATATTCTCTGCCATTGGTACTTGGATGGATGTGCCACCCCTCGGTGGCTATTTGTATATGATTTATCTTTGTGTGCTAACCCTTGTACTCATGCTTCCATGACGTAGGCCCATCGGCGTGGGCGAATGACCCCTCCGTGTCCTTCACTGGCGTCTCGTCTCTAAAGACAGCCCGGGTTAGATGGAGGGCCGGCTGCCTGTGGCCGAGATGGTCGCCATGGGAGGGGAAAGTCCCGTATGTATACGACCAGGGTCGTGCGTATATATTCCGAGGGCGTCATAGTGGTTCCATGGGTGAGCTAGAGAACGCTGCGTGCAGCGTCGGCCCCCGTGATCCGCATCCGTCCAACTTACTCACCCTAAATCTACTCAAAGTGCATGATGCCCCATACGGGTCACACCATCGCACCCGGGGAGTGTCGGACCCATACCCGCCCTCCACGTGGACCGGCTATCGCCCTAGCCCATCAGGAGTCTCGGGAGCCTTTTATGCTCATGCAAGACCCCACCCCTACTTCACCACCGTGTCCCTTGTTTGGTGCTAAGCGGACCATAGCGTCCTATGACCCGGTGGGTTCTTGTGCCTGAGGCGAAACTAGTAGGGTGTTAACGGAAGTACTAGGAGCATTCTATACTCAAGCTCAGAGACCTCTACCCCCCTTTTAATCCCTGTTTACTGGAACTACTAAACTAACTCATAGAGACATCGACCATCCCATAACAGAGCATCATTTATAACTGAAAAGTATTCCTAATTACCAAAGAAGGGTTAATCTCAACCAAAACTAGCCAGAAAAGAATACTAGAGTATTATTCTAGAATTTGCAAGTTAAACTACCACTAACCGTAGTTTAACCGGGACCCGTTGTCAAGGGGTGCTTCCATAGTGTTGTACTGGAGTAGCAGCGACAGGTAGAGGGTGTCTTGGCGATTGGAAGATGTTCAAAGAATCGTGCTCGAGCGCTTTAGCTGCTCTTTGGTCTTTGGCTTGGGTCGAAAATTGGGGCTGAGATGGGGTGGCGCCGCCTTTGGTGGCTCGGTTTAGAAACCCCATCTTTGGCCACTCGATTATGCCAATTGGCGCCTTCCACCATTAGGTGACTTAATAGCAAGTATTTAGATAATTATCCTTTATATTTAATTTAACATAGCTAATTAAATCCATTGTGGCCAACCCCCTAGGTTATCATACCTCAGGTGGCGTATCCATACCGAATGACGTGTCAATATATTTATACGTACACCGTATAAATACTTGGAACGTCACAGAGGCTAAGGCATAAAGTAACATGATGAAATAGAATAACTCTGAGTCATGGCATTAAGTACATTAGTGTAGTTAAGACATAAATATATCCTGATCCTTATGGATGTTGGAGTACTGAGCTAGATTAACTTTATGTCACTGAAGTTTGTTGGGCTTCCTAAAGGCAAAAATAAAAAGGCAAGGCCTGAGTATGGTAATACCAAGACCAAAGGAACTCACTTTGGTAGAGGGCCGATAATACTACCGAGGGATTGATTAAGGTAGATGATTGTTCTAGTAAGGCTGCTGTCAAGGCTAGTACAGTCTGGATTTTTTTTATTACTTTGTTTAAGGTCCATATTAGACTAATTTTGTACAACTGGTTTATCCCACTGCCTTGTGATAGTCAAAATGGAGGATACGTAGGCTTTTAAGTTCTACGTAGGCTTTTAAGTTCTACCACATCGGGGATCATCATCGTATACCCCTAGTAACCAACTTCTAAATATAAACGACATTGACAAGGTTTGAACCCATGACCAAATGTATATTAATTTTGGCATTACTAGACCTATACCAACTCACCACACATCCATTGGGCAAAAATTTTGTCTTACATGCATACTTTGTAGGCATGATTTAATCCCGCCTTAGGAATAGGGGCAACTCTAGGGGCATGGCTTCTTAGCCTCATCATCCTAGTGCCACCTGCCATAGTCCCATTTAAGGTCCATACTAGACTAATCTTGTGCAGACTAGCTAGTTCATCCCACTGCCTTGTGACAGCCGAAGTGGAGGACACGTATAGGCTATCATCATCGTATACCTAACATTGACAAGGTTTGAACCCATGACCAAATGTATATTTATTTTGACATTACTAGGCGTATACCAACTCACCACACATCCATTGGGCAAAACCTTTGCCTTCGTGCATACTTTTTGTAGGCATGATTTAATCCCCCTTAGGAAGCCTAGGTCCTAAGTATGCCAAGTAAAGTTCTAGGTCCTAGAAAAAGAGATATATGTTTCTAGGATATTCTCATTTATGCAAAATGGACATATGCAATGCTCAAATCTCATGGAATTAAACTCATTAAAGTTCTATACACATTTTTTCAAACATGTTCTAGCCGGTTAATCGATTCAAAGAATCGCTCACATTTCTTGCAAGTACTACAATGGTACAATGATGCAAATACAATGCTTGAAGCTTTAGACTCCTTGAAGTTCTCATCATTTTTGTTGGCGATTCTTGGGACACAAATTCTAACGATTACACAAAGCACAATAAAGCTACATAGCTGCCCAAGAAACAATATCCCATCGTTAGCATTTCTTTGAAAAAGTTTTAAGAGCCTCAAAAAAGATCTCATTTGATTGTTCACAACATTGTTTGGAATAGAATAGTTGATTGCAAAACAGGGAATAAAGTACTAATCGCATATTTCTTATTAGCCAGAATGACTTTAGCTAAACTTGCTCGATATTAATCCCAAAACTTTCTGTGGTTTAGCTAAACTCTACATATTTTTCCTCTCATACTTTCTAGCGTTTAGCTAAACTAACGTAAACATCATCCCAAAAATTTCTATGGCGTGGCCAACGGAAATTATTAAACCAAATTACTATACTTTTTTTCAATTGTTTCCACTTATTTTAGTTATTTTCTTTGTGAAAACTTTCTAAAGTAATGCTAACTAGCAAAATCTATGACTCAAATTAATCTCTAATGCTAGAAACTAAATTACTAATCATATATTTCTTATAAACTAGAATGATATTAGCTAAACTAGCCCGAAATTTATTCTAAAAGTTTCTATAGTTTAGCTAAACAATACAAAATTTCACTCTCTTACTTTCTAGCGTTTGGCTAAAGAGCTCCAGGGTTGGTGCAGTCCCGAAAAAAGTTAAGCTAAAATTATTAATTTTTTTCCAAGTTTTTCCATTTACTTTAGCCAATTTTTTTCGAAAATATGCTAAAAAATCGCCAAATAGCTAAGTTTAGCCCTTAAATTATTCCATGTTGCAAAATAGATGGAATTGATTCAATACTAGCATAGCAGGCTGAGCACAATTTATAGAATGCTAGATTGTCAATCCTTGCAGTAAATGAGACGTTGCTTATGCCTTTGCGTTGCAATGAAGGATTGCTTGATCCTGAAAGTCGTAAAATAGATTGGGTTTTATATGGTGCACAAGTAATATGTACAAGAAATATGGACCGAGAAAAAATGTTCAAAAGGCAAAAGCTAAAATTTATTCCAAGCCTGATATTTTTGCAAAAGTAATTACTAAGCCTATTCTACATCGGACTAATTTGAACCATAAATTGGAATAGTGACAAAAACATAAGGAAGCTTGAGATTAAAATGGTAGACATTGGAAAAAAAAAATATTGTTATCATTCTGGCTCTTGATGAGAAATTGAACGATAAATAATATAAAAGGTTGCCTGAAAAAGGTAGTACAAAGAAGTTAAAGTTATCCAGAAGAAAGCTTTAGTTAATACAAAGGACATAGAGCTAGAAATCACATCACATCGTTAGAATAGGAATTGCAGTATAACTTCTTGTCAAGAAGTAAATATTGGAAGCTCAAAAATTTAAAAGAACACTGAGATAAATGCAGCAAAAGAACATGCAAGCCACCTTGAAAGTCTGAAGCAAATTACCAATTCTCCTTTCTGCATTAACACCATCAAAAGAAGGCTTCCAGATTTTCTACAAAGTAATTATAGTGCTTGTAGATTAAATGTTCATATAAATATAAGATGTCTAATTCTTGAATGTGAACATGAATATCATGTGAAGTGTGTTGCATTATTATAAAAGAATCCCTGAAGACCTTTATGTTGAACTTGTATGAGTGTGTTCCAAGAGGAATAGAGTAGGTTTCTTCTTTTGATCCTAAAGCAACTCATAGAAAATCTGATTTGGAATCAAAGATAGTTCAGCCTGATGTTTAAGCCACTTTAGATGTTCTGCCGGAGCCCTTGAAGTTCCCTTCTACTAGCACAAAGAGAAGGTTGAGACATGCAAGGGATGATGATGACTATGAACTAGATCTTGCAGATTTAGGGGATCAAAATAAGATGTTTAACCCAAGGCAATTGAGAAGCACTGGTAAAATTAGGGACGACAAGGTGATGGTTCAGAGGCAGATCTTAATGATAGTAAAGTTGAATGTGTATTAGACACTCCAGCCAGGAAGAAGTGAAACCAGGATATGCCAAAGAAGGATGGTGTCATTGGCAAGAAGAAAATGAAGGAAAGTAGCAAGAAAAAAAAAATTGAATGACTTGGGACTAGCAAGAAAAAAGATTATGGAAACTAGAAAGTATCCACTAAGGAGGAGAATTATAACAAATTGTGTCTGCACATGTCAACATGGCAGTGCTTTGGCAATAGAAGAGACTTTGAAGCCACAATATTCTATGCTAAAGCATAAAACAAAGCTTGCTAGTATCAAAGATCACCTAGAAAGCAAAAATTTGAGCTAGACAATGCAAAAAAGGAAGAAAAGTTTGAAGATCTATAAACAAAGAGAGCAATTAAAATCCATAGTTGCTAAAGCTTGGCAAAGTGAACAATTAATTTGGAAAAATATGTCATGGAGGTGGCGTTTGTCAAGAAGCCAACCTCTATATAAATATAATAAAATTGTATTATGTTGAAAAAAAATGTCATTGAAGGTGGCGTATGTCAAGAAGCCAACCTCTACAAATAATTGTCTTCAAAAAATATAGGCATAACCTGATATCTAGTTTATATGTACAGAAGAATAATGCCAAGTCCCTTAGTGGCAAATAAATGTATTGAAGGAAGGAAGGAAGTTTATTTTAACGTCCCTTGTTGCCCTTTCCTTTCAGCAGGCAATTTCAGAGGGCCTCACTGTTCTGATGAGCTTAGCAGGAACACCATATTTGAAGCATGGCCTCTTACGTTTTAAGCTCTTCTGAGGCGCCCTTGTACTAGTAGTAGAATAATATTTGGCAACCCAGGGGTGTGCCAAAATTTGCTGCACACTTATCCTTTCCTCCGGATCAGGCTGCAACATCGCCAAAACAAGGCTCTTTGCTTCCTCTGACACCAACCCAACTGGCCAATGCAAGTGTGAGGCAGCCAAATCCTCGCCATGAAGCAGTTCTTCGTGAATTTGCTTGGAAACACATGTATGGACGAATTCCTTGGAAACACAGGAATGCTTCACAAAGTTTGGACGATGTATCTTATATTACACAATCTGCTGCAGTTTCTATTGATGAAATGCTTATGGGGCCATTGGGTTTTAGCATCGATCAGCTGATGGTGCTCTTCTTCTTTTTTAATAACTTTAACATTATTGTCATTCATTCTCATACTTATCTTCTATCTATTTATTGAGCAGGAGCTTGCAGGTTTGATGTTGCTTCACCTATTTCAGAGCTATTACATACTTATAACTATGTAAATATCGTTCAATTATTCTATCTTTCACGGCTCAGCACTTGATAGTACCTTGTCTCCAGTAGGCACTTGCCTTTACAATCTTATTTTGTGTCCAACTCGCTTTGGCATTTCACAGGTGTATCCTGTAGCTGAATATAAACGTGTCCTTGTACTATGTGGTCCCTGGAACAATGGCGGGGATGGATTGGTTGCAGCTCGGCATCTTCATCATTTTGGTTACAAGCCATGCATATGTTACCCCAAACAAACTGGAAAATCATGATATGCAGGCCTTGTCACACAAGTAAGTTCTCATTTTGGTTCTCAATGCACATTCCATGTTTCGAGCAGAATAAACCATTGAAGGTCTTTTAATTCTCATGGCTTTAAAGTAGATATCATTATGTCTTCAACTTGACTTTGAAGTGCAAAAGATAGCTATGACTGCCTAGTATTACTACATCCAGCATATAGCAGGAAAGTTCCCACAAGTGAATGCACATAGAAATCGAAAAGGGAGGAAGGATAAAAAATGTTCTCGTTCTTTTCACCTTCTCTGGATTTAATTTGAAATTGGTAACGAAAATTATTTACTTTGTCCTTGTTATTTTATTAAGTATATAAGAGATGCCTTGCTTTTGTTACCTGATAATTTCTGCTGAGGTCAACCAGTTCGATGACACTGTTTAATCATAGGAAAGAGCTAGATGACAGTAAGTTTGGTCATGGCCATGAAATTTGGATTCCGATGCCTACTTGAGCAAGGAGATCGAGTATGAACAGGAATCTGAGCTTTAAAACCTTGTGTGCTGATAACTTATAATACAGTTGCTGCATGTGAAGACATGCAGCACAGTTGGATAAAGTCAATACTTTATGTTTATGTCCACGAATTGCACTCAAGAAACCAGCCATTCTATTGTCTTTAGTCTTCAACATTAAAAACCTAAACCTGAAAGTTGTACACGACAAAGTTTGTGTTTTAATTTTGGTCAATGTGATGTTATCATGAGATATGCTCAGCATTTATTTTACTGCCCTTGTTATCTAGATTATTGATAAAACGATTTCTTGGCAGCTGAACAGCTTATCAGTCCCTTTTATATCAGTCGACGAAGTTGCCACTAATCTTTCTTTAAAGTTTGACACGCTATCGATGCTATATTTGTGTTTCCCTTTAAAGGTATGTGAATTCACAATAGCGTTATTAAGGGAAAGAGCTTGCCAATATTGATTTACTGCTTGTACTTTCAACTCCATTTTTCCTATGCATCTGTCCCGCATGGTGTAATCCGCAAAATACTATTGGCATTGGGAAGTTGTTTAGTTTCTTAACTTGAAATCAGCGATCTTGCCTTTCTAAGGCGTATTTACATTGGTTCTCCAACACTATCATGTTTTCTCATTGTGGAAGATGTCTCTGCCTTTTAATTTTGTGCTGTTTATGGTAGATGTTTCTATGCATAAGTCATGGAAACTGGTGTCTTATCTGATCTTAGCATTTCATCATGAGCATGTCCTTTCTTAGCTTAAGGATCTTCTTTGTCCTGATGTGGTAGTTGGAGAGATACAGCTTAAAATAGGGGATAAAAAAATGGTGCAGAGTTCGGAATTGTTTCTGTTCTTGCTTTAGTTTATTTAGTTCTTCAACATAGAGTCTATTAGAGATATCTAGACGTTAGCAAGCTCAAATGCCCATTTTGCAGTGCCAACTTGGATATGGGCTTATTTAGTTCTTCAACATAGAGTCCAATATTTAGAGATATATATACTTAACAAGCTCAAATGCCTATTTGCATGCAGCGGTATTTTGGATAAAGTTTTATTATGGATTTGGCAACCACAACCCGGTAGACTGGGGACTATATTTCCACTGAAATAACGTGATATATGCCCTGCCTTGCCTGTTTTACTGATAGATATTTGCAGGTGAACCACGCCCCCCATTTGATGGGCTCATTAAGCTGCTAGTTGAGACACCACGCGTGGTCTCAGTTGATGTCCCTTCTGGTTGGCATGTTGAATATGGTGATGTAAATGACACAAAGTTCGATCCAGAAATGCTGGTTAGTTTGTTTATGCATAAGTCAAGAATGGAAGTGCTTGTAATGTTTCACAATAACTCTTCTCAGTGGAAACTGGTGTCTTATCTGATCTTAGCATTTCATGACAATCATGTCCTTTCTTAGCTTTAGGATCTTCTTTGTCCTGATGTGTAGTTGGAGAGATACAGCTTAAAATAGGGGATAAAAAAAATGGTGCAGAGTTCGAATTGTTTCTATTCTTGCTTTCGTTTATTTAGTTCTTCAACATAGAGTCTTCTATTTTAGAGATATCTAAACGTTAACAAGCTCAAATGCCCATTCTGCAGTGCCAACTTGGATATGGGCTTCTTTAGTTCTTCAACATAGAGTCCAAAATTTAGAGATATGTTAACTTAACAAGCTCAAATGCCCATTTGCATGGAGCAGTATCTTGGATATAGTTTTATTCTGGTTTTGGCAACCACAACCCGGTAGACTAGGGACTGTATGTCCACTGAAATAACCTGATAAATATGCACTGCCCTGCCTGTTTTACTGATAGATATTTGCAGGTGAACCCCGCCCCCATTTGATGGGCTCATTACGCTGCTAGTTGAGACACCAGAAAAACTGGTTAGTTTGTTTATGTGCCACAGATAATTTTTGGTAATACGAAAAAATAGTTTTGTAATGGTTATCTGGCAATTTGATTTATATATGATGCTACATTAATGCTAGGTATAGACTGCAGCAAAACTATGTGCAAAATCATTCAGAGGTCCTCATCATTTTTTAGGAGGCAGGTTTGTGCCGCCTGTTATCGTTGAAAAGTTCAGTTTGAAGCTACCACAATACCCGGGTACATCACAGTGTGTACGGATTAGAAAGCCCACGGACATTGATATTGCTGCTCAGGAAAAATTATGTTGGTGCATAATTGCTTGAGGAGCATGTGGAAAAGGATCCAACGTTGCAGGTAATCAGGTATTGGGTTATTACTATTGCCTAAACTGCCAAAACATGTATTTCAACATTGGCAGTTTCGAGTGTGGTTTGAAGAAGCCGTTGCTGCTGGTGTTTCAGAACCCAATTTTACAAAACGTCCACTATCAGTTGACAAAATGCCATTTGTAGTAGCTAGGACCTCAACAAAAGGTGAACAAGAGTAAGAAAGACTTCTAGTTTAGGCTCAAATGCTAGAATCTCAGGTATTGTGGCTATGTGGTTTTAGATATGGAGCTTACAAGAATTACATACAAGCATTGGAAGATTACAAACTACTAGACAACAAATTTTGAGTTGCAAGAACAATAATATCTTTATCCAATGCGCCACTTATGAGTGAATTGCCCATTGTGCTTAGAAAGGATACAACATAAAATATAGAGGACGTCTCTTAGAGAACACCAATGCACCCATCTTTTATTCTCCCCATTTTATCTTTTGTTTGGGGAAGAATGAAAAATCAAGAGAGAAAGTGAGATGGCAAATGATACTCATTTTGTTAGATTTGAGGGTAGACACACACACGTCGTATACATGTCGCTCTCTGCATGTATTTGACGGTAAGCTTTTGCAGCCTTCAATGACGTGGATATAGGCATGTATAGAGTTCCATGATAGACACATAGTAGCACATTATATATTGATATGATATAAACATTTTGGGTTATTCTTTATATATTGTACAAGAATAAGAATCGCCACAATAAATACTTGGCAAGATTGGTGATATCTTCCTTGCTATATAATTATTTTAAAGCCCATCTTGGTAGTACCTTGGTGGTTAGAACTTTGGTCGGGCTTTCAACCGCCATAGGTGTTAAAATCCCGCCAGCTACTATTGGAAGTTGAAATGGGTGAGTGCAGATCTTATCGTGCAATGTGTGTCCCATCCCTTCAATATGGAAAAAAGGACTAACTTAAATAAAAAAGACAAGGTGCTGCGCATGAGGGGTTGCCCTCCGGTGGCCCAAGTTGTGTTTTCGTGGGTTCTGTTTCGTTCTTTTGTGTTGGGTCTTGTTTCTTTTGTGTGGAGCCGTGTGAATGCTATGAACGTAGGCTGTCGTTTTCTTAGCCCAAGAAGGAGCTCATTGTCTATTCACTGGTCAGACTATACCAAATACTCCTCAATGTGAGATGGATGTGCCTAGTAACCTGTGTTCACCGGTGCATATTACACAATGTCCAATTCAACTAGGAAATGCTCTTTAAGTTCACCATCTTCACGATATAAGTTTATACCAGTCCATGCAATGGTATAAATTTATACCGTTAAAAGCCGCAGTATAAATTTATACCGCGGCTTGGAACGCTATAAATTTATACCGCTCCGGGCTGCTATAAATTTATACCAGTCTCTTCGAGGGTTTAAATTTATCTACAATTTCACAACACAAGGCCAATAGGAACACTATGGTGGCATGCACATATATAGCATGGTTCAGAGCAACGGTCCATGGAGAATCAATCCATCCTAGTGAAGAGATTGGTTTGCCTTTGCAAAGCCTGATAAGGAAGTTGTACCTTGTATAAAATAAAATAGTATGTGCCAACTTCGTGTCTCAAGAAGCTTATATTAGTTGTAATTACTGCATTCTACTCAGGGTCTATTCGCACCCGCCATGAAGTTAGTTTAAGTAATAAAAAATTTAACTAGCAAGTTAAACTTAACAACGTCAACAAACTCTATAAAAAACTTTCAATGGCCGCCATAACTCTTTGCTCTTTGCCATGTAGACCATTTAGACTATTCTTATTTTCACTTGAAATCTTCTTTGCTAACAAAGAAGCACTACGAACACCATAATATGCTAACATCATATCCGTCCAATAAAGCTTTTGGAATAGTAACATAATAGTTATCTGTGAGATGATAGTCAACCAGAGCCTGGAATCTGTAGCAATATGACCTAGAAATGCCCATCATCAACGTATGCAAATTGAATATCACACCGCAAAGACGAAAATATGCTTCTCCTTGCTCGAACGCATGCATGTTATCAACTTTAGATTCATATAAATGTTGATTTGATTTGGATTTCTAACCGATTTTACTTCCTCACTCTGAAACTGAACGAGGGAAGTAAGCCCAGACACTATCTCGAACTTCTGAATGCAAGCATAGACATTTAAATATATAAAAGAAACAGGAAGGAAAGAAGGAAGGTATTTTTATCGTCCACGGAGACCAATTGGTCTATGGGACCCAATACAAAAGCGCAGCAAGCGGATTACTACCCGGATTAAAAAACCCCCGCCCCGAAGGGTTTTCGAGGGAAAAACCGTTGCAGCAATCAGCCTGCTGACAAACTGTTCCAATATACGAAATGCAAAAACACACAAATATATACACTCATGTACCGTCCCCGTAGTGCCTGATCAGCGGGCAGCCAGGCGGGGGCAAAGGTGGGCTCGCAGATCCAGTACGACCCCAGAGCACGTACTGACAGTGTGTTCATCAGCAAATGTAGGGGCAAGTCCGGTCGTACTAAGGGAACGTATCTGGCCCGGATCTGACTGAATCAGTGTTGATTTTAGTGGCTATTTATCGCAAAATTGCTATATTTTTTGATTTTTGAAAAAATTGCCACTATGCTTAGTAGGTTTCCTTCAGTAAAATAATGAGATAAATTCGCCAAATTTTTCTAGAAAACCCTTCCATCTTCTATCGCATTCGCCAACTATATAAACTTAGTGAAGAAGATTTTTCGCCTCTCTATCAATAATCTCAATTCCTAAATCTCAAACAGATCGCCTACTTAGAAACTATAGTGTTACCAATTCCATATAGCCTGATAGTATAGAGGTGAAGGTTTTGACTTTTTATTTGTGCCATAAATATGCTTTAAATATCTATAGAATGTGATAAAGCTAATGATGTCTTTACAATGGGATACAATCATGTTTAAAAAAATACTATTCTTAGATACAATCACCAAAAGAAAATAGGAGCTTACAATCAGTTAGTGGCACGTACGTGTATCATTATGTTGGAGTCATAAATAATGCTATGGTAGGATTTTAGACATTGTTATAAGTACTACAAAAACACATTAGTGATTAACATTTATCGCCACATATACATTACATAAATTCTTAAATGGGCAAAACTTATCGCCTTCCAAAAAAGTTTTGAATATAAAATTATCGCCAAAATAGTGATACCCAGATTACGATATAGTACCACTAAAATCATCACTAGACTGAATGCTGGGCAACTCTGGAAAGTGTGAGACTCATCCTCAATGGCACCCATTTGACAACACTGACAGAGCCTGTCCTGGCGGGGCTCCCCAATCCACCTGCCCGTCTCGATGCAAAGATGGTGGGCACCTGTGCGAATGGAGGCAATGAGTCTGCACTTTTTCAGGGGCAGCTGGGAACGCAGGTAGAGCTGCGGGCCCCGGGACCAACGCGGGGTTGATGTGCTCCTTGTAATGGGCCGTTTTGACCTGCTCTAGAGCGCTGGGGTCCCAGAGCTTGGCAAGGAAGCAAGCGTCCAGGCACTCCCGCAGGCTGTCACGATCGGCCTCTGTGGTCCACCGCACGACTCATTGCTCCCCGCCGACGTTCCATCCGGGCGAACCACCGATCTCTTACCCTCCAAAGGCCCCGAGCCGCCAAGCGGGCCCATTGCCACAACAGAAGCCAAAAGGGAGCCGAGCATCACCCATATTAACCACTTTACAAAAATAGACGATGTGTCTATCAAGGGTCTGCCCGCTGAAGCGGCAAGAATCCGGTTTCCTGCAGCAGAGAATCGATAGGGGACTAAAGGTTTCACCCAAGTGCCCGTGCCAAAAATGCCTTACACTTTTGCTCCAAGTCATTCCAGTCGCCAAAGAGACGACCCGGGCCCCAAACCTCGACCCCGCATTAAAGGACAAAGCTCGACCAACGCCTCAAACAGATGTGACCGATGGCCCCAATCATAGAGCTCTCACAGTGACTATTGTTCTCGATGGCATAAAGCTTTCGGCCTCTCCGGCCGCAAGCGGATGGACGCCTCCCAACAGGCGAGGAGGGGAACTCCACCCCCTAGGTACTTGTAGGTGGGCTGACCTCCACAGTTTCCCCCCGATATGTGAGTGCAGGAGGCGTGGGGTGGCGTGAAGAGAATATGAGAACCACCCTGGTCTTGGCGAGATTCATGCGCATGTCTGTAGCATGGCAGAATGTGTCTAGGGCATCCAGATGAGACTGCATAGCTTCTGGGGTGTGGGCCGAAGGTCAACATCGTCTGCATAGATGAGCTGGCGGATGACCTGGTGCCAAAGCTGTATGCCACCCCCATGCTCAGTAAGCCAGGGCTCTAACTGGTCAATGTAGAGGCCAAAAAGTGTTGGTGAGAGGGGGCAGCCCCGCCGACCCTCGATACTTGGTGAATGCTTGGCCCGGCCACGATCCCCGCCAAAACAACTCTCATACAGCCTCAGATATGGCATTCGCACGCAAGCAGCGGTAGCCCCAGCTGACGCAGCTTCAGCCCATAGCTTTTCCCCGAGGGACCGATCAAAAGCCTTCGCGAAGTCCACAAAGCAAAGAATACAAGTCCTCGGCCATGGTTTCGGGCCGTCTTCAATCGCCCGCAGTTGTAAAGATATGGTCAACCGCTGGAGTGGCGGGTCTAAAAGCCTTGCTGTGTGAGGGCTCGCGACATCTGCCGCCTCCCACCAAATGGCAATTGCTGCCGAGAATGCCATAACAGTTTGGCAAATATCGAATCCGACCATGATCGTCCGGGTAATTGGCCGGGAAAGGTGGGGTCGTCCTTTTGTGAATGGGGACAACCCCGCTTGTGGTCCATTGTCGGGGAAACCTTCCCGCAATGCTCGTTGAACAGGTAGTGAGGATCGGGCACCGGCCGCTGCCCCTGTCCATTTGAGTAACTCGGCCCGATACCATCGAGGTCACCGCCTTCCCATTAGCCGGTAAGTTGCGTGCCCTCCACAACATCCTCCTCCTCGAGAACCAATGGGGGGCCATCCCGTGGGGGTATGGGCGTCACGCCCCCCCCGGTAGGTCATAGAGCCTTCAAATCATCGCTCCCACCGCCTGCCTGTGTGATGTCCCCCAGGGTCCGGGCTGGCCTTCGAAGCACTCTGCCAAAAGGTTCGAGGATAAGTGTCCAGCAGGCCGAACATCTCCCCCTGATGCCTGGCAAGGTACCGCGCCTTTGTCTCCTTCAGATGATATAGCAGTCATACAGTAAAATATGATTCTAGTTACATACTTTAACATCTGTAAATAGTGACTCCATGTTATAACAAAGGAATGAAGGTTCTAAGTTAACAAGATAAAAACTAAGTAAACAGGTTATTGTGGGTAATATTGGAAAATATTCTCTCTATTTAAAAACCAATGCTATACAATAGATAATAATACTATGCATTATGAGGCTGTGACGTTCCAAGTATTTATACGGTGTACGTATAAATATATTGACACGTCACTCGGTATGGATACGCCACCTGAGGTATGATAACCTAGGGGGTTGGCCACAATGGATTTAATTAGCTATGTTAAATTAAATATAAAGGATAATTATCTAAATACTTGCTATTAAGTCACCTAATGGTGGGAAGGCCAATTGGCATAATCTGAAAGTGGCCAAAGATGGGGTTTCTAAACCGAGCCACCAAAGGCAGGCCACCCCCATCTCAGGCCCCCAATTTCTTCACCCAAAGACCAAAGAGAGCAAAGCCGAGCACAGCTTGTTTAACATCTTCCAATCGCCAAGACACCCTCTACACTTGCCATTTGCTACTCCAAAGACAAAGACTATGGAAGCACCTCTTGACAACGGGTCCAAAATTAAACTCGTTAGTGGTAGTTTAACTTGCAAATTCTAGAATAATACTCTAGTATTCTTTTCCGCTAGTTTTGGTTGAGATTAATCCTTCTTTGGTAATTAGGAATACTTTTCAGTTATAAATGATGCTCTGTTATGGGATGGTCGATGTCTCTATGAGTTAGTTTAGTAGTTCCAGTAAACAGGGATTAAAAGGGGGGTAGAGGCCTCTGAGCTTGAGTATAGAATGCTTCTAGTACTTCCGTTAACACCCTACTAGTTTCGGCCTGTGCACAAGAACCCACCGGGTCATAGACGCTATGGTCTGGCTTAGCACCAAACAAGGGACACAGTGGTGAAGTAGGGGGTGGGGTCTTGCATGAGCATAAAAGGCTCCTGAGACTCCTACAGTGGGCTAGGCCTGATAGCCGGTCACGTGGAGGGCCGGGTATGGGTCTGACACTCCCTGGGTGCAGTGGTGTGACCCGTATGGGGCATCATGCACTTTGAGTAGATTTAGGGTGAGTAAGTTGGGTACGGATGCGGGGGTCGCTGACGCGGCACGCGTTCTCTAGCTCACCCATGGAACCACTGTGATCCTGGAAGGGGACGCTTCCCCGACCTGCCTCATCGGACCAGGTGTCATGAACCTGGAGTAGGCTCACAAGGGTGATACCTAGAGTCTACGTCTCCGGAAGGCTATAGCGAAGCCATAGCGTGAATCGAGCACAGGAGGGGATGGAGTGAACAACCCTAGCCGACGTTCTATGCCAGCCAACGCCATGCCAAGACTCGGTCTGCTGATCTCCTGAGACCCAGCCGTCAGTCGCTCCTCACTAGAGTCTGAACCGGGGTAGAACCTGGGTTTTGGGTGTTTTCTTAGCTTAGATGCATATTCTCTGCCATTGGTACTTGGATGGATGTGCCACCCCTCGGAGTGGCTATTTGTATATGATTTATGCTGTGTGCTAACCCTTGTACTCATGCTTCCGCTGACGTGAGGGCCCATCGGCGCGTGGGCGAATGACCCCTCCGTGTCCTTCACCGGAAAGCCGCCTCTACGTGAGACGGCCCGTGTTAGATGGAGGGCCCTCGCCGCGGCGAGATGGTCGCCATGGGAGGAAAGTCCTCAGATGTATAATGACCGGGTCGATATATATTTCCGGAGCGCCACGAAGGTATCGAGCCGTGATTTCGCTGCTCAAAATCATAGCACCGCCAAACACTCACTGTGAGTACCGGTAGTTAGGAGGAGGCTAAGTTGATGTGTTGTTAGTCCTCTTTGATGTTTGGTTCTGTTAGGTTAAATTATGAAATTGTAGCTTTAAAGAAGATAGGGCTTAATCGGAGGGCCCAAGATTAGAAGAGATGTAAATATCGCTTGGGTAGCTCAAAAGATGGAGAAGGTGGTTCCATTGGGTCCGACGTGACTCAAATTACCCTAGAACAATTGTCTCCCTGAAAAAATGGTCAAGGGCGGGCCCGAAACCAACTCGGGCCCGCTTGCTTTTATCGCCTTGTAGTCATGGTGGAAGAGCCGAAAATGCAGTCGGCGCCCGACCGTACAGATAGGAGTCAACGCGGGCCCGCAAGGTCAACTCGGGCGCCGCTTGCTTTTCGACGACTCCCAGTCGAGTATGAGCGCAGATAATGCAGCCCGGGCGCCGAATCAGATCCCCACGATATTTCAGCCCAGATAATTATTTTATAATAACAAAATTAAAAAGTTAATAAGAAAAATTTTAAAATTTTAAAAGTTAATCGGCCATTAACAATTTCTTTTGTTATTTAAGCCTTTGCCTTTCAAATAATCGCCGACCGCTCGACGCCGACGCCATCGCCACGGACTGACTTTGCTCTTCCGCCTTTTGTGCCTTGCGAACCCTAAGCCCCTTTTGCCGTCTCCTCGGCCCCGGCCCTCACTACCTGCCTTCTTATACCTTAACGCCAGCTATGGCCCATACCAAGAGCGCTCCGGACCCTTCTACCCTAACCATCGTCGAGATTTATGCCATGATCGCCCTAACACATGGCCACCGACCCGGCTTTCATAGACATCCTTCTGGACGAGTTGGTGAACCGGTTTGAGAATAACGATAGGATTCTCTATCCTATCTATCACTTCTCAGAGCCATTCCTGATCCGGCTGAACCTTCGCCAGCTCTCCTATACCATCGTCGAGCAACATGACATGGTCATGATGCTGATTAAGTTCTACCCTCCCGAACAAGAGGGGCATACCGAGGAGGAGGACATCAGGACAGAGGCCGATCGTATCAGAGGCTTGGCCAAGGAAGATGACCATCGAGATTGAGCGAAATGGATACGGGCTGGCTTCGGAAAGGGAGTACCGGTATTTAGGGGACGGACTTGCCATCATCGATGGCAGGGCAATTGAGGTTCCCCCGTACGAATGGCATGAAGCTTCCCAGAGCTTCATGTGGGGAGCCCCGATCACCTAACGACGATCCGCATTGATATGAGTCGGTCACGGCTCACGGGGTACCATGCTGAACTTCTTCTTCCGGGCGGCAACACAAATATTCGCCAGTTCAAGAAGATCCGAGGAGAGCCCGGAGGAACGAGAGAGGCTTGAACAGAGGAGAGGGCTCTACAGACCAGCTGAACCCGTGAGGATGGAGGGGGGATCGGGAGTGGTCCGACCAATACCCACGAGAGCACACGCACCATTAAGCACGTGAAGAAGGCCGTGGCTCGGAACCGGCACAAGATAAAGAAAAAATTAAAGACCCGGCTTCTGAGCCTTTGGTAAGAACGCGAAGCTCGGATCGGAGGCGTGAGCTGCAGTGGATGCATCCCGCCAGCCGCTGGGGCCAAGACCGCTTTGAGCTGCCCCACAAAGGAAGCCCCATCGGTACCGATGCCTCCTAAATCGCGGGTTTTGGCAGAAATCCGCAAAATTCCCCGTAAAGACCACTCAGCCGACCGGAAGCTTCCTTCCGTAGGCCGGTACGGAGATCGCGCAGGGGTTCAAGACCGACCTCCGCTTCCGCATCACCTTTGCTATTTTGGCGCCCCAAGAGGTCAGCCGGGCCTATTTGGTGGCACACTTTTGGTGACGCTAACCTTTGGCGCGATTCATGCAAAGAGAGTTACCATTATGCCAAGGATTTAGCTCTCGCCCGTAGGGATTCTGGGGAGCATCCTTAGCGTTAAGTCACCGGGTTTCCATTGTAAATATTTTTCTCGATAATTAATAAAAACTCTTTTTTTTTTTTGTTTTAGTCAAGTCATATTAAGAACCTTTTATTTTATTTTAAATATGAAATTGCTGACATCAAAGATAATAATAAAAAAGGGGTTTAAAAAGGGTTTTTAGCATGCATTCCAATTGTTCTCTCTTTTTCCTTTGCTTCCTCCTCCCTTCTAGCGCCATGGCGCCGGCCCGACCTTCTCGCATGGTATCAAGATCGAGAACATTGGGATCCGCAAGTCCCATTCGACCACCAGGCAAGGCTATTGCTATGCCAGCCCCTAGACCTCATTACCAACATGCAAAAAGCACTTTCGGATTACGCTTGATTTTTGGACTTTTACATGGGGAGATCCTTCCTTTGTGTATTCCTTTGGGGATCCTCCCCAACCGTATCCGAGCGGGAGGTAGTTCGGGAGATGCTAGGGGAGACACCCATGCATATGATGTGTCAAGGGGAAGTCCTCGATGGGGCAAACACCGCCCGTTAAAAGATCATCGGGGCGGCAAGATCTTGAGGTTGCCTTCGCCCTAGCCATCCTCATGGACCAATATGTCGAGGATGAAACCTTGCTCAGAGAAAGGGCAACCGCCTCGAAGTCTTCCGAGGAGGGGAAGACGAACACATAGGCATGGGCGACTTAATTTCATTGGAAGCGATTAAGCGGAAGAGCTGCCACCGCCCGTGAGCAAGTCAGTAGGCTTGTCGTATTGGATGCCCTTCCAGCTTATTTATCACCAAGGGCAAGAATATCTTCTCTTGGATGATATTATCCGGACTTATCACATGGTGGTTTGGATTTAGACGCAAAGCGTAAAGACCATGTGCTCTATGAGCTTGTTGAGTATTGTATGGACGACTTCATTGGTGATTTCACTTCTATTGAGCTCCCTCCCAGGTGCAAAGAAGCCCGCTCCCGGTTCCGCCAAGAGACCATAGAGTCTACCGAGACTCTATACGCCTTCGAGCTGGTAATGCAGGAGCCGGCTTCTCAGCCCTCACCCGATGCCTTCATGGCTATGGGACCTCATGTCCCAAATATCAATATGGTTGAGGTTCCCTCCAGTTCAGATGACGAGGGAGAGGATTTGTACCATAATCCTACTCATTTGAAGGAGGAGCAACAGGAACTTAAGGAAGACGAAGTTCCTATGGATTTGGATAAAGAAGTGGCCACGTCAGAGACCCCACAAGGGAAGGTATTGGGCAACCACCTTACCCGCTTCTTCTTATCAGCCTTTCGGCAGGGCCAAGTTCTTTTTATATTTAGGGCCGGAGGCTGAAGCTTCATGGTGGACCCTTCGTACTCTCTCCACATTGGCCGGGCATAAGAAGCTCCCCTATCGTACGTTTACTTATGTACTCGTGCGGCGGGATCTTGCCCTAATGGCCTTGGGCCAAGATATTGCACCCTGGATGAGCATGAAGCTCCTTACGGCAGCCCCATTGGCTGTTGCTTATCCACCAGAGGTTGCATCTATTATGGCCGCCACAAGAGACCCCGGGTCACTCTGGCTATGACACCAACGCCCACCCCTCCTCCTAGGCCTACGAATGAAGAGGGAGGCCCTAGTTCCTAAATAGCTGTACTACGCATTTTTGTATTGTGTATGATTGTAAAATTTTGGTTTGGCAAATTCTTTAGCCATTCTATAATATAATATACCCTTTTTCTCATCAATTGTGATTACTGTCTTGATGAATACAATTGAGAATTGTTCTTTTCCATGATGTTTCCTTCTAATTATTGGCGTTTAGAATATAATGGGATGACGGAATGTTCTATATTCATTACCATTGTCTTGCAGAAGAAACACTTCTGGAATATGAAGAGAGGATTACAGATCTGATCAGGAGGGAGGATCCGGGGCCGCCCGAACAGGACTATGGCCAAAGATATGGGGAATATCCAGAATGGGATGAAGGTTACGAGATGGAACCCCCGCCACCAGGAGAACCCTATGATCCAGCCAAAGGGATGGAGATAGTTAATATCCTCAGGGACAGAGCTTTTGAGGACCTGAAGAAAACTTTGTGCCGCATGGGACTATCGAGCATGACCAGTGCACGAAGCCTTCGAGGACGCTTAACCACCACCGTGGGCAACTCTTCTATGCTTTGAGAAGGCTTTTAATCTTCTCATTATTAGCCCAACGGGAATACCAACCGGTCCATTGTCCAACTTCGGGCACGCTACAAGCTCGTTAGGGCTGTGCGTGAGAGTGTTCGCTATTCAATTCTGTACCCCTTTGTGAACCCCTAGGCCGAGTCTTTCTAGTTTCTTTTTGTGATATAAGCTGTATGTGAGCTCAACTTTAAGCTTCAGTGTATCATGTTGTCCTTGTGTAATACTCCTGTATCAACTTTTGACAGTACTAAGGTGTGAAACT
Source organism: Isoetes taiwanensis (assembly GCA_021234155.1). Taxonomy (NCBI): domain Eukaryota; kingdom Viridiplantae; phylum Streptophyta; class Lycopodiopsida; order Isoetales; family Isoetaceae; genus Isoetes; species Isoetes taiwanensis. Next base: position 7,872,538 of record JAJEKV010000060.1, read on the forward strand.
GTAATAGAAAAGTTTTCCTCTTATAATAATAAATTTTCCTTATGTTCTCTCTCTACCCTTTGTCCGACATGATAAAATTTGTAAGAATTTATGTGTTATAAGTATGCTTATACCTTTTCATGCTCAATTTAGATCGGCACGAACGCCACCGGCGCACGCCTTCAAATGCCGGTAGACTCACACCAAACAGAACCGATGTTAATGAAAAGGCAAACTAGGGCGAAGTTACAAGCCTATGTGTTGCATGCCAACCCATCGCAAAGAAACCCGGAAGATGGACCGGAGTTACCTCCGCTACCACCGAGTCCACCGCACAACAACCATCTCCCCCGAACCAAATCCCCGCATTCCGCACCGAGGAGGCCTCATGCTAAGCGTCACCGAAGTTCCTCTAAGGATAGCACCACTTCCTCACACTTAACCACTTCGGTGTCTTCCGATTCATCAGTATCAGTTGGTGACCATGCAAAGCGCCGGATAAGGAATACCGTAAGACGGTTGATACTGCCTATAACTAGTATATGGAAGAATAGGAAATTGGCCCGGTTTGATGGAAAATCCGAGGTGGCCTGAATGCGAGTCCCGTTGGACTAAATGAAGGAGTTTGGGAAGTCCTATGGCATGACGGAGAAGGATACAGGAAAGGTTGCCACCACCAACCTTACAGGAGCTGCCCGTATTTGGTGGAAGGGCTATGCCAGGGCCAAGCATCTGGACAGGAGTAGATGCAACTTCGTAAAGTTTGCCAAGGCATTCAAGTCACATTATGTGCCTCGTACACAAATGCCGCCAGATTCGCACCTTTTATAGGTTGGAGCGTATGGGTATGACGCTTCAGCTTACACCGATGAGTTTATGCGCTTGAGGTCAGTATGTACCGTGTATGAATGAAAAGAGAGTCGTAGGGGGTTATATTGAAGGATTGGCTCCATCAATCAAACGGATGGTTAAAGCCATAGACCCAAAATCGGGCTAAGTGAGGCCGAGGCTAAGGCATTGAGCCTCGAGGGAGGACACACCACGAAAACCAAAGATCGGCCCCGCCCTTATTCGCAGCCCAATGCACCGGCCCACACCTTTACAAACCCCGGCCGCCAAGTCCGGGACCCTCTCGCCAGAACTCTTATGGTCGCCAGAAAAGAAAGTCACCTTCAAAGACGGCCGATAAGCAAAACAATGTCGGTAAGGAAGTTCGAACCTCTTACGCCTATTCCCAAAGAGGCCCGAGAACAGCTCCGCCGGAGATAAGGCATGCTACAGGTGTATGCGGCCCGACACTTCATGCACTTGTCCTTATGTCACGCTAGACGCCAAACGCTATGGCCGACCTCGACCGGGACGATCTTGAGACAAAGACAACCCACGAGGAGGAGGCTCCCGAAGTACATTCACGCGGTCGCCTCATATCCTTGCGGCTATAGAAACCGGGAATGCCGAAAAGTCACCTGCCACATTTCCACCATAGGTCAAGTAGACAGAAGCCTTTTGTAATTTTTATGGATACCGGAAGTACCCATAATTTTGCTTCCCCTAGGATGGCCCAGTCTTACAAATTTTGAACCATTAAGATCCCGGACCGAGGCCTGCTTACTCCAGCCGCTGGTAAGATCAGTATACTCATGGTCACGCATCAATCTTAAGATGCAGCTTGCCGTGTGCACCAGTTGCTTTGGTGCCGAATTGATGGATATTGGCAAATATGACCTCATTGTTGGAATGGAATTTTTGGCATCTGCAAAAGCCAACATAGACTGCGAGAAGAGAGAAGTTACCTTCAACGCCGCTAATGGAGCCCGCGTGACTATCAAAGGTGAACCATTCAACCCTATCATGCAGTCTATGTCCATCAGACAGTTAGCTAAAGCTATACGCCAGGAAAAGCTCCTTTGCGTCATTATGCTTGCTTCCATAGACACAGATGCTAAACAGAAGCAAGTAATTGATACCTTGCCAGAGGGGATTGCTGATCTTCTCCGAGAATTTGGTGACCTTTTCCCACATGAGATTCAGAAGCTTCCTCCTTTTAGAGGGGTGGAATGTGAAATAGCTTTAGAGCCAGGTACCAAGCCTACCAGGGTAACTTTTTTATTGACCTACCCAGTTTTTTGACCATCATAGCACATATAAGCACCTTCACCAAATAATTTATGTCATCATCATTTGCATCACTAATATGCTCATTATATCCTTTATATAGTAGAAAACACTCATGATTTTTTGAAGGGCAATGAAGGGCTATGGAAGGGCAATGAAGGGCAGTTTGAAGGGCAATGAAGGGCAGTCAGCACCTGTGCAGCACATGTGTCACCCACATGCTTTTTTGAGTATGTGAATTAAAAAACCACCCACCAGCAAGGCCCCGTACCGCATGAGTCCTCCAGAATTGGCAGAACTTAAGAAGCAACTTCAGGAGCTACTAAACCTGGGTTTCATCCGACCTAGCGTTTCGCCTTTTGGCGCTCCTATTCTCTTCGTTAAGAAAAAGGACGGCTCGCTGAGGATGTGTATTGATTATCGGCAACTCAACAAGCTCATCAAGTTGCAAGGGGCTAAGTATTTCTCAAAGATTGATCTACGCTCCGGATACCATCAGATAAGGATCAAAGAGGAGGACATCCATAAGTCCGCTTTTCGCACTAGGTATGGGCATTATGAATTTACAGTTATGCCCTTTGGATTAACTAATGCCCCAGCAACGTTTATGCGACTAATGAATGATGTCTTCCGATAATACTTGGATGATTTTGTTGTTATTTTCTTCGACGACATTCTCATCTACTCCATTTCCAATAAACTACAGATGAGCTTTTAGCATGTCTCTAGATAATCTTGAAGCCAGTATTTGTGACGTTCCACGTATTTATACGGTCTACTATACGGGACACGTACAAATACAAGCACGTCACTCCCTAAAGGTACGCTACCATGGGGGTATGGGAACTTAATTGCAACCTAGGGGGTTACCTTAAAAAGGATTAAATTAGCTATGCTAATTTAACACATTAATAATAATAATCTATAACCTAGAAATTAGGCTAATTACCATTTGGGAAGGCGCCACCTGCCCCAATCGATTGGGCAGCATGGGGATTGCCAAGTTTGGATGCCAACTTGACCCCTATCCCCGGGATTGACTCCTCAAGATCGAAAGCAAGGAAGGCCAGAGCAGGGCGCCATCGACACTTCCTGCGTAAGATCACCATAACAAATGCCCCTCGTGAAGTAACAAATGAATTCTCAACTCCCAAAAGATGGAGGCCCCATGGAAACGAGTCCAAAATGTAATTCAGTAGGTGGCTATGTGAATTCTAGTTAACACTTGGTTGTGTCCGCTCTCTTTGTTCTCTTTGTAAATCAATCATAGAAACTAACCCTTGATTGTACAAACAAGTTCTCTTTATATTCAATTCGGTTCTTACTCAAAGGATGGATTGTTAGTTCTTTGTTTAATCGACTCAAACGGGGATTACGGGGTAGAGGCCTCTCAACCGTATTGTAGTATGCTCCTAGATAGGCCTGCATGCGGCCCATTAAATGCGGCTGTGCACAAGAACCCCACCGGTCCTAGATGCTATGGTCCGCTTAGCACCGCACAAGGAACACAATGGTGACATGAGGGGTGGGGTCTTGCATGAGCGCACAAGGCTCCCGAGACTCCTACAAAGGGCTAGGCCTAATAGCCGGTCCACGCTGAGGGCCGGGTATGGGTCCGACACTCCACAGGTGTAGAGGTGTGATCCGTATGGAGCACCATGCACTTTGAGTAGATTTAGGGTGAGTAAGTCGGCACGGATGCGGGTCAGCCGACGACGCGGGCACGTATTCTCTAGCTCACCCATGGAACCACCGGGTGATTCGAAGGGGACCTCCCCGACCCGGCCCCTCATCCGGACCAGGCCATGAACCCGAGTAGGCTCGAGGGTGATGCCCCGAAGCCTCGCTCTCCTGGAAGGCTATAGCAAAGCCATAGCATGAATTGACCCATCTCGCAGTGTGCACAGGAGGGGCGGATGGAGTGGACAACCCTAGCCAATGCTCTATGCCAGCCAACGCCATGCCAAGACTCCTGGCCTCGCTGATCTCTTTGAGGCTCACCAGGTACCGATCCCCTCACCGAGTCCGAGCCGGGGTAGAACCCGGGTTCCGGGTGTTTTCAGAGGATTAGATGCATATTCTATGCCGCTGGTATATTAGATGGATGCGCCACCCTTCGCGGGTGGTTATTTATGTATATTCATGCCGCGGTGCTAACCCTTGTATTCATGCTTCCGCTGACGTAGGAGTCCCAATCGGCTGGGGGTAATGAATGACCCCTTTCGTCCTTCTTTCGGCCTCATTTCATAGATGGACCCAAATACACCTGAGGGCCCCGGCCATGGTGAGATGATTGCCATGGGAGGGAAAGTCCCTGCATGTATACGCCCCGGGTCGATATATATTCGGAGGCGCCACAAGCAGTATCAGAGCCGCGGATTTCGGTTGCTTTCGAAATCATAGCACCGCCAAACACTAACTTCGTAGCACCCAGAGTTAGGAGGAGGCTAAGTCAATGTGTCGTTAGTTCTCTTTGTTATTTGGCTTGGTGTTAGGTTAAGTTAAGAAAGTGTAGCTTTGAAGTGGAGGGGCCAAGATTGGAGGCCTAACAGTGTCGATTGGGTAGCTCAAATGACGGCGGAGATGGTTTCCTTGGATCGGGCATTTTGAATTACCCTAGAACAAATCAACTCCAGTAGAAATAGTCAAGGGCAGGCCCAAAACGAATTCGGGCGCCGCTTGCTTTTGTCGCTTTGCGATCAAGTTCGGAAGCGCCCAAATGTCGGCTTGGCGCCCGAATCGCGTGGAACCGAAGTCAACGCTGGCCCGCCAGTCAACTCCCGGCGCCGCTTTGCATTCGATGACACCCAGTCGAGGCGGAAACCCGTATAATGCCATCGGCGCCCGACCGTATGTGGCGCGTATTTTCGCCGTATAATTTTTTTTAATAATAAAATTTCGAAGTTAATAAGAAAAATTTTGAAATTTTAAAAGTTAATTGGCCGTTTAGCAAACCATTTCCTGTCATTTGCTTTTGCTTCCGCGCCTCCAACCGCCTGAGCCGCCCTCCGCCATCGCCACCAGACCGGACCTTGATCCTGCGCCCTTGTGCCTTGTGCATCTTAGCGCCCCCTTTGCCATCCCCAGCCCAAACGCCAAGACTACCCGCTATGGCCATTACCAAGAGCGCTCCAGATCCGTCCACCATGAGCATCGTGGAGATCTACGCCATGATTGCTAAGCACATGGCTACTGACCCAGCCCTCATCGACATCTTGTTGGATGAGCTGGTCAATAGGTTTGAGAACAACGATAGGATTCCATATCCTGTCTATCACTTCTCAGAGCCATTCCTCATCCGGTGAAACCCACGCCAACTCCATATACCCCTGTTGAGCAACCTGATATGGTAATGATGCTCATCAAATTTTATCCTCCCGAACAGGAAGGCCATACGGAGGAGGAAGATGTCAGGACGGAGGCCGACCGTATTAGGGGTTTTGCCAGGGAGGACGACCACCGGGAGATTGAGCGGGCTGACACAGCAGCTCGGGGTAGGGAGTACCGGTACCTCGGGGACGGCTTTTGTTGGCCATTGATGGCAAAGCATTGAGGTTCCCCATACCACCGGGCATGAGGGTTCCAACAGCTTTGTCTGGGGAGAAATCCCCGACATTAGCATAGACTATCTGACAACTATTCAGATAGATATGGGTCTGCGGCCACAACGGTACCACGCTGAACTTAATCGCCGTGCCGCAGCCCAGCTTTTTGCTCAGATCCAAGAAGACCTAAGGAGAGCTCGGGAAGAGCGCGAGAAGTTGGAGCAAGATGAGCGGGACCGACAAGATCAGCGGGACCAACAGGGAGGAGGTGCATCTGGGAGTGGCTCGAACCCAAAACCCACGCATCCGAACCGTTAAGCTCCGGAGGAAGGGAGTTGCCCATAAGGCCGGCAGATCAATACAAGGATAAGTTAAGGACCGCCGGGGCTTTTTGGGAAGAAGACCAGCTCCGGACGGGAGGCGCCAGAGAGTGGATAACTCCCGCCTATTGCCGGGCTAAGACGGTGCCAACATCGTCGGGGCCTAGGCCCACGCCGAAGCCTCATCGGTTCCCGCCGGTACCGCGTGGCATTGGCGGAGATCCGCAAATTTCAGAAGTCCACGGACCTTCTGATCGAGGAAGCTACCTTTTTCGTAGGCGGGTACGGGAGATCGCACGACAATTTAAGACCGATCTCCGCTTTCCGCACCTTTTAATTTTGGCGCCCAAGAGGTCACCCGAAGCCTACTTGGTAGCACTTTTTGGTGATGCCAACCTTTGCGCTATCCACGCAAAGAGGGTCACCATAATGCCTAAGGATTTAGCCCTCGCCCGTAGGATACGGGGGGAGCAACCTTAGCCTACTTGCGGGGATCCGCATTTGTACATATTTTTTGTGATAATTAATAAAGAGGCTTTTATTTTGAATTAAAAGTTTAATGTTTTTTTTTGTTAAATTTAAAATAAAATGCTGACGTCAGCTTTAATAAGAGGGTTTAAAAGGGGACTGTAAGGTTATTTTAAACGCTTCTTTTCCTCTCTCCTCCCTTCTAGCGCCATGGTCGCCGCGCGCGACCTTTGTGCTCGGTACCTTGATGGAGAGAAATGGGATCCACGGGTTCCCTTCGACCCGCCGCAGCATTTGCTATGCCAACGATAGATCTCCTTGCCAACATGTAAATGGCATCCATCGACTACGGCCGGATTCCTTGATTTTACATGGAGGAAATGCTTCCTCGGTATTCCTCTGAGGATCCTCCCCACTTGTATTTAGAGCTGAGATAGTTCGGCGGATGCTAGGCGGGGACACACATGCTTATGGCGCCTTGAAGGGGAAACTCCGATGGGGTAAACACCTACCGGTGGTCCAAAGATGAGGGGCGCAAATATCTGGAAGCTACTTTCGCTCTAGCCATCCCTCATGGACCAATACGCTGAGGATGAAACCTTGCCCGCCAGAGAAGGGCAAGCCGCCGGAATCCTCCCGAGGAGGGGGATGACGAGCATATAGGAATGGGCTTACTTTGCCCGCTGGAAAGAGCTAGCGGAGGAGCTACCACCGCGCCCGTGACCAATCTATAGGCTTGTCGTGGGTTAGGCGGCCTTCCGCTTATTTATCACCGAGGCGGGAATACCTTCTCTTGGATGATATTATCCGGGCGTATCAATGTGGTGGCGGATTTAGACGCAAAGCGCAAAGACCATGTACTTTTACGAGCTTGCGGAGTATTGTATGGATGATTTCATCGACTTCACTTCTACCGAGCTTCCTCGAGGTGCACCAGCTCCTTCCGTTCCTCCGCCGAGACTCTAGAGTGGGGAGACTCTACTACGTCTTAATTCTCGATGATCGGAGAACCGGCCTTCGCCCACCCGTGATGCCTTCACGGCTATGGGACCTCACGTCCCAAACATTAATATGGTGGAAGTTCCCTCCGACTCAGATGATGAGGGTGAAGATTTATACCATAACCCTGCGCACAAGAAGGAGGAGGGAGCAACAGAGCTCAAGGAGGAAGAAGTCCCCATGGACTGGATAAAGAAGTGGCAGCATCTGAGACTTCGCAAGGGAAAGTGCTGGGTAACCATCTTACCCGTTTCTTTTTGTCGGCCTTCAAATACGGACAAGTCCTCTTCATAGCCCGAGATCTAGCGCCAGAGGCTGAAGCTTCATGGTGGGGCCTCCGTGCACTCTCTACACTGGCCGGCCACAAGAAGCTTCCCTATCGTACGTTTACGTATGTACTCGTACGACGGGATCTTGCCCCCGACGGCCTTGGGTCGAGACATTGCGCCTTGATGGGCATGAAGCTCCTCACGGCAGCCCCATTGGCCGCTGCCTATCCACCGAGGTTGCATCATTCCTATGGGCCGCCACAAGAGACCCCAGGGTTACTCTGGCTGCGACACCTAATCCACCGCCTCCACCACCTCCTAGGGCTAAGGATCAGGAGGCAGGGCCTAGTTCCTAGTATAATTTTGCTATGAAAAATGTATATATATATATATATATATATATATATATATATATATATATATATATATATATATATATATATATATATATATATATATGTTTTGCTAGTTTTTTTTTCCTTATATATCTATATATGTGTGTTCTGGGATTTTCGGTTGGCAATTGAATGGACCATATTGACAAATGGTGTACCTTATTTACTTATTAAATACAAAGTTCTCTTGAGGAGTATTATTGAATTGTGTGTTTTTCTTTATGACATCCTCTTCAAAAGTATTGAAACTTTAGAATATAATGGAATTACAAAATGTTCTCTATTTATTCCAACTATGTTGCAGAGGAAAACATTTGGGAATATGAGGAGAGAATCACCGATATGGTTAGGAGGGACGATCCCGGGCGCTGCACTGGGACTATGGCCGAGATATGGTGAATATCCGGAGTGGGAGGAAGGCTACTTAAACCCAACCACCGCCACCGTGGAAACTCACCACCCCGACAAAGGGCTAGAGATAGTTAACATCCTCGGGATCGAGCTTTCGAGGATCCGAAGATGACCTGCGGTCGCACTGGACTATTGGAATATGACCGTGCACGAAGCCTTCGAGGACGCCAAACGCACCATCTTTGGCAACTCTTTTATGCGATGCGAAGGCTCTTTAACCTTCGATTATCAGCCCAACATGGGAGTACCAAGCAATCATTGTCCAAGCCCCGGCACGCTTATAAACTTCGTCCGAAGCCAGACGCGGAGAGTACCCGCTTCTCCGATCCTCACAGACCTTCGCCAACCCCTAGGCTTGGTCTTTTCCGCTATGTTTTCGTTATTGTGGTTACGCTGTGTGCAAGTAGAACTTTAAAAAAATTCCCATTGTATCATACCCACTTTTGTCTCAATCCATGTATCAATCAACCCGATGTTGTACTCAATTTGAATGAAATACAAATATTGTTTTCTGTTTGTATATACTTTTGTCTCGATTAACTTAAAAAGGGATTGTACATTAATGTAAATCTGCTTATATATTCATGAATGCTTACTATAGACGGTGTGCGGTAACGCCGCTTTGGCAAACACCCTCCAACGCCAGGGCTCACCCCCGAACAGAATTGATGTTAATGAAAAGGCAACTTCGGTGAGTTACGTGCTTATGTGTTGCATACCAATCCACTGCCACATACTCAGGAGGACGGACCGGAATTACCTCCACGACCATTGAGTCCACCTGCACAACAGCCATCTCCTCCCAGAGCTAGCCCTGTACCTGTACAAAAGAGGACTCATGCTAAAAGCGTCATCGAAGTTCCTCTAAGGATAGCGCCGCTTCCTCACATTCAACCACTTCGGGTTCTTCCCGGATCCTCGCTATCGACAATGACCATTCAAGGCGGAAGGATAAGGAGTACCGAAAACCGCTGATACACCATCACTAGTATATGGAAAACCGGAAGTTGGCTCGGGGTTTGATGGGAAATCCAGAGGAGGGCTTGAATGCGGAATCTTGGTTGGACGAAATGAAGGAATTCGAAGTCCTATGGAATGACAGAGAAAGATACAGGAAGGTCGCCACCACGAACCTTACCGAGCTGCCCGTATTTGGTGGAAGGGTTACGCCAGAGCTAAGCACCGGACGAGAGCATGCAAGTTCAAGAAGTTCGCTAAGGCTTTTAAATCGCATTACGTGCCTCGTATGCACAAATGCCAACAGTTTCGCACCTTCTACAAAGTTGGAACAGAAGGGCATGTCGGTCGCAGGCCTACACCGGCGCAATTCATGCGCTTGAGGTTGTATGTACCGAAATGAATGAGAAAAGGGCGTTAGAGGGCTACATTGAAGGGTTGGCCCCATCCATTAAACGTATGGTCAAGGCCATAGACCCAAAATCGATGAGCTTAGGCGGAAGCTAAGGCATTAAGCCTTGAGGAAGACACGCCAAAGAACCAAGATCCGCGACCAAGCTTCCTTACTCGCGAACCCACGGCCGTCCACACCTTACAAACCCCGCTAAGCCAAGTCCGGGGCCCTCTCAAAGACAATTCTTATGGCCGCCAGAGAAGAAAGTCGCCTTTAGCACGGATAAAAGCGTAACAATGCCGGTAAGGAAGTTCGGGGCCTCTTACACCCATTCCTAAAGAGGCGTAGAACAGCTCACCGGATAAGGCATGCTACGGCAGATGAGGGCCCGACACTTCATGCGTAATTGTCCGTGACGCCACGCAGATCGCTTCAACCGCCATGGCCGACTGGATTGGGAAGATTTGAGTCCAATCTTGCCGCGAGGACGAGGCTCCCGAGTACATTCATGGTGCGTCTCATATTCTTGCCGCTATAGAAACAGGCAACGCTGAAAGTCAGCCTTCTGTTATTTCTACAATAGGCCAAGTAGACAGTAAGCCCTTCATAATTTTGATGGACACGGGTAGTACGCATAATTTTGCTTCTCCTAGAATGGCCCAGGTACTGCAGCTGGAAACGTTGAGATCCCGACCTAAGCCAGTCACATTAGCTAGCGGTAAGATCGCATTACACTCATGGCGGCGACCGTATTAACCTTAAAAATTCAGTTGCCAAAAACCCAGTTGCCTTGGGTGCCGAATTAATGGACATTGGCAAATATGATCTTATTGTGGGAATGGAGTTTTTAGCGTCTGCCAGGGCCCACATAGACTGTGAGAAACGGGAGGTCACCTTCAACGCCGCTAATGGAGCACGTGTGACGATAAAAGGTGATTCATTACACTCCGCCATGCAGTCAATGTCAATAAAGCAGCTAGGAAAAGCTATACGCAGGAATGAACTCCTTTGCCTCATTAAACTTGCTTCCATTGAGTCGGACTCCAAACAGCAGCAAGTAATCGACGCCTTACCATCGGACATTGCTACCCTTCTTCGAGAATTTAGCGATCTTTTTCCAGATGAGATCCACAAGCTTCCTCCTTTCAGAGGGGTGGAATGTGAGATAACTCTTGAACCAGGTACTAAGCCTACCAAAGAAAGCCCCGCATCAATGAGTCCTCCCGAGTTAGCGAGCTTAAGAAACAAATACAAGAGTTACTGAATTTGGGGTTTATTCGCCCCAAGAGTTTCACCATTTGGGGCTCCTATTCTTTTGTCAAGAAGAAAGATGGCTCCTTAAGGATGTGTATTGATTATAGGCAACTCAATAAGCATACCATCAAGAATCGCTATGCTTTTGCCCAGGCATGATCTTATGGACCGCCACAAGGAGCAAAATATTTCTCAAAGATTGATTTGCGCCCGGTACCATCGATAAGGATTAAGGAAGAGGACATCCATAAGTCCGCTTTTCGTACCGTGATATGGGCATTATGAATTCACCGTCATGCCTTTTGGATTGACCAACGCCTCAACGCTTTATGCGGTTGATGAATGACATCTTCCGCCAATACTTGGATGACTTTGTTGTCATTTTCTTTGATGACATTCTCATCTATAGTAAAACCTTGCAGCAACATGAAAAACATCTTCGATTAGCTTTGCAAAAGCTAAAGCCATCAGCTCTTTGCCAAGTTCTCTAAATGCAAGTTCGCCAATTCGAGGGTAGACTATTTGGGGCATATTATCTCAAAGAGAAGGAATTGCTACAGACCCTACTAAGATAGAAGCAAGAAAGGATTGGCCCATTCCAAATAATGTTTCAGAGGTCCCAGTTTCTTGGGACTCGCAGGATATTATCGAAATTTGTTAAGGATTTTGCAACAATTGCCGCACCTCTTACTAATCTCACAAGGCATGAGAAAGTAAAGGATTGGATGCAACATTGGAAAACAAAAAGTCCAAGTCGGCTTTTCGAGCTCAAGGATGCCTTTAACATCCGCACCAGTCCTTACCTTGCCTGATCCCCGAAAAGGATAATCATCGGCCACCGACGCTAGTAAGATAGCTACCGGTGGAGTTCTAATGCGGGAGGGGAGAGTTGTTGCTACGATTCAAAGAAGATGAACGATGCAGAAAGGCGATATCCTACCCATGACCGGGAATTGTCTGGCGTTGTTCGTGTTCTCCGTATTTGGAGACACTACCTTCTTGGTAGAAGATTTCAAATGGATAACCTTCATCGAGTCTCCGCTATTTATCCACCCAAATTAAATCTGAATCTCAGCCCTTGGAGATGGATGGAATTCCTCGAGGAATATGACTTCGAGATTGTATATAAACCAGGGAAGCACAATGTGGTTATGGATGCTTTGTCACGCCATCCCTTCATAACCCGCACCCATTGTAATGCTATTTCCACACTCACCAAATGAGTTTGGGAAGCAAATAGAACGCACCTTGGCCACGCATCCGTAATTCCGTAATATTTGGGAAAGTTTGGGTAAGGAAGCCCGTACCGATAGAGAACGTGAAGCATTCCGTTCATATAAGAAGGGAGGGCAATTTATTATATTACAAAGATAAGTTGTGTGTGCCAAATGACTTCGAGGTGCGGCCGATTCTCCACGACACACACAATAACAGCCCTATAGCAGACATCGCGGGTTTTATGAAAACTTACTTTAAGATCCGCTCCCAGCTATTTTTGGCCTTCCATGAAGAAGGATATTGCTAGGTACATCAAACGATGTCAGTTTGTCGCAAAACCAAGGCTGAGCAATTACGAGTTCCCGAGTTGCAACCTTTGGATGTGCCCAACGCCAAGTGGGAAGTCATAACCATGGATTTCATTGTGGGGCTTCCACGCATTCTCAAGCGGGTATGATGCCTTAATGGTCGCGGGTCGACAAATTATCAAAGATGGCTCACTTCCCGCCATGTCGCACCACGACACCGCCTTCATAACACCGCCTTTTGCTCTTTGCAAAGGAAATTTTCGGGTTGCAACGGGATGCCGAGAGTAATTGTATCGGATAGGGATCCTAAGTTTGTCGCTGCCTTCTCGGAAGGATTTCTTCGCCACCATCCGCACAAGCTTGCCATGAGTACGACCTACCATCCTCCAGACGGATGGTCAAACGTAACGCGTCAATCGTATTATCGAAGATATGCTAAGAAGCTATGTATGGAGTAAACAAATACAATGGGATTATATTTACTTGGTGGAATTCGGCCACAATTACAAAGCGGAGTCTTCTAGAATGTCTCCCTTCATGATAAATTATGGCTATCAATGTCTTACTCGGACCGTGGCATAATCCTGCTTCTAAAGTGGAGGTCTCTCAACAACTCCTTTTAGAAATGCAGCCTTGGTGGAAGAAGTTCGGGTTACTTATTGGCCGACGCACGTCGAGGAAGAGTCTAGCGGATAAGCACCAACCCCACCTAATCTTCCAGTGGGCTAATCAGTTTGGCTTAAGATCAAAGTAAAACAAGCCAAGCTTAAAATTGGTAATCAGAAGAAGTTGGCACCCGATGATGGGGGGCCGTTCGGGGATTAACAACGTGTGGGAGAAACGTAGGCATATCGCTTGGACTTGCCACCCCGGCTTGAAGATCCACAAGGTCTTTCACGTGAGTCTTCTCAAGCAACACACCCCTGATCCGGAGGAGGTTTTGGATACCCCTACCCTCCTAGAAATGACCAAGAGCAGCTGGAAATAGTGCCCGGGGTTCTTCTTGATCGAAGTTTACAAACGTAACTGGAAGGACTCAAATGTTGCAATACTTGGTCAAGTGGAAGCACTTACCGGTTGAAGATGCTACCCGGGTGATGAAGATAGACCTTGAGAAGCACTATCCGGACTTCATGCGGGAATCTCAAGGTCCGCACCATCAACGATGCTATCAACCCCGCCCCCCCGTAAGCTTAAAGGCTTGATTGACCGAGAATCATGTTCTAGAGGGGTAGACGATCGTATATGATAATAATAACCGATGATGAGATCACCTTCGTTTCTCTAGGGCGGGTGTATTGTTGATGTTGACATGACCGCCAATTACTAGGAAGGCATCTAGTAAATAGATTATGTTCATTCCGCTATATAATGGGAACTCCACCATTCCTCATGCCACAATGAATTGCAAGCCGCATACACATGATAGATTCCCTTCTAGATATTTTTTTTTCTTTTTATTTGTAGGGGTGGTCCTTCAACCACAACTTAATCATATTATTAACCTACGGGTATATGGTTGTGTGCAAAACCGGTGAACAAGTCGCCACCGCCTTGTATAGAGGGTTACCGATGACCCAACTTTTCCCCGTATTGGTTTTGTCTACATGTGTGATTTTTGTTTGTCCGAATGTTTTAAATGGGACTTCGGTCCTAAACTCCCTTGATCATAAGTTTGTATCGGCACCTTGGTGCTTGTACTTTGATATTTTAACTTCAATGTATTAACGTCCAATTACTATAATCTCAACGTATTAATGTTATATTCTTAACTTCATTTTCTAATTCATTAGCTTTTACGATATGTATTCAATTAGCTAACCCCAATGCTTTGAGGACGGCATTAATTTTAAGGAGGGGAGAATGTGACGCCCACGTGACGACACGGTCTACTATAACGGGACACGCATAAAATACAAACACGCCACTCCCTAAAGGTACGCTACCATGGGGGTATGGGAACTTAATTGCAACCTAGGGGGTTACCTTTGAAAAGGATTAAATTAGCTATGCTAATTTAACACATTAATAATAATAATCTATAACCTAGAAATTAGGCTAATTACCATTTGGGAAGGCGCCACCTGCCCCAATCGATTGGGCAGCATGGGGATTGCCAAGTTTGGATGCCAACTTGACCCCTATCCCCGGATTGACTCAAGAAGATCGAGCAAGGAAGGCCGGGGCAGGCGTGGGCGCCATCGACACTTGCGAAGATCACCATAACAATGCCCCTGTGAAGTAACAAAATGAATTCTCAACTCCCAAAAGATGGAGGCCCCATGGAAACGAGTCCAAATGTAATTCAGGTAGGTGGCTATGTGAATTCTAGTTAACACTTGGTTGTGTCCGTCTCTCTCTGTTCTCTTTGTAAATCAATCATAGAAACTAACCCTTGATTGTACAAACAAGTTCTCTTTATATTCAATTCTGGTTCTTACTCTGAAAGGATGGATTGTTAGTTCTTTGTTTAATCGACTAAACCGGGGGATTACGGGGTAGAGGCCTCTAAACCCATGTATTGTAGTATGCTCCTAGATAGCATGCAATGCAGTCCCATTAAATGCGGCTGTGCACAAGAACCCACCGGTCCTAGATGCTATGGTCCGCTTAGCACCCGGACAAGGAACACATGGTGGTGACATGAGGGGTGGGGTCTTGCATGAGCATACAAGGCTCCCGAGACTCCCTACCATGGGCTAGGCCTAATAGCCCTGGTCCACGTTGAGGGGCGGGTATGGGTCGACACTCCCTCAGGTGTAGAGGTGTGATCCGTATGGAGCACCATGCACTTTGAGTAGATTTAGGGTGAGTAAGTCGGCATGCGGATGCGGGTCGGCCCGACGCTGCACGTATTCTCTAGCTCACCCATGGAACCACCGTGGATTGGGAAGGGGCGCCTCCCCAGACCTGCCTCATCGGACCAAAGGCCATGAACCCGGAGTAGGCTCGAGGGTGATGCCCCGAGTTTATGTCTCCCGGAAGGCTATAGCAAAGCCATAGCATGAATTGACCCATCCGCAAAGTGTGCACAGGAGGGGCGGATGGAGTGGACAACCCTAGCCAATGCTCTATGCCGACCAACGCCATGCCAAGACTTCGGTCTGGCTGATCTCTTGAGGCTCGGTAGTCGGTCGATCCTCACGGAGTCTGAGCTGGGTAGAACCCGGGTTACGGGTGTTTTCGTGGGATTAGATGCATATTCTATGCCGTTGGTA
Source organism: Isoetes taiwanensis (assembly GCA_021234155.1). Lineage (NCBI taxonomy): Eukaryota > Viridiplantae > Streptophyta > Lycopodiopsida > Isoetales > Isoetaceae > Isoetes > Isoetes taiwanensis. The sequence goes on from JAJEKV010000060.1 coordinate 7,888,388, forward strand.
TATTAGATGGATGCGCCACCCTTCGTGGTGGTTATTTATGTATATTCATGTTGTGTGCTAACCCTTGTATTCATGCTTCCGCGACGTAGGAGTCCCACTGAAGGCGTGGGCCGAATGACCCCTTCGTGTCCTTCTTTCGGGCCTCATTTCATAGATGGACCCAAATAGACGGAGGGCCCTGCTCATGGTGAGATGATTGCCATGGGAGGGGAAAGTCCCCGTATGTATACGTCCGGGGGTCGTATATATTCTGGGAGCGTCACAGTATTCCTCACCAAGCATCACACTAGTTGAGCTGCTATAAAAGCTGGTTGTTACAAATATTAGCGCAATCTGAGCCTTCTTATGTGCAAGCTCCAGAATCTTGAAAGAGAAAGAGCCATTATCCTGTAAGTTAGACTACTTTATTAATTACCACATTTAAGTTCATCAATCACATCTAGGTTCATCAATCTTGTCACACACAACAAGCATTGAATTAGATCCTATCATTATATATTAAGAATAATGAAAAAGCAACAACCTGGTTGAACTTACTATTTATTACAACAATAACATACACGTATTCTTTATTTCGAAGCATTTCTGCTACCAATCTGGGAAATATACGCCTAGGCTCATTTGAAGGTCTTCTTCTCATCTTTCCAACGCCATCTTCTCATCTTTCTCATCTTCTCATGTTTAAGAAAGTTCTGGCCATGTTTCTAATTATGTCTCAAATTGAGACAGCAAATGTATTTCCATTTATTTGACATGCTTACCTTAGAAAATTCAGAAACATGCACCTAGCATCATTTTTGGAACTCTCATTGAGCTCTCCAACAAAGCCCCTTGTGCTGAGAATGGAGCTTCTCTTTGAGATTTATACACATCCTTCTAATGCTGCAGGTAAACCAGTTGTTAGTTTCCTTTGAAGAACTCAAAGTGAAGATTTCCCCTTCATTTCATCGTCCAAAAATGACAGGCAACAAGATTGACTACCAGTCTATCAATATCAGTAATAGATAGATGTATTTTTATGCACAGATTTTACCCTTTAACTTTAATGCGAAGATCAAGTTTGAGGCCGAAACGTGGCGGCGTAAGGCTTAAGCTCACATCCATTCTCATCCATTCTTTACTTGTGCGGAACCATAACGGAACCATAATGCACCGCCAGATCCTATCCAACAGCCTCGAATTTATGGTGTATGGGAACATGAGGGGCTCAAAATCGCCGCTAGAGTCCGGATTATCTTGCATTGCTTTTGGAGAATGCATAGCGGGGGGCTAATCATCAAGCATCAACAATTGCTACTAATTACTAACTCCTAACCCTCGTTTCTCGAATCGAATCGGCAAAATGTCAAATAGAACCCTATATGTATTGAAAAATCCACAGAGTATACAAATAATACATTAACAGGTTTTATTCCTTCAAGAAATGCAAGCCACACATGCTCCGAGAATTTCTGGAAGACTAATAGAATGCAGTAATGGCCTTAGAGCAAAGATGCCGACTATTTCTTATTTGCCAAAGCAACAGTGCATAGCCTGAAGAATCCAATTGCAAAAGCTTGGCTATGGTCAGCTCTTGGTTTTGCATGAGAGAAAAGAGCAATGCAACATCATAAAATATATACGACACTGAAGAGAACCGATCACACAGAGGAATTCACAAATCTAAATTTAACCTTCTACCGTAAACAAAGCTGTCCAGGCAAGGAGAAATCCATCAAATTAAGAGAAGTTTTGGCAAAACGGTCAGGAAGCACTCACGATTTTTTTGCTTGCTCTAAAGATCTTGTATGCCCGAACCGATGGAGGCATCCCGGATATTTGGAAGGAGCAAACACATAGTAGGTAGCAGAATAAAACATAACAGGGATATATAAGAACGAGCTATCAAACTGTTTGACCTATGTGCTTGCTTTGCCACTGCCAGTTCTCTTTTATGCGCATATTGATGCCCGCCAAAAGCTTGAAAGCTTTGATGCTGTGTTCTTATTCATCAGATTGGAGCTGCCAGTTACCCGGTCCAGAACATCCTTGATCCACAACGCAACTGACCGTGCATTTACAGGGAACAAAGGATTTTTAGCAGTCATCAACATATACTGAGTATATTCCAGCATATACTCAGTATATCCCACAAACCCACATAAACGAGGGTTTGCCCCCCTAGGGGCAACCCAAAAATCAAAATTGGATGTATGATTATATATGGTTTGATAGCAAGGAAGTATATCACCAATCTTGCCAAGTATTTATTGTGGCAATTCTTATTCATGTTCAATATAAAAAGAACAACCCAAAATGTTTATATCATATCAATACATAATGTGCAATGTGTCATCATGGAACTCTATACATGCATATATCCACGTCATTCAAGGCTGCAAAAGCTTACCATTAAATACGTGCAGAGAGCGACATGTATATGACGTGTGTATGTCTACCCTCAGATCTAACAAACTGAGTATCATTTGCCATCTCACTTTCTCTCTTGATTTTTCATTCTTCCCCTAACAAAAGATAGAATGGGGAGAATAAAAGATGGGTGCATTGGTATTCTCTAAGAGACGTCCTTTGACTCCCAAACTTGCTCTATGTTTTATGTTGTATCCTTTCTAAGCACAATGGACAATTCATTCATAAGTGGCGCATTGGATAAAGATATTATCGTTCTTGTAACTCAAAATTTGTTGTCTAGTACTTTGTAATCTTCCAATGCTTGTATGTAATTCTTGTAAGCTCCATATCTAAAACCACATAGCCACAATATATAAGATTCTAGCATTCACCCTTACAACTTTTGAACGTGGCATTTCGAGCCTAAACTAGAAGTCTTTCTTACTCTTGTTTTAACCCTTTTGTTGAGGTACTTAACTACTACAAATGGCATTCTGTCAACTGATAGTGGACGTTTTGTAAAATTGGGTTCTCAAACACCAGCAGCAACGGCTTCTTCAAACCACACTCGAAACTGCCAATGTTGAAATACATGTTTTGGCAATGTCTTGAAACTGCCAATGTTGAAATACATGTTGCAACATCGCATCCTTTTCCACATGCTCCTCAAGCAAATATGCACCAAATTAATTTTTCCTGAGTGCAGCAACATCAATGTCCGTGGGCTTTCTAATCCGTACACACTGTGATGTACCCTGGTATTGAGGTAGCTTCAAACTGAACTTTTCAACGGTAGCAGGCGGCACAAACCTGCCTCCTAAAAAATGATGAGGACCTCTGAATGATTTTGCCCATAGTTTTGGTGCAGTCTATGAAACCTAGCATTAATGTACCATCATATATAAATCAAATTGCCAGATAACCATTACAAAACTATTTTTCCGTATTACCAAACATTATCTGTGGCACATAAACAAACTAACCAGTATTTCTGGTGTCTCAACTAGCAGCTTAATGAGCCCATCAAATGGGGGGCGTGGTTCACCTGCAAATATCTATCAGTAAAAACAGGCAAGGCAGTGCATATTTATCACGTTATTTCAGTGAACATATAGTCCCTAGTCTACCAGGTTGTGGTTGCCAAATCCAGAATAAAACTATATCCAAGATACTGCTCCATGCAAATGGGCATTTGAGCTTGTTAAGTTAATATATCTCTAAATTTTGGACTCTATGTTGAAGAACTAAATAAGCCCATATCCAAGTTGGCACTGCAAAATGGGAATTTGAGCTTGCTAACGTCTAGATATCTCTAAAATAGTACTATGTTGACGAACTAAATAAACGAAAGCAAGAATAGAAACAATTCCGAACTCTGCACCATCTTTTTATCCCCTATTTTAAGCTGTATCTCTCCAACTACACATCAGGACAAAGAAGATCCTAAAGCTAAGAAAGGACATGCTCGTCATGAAATGCTAAGATCAGATAAGACACCAGTTTCCACTGGGAGAGCTATTGTGAAACATTACAAGCACTTCCATTCTTGCCTTATGCATAAACAAACTAACCAGCATTTCTGGATCGAACTTTGTGTCATTTACATCACCATCTTCAACATGCCAAGCAGAAGGGACATCAACTGAGACCATGCGTGGTGCCTCAACTAGCGGCTTAATGAGCCCATCAAATGGGGGGCGTGGTTCACCTGCAAATATCTATCAGTAAAAACAGGCAAGGCAGTGCATATTTATCACGTTATTTCAGTGGACATATAGTCCCTAGTCTACCGGGTTGTGGTTGCCAAATCCAGAATAAAACTATATCCAAGATACTGCTCCATGCAAATGGGCATTTGAGCTTGTTAAGTTAATATATCTCTAAATTTTGGACTCTATGTTGAAGAACTAAATAAGCCCATATCCAAGTTGGCACTGCAAAATGGGCATTTGAGCTTGCTAACGTCTAGATATCTCTAAAATAGTAGACTATGTTGAAGAACTAAATAAACGAAAGCAAGAATAGAAACAATTCCGAACTCTGCACCATTTTTTTATCCCCTATTTTAAGCTGAAGATCCTTAAGCTAAGAAAGGACATGCTCATCATGAAATGCTAAGATCAGATAAGACACCAGTTTCCACTGGGAGAGTTATTGTGAAACATTACAAGCACTTCCATTCTTGACTTATGCATAGAAACATCTACCATAAACAGCACAAAATTAAAAGGCAGAGGCATCTTCCACAATGAGAAAACATGATAGTGTTGCAGAGCCAATGTAAATAGCCTTACAAAGGCAAGATCGCTGATTTCAAGTTAAGAAACTAATTCCCAATGTCAATAGTATTTTGCAGATTACACCATGCGGGACAGATGCATAGGAAAAATGGAGTTGAAAGTACAAGCAGTAAATCAATATTGGCAAGCTCTTTCCCTTAATAACGCTATTGTGAATTCACATACCTTTAAATGAAAACACAAATATAGCATCGATAACGTGTCAAACTTTAAAGAAAGATTGTGTGGCAACTCCTCGACTGATATAAAAGGGACTGATAAGCCGTTCAGCTGCCAAGAAATCGTTTTATCAATAATCTAGATAACAAGGGCAGTCTATTAAAATAAGTGCTGCATTCTTCATCATAACATCACATTGACCAAACTTAAAACACAAACTTTGTCCTGTACAACTGTCAGGTTTAGGTTTTTAATGTTGAAGACTAAAGACATTAGAATGGCTGGTTTCTTGAGTGCAAATTTCGTGAACATAAACATAAAAGTATTGACTTTATCCAACTGTGTTGCATGTCTTCACATGCTGCAAGTGTATTGTAAGTTATCAGCACACAAGGTTTTAAAGCTCAAATTCCTGTTCATACTCGACCTCCTTGCTCAAGTAGGAATCGGAATCCAAATTTTATGGCCATGACCAAACTTGCTGTCATCTAGCTCTTTCTTATGATTAGTGTCATCGAACTGGTTGACCTCAGCAGAAATGATCAGGTAACAAAAGCAAGGCATCTCTTATATACTTCATAAAATAACAAATTATAAGTTTTAGGAGATTTCCACGACAAAGTAAATAATTTTTGTTGCCAATTCAAATTAAATCCAGAGAAGGTGAAAAGAAGGAGAACATTTTTATCCTTCCTCCCGTTTCAATTTCTATGTACATTCACTTGTGGGAACTTTCCTTTCCTGCTATATGCCAGTTCAGTGGAGTGGATATAGTAATACTAGGCAGTTATAGCTATCTTTTGCACTTCAAAGTCAAGTTGAAACATAATGATATCTACTTTAAAGCCATGAGAATTAAAAGACCTTCAATGGTTTATTCTGCTCGAAACATGGAATGTGCATTGAGAACCAAAATGAGAACTTACTTGTGTGACAAGGTCTGCATATAATGATTTTCCAGTTTGTTTGGGGTAACATATGCATGGCTTGTAACCAAAATGATGAAGATGCCGAGCTGCAACCAATCATCCCCGCCATTGTTCCAGGGACCACATAGTACAAGGACACGTTTATATTCAGCTACAGGATACACCTGTGAAATGCCAAAGCGAGTTGGACACAAAATAAGATTGTAAAGGCAAGTGCCTACTGGAGACAAGGTACTATCAAGTGCTGAGCCATGAAAGATAGAATAATTGAACGATATTTACATAGTTATAAGTATGTAATTCCTCTGAAATAGCTGAAGCAACACTCAAACCTGCAAGCTCCTGCTCAATAAATAGATAGAACATAAGTATGAGAATGAATGACAATAATGTTAAAGTTATTAAAAAAGAAGAAGAGCACCATCAGCTGATCGATGCTAAAACCCAATGGCCCCATAAGCATTTCATCAATAGAAACTGCAGCAGATTGTGTAATATAAGATACATCGTCCAAACTTTGTGAAGCATTCCTGTGTTTCCAAGGAATTCGTCCATGCCTGTGTTTCCAAGGAATTCGTCATATTCTAAATGCCACCAACCCTGTGTGTACTTTCTGCTTCTGTTTCTGCGAGCATGTTAATGTGTTTGTGCATGAACGGGCCGGATAGTTGGCTTTGGGATCGTGCCAACATCCGACGGACAGCAGACAAATATCTGGGATTTTTCCTAATTTAGATGTGGCCTTTTTCCCGAAAGCCAGGAATAGAACTGATATTTTAGAACACGGAAAGTGCAGAGTCAGACACAATTACAGAGGTATAAGAATGTCTGCATTTGCATTGTGTTGGCATTACAGAATTCTGAGTATGGAGACGGAGACGCAGGAGACAGATGAAGAGCTTCTCAACTACACTTACTCTGCTTTATTTCCCAATCTTTTGGAGAGCTATGATATGCTTAAGGAAATCGGCGAGGGTGGCCAAGCTACGGTTTTTCTCTGCAGAAGTAAAAGAGGAGGTAAGAAAGAGTTTGCTTGCAAAATCATCTGGGTAGGAGACACAGAGCCGATCAAGGAAATGGAGATCATGCAGAAATTAGCCAGCAGCCCTGAAGTAATCAAAGACGAGGGATTCTGGCACTTGATCATGGAATTGTGCGAATGTAGCTTGCTTGATGTAATCGTCAAGAAAGGCAGGCTATGCGAAAAGGAAGCGGCTCTTCTTATTCGAAATCTTGCTCTAGCTATACAGGATCTTCATCAAAATGGTATCATCCACCGGGATCTGAAGCCAGGCAACGTTCTTGTGACCTCAGCAGCAAAGCCCTATGATGTTAGGGTTTCGGATTTCGGCATATCGGATCGTTTTTCAGGTTCTGCTCCCAGTTTTACATCCAGAGTCGGAACACCAAGATATTTCGCTCCAGAGGTTGTGCAGGGATATTATTCCACAGAGATAGACATATGGGGTCTGGGTTTGATCCTGTATGAGGTGCTTACTGGGAATGATCACTTCTCAAGTCTAGAAACTGCGCAAATTCACGAAGAACTGCTTCATGGCGAGGATTTGGCTGCCTCACACTTGCATTGGCCAGTTGGGTTGGTGTCAGAGGAAGCAAAGAGCCTTGTTTTGGCGATGTTGCAGCCTGATCCGGAGGAAAGGATATCTGTGCAGCAAATTTTGGCACACCCCTGGGTTGCCAAATATTATTCTAGTACTAGTACAAGGGCGCCTCAGAAGAGCTTAAAACGTAAGAGGCCATGCTTCAAATATGGTGTTCCTGCTAAGCTCATCAGAACAGTGAGGCCCTCTGAAATTGCCTGCTGAAAGGAAAGGGCAACAAGGGACATTCTTCAATACATTTATTTGCCACTCAAGAGACTTGGCATTATTCTTCTGTACATATAAACTAGATATCAGGTTATGCCACCTTCGTGACATAGACTATTATATTTTTTGAAGACAATTATTTGTAGAGGTTGGCTTCTTGACATACGCCACCTTCAATGACATTTTTTTTGAACATAATACAATTATTTATATTTACAAGAAATTTATCGCGGCGGCCAAGGCCGCCGCGAACATTTCTCTTCCCTAAACCTCTGTCATCTGAGGATTGTGCCTGCTAGCTAAGCAATCACGTCTCTTTTCTGGACTCCTATACTCTTGTTCAACTTGTTACACAAAAGTGGATTTCCCTTTACAACTGCTAGCATAATCTTCTTCCTTTGTGACTTATTTCTTTTGCAACATATGCCATTGTCTTCCTCGTCATTTTTTAATCATGAGTTTCTTGAACAATTTATATTATCTGGAAAAAAATTCAAATTTACTTGAAGAGATGAGCAACTGCACGAGCACTATTTCATTAATTGTTAGCACGTATCTAGTCTATGTTCTCCCCAAATTGATAGATAAGTCTAAAGTAAGACATAATGGATGTACCTAATCTTAAACATATTCAAATTTTAATGTTTAAGTGTTAGGTATATATATATATGTTCGTCTTACATATATGTCGCGCTCTCTACTACAATTCATCTTGATGTCCACTTAATATCATTGAAAGCTAAGCTTACAAATGAAGAATGGTTCTGGATGAAGCTGTTTACAACGGGTCGTTGAACACTTGCAACATGAATTGCCCAGATGCGCTCTATGTTGCTTCCGTGTTTTTATTTGTGGTAGAGGTTGGTAAGTCTAGAGGCGAAGGGGTCGGAATTGGCATCCTCCACTTAATTTGAAGTTACTATTGAATCTTTGGAATTTAAATGCGCAAAAAAGTCTCCACTTAATTTCGTGTTACTATTGAATCTTTGGAATATCGTCTACAAAAGTGAGACTAAGAAGATTTTTCTATTTCTGGTCCCTGCGATTGAGATTACTCAAATCGTTGTCTTTGCCTTTGAAGCTCGATGCTTTTGGGCTCGCAAATTTGAAGCATTTGCATTAGATCCCGTGGTTTTTCGTGTCGGTCGAATTTTTCGATGTCGAATCGAGAGATTTTGACATTTGTCCATGCATGTTTGATCTTGTTGAAGCATCTACGCCTTGTGACCTTTCTTCCCCGTTCTATGATTCCTGGGTCCTATATAGCATTTGTGCTATTGCACTTGACTAGACTAATAATAGTCTTTAATTTATTATTTCAAAGACCCAACATTGATTCCAATTTGATCTTGATGTTTTTCATTTCAAACTCTGTTGTCGGTTGCAAATTCTTACATCTTTGCATGGATTGTACAATTGAGTTCGTTTCAAGGTCGCAATTTTCTTAGCGGTGAGATTCGTTCAAAGAAGGTTGTAAAGACCCGCTTCGATCCTTTCATTCTTCTTTGTATAGAAAAATGGCCCGGTGTCATGCGAACGTAAGAAGGTTGCCCTCTTGAAAGAATTATATAGTGGTGTTTTTCAGCGGTAAATTATATCGAAGAGTGGATTCTCCACTTTCGAACTAGCCCAAATATGAATCGCCCTAGCAAGAAGGCAAATAATGCACATGCCCTTCGAAAACTCATAGATTGTGATATGTGGTAAATGAATATCCGGTCTGCTTCAAAGTATCCTCGAAATCCGTGCAAATGTCTCTTGTTTTTTCGGAAATCCAGAGATAGTGATAGTGCCTTCAATATAACCTCCACTTTTTCTTCCAGCTAGAACATCCATCAGTGTTGTCTTCCCTCCACTACTAACACCAACTAGGGTTGTGAGCACACCTAGTCTGAATGCCCCACTAATGTCCTCGGCGAAAGGTCGGCGGTCTTGTGTCTCACCCTTATTGTTTCATCTCCCCGGCATTCCAATAAAATTGGTTTAACTCTGGCCTTCCAACTTCAAAGGAACATATTGTCTGTGAACTATAACTCGCTGCAGGCATGTCGATGTAATAGCTTATGTGATGGAAAACTAATGATAGTGGCTGAAAAGGCAAGATCATTCCTTTCTGCATTTTTTTCATTCCTGAACCTGCGTTTGAATGTTTATTAAATTGCACGTGTCAAATTTTGATTCAGATTGAAATGAAGTAACACACTATACAGGTTTGAGAACTTATTAGTTGGAAAACTTGCTGAATGTTCTTCTCTAGGCTTAGTCTGCCCGCCAGTGCTAACACTCTTTTTGGCATATTCTTCCTCCACCATGATAGCTTGAGACTTTCTAGGAGCTGCACACCAATGGTTATGGTAAATACAGAAACCAAGACAAAGTGTGTGATGCTATAACTTTAAGGTTGAGGCGCATAATAAATATTATGTTGAAGAGCAGCAGATAGCCAATATATCCCCCAATTCCTATCCAGTACCAGTATGCATAAGGGAACAATCCTCTAGCCTTCAATATCATGACACCAATTGTATCTGAAGAATTACTTGGCTGCAGGCATACCCCTTTGTTGCATTAAGAGATGTAAGGTATGATGGTCATATCGTGGAGCTTGTCCTTACCTGATTCCATCGGGGTGCTAGGAATTCATTGACAACAATTGCATTCTGTCCATACATCGATTGTGATAGCCAATATCCCCAGATCCACCAAGGGTGAACGCTTGCTGTTGGAATGGATATTTCTTTTACTTCTTTCTCATTATACATCATGATGTATTGATTTATGTTTCCATTTAGGATCCATGTTTAAAATATGGCTGTGGAAGGTGCAAGGTTACCTCTTGATACAACGAAGCCACCAAGAACAAAGATAATTAGCAAGAAGAAAAAATCAAAGATATTCACGAGGACATCTGTTCGTCCTAAAGCAGCAGTGAGAGTGAAGAGGGACATGCTCACTAAATGCTGACAGAAAAGCACAAGAATTTGGGAAGAGCCTGTAACATCAGCATCTTGAATAAGAATTTTGTTATCCAGCTATTCACATGTTTAATAGTAACAATCAAAATACAATACCTCTTCCAAATCATAAATTCTAGAAAAGACACCGGGTATCTTTATAATCCAATTTGAAGGGCAACGCCCATGAAGGATAAAACATGAAGTCCCGGCCGCTTATAGAAGACAGGCAGCCTCATGGTTGTTAAGGATAGCTCTGCAAATTCACTAAACATGATAAACGGAGAGGCCAAAGAAAAGGGAACCCATTAATATGGTTCCATCTCCCACTGTACTATGATAGGCTTTTCCAAATCAGCATCTTCCCCTGATAAAGGCACCTATTTTACAAATCAATTTCTAACAGTTTAAATCCATATTAATTTTCCGGTTTGCACCTAAGTCGCGAGGGCGAGCATAAGGAGCATAAGGAGCGATATGATGTGAAAATGCAAAGCAAGAAACAAATGAAATAATCCAAAGGCAAACATCTCGGGGATCGAAGCGAGATTTGGCTATGGCGGACAGAGTTCTTCCACCTTCCCGAACCCTGCTATGGCAGACAGAGTTCATCATGGATGGTGCAAACAGACAGAACAGAGTATGGATCCTTTTGGTATGTCATCCTTGGGCTAGGAGTTAATTTCGCAGCATCTGGGCATGGCCAATCCTCAGCTAGCTACGTCGGTAGGCGGGATGGGGGTTCAGGAAGGGGCAATGCTTCAGAATCTCGGATCTGTGAAGAGTTCATGGCAAAGCCAAGTTCCAGTTTCTCAGAAATCAAATTATTAGGAGAAGAGGCGGTCAAGCGAGTAAGAAGCAAAGGATTGATAAGATGCAAAGGGGAAGAAAACAGACCGATTTTTGAAACGGATGGGAGAATCTTTGCTGCTATCATGTGGAGCGGGATTTTCCTCTCTAGTAGTAGGCGGAAATCTTTGAGTCCTCAACTCCGTGCCTCTTTGGCCAAGCTTTTTGAGGCACCTTCATAAAATTTTGGCTTGGTTTTCATATTGTTTAATGCGAATCAACTTAGAATTCATCTGAATGACTGTAAGATCTTACCTTAAAGCTTCATTCCTTGCAGAGAGATAAAACTGGGAAGCAGAGAATTTGAAGCAGTCGAAGCGGCCGTCCTTGGAGATGCTTGGAGCGTCTAGCTATGCCGGAACAGGGATGGCGCGAGTGCTGAAGTACGAAAGCCAGGATTACTTGCAAAGCAAGAAACAGAGCAAGAAGCAGAAAAAAGAAATATTTTTCTATTAAAAAAAATACACGTGTCGTGCTCAAGGTTTTTCCTGGGACGGAAATATTTCATCAAACAAAAAATCAAACAGCCTTATATATGTTGTGATAGAGGTTGGCTTCTTGACAAACGCCACCTCCATGACATATTTTTCCAAATTAATTGTTCACTTTGCCAAGCTTTAGCAACTATGGATTTTAATTGCTCTCTTTGTTTATAGATCTTCAAACTTTTCTTCCTTTTTTGCATTGTCTAGCTCAAATTTTTGCTTTCTAGGTGATCTTTGATACTAGCAAGCTTTGTTTTATGCTTTAGCATATTGTGGCTTCAAAGTCTCTTCTATTGCCAAAGCACTGCCATGTTGACATGTGCAGACACAATTTGTTATAATTCTCCTCCTTAGTGGATACTTTCTAGTTTCCGCAATCTTTTTCTTGCTAAGCCTACTCTCATTCTATTTCTTCTTGCTAGTCCCAAGTCATTCAATTTTTTCTTGCTACTTTCCTTCATTTTCTTCTTGCCAATTACACCATCCTTCTTTGGCATATCCTGGTTTCACTTCTTCCTGGCTGGAGTGTCTAATACACATTCAACTTTACTATCATTAAGATCTGCCTCTGAACCATCTACCTTGTCGTCCCTAATTTTACCAGTGCTTCTCAATTGCCTTGGGTTAAACATCTTATTTTGATCCCCTAAATCTGCAAGATCTAGTTCATAGTCATCATCATCCCTTGCATGTCTCAACCTTCTCTTTGTGCTAGTAGAAGGGAACTTCAAGGGCTCCGGCAGAACATCTAAAGTGGCTTAAACATCAGGCTGAACTATCTTTGATTCCAAATCAGATTTTCTATGAGTTGCTTTAGGATCAAAAGAAGAAACCTACTCTATTCCTCTTGGAACACACTCATACAAGTTCAACATAAAGGTCTTCAGGGATGTTGCATTCACATTCCATGTCTCTTCCTTCTTTTATAATAATGCAACACACTTCACATGATATTCATGTTCACATTCAAGAATTAGACATCTTATATTTACTAGTTATGGTGCCCGGCGTTGCCGGGCTTTAGTAACAATTTGAAGTGGTTGTTTCGTTGTTGTCTAGAATAACAATGTGGCCGGGAGGGGGCAAGGTAATATAGAGTTGAATTGAATTGAATGTGTTCTTATCGTCCGCGATCAAGCTTTTAAGAGATAAAGCTAAAAAAAACCAAGAAATTATAGATTTGATCTCAAATGTTGAATTGTAGAGATGTTGTAGTGCATTGTTTTGTTCATATGATTTTTCTACCATAATGATTTTATGGTGAGGCATTGGTAGGCTTTAGCAACCTATAGAAATTTGTGTTGCAACGTAATAGCAAGAATAGTTATAGTTGAAGTTAGGCATGCCCGTCTTGGGTTTGGAGAGAGATAGTGGCGTTTAGCAGTACTTATGAATTTATTATGATGAATAGGCCTTCATGGTTGTGAACAAACAGAGTCCCTAATTTTTGAACTACACGATAGGACAAAGAATGCAATGGACAAAAATGTGTGTCAAAGTTTTGCATTTGGCATTATGAAATATGGAAGGTTTAATACATGGTCATAGTGGTTTCTGGAAATGTATATGATATGCCTGGAAATGTAGAAGTAAGGAAACATTGCAAAAGAAGACCATAGCTAGGGATATGGGTGACTACTGTCGTGATCATGCCCCACTTAGGCGTTGGACGTGTGGGATTATTAAATTGAAAAATGCCAATAGTCAAGCTTTAATGCAAACATAAAGCGTATGGACCTATGATATTGCACATTTTTGGATTTCTTTTCGTAGATGAACTTATTTCATCTTAATCTTTGTAAAGCACCATGTCCCCAATATAAACAACATAATGAGCCCATAGAACCAAACACTTACGAACGTAAACAACATTTGAGCTCATACAACCAAATTTTCATCGATAGTTTTAATTCATCTTATCTATGCAAAAAACCTTAACCACTTAATATTTGAACCCATTCAACTAACGTGGCTCCACTTGTTTCACCAAACATAATCAGACATTTGAAATCGTAACAGAACAAATTTGGGAGCAAGTGAAATAACCCATGTGATGTGATGCACGACTCTCAACTAACGTGGCTCCACTTGTTTCACCAAACATAATCAGACATTTGAAATAGTAACAGAACAAATTTGGGAGCAAGTGAAATAACCCCGTGATGTGATGCACGACTCTATTTTTAATACATCCAACATTTTGCCATTACATTACATAAAAGTACATTTTGGAGGACTGCAATTCTTCCCTGAGATTACACACATCATGAATACAGTAGAGGGAATTTACTTTACATTTGGTATTGATGGCTTGATAAAATGGTCACGCTGTTTATAAATCATGAATCAAAAGCTTTCTTGAGTAGAACATTCTCCCGATCTTGAGTAGAACATTTTCCCGACTTTGGATTTTCTAACCAAATATGCCTTGGCTCTTTCTTGAACTTTTTTGCACTTGGTAAGGGCATGTTTCTTGTATTTCACCCCAAATTATATGGTCTACAAAGAAACGCAAAACAACTACAAATGTTTTTAGATTCATGTTGGTACAATATGAGCGGGCAATAGGAAAATATGTTGTCCATACAAACATTATTATACATGATTGAACAGGCGAATGGAATGTAGGTCTTAATCTTCTAGAATAGCCGAACCTAAAATCCATATTCAAAACATACACAAATGTGGATTTCGATGGCGAATGGATAGGAAGCAGTAGCAGCGCAATAGGGAATGGGTAGATCCGGGACATTGTGTTAGATGAGTCTGGGGGAGACTTTATTCTCACGAAGAGCAGGGACCTCCATAGACATCAACCGTAATAACTCATCGCCATTAGACTTAGCCTATGATGGGTTCATCACGGAAATTAGATTTGGTCAACATAAAACAAATAGAACTTATAATGCGCTTCACATTAGTAAACTGGCTTAAGGATGAGCAATATCAATTTGCCTAGTGCTGAACAGTTTAATGTGCTTAGTGCTGAATAGTTTAATGTGCCTAGTCATCCTCCAGATTCACAAAAAGCTGCAGAAATCTAAGCCCATGCATCTTTGCTCTTCTTTGCCAAATTAGAAGTCACAAAAATTTAAACAATAGGATAACTTGCACATACTCATATGTTGCGTATAGTTATAGCTATAAAATGTAGAATATACTGAGCAATAATGAAAGTAACTATATATAACTGTCAGGGACAAACGTAGCTGGCTACACATGATAAGCCTGACCCGGTCTTGGTGGCTTTCTAAGTGCTTGAAGGCCGAATACAAATTCATGTAATAGAGAACTCAAATCATTAATCTGATGGATAAGGTGTTCTGTACAACCAAGTCTTATGCCCAAATGTGCTGCTACATAAGGTGTTGTAAGAGAGCTATATTGGTTCTGTGTCACCAATGTCTTGCATTACATTAGGCGCAGAGTTTATTCTTGGTTTGGCAAAGTCAACAAAATTCATAATTGTAGGTATCTTGCGATATAGAGCCTGAAAAATCCATGAAAAATGCTAATTCCCTAGTAAAAATGGAGTATGGACATTTTTGAAGCAACCAAGTAGGATCTGATCATTCCCTTTGTTTCTAAGTCTCCATCATTGACCCTTTTTTTATGAGCTCGTGAAGGGGTAATTTTAAAGTGCATGAATAGCATTTCATATGCTCTTGAAGGATAGATGCAACATATAATAGAGAATTGGTCATTGATCTAATGGATAAGACATGAACTTGAAAAGATAGTCTTGGAAAGGGACTCACACAGTGGAAGTTATGAGTAGCCACACCGCTTAGCATAACCTGTGTGTTCTTTATCGGGAAGTTGTTGTTTGGATTTGTGTAAATGGTGAGTTCACGGTTTCAAGCTTGCTGGATTGCTATCTTGCATGCATAGAGGAGCCAATAGTAAGTGCTCTCAAAAAATAACAATGGATTTGGATTCCATATATAGAACTGTAATATGACAACTTCGAGAATCCTACGGTTGATAATCTTATACACAAAACGAAATCATGTTGTGTGACAACAAAAAAAGGACGAGAAGAATGTACACTTGGGATCACCATAAAACTTGGTTGTACATAGCTCCTGCATGCATGGAGGAGCCAATGAAGCAACCAAGTAGGATCTGATCTCGTTCCTTTGTTCCTAAGTCTCCGATCATTGACCTTTTTTTATGAGCTCGTGAAGGGTAACTCTAAAGTGCATGAATAGCATTTCATATGCTCTTGAAGGATAGATGCAACATATAATAGAGAATTGATCATTGATCTAATGGATAAGACATGAACTTGAAAAGATAGTCTTGGAAAGGCACTCACACGTGGAAGTTATGAGTAGCCACACCTCTTAGCATAACTTGTGTGTTCTTTATCGAGGAAGTTGTTTGGATTTGTGTAAATGGTGAGTTCACGGTTTCAAGCTTGCTTTGGATTGCTATCCCGCATGCATGGAGGAGCCAATAGTAAGTGCTCTCAAGAAATAACAATGGATTTGGATTCCATATATAGAACGTAATATGACAACTCAAAATCCTACGATTGATAATCTTATACACAAAAACGAAATCATGTTGTGTCACAAAGAAAAGAGATCCAAATCATAAAATCACATGCCCCATCCTAAATCTGTTCTTCTAGAGTTAGAAACCACGGCATTGTTTTTAAAAAGGACGGAAGAATGTATTCTCACTTGGTATCACCATAAAACTTGGTTGTACATAGCTCCTACATGCATGGAGGAGCCAATAGTAAGCTCTCTCAAAAGAAATAACAATGGATTTGGATTCCATATATAGAACGTAATATGACAACTTCGAGAATCCTACGGTTGATAATCTTATACACAAAACGAAACCATGTTGTGTGACAAAGAAAAAGAGATCCAAATCATAAAATCATGTGGCCCATCCTAAATCTGTTCTTCTAGAGCTAGAAACCACGGCATTGTTTTAAAAAAAAGGACAGGAAGAATGTACACTTGGGATCACCATAAAACACCAAAACCTTGGGGATGATCACTTACCACTACCGAGACTCAAATGAAGATAGAAGTTTTGAAATGTAGATTGGCCAAAACTTGCAAGGAAATATTCTTCGTGGCTGCTTTGCATGCCGAGATTGGGCCAAAATCCACCGCATAAACTTGCTCCTGTACCTTTGCTTCCATGTCTACATCATGTGCAAGCATCACTGCGTCCTTAAAGCACGTCCCCATTTCTCTTTTGACCCTTCTTAGATCTTTTGTTCTGCCGCATTGCAGGTAGAATGCTTGGCAAAGGAGCAAAGAAATTAAAGCATTAACCTTGACGAAGTCACGCAAATCTGCCTGTAGAGAATCCTTCGGGATAAACAATAAACAAATAATATCTACCTTGGCCAAGTTGCGCAATCAGGTCGAGCATATACGGCAGCGATTCACGTCCTTGTAGGCCAGGAAACAGGTGCAGGCCAGGAAACAGGTGTCTTCCATGCTCGCTCTTCACAAAAAATTTCCAAAAACAGATCATCGCAGGGAAAAACTCTTCCAGAAATCATACCAATCTAAAATATTCGATTTTTGGATAATCAGAAAACATCTCCGGGCGTTAAAAAATTCCAGAACCTTAGGCAAAGCAACCTGGAAAAAAATCCAAAAACTTTTCGGAACGCCGGAAAAACCAAACTTAAACAATAGGATATGAACATTTAATCTACAAGCACTATAATTACTTTGTAGAAAATCTGGAAGCCTTCTTTTGATGGTGTTAATACAGAAAGGAGAATTGGTAATTTGCTTCAGACTTTCAAGGTGGCTTGCATGTTCTTTTGCTGCATTTATCTCAGTGTTCTTTTAAATTTTTGAGCTTCCAATATTTACTTCTTGACAAGAAGTTCAAGATCTGGAGGTTTAAAAACAACCTCCAAAGACTCACATGCATATTCTTTATACTGCAATTCCTATTCTAACGATGTGATGTGATTTCTAGCTCTATGTCCTTTGTATTAACCAAAGCTTTCTTCTGGATAACTTTAACTTCTTTGTACTACCTTTTTCAGGCAACCTTTTATATTATTTATCGTTCAATTTCTCATCAAGAGCCAGAATGATAACAATATTTTTTTTTTCCAATGTCTACCATTTTAATCTCAAGCTTCCTTATGTTTTTGTCACTATTCCAATTTATGGTTCAAATTAGTCCGATGTAGAATAGGCTTAGTAATTACTTTTGCAAAAATATCAGGCTTGGAATAAATTTTAGCTTTTGCCTTTTGAACATTTTTTCTCGGTCCATATTTCTTGTACATATTACTTGTGCACCATATAAAACCCAATCTATTTTACGACTTTTCGGGGATCAAGCAATCCTTCATTGCAACGCAAAGGCATAAACAACGTCTCATTCTTGCAAGGATTGACAATCTAGCATTCTATAAATTGTGCTTTCGACTGCTATGCTAGTATTGAATCAATTCCATCTATTTTGCAACATGGAATAATTTAAGGGCTAAACTTAGCTATTTGGCGATTTTTTAGCATATTTTCGAAAAAACTTGGCTAAAGTAAATGGAAAAACTTGGGAAAAAATTAATAATTTTAGCTTAACGTTTTTCTGGACTTGCACCAACCACGAGCTCTTTAGCCAAACGCTAAAGTAAGAGAGTGAAATTTTGTATTGTTTAGCTAAACCATAGAAACTTTTAGAATGAATTTCGGGCTAGTTTAGCTAATATCATTCTAGTTTATAAGAAATATATGATTAGTAATTTAGTTTCTAGCATTAGAGATTAA
Organism: Isoetes taiwanensis; assembly: GCA_021234155.1. Taxonomy (NCBI): domain Eukaryota; kingdom Viridiplantae; phylum Streptophyta; class Lycopodiopsida; order Isoetales; family Isoetaceae; genus Isoetes; species Isoetes taiwanensis. Next base: position 7,907,051 of record JAJEKV010000060.1, read on the forward strand.
TTTGAGTCATAGATTTTGCTAGTTAGCATTACTTTAGAAAGTTTTTCACAAAGAAAATAACTAAAATAAGTGGAAACAATTGAAAAAAAGTATAGTAATTTGGTTTAATAATTTCCGTTGGCCATGCCATAGAAATTTTTGGGATGATGTTTACGTTAGTTTAGCTAAACGCTAGAAAGTATGAGAGGAAAAATATGTAGAGTTTAGCTAAACCACAGAAAGTTTTGGGATTAATATCGAGCAAGTTTAGCTAAAGTCATTCTGGCTAATAAGAAATATGCGATTAGTACTTTATTCCCTGTTTTGCAATCAACTATTCTATTCCAAACAATGTTGTGAACAATCAAATGAGATCTTTTTTGAGGCTCTTAAAACTTTTTCAGCAAATGCTACGATGGGATATTGTTTCTTGGGCAGCTATGTAGCTTTATTGTGCTTTGTGTAATCGTTAGAATTGTGTCTGCAACTGTCAACAAAAATGATGAGAACTTCAAGGAGTCTAAAGCTTCAAGCATTGTATTTGCATCAGTACCATTGTAGTACTTGCAAGAAATGTGAGCAGTTCTTTGAATCTGACAACTGGCTAGAACATGTTTGAAAAAATGTGTATAGAACTTTAATGAGTTTAATTCCATGAGATTTGAGCATTGCATATGTCTGTTTGCATAAATGAACGCGTGGTTCCATGGGTGAGCTAGAGAACGCGTGCCGCGTCAGCGATCCCCGCATCCGTACCCAACTTACTCACCCTAAATCTACTCAAAGTGCATGATGCCCCATACGGGTCACACCACTGCACCCAGGGAGTGTCAGATCCATACCCGGCCCTCCACGTGACCGGCTATCAGGCCTAGCCCACTGTAGGAGTCTCAGGAGCCTTTTATGCTCATGCAAGACCCCACCCCCTACTTCACCACTGTGTCCCTTGTTTGGTGCTAAGCCAGACCATAGCGTCTATGACCCGGTGGGTTCTTGTGCACAGGCCGAAACTAGTAGGGTGTTAACGGAAGTACTAGGAGCATTCTGTACTCAAGCTCAGAGGCCTCTACCTCCCTTTTAATCCCTGTTTACTGGAACTACTAAACTAACTCATAGAGACATCGACCATCCCATAACAGAGCATCATTTATAACTGAAAAGTATTCCTAATTACCAAAGAAGGGTTAATCTCAACCAAAACTAGCCAGAAAAGAATACTAGAGTATTATTTTAGAATTTGCAAGTTAAACTACCACTAACCAGAGTTTCGGCTGGACCCGTTGTCAAGGGGTGCTTCCATAGTGCTGTACTGGAGTAGCAGCGACAGGTAGAGGGTGTCTTGGCGATTGGAAGATGTTCAACAATCGTACTTTCTGGCGCTTAGCTTTGCTCTTTAGTGCTTGGCGGGTCGAAATTGGGGCACGAGATGGGGGTGGCGGCGCCTTTGGTGGCTCGGTTTAGAAACCCCATGCCGGCCACTTTCGATTATGCCAATTGGCGCCTTCCCACCATTAGGTGACTTAATAGCAAGTATTTAGATAATTATCCTTTATATTTAATTTAACATAGCTAATTAAATCCATTGTGGCCAACCCCCTAGGTTATCATACCTCAGGTGGCGTATCCATACCGAAAGGCGTGTCAATATATTTATATTACAATCGTATAAATACTTGGAACGTCACATTCTCCCCTCCTTAGAATTAATGCTGTCCTCAGCATTGGGGTTAGTTAGGAATGTAGGAAGAAATACATTACGAAGGAAGGTAATTCCTTATTTTTCGAAAAGTCATACATATATTCAAAACTTTAAAGTTTGTAAAAGAGTTCAAGCACCGTGGTGCATTCGACATGATTATCATAATCAAAACAAAAAGTTCAAGGACCGAAGTCCAATACCAACATCAGTGGACAATAAACAAAACATGTAGGCAAAATAAAACTGAAGAGTTCGGGTCATCAGTAACCCACCTGGAAAATGCGTGGGGTTCAGTGCTTATCGGCTACACTCTTCTGTCGACTGCGTGCAGCTAATAAGTAATCACGAACTTCTTCGACTAGAGCTTGCATTTCCAAGAGGAGTTGTTGAGAAACCTCCACCTTAGAAACGGGGTTATGCCAAGTGTCTGGAGTAAGACATTGATAACCATAATTAATCATGAAGGGAGACATTCTGGAAGACTCCTGTTTCATGCTGTTGTAGGCAAACTCGACCAGGTAAATATAGTCAGCCCATTGTGATTGCTTACTCCACACATAACTCCTTAGCATATCCTCTATAATGCGATTGGTACGCTCGGTCTGACCATCTGTTTGAGGATGATATGCCGTACTCATAGCAAGCTTGGTCTGAATGGTGGCAAAGAAATCTTTCCAGAATGCGCTTACGAACTTGGGATCCCTGTCCGATACAATAACTCGTGGCATTCCGTGTAGTCTGAAGATCTCCTTGGCAAATAGCAGAGCAGTATCGAAGGCTGTATCTGTGGTACGACATGGCAAGAAATGAGCCATTTTCGACAATTTGTCGACGACTACCATCAAGGCATCATATCCCCGGAGAGTTCGTGGAAGGCCGACAATGAAATCCATGGTTATCACCTCCCATTTGGCGTTGGGCACATCCAAAGGTTGCAGCTCGCCTGGAATCCTTAACTGCTCAGCTTTGGTTTGCTGACACACCTGACACTGCTTAATGTACCTGGCAATGTCCTTTTTCATGGAAGGCCAGAAATAGCTGGATCGGATCTTAAAGTAGGTCTTCATAAAACTGGCGTGTCCAGCTATAGGGCTATTGTGTGTGTCATGAAGAATAAGCTTCCGTACTCCTGAAGTCTTCGGCACACATAACTTATCCTTGTGATATAACAAGTTGCCCTCTTTCTTATAGGCACGAAAAGCCTCGCGCTCTGCATCGGTGCGAGCTTTCTTAGCCAAACTATTCCAAATGTCACAGAACTCCGGATCTGTGGCCAAGGTCTGCTCTATCTGTTTCCCAAACTCACTGGTGAGCGTAGAAATGGCATTACAATGGGTTCGGGTCACTAAGGGATGGCGTGACAATGCATCCGCAACCACATTGTGCTTGCCCGGCTTATACATAATCTCGAAATCATACTCCTCCAAGAATTCCATCCATCTTCTTTGACGGAGATTGAGATTTGGCTGGGTGGATAAATAACGGAGACTTTGATGATCCGTATCCAACTGGAATCTTCTACCAAGAAGGTAGTGTCTCCATATCCGCAAAGCACGGACAACGGCTAACAATTCCTGATCATGGGTAGGATATCGCTGCTCTGTTTCGTTCATTTTCTTTGAGTCATAGGCAATAACTCTCCCCTCCTGCATTAGGACTCCCCCGGTGGCAATCTTGCTGGCATCCGTCGCCACCAGTTTATCCTGTCGGGATCGGGCAATGTGAGAACTGGTGCTGATGTTAAGGCATCCTTAAGCTGCTGGAAACATTCCTGAACTTTTGTCTTCCAGTGGTCCATCCAATCTTTCACCTTCTCATGCTTTGTAAGATTTGTAAGAGGAGCTGCAATCTTTGCAAAATCCTTCACAAATTTTCGATAGTAATCCCAAGCTCGGACTAATCCCAAGAAACTCTTCTGACTTTTCGCGCATTCCCTCTGGAATAGGCCATTCTCTTTACGGCTTCTATCTTTCTTTTTAAAGTTGACTAAAAAGTAGCAATTCCCATACTGTTGTAGAAATGATATAGCCCAAATAATCGACCTTCGGAGTGGCAAACTTGCACTTAGAGAACTTAGCATAGAGCTGATGACGCCTTAGCTTTTGTAGGGCCAATCTAAGATGTTTCTCATGGTCCTCTCTGTAACCACATTTTTATGCTGCAAATAGGTGCAAAGGAGTTTTGGATGCCTATTGAGGTGCCGACGGTGAATAAGAACACAAACGGCTTTGTTGGGGCTTATGTAGAGTACACATGCTGTAAGACCAGAGTAAACTCTCATTTTGTATGACCCAGGTTGGTTAGAAATGGGATAATTGCCCCATGATAAAGGTCTTGTTATTGCATTTTTTCTACTCATGGCTATAACTTTTTGTTTCTTGCAAATGCATGGTTTGTCTATATGTGCATTGGATGCAGTTTATTCGTTGTTGAAAGATTGCTGTTCAATGTGAATAAATAATGTGCCCATGGTAGTCCTTTTGTTGACAATAACTGTGATCTTATGATGTCTTTATTTATGGCGTATAGAGATGCCTTTTAATTGTTCCATCCCTTCTATGAAGTTCTTTTATAGATGATGTGAGGAGCTCATTAAAAACTACATGTGCATTGGTTTCTTTGTAAAAGGCAACAGATCGAGAAGAAAAAAACAAGACTTCTTTAAGAATAATCACAATTTTCAAATTGGTATCATAGTTCTCTTGGACCGTGCATACTTCAAGCACTTTTTGCCTCCTATTTGCATCTACAATAGCGCTCTGGTGTAAATAATAATTGAGTGACCACGCAATACAAACAAAAATATCAATTGCATTTTGGTGCAACAGTTCAGAAACACCAAGTTTTTCAAGGGTATACTTAACAAGCACATTTTGTATGACCCGGGTTGGTTAGAAATGGGATAATTGCCTTAACTCCAGGCTTGGATTCCAGGCGCTTCAACTTCACGGATGCCTCTGTGGCAAAATTGTGCCATGCAAAGGGCTTTTTGGATTTGCAGGACAGTGGTGTATTGGCGTATTCACTTTAACAGAGGTTCTGAAAATTTTGTTGCACAAAATGTAGATCATCGTGTAAAAGCTTTTCGCGGCAAATCTACAGCGAGATCCACTGGCGGTCGCGGCAAAACAGGCGTGAGTTCGCACCAGTGGAATCTTTGACCCAAATATTGAAGGCCCACACCGCTCACTAAATATCCCTGCAAATACCCCCGATCCGTTTAATGCCACCCGATTTTTTGCATTTAGAGCAGCGCTTGAAGCGAGCTGCAGCGGTAGCGCAGGACCGTTTCGAGACTCAAGACCTGCAACAAGCAAGCAAGCGGTGAGGAGACAAAAGCTTGCTTTTTTTCAATTGTTACGGACAATATCGAGGGCCATTCTAGGTTAGGTTAAATATTGATTTTGCCCAATCTACGGCCCTTTGTGCTGATGTGCCCGTTTACGAACATCGAGTTACAATCCCGCACGATTCGCGTGTTACATGTTACGACTCCTAAAGATTGCGGTTTTGGAGCTTTGAGCTCCTCATTTTGTCATTTTGTTAAATATGAAATCTTGAATGCCCGCACCCTAAAACTAAGCGGTGCCTTGTGTGGTGAATGCGTGATTGGATTCTTGAAATTTCTGGTAAAAGCCTTGTTGACTCGGAGAACATTGGCTCGGGTGCGTCGACCATCTTAGGAAATTGCGGGGGTTTGACTAGAACTATGCCATGCGGGGGGTTTCTCCATCTTATTTGAAAATTCCACGATGCATTACCAAGTGCCCGTCATTCTTTTTTGCCGATTCGGTGCACTGTTTTCCATTTTCTCATTACGATGCATTAGAAAAAATTGTATACAATGAGCCCCTGTTGATCTGAGGAATTGGGGAAGTCTGGCTGTTCATTTTTGGGGCAGACCCAAGAACAAATTTCAACGCATAGAATGAAGCTATGGAACTTCATGCAAGGTGAGACTTTTGCACTCATTGTTGCTTCTTTCCAGTTGTTTTGCTCTCTAATATACAACACAAAACAAAACCCCCTTTCAAACCATTAATAACCCCAAGAAACATGAAAACACACTCTCGGGCCACCGAAGGGCAACCCTCCGTGCGCAGCACCTTGTTTTTTTTAGTAGCTAATTTTTCTGGGTTCTGCCTCACGTGAGGTCGACACGCCCGACCATGGCCATGTGCTGGATCCTGGGATAAAGTACGGGGGCGGGCTATGGCGGCTCCTGACTTCGGCCGTCGACAGGAGTTCTTCTTCTGGCGAGTTCTGAGATCTCAGGTTGGTTCAATCCGGTGGCTCGAAAGGAAACCAGAGGAATAGGGGAGGAAGCAATGGATTTGGGTGCGGGGCGAACTGAAGGATAGAAAGCGACAGATATAACAAAGAGAAATATCAATAGAGAGATACATCGCATATCTCCATCGTCCATGGCAAGGCAGGGAAGCCTCAAATTCTCCAATTTGAGAAGGGCAAGCAGCAGGGGAAGCTTGACCGCTAATCGATTTTTTTTAGAGTCTAATCTTGAGTATTGATTCCTTTTTCTTGGTAACTTATTTTTCTGCAGTTTCAACCTGCCTATTCATTTTCATTACAGACTGATCTTTGGTCGCTATGTTTTTCGCAGATTGATCATTATTTTTGCAGATCCAACATAACGAATGATAGAATCGAAGGTGGATATGACCTCATCTTGGGAGACTTTGCAAAAAGGAGAGGCCCTGGCCACGACTGGGCAATAAGACCAAAGGGCATTTGCCAGTGAACACATAAGTGCTCTGGCTACATTGACTCATCTTTCTGGAACAAATTTGTGAAGGTTTATTAAATCGAAATAGACTAAGATAGGGCATGTTTTTGTGCAAGATTAGACTGTTGTTGGGCACCTAAATCGCAACAAAGGAGCAGTTCAGTTATGAATGTTCCAGCTAGTTCAGTCGTGAGTGTTGGAAAAATAGAATTGTTTAAGCGCGGTCACGAATTCAGGGCCAACCGGCGAAGGAGGTACGTTCAAAATTTATTAAATTTTGTGGCCCGTTCCTGCTACGTATTCATACATAGATCATTTTAATTCCGTAGACACCTGGCACTGGTCGCAAAAGACAGCAACAGTAGTCCGGTGACCTCAACATCTAGCTTCGATATTCTTTGTAATGGATCGTTGGGTTGCCTTTGAGCTATATGTTGTACTTCTATGGACCAAGATCCGTGGGTATTTGTTTTATTTTGTTTTGTTGCAACCAATTTGTGTTTGAATCGCTCCGCCCTTGCAGTTTATTCAGCAGGGGAGAGTAAGGCATTTTCAAATCAATTTGTTTCGGCGCTCTGGAACTACCAAATATGTTAGGCAGAATTTATTTCAGGAGGAGGAGGAATTCGAGGAGGAGAAAAAAACAAGGTGGGGGGGCATATTGGTTATATGACATTGTTCGCATTTTCTCCCAACAAGGTGGGGATTCGAGAGTGTCCCCAATTATCTCGTCAGCTGTGATCACATGTCACACGACTACCCTAGAAGAGGAGGATAGGAGACACCTTACATTATATGTCCCCATGAGGCCTTGAACATGAGGTCCTACAATTGAGTTACACGTTGTAAAATAATGCATAAGCAGACAAAGTACACAAAAAAATACTTTGACATATAACCATCTCATCGATGAAAATGAGAAAAAATAAAGCAAAGACAACATAGTCTTTGATACAGTTCACGAATATCTCTATACGACAGGTAATGCCGCCTCCTCCTTTCAAAGAAGGGAATGAACAAGGAAAGAGAAAGAGACGTTAAAGAGAAAGAGAAAGAGGAAGCCATGCCACATTAGCAGCATCCAATTGGACATATGAAGGGGAACACACAACATCAACATTGTTTTGATGGGTTTTGCCCCACCTTATATTGAATGCGACTCTGGGTAGCCTCGAACTCGAGATATCTTGGTGTTAGGATGAAACATGGCTTGCACGCATACATGTGGGAAAAAAGGGCCTTAAAAGTTCATGAGCTCATAATATATAAAGATACAATTTTTGAAATCACAACACTATGCCTTGCTTTGTATAAATAGCAAGGTGCAAGAGGGACTTTGTGATGAAGGGGTTCAGCCCCCCATCAGAGCCCATTTACGGCAGATAAGTCTATTTATTTGCCATAATGGGCGAGCACGGCCTCATGTTCAAGGCCTGGTGGGGACATACAATGTAAGATGTCTCCTATCCTCCTCCTCTGGGGTAGTTGTGTGACATGCAATCACAGCTGGCGTGCGTCTATATTCAATCATTAACCTACGTTAGTATATTCCGAGGGAAGTGGGATGCTTTATATCTAACAAACCTTCCTTTCGAGCCGGTTAGTTGTACCTAGATAGAACATGTATAAAATTGGCATGCAAAAATTATCAAGCAAGAATTACTTACACCCGGATCATAGCACACGAAATGGCGGATGGCGAGTGCGAGTGCGAACACTTGATCTTGAATAAACCTAACTAGGACTCTATCGTGATCAGGCTCCCGAATCGAGATAAGCAGGTAAGGTATTCCTATTACGTCTTTAGATCTTGGATTTTCGGGTTCCATCACTTTCTTGGAAAGGCATCTTCATCTCTGCCATCTTCCTTCGCTCTCCTCTTGCCATTTGCCAATCTTTCACTTTTCTCTGATTTCCAATCATCTATATTCTCCTCTCTACGTCTCTTTAAGCTCTCTGTGCCTATCTGGCACTAAATGGCGGACGGATTATCTCCCCCAATGCACTCAATCTTAAATATCTTCTGCTCCTTAAACCATGAAGAGCAGAAACATATCTTGGCTCAACACAACAGCTTATGCTCCAAGGAGACTTGGCGCCAATTCAATTCGATGAATTCACTACCATTGTTCCAGCAACTATGGCGCCTAAGAATACTCTTCCATCTTCGTTTTTGGATAGACTGTTTTGGGATTGCTTGCCCCGCTAAATGCGAACTCTAGTAACACCTTCATCCGGAGATCTCAACCATACAAGGAAGACATCTACATCAAATAGGATATCTTGACCATGAAGAAGTATAATCCGCCCATATACCGCCATTCCAGATATATTGAATTGAACCCCGAACTCTGTCACTCGAGGTTTGAACATTTGTCTTCACATGCTGTTATCGTTGGTCTGAAAAGGAGGGAATAATTATGGGGAATGTTTCCAAACAAATCTGCGCATTATTGAAATCCATCCAAATTTCTTCGATTTACTGGACTCGCTTCCCCTATTTTATTATTGAATTTTGCTCTGAACAAGTGGCTGAGCACATTCTCAAAATGGAACACCTTATCCATATGGGGTTCAGACTCAAATTTCAAAAATGGTCATATCAATTTGATCCTCTGAAGCCATATATTCTCATGCACACTGCTTATATCCACCTGCATGATCTCAACACAGTATTTCGGGAACCCCTGAGCTTAAAATCTATGTTTTCCTCAATTGGAGTCTTCATCTCAGTCGAACGCAGACCAAACAGGCCTCTAACTATCTTTATCCAGTCTCGAACCTGTCCCTCTTGAACTCACTTTTCAGGATATGTTTGGGACTGATCAATCCTTGCTCTTAAGATGGAATGGGTTGCCCTTTGTTTGTCCTATCTGCAGGAAACGTTTGCACGGTGAGGAAGATATGCCCCATATCCGGTTCAACAAGTTGTGACAGAGGATACTAGCTCTGATACAGGAGGTTGTGCTCACGATTGCTACCATGGTAATCTAAATGGCAGCGCAAGGAGAATTTGGAGACGACAGCTCATCAGGGAGAAAATTGCTTTGGCCAATAAAGAATTGGAAGAGACCTTTAAAAATACACAAATTATCAAATGAATTACAGATGTTCAACAAACCCCGGATCAGGTTCAATATGACATAATTAAAGTAATTAAGGATAACATACCCAAACCACGGATGGGGATTATTCGACCCTGCAGACTTCTCATTCAAGCTCCACTTCCTCAAAAGATAGAGACCTAGGGTCGACTGAAAGAAGTGAACATCTTACAGCTGAAATGGATGCTTCCTTGAAGGTCAAGCACACTCAACCAGAAACAGAGAGTGGGGAAATTAGCTCCCCTCTTGTATGCAAGAACAGATTTAAATTGCTACAGGATTCTGCTGATATTATTAACGAAAACCATGATGAAGTCGTTGGCTTGATAGCCACATCTGAGGATAAGGATTAGGATACCTACACGATAATGTTCAGGGATTACAACAGATCCAGAGAGCTAGATCTCCTTCAATTACTCCACCAACCTCTACCACCTCTCCATCATCTCTGCCCTCTGTGACTGATGATGCCCAAATTGTCGTTGACCTTTCAGTTGACCCCAATACCAGTCATACCTCCATCAACCTTGGCCTTTCAAAATCGATTCCACTGGTTCTCCACCCTCATCACACCCCTATCATTGATCTTTATAACAAATATGGCAAATCTACTATAGACTTAGTCAGCAAAATTGTCTCTGAAGCAGTTGATGCTAGCTCATTCAAATCCAAGGCTGTTACCCCTAAAACCAGCGGACATGATGGCGAGGAGGTTGCTGAGCAGAACCAGGTAAATGACCACTACCCTGTTTGTCTTAGTCCACAGCCAGGGATGCCTATGGTTTTGAAATATGAAATACAAGTTTTCCTAAGATTTTGATGGAATGTAGAGCCTTTATATGGCTTCGCCTAAGTCTTAGAATATGAAATAAGAGGGCTCGGACCTCAACCAAAATAACTCGATGTCCTAATAAAACTACTTTAACCAATCTAAGTGAACTCACGTGATTATTTTTTATCTTAAATCTATGTTTCTTTTTATAACAACCCATTCAACGACTTTAGGGATATAGTCTATAGTTTCAGGAATTATATCCATATCAAATTCCCCTGGAACCGCTACATACTTGATAGGGGAATTGTAAGCAGAATTTATTTCAGGAGAAGAAGTAGGAATTGGGAGAGGAGAAAGAACAAGGTGCGGGGGCATACTGGTTATATGACATTGGACCCTTTTCCTCCCAACAAGGTGGGGATTCGAGAGTGTCCCCAATTGTCCCGTCAGCTGTGATCACATGTCACACGACAACCCCAAAAGAGGAGGATATTAGACACCTTACGTTGTATGTCCCCACGAGGCCTTGAACATGAGGTCCTACATTTGAGTTACATGTTGTAAAATACTGCATAAGCAGACAAGGTATGCAAAAAAAATACTTTGACATTATCGGTGAAAATGAAGAAAAATAAAGCAAAGACAGCATAATCTTTCATCCAAATCCACGAAATTTTTTATATCTCTATACCACAGGTAATACCACCTCCTCCTGCTCAAAGATTTCAGAGAAGGGAATACAATAAGGAAACCCTCTTTGTGCTGAAATGTTAAAGAGAAAGAGGAAGAGAAAGCCATGCCACATTGGCAGCATCCGATTGGATATATGATGGCGAACACACCACATCAACATTGTTTTGTTGGGTCATGCCCCTACACTTTACATTTAATGTGACTCTAGGTGGCCTCGAACTCGAAACATCTTTTGTTATAAGACTACTGTGTTAGGATGAAACATGGCTTGCTCGCATACAATGTGGGAAAAAAAAGGCCCCGAAAGTTCATGAGCTCTTGAAATCACAACAACATGTCCTGCTTTACATAATAGCAAGGTGCAAGAGGTACTTTGTGATGAAGGGTTTAAGCCCCCATCAGAGCCCATTTATGGCAAATAAACCTATTTATTTGCCATAATGGGCAAGACGAGGTTTAACCTCTTCGACCGTCAAGTTCGAGATAATTTTTTCCCCATAGCTACTATAGCCATAATCGGTTTCTGGCAAGCTTGAAGATAGAAGCAAGTTTTTTTTGGCCAGAGCAACTAAACCCAAATTGTAATTCTTGCTCTTCCTCTCAACTATAAAGCTTGATCAGACCAACTTTTGCACGAAAATGGTTTCATCATTCCGTATGGATTTAAAACCTCATAAACATTAAAGAGTTTATCATGATAAATAATTCATAGCACGTTAAAGAGTTTATCATGATAAACAATTCAAGGCACGTTTATCATGGCATTTATGTGGATTATGGCTAATAATTGATTTGAAATCAAAGGTTGGGATCTATAATCTACGAGGACCTGCCGCTTAAGAGGTAGATAACGCCATGGCTAGAGGGCCTTATGGGACTAAAATTCAAGGGCAATATGACCACGGCCAAAATGGCGAGGGCGTACGTTAACACCCTGCTCCGAATGTGTTTTCAGCCTTTGTGATGACACCCTAGGGCGTTATGAGCCTTCGTGATAAAGCCCTAGGGCGTTAAAAACCCAAGGAGCAGGGTGTTAAGGTCAATTGACACACTATTGCCTTGCCTTACATTGCATAAAAACAAGGCACAAGCATGAGACAAGGTCATCCATTCAGGTGCTTATATTTTCTACAACATTTTAAAATTTTCTGCATGCCAATTTTATACATGTTCTATTTATCTAGGTACAGCCAACGGGCTCGAAAATGTAACAGATATAAAGCATCCCACTTCCCTCGGAATATACTAACGTAGGCTAACGATTGAATATAGACGCTATTTTTTTAGGTGTATTCCATCTCGACAAGCATGCTTTCCAGAATTATGGAGACAACCGTTCCATTTTCCATGACAAAGTCCCGTCGGTTTCTGACCTTTTGAACATCAACCTACAAATGGAATCGACTAGTGATGAGTACAGATCCAAGTGCTAAAACTCAAAAGAAAGCATATTTGCCACTAAAACACCTGTCATGTAGTCGCGACTCTCTACCCTGCCAAAATTCAATTATGTCAGGACGTAATCTAAACCCACCCCAATATTCTGGCTTTGGAATTACACGGTCCCTGCAATAGAAAATGAGAAATGCCTGAGCATGCTAGAAATGATCAGTAACAAAACATGTAAGCAATGATTGGTCAGAATGCCAAACCCATTGGCATATTTCGACATCAGATCTGCATAAGTCTGATCCAGAACATGCCGTCCTTCAATTACAGAGCTCTGCAGAATATCCAATTGGATATACATCATGATTTTTCACTACTTGCACCACGAAGAGCATGTCACAAGAAATTTGTTCCTTATTTTGCACTTCTACTAGAGATTATTGACCAAAACCGCCATTACCACGTCATAAAAGAAAAGCACCAGTTACAAAGATAAAACAACATCATGACAAGTGAAGTTCATATCTGTAAAGCTCCAATTTGACTCGGCATAAATAAAAGCACCAGCTACAAAGAGAAAACAACATCATGACAAATGAAGTTCATACCTGTGAGCTGACCAAAGCTCCAATTTGACTTCCTATCGGGCGACTTTGAAAATATTGAATAGACTCCTCTTCAGAGACCTTTGCCACAGACCCTTCAATGCGCACCTGCAAAATAAACACTTCGAATTTCAAGGTACATGCAGACTCGAAACTACAAGTGAAGTCCATAATTGACACTGGTGAGAAGAAAACATTGAATAAGCTTAACATACTTGTCGATGCAATTTCTCCCAGAAAAACACAAGCGCAGCATATGGATTGGCAATCAGTTCTTCTCCTTTCCGACTATTATAATTAGTATACCTGAAGATTTAAGGTAAACAACAGTTTAAAGGACGAATTTCATCACCATCATGTACAGATGGGGCTCTTACCACACAAATCCTCTTTCATCATAACCCTTAAGTAGCACCAACCGAGCAGATCTACAATAAGGAAAGGAAATCATTAAACCACTGGCATCTCAATTACAAATAGTTACCATATAAAGCATGGTATGCAGATATTCAAACCATAAAAGACTTTTGACATACGGATGTCCTCCTTGGTCTGCCGTAGCAAGTATCATTGCATTGGGTTCTGAAACACCAGCAGCAACGGCTTCTTCAAACCACACTCGAAACTGCAAATGTTGAAATACATGTTTTGGTAGTTTACGCAATAGTAATAACCAAATAGCTGCTTACCTGCAACATTGGATCCTTTTCCACATGCTCCTCAAGCAAATATGCACCAACATAATTTTTCCTGAGTGCAGCAACATCAATGTCCGTGGGCTTGCTAATCCGTACACACTGTGATGTACCAGGGTATTGAGGTAGCTTCAAACTGAACTTTTCAACGATAGCAGGCGGCACAAACCTGCCTCCTAAAAAATGATGAGGACCTCTGAATGATTTTGCACATAGTTTTGGTGCAGTCAATGAAACCTAGCATTAATGTAGCATCATACACAAATCAAATTGCCAGATAATCATTACAAAACTTTGTAATTTCTTCATATTACCAAACATTATCTGTGGCACATAAACAAACTAACCAGCATTTCTGGATTGAACTTTGTGTCATTTACATCACCATCTTCAACATGCCAACCAGAAGGGACATCAACAGAGACCACGCGTGGTGTCTCAACTAGCAGCTTAATGAGCCCATCAAATGGGGGGCGTGGTTCACCTGCAAATATCTATCAGTATAAACAGGCAAGACAGGGCATATTTATCACGTTATTTCAGTGGACATAGAGTCCCTAGTCTACAGGGTTGTGGTTGCCAAATCCAGAATAAAACTTATCCAAGATACTGCTCCATGCAAATGGGCATTTGAGCTTGTTTTTATAAATCTCTAAATACTGGACTCTATGTTGAAGAACTAAATAAGCCCATATCCAAGTTGGCAATGCAAAATGGGAATTTGAGCTTGCTAACTTCTAGATATCTCTAAAATAGTAGACTCTATGTTGAAGAACTAAATAAACGAAAGCAAGAATAGAAATGATTCCGAACTCTGCACCATTTTTTTATCCCCTATTTTAAGCTGTATCTCTCTAACTACACATCAGGACAAAGAAGATCCTTAAGCTAAGAAAGGACATGCGCGTCATGAAATGCTAAGATCAGATAAGACACCAGTTTCCACTGGGAGAGCTATTGTGAAACATTACAAGAACTTCCATTCTTGACTTATGCATGGAAACATCTGCCATAAACGGCATAAATTTAAAAGGCAGAGGCATCTTCCACAATGATAAAACATGATAGTGTTGCAGAACCAAGGTAAATACGCCTTATAAAAAGGCCGCTGATTTCAAGTTTAGAAACTAAACAACTTCCCAATATCAGTAATATTTTGCAGATTACACCATGCGGGACAGATGCATAGGAAAAATGGAGTTGAAAGTACAAGCACTAAATCCATATTGGCAAGCTCTTTCCCTTGATAACGCTATTGTGAATTCACATACCTTTAAATGAAAACCCAAACATAGCATCGATAACGGTGTCAAACTTTAAAGAAAGATTGTGTGGCAACTCCTCGACTGATATAAAAGGGACTGATAAGCTGTTCAGCTGCCAAGGGATCGTTTTATCAATAATTTAGATAACAAGGGCAGTCTATTAAAATAAATGCTGAGCATATCTCATGATAACATCACATTGACCAAACTTAAAACACAAACTTTGTCGCGTATAACTTTCAGGTTTAGGTTTTTAAAGTTGAAGACTAAAGACATTAGAATGGCTGGTTTCTTGAGTGCAAATTTCGTGGACATAAACATAAAGCATTGACTTTATCCAACTGTGTTGCATGTCTTCACATGCAGCAATTGCATTATAAGTTATCAGTACACAAGGTTTTAAAGCTCAGATTCCTGTTCATACTCGAACTCCTTGCTCAAGAAGGAATCGGAATTCAAATTTCATGGCCATGACCAAACTTACTGTCATCTAGCTCTTTCCTACGATTAAACAGTGTCATCGAACTGGTTGACCTCAGCAGAAATTATCAGGTAACAAAAGCAAGGCATCTCTTATATATTTCATATAATGACAAATTATAAGTTTTAGGAAATTTCCACGACACAGTAAATAGTTTTTGTTGCCAATTCAATTTAAATCCAGAGAAGATGAAAAGAAGGAGAACATTTCTAACCTTCCTCCCGTTTTGATTTCTATGTACATTCACTTGTGGGAACTTCCCTGCTATATGCCAGTTCAGTGGATATAGTAATACTAGGCAGTTGTAGCTATCTTTTGAACTTCAAACTCAAGGTGAAGACATAATGATATCTACTTTAAAGCCATGAGAATTAAAATATCTTCAATGGTTTATTCTGTTCGAAGCATGGAATGTGCGTTGAGAACCAAAATAAGAACCTACTTGTGTGACAAGGCCTGCATATAATGATTTTCCAGTTTGTTTGGGGTAACATATACATGGCTTGTAACCAAAATGATAAAGATGCCGAGCTGCAACCAATCCATCCCCGCCATTGTTCCCAGGACCACATAGTACAAGGACACGTTTATATTCAGCTACAGGATACACCTGTGAAATGCCAAAGCGAGTTGGACACAAAATAAAATTATAAAAGCAAGTGCCTACTGGAGACAAGGTACTATCAAGTGCTGGGCCATGAAAGATAGAATAATTCAGATATTTAGATAGTTAAGTATGTAATACCTCTGAAATAGCTGAAGCAACACTCAAACCTGCAAGCTCCTGCTCAATAAATAGATAGAACATAAGTATGAGAATGAATGAGAATAATATTAAAGTTATTTAAAAAACGTAGAGTACCATCAGCTGATCAATGCTAAAACCCAATGGCCCCATAAGCATTTCATCAATAGAAACCGCAACAGATTGTGAAATATAAGATACATCGTCGAAACTTTGTGAAGCATTCGCCATATTGTTGCTTGTTTTTAATTGAACTGTGTTCTCGTGGATCGACCTATACTTATTTTGAATCCTGTACGAATTCCAGTTATTGTGGTATGCGCGATTCTTCAGAAAACGTTGATCATAAACAAAAGGAGTTAATGCATTAATTGAAGGCCGACCGAATGTAATATAATTATGAGGAACTATAACGAATATCGCATGCTTCCGAGCAGAATTGCTTGCCAAGCTACCAATGTCGGATTGCAGCTGATAAAAGAGGCAAATCCTTTCAGTTCAAATCATAAGGAAACAAATTCTCATATTTTCTATGAAAAAGGCTCAGAGATTGTTCCTGACGGACCTGAAGATAGGTGCTTCTCATAGCCCGCAACCACATGACAATCTCTGGTATTCTGGAATATTGTGCTTAATGGGAATGGAATATCCCAAATGTCCACATTTTCTATCTAATGACCACAAAATACCAATACAAAAATTTAGAAATTTAGAAATTCTAAATCTTAGACATCATTCATTCTAAAAATCTAAAATCCTAGACATCGTTCATTTCTTGCAAATGCAACGTTATGTCAATTATCAAGACCATGCAAGTGTCATTAAATATTCTGAAGAAGTAATATACATCATCACAGTTCATAATAATTCTGATGATATCATCAGACTTCACAAAACTTCTTAACATTCCCAAAAACTTATGTATACAGCTGCTGCAAATTTTGGGGTGTCAGCAGTGCCACCACGCGCCTAGGATTTGCAGCATGAGGTCATTCTTGACGTGAATGAAGATAAATGCAAGTCTGTTGGGTAAAATCATGCAAAATGGTAGGTAGAAGGGGCAGAATGTTAGTAAAAGAGAAGAATCTCGTGTAACTTTTGATCGTTGCAAAACACAAGAAATTGTTAACATTCCTAAAAGAAATGTTGCCACATGGCAGCATCTCATTGGTTGCTACTACAAAATTGTTTTTCTTTCATTTACGCCATCAAAAAGACAATTCACAGCTCTCATGAGTTTTGAACAGAAACATAGACTATCAAAAAATATTTAGCATTTGAATTTTTAAAGCAAACCTATGAGATTGCTAAGGCATGATCTCTTGTGTGAAATCTTGAACGGTGTGAAGCTAGAGTCTATAGGAGAAAAAAGAAAGAACATGGAAACCAGGAAGTAAGAGCCAGCTCCCTCATCACTAGCATCGAAGCCCAAAGTAGACTTCACAACAACATGTTGCCACAAGAGAAAGCTATAAAAATGAAGCACAAGTGTCTGCCAAAAGATCCAGCTCTTAACGTGCGAGAGGAGATTGTTTGGAGGGGGGGGATGATGAGTCAGCAAAATGAGGGACGGACTAAATGCCACAAGTAAGAGCAGCACAAACATGGCACATCGATAGAAAAGTAAGTTCTTCTTGGCTATAAAATTTTAAAGGTTGTCTTGTAGACATCTTCTTCCTTAATCCCAATCTGATGGTACTTTGATCTCAAGTCAATATTTGAGAATACCTTCACATCTCTGGTCAAACATGTCATCTGCCCTTAGCAACGGGTACTTATTCTTCATAACATCCTTCTTTAGCCTCTTAACGCACTAGTCCTTAGTTTTGCAGGCTGAGATCTAATCTCAGCTATTGATTAGGAAGTTGTTACCAGCTAATAACACTTCACCAGCCAAAATGTTACACTATTTCGCATAACATCCTAGGGTTTTAAACTAAAATCTCTATAAAATCCTAGGATTTCATGCTCTTCTTAGAAGGTGTCTATGTCTTCTTCACTTCAATACCCTTTTGCTGCTATTTAGGCATCAATGCATCTTGAGGAATATAATAAACTTCAAAGGATAGATCACAATCTACAAAAACAAAGGCTCCATTTCGGCTGCTTCTTCTCCTATCTGCTTCTCTATCTCCATTCTGGTTGTAGCCACATCTGCATCCATTCCGGCTGCTTCCTCTTCCAAACCCTCGGACAAGAGACATTAAGGGAGATAACGTCTTGGTCGTCGTGTGTTACCAAACAAAATAATTTCGGATGGCCATGGCCACATGGTCCGAAATTATTTTTTTAAATAATGCCCTCAAGCCGATACGTTATCTACCCCTTAGTGCACTGATTCTCAGGTTTAGAGGCTGAGATTAAATCTCAGCCCTTCAGTAGATGTTAGTAACAGCATTACTGGCCACGTTTTTCCTTGTTTCTCATAGCATCCTAGAGTATTAAGCCTATAGTCCTTATAAAATCCTAGAGTATTATAAATACGTCCAAAATAACTCCAGATTTTGTCGAAACTCTGCCCTCAGCTGCGTTCTTCAAGCTCCAAAGCTGGGTTGCTCCATTTGAAACTCTGTCCAAAGTTGGATTCTTGCTGAACAAAAAAAATCCAACGGCTACAGCCTAACAAAAGAAACAAAGAAGAATTTACAGAATTGCTATGGTAGAACTGCTTTGACGAAACTGGTTATGGCTTCCCCATGCTTTCAAGATCTCTCTGTGCAATGCAAACCCTCGAACCAGGGCGTTAGGTGTGATAACACCATAGCCCGATGGCGTTAATGAACAAAAAAAATTCGGGCCATCAAAATGATAGCCCGAAATTTTTTGATGGCCAAAAAACTTTTTGTTCAATAACGCCCTCGAGCCAGGGCATTATCTACACCATCCTTCTTCTTTACAAAGAGTACAGGTACCCCAAATGCTGAGATACTTGGCCCTTATGAATCATGCTTTCAATAGGTCCTTTCGTTGTGTGCTTTGCATTTGGTAACCTATGTTAGGTACATTTACCATAGGTTTAGCATTGAGTACCAACTTTCTTTCATATTCCACATCTCCCTCTGGCAGTTTATGAGGTATCCTTTCTGGAAAAAAAATTCCTATAGTTGACTAGGAGATATTTGATGGCATCTAACATCTCTGCCAGATGTCCATTATTTCCTCAAACTTTTCAATGGAATCGGAAAATTGTTTTATAGACAACAGTTGAATATCTAACATAAGTGTCTACCTCTTATGGTTACTTGCTTGGCAATTTGTAAATTTCATAAATATCAACCAGTCATAACAATAAGCTAATTTTCTTCTTGACATCAACCATTCCATATCCATTATGAAGTCATACTAATCTGCCTATAATGTTGAAACTGATGCAGAATTGTATGTCACAAGTTACTGCTTTCTTCCTTGTTGTGGCCATCTTTTCATTAGCTAGATGAACTGTCTGCTTCTTTATTGCCTTTGTTTCTAGCTTTAACTTATCAACTAACTTTGACGCTATGAAGTTAGGCTCTTGTACATAAATAACTGCCCCATGGGGACATGTAGAAAGAAGGGGAATGTGCCCAAAACCATGCAATAGTCCAATATAAACACATGGTTCGAATAAAAACAGCATTTTCTTGTCATTTGCAGCTTGGTATTATAAACTACGAAAATCACATTTGTATGGCTCAAGACTTACAAGTGTTAAAGTCTCCTCATGTTGATGACGTAATAATGGATAATGGATATTTGGTGGGGTTTGGCTAGAAAAGAAACTCCTCAAACATCCAACTAGATTGCATATGATTCTCTCTTCAGGAGTTGGCAAGTTCCAGTGTTTGCAAGATGTATTTCGGGCAAGAGATTTGGGGCCCCATTTGGAGTACAGATGCAGGCA
This sequence comes from Isoetes taiwanensis, assembly GCA_021234155.1. Classification (NCBI taxonomy): domain Eukaryota; kingdom Viridiplantae; phylum Streptophyta; class Lycopodiopsida; order Isoetales; family Isoetaceae; genus Isoetes; species Isoetes taiwanensis. The sequence continues at coordinate 7,927,105 of JAJEKV010000060.1, forward strand.
ATTGGCGACTCTATATGAGACAAATCGAGCCTCTGTATTAAGCAGGGCTTTGTGATCTCAGCAGACAAGATGTTTGCACGTCTATATCTTCATATTACTCCAGTAGGAAATCAAGGTAAGGTCCACTTTTACACAGAATGAAAACAAACTTCATTGATTTAATCTCATTGAATTGATTTATTCAGGTGAAGCAAACTTTTTTACACTTCGTCATTTGTACACATCAGGGACTTTCTGTCCCAATAAACAAAGATGTTTTATGCACAGTGGCCATTTTAACAATAAATTCTTCCTTTCCCAGGATGTATCTAAGCTGTGGAGTGAGAAGTGGAAAGTATGGTGGAAATTGAGTAGATATTGTCCTATGCTAGAAATAGATGATGAGAGATTTGCCATGATATGCATGTTGTGTATGACAAAGCAGGAGGTGTACTTCAATTGCACCAACAAAAAGCCATTGAGTCTCTTATTGCTAAGTGCAACATGCACGGTAGTAGGCCTGTATCTACACCCTGCCATCTTCGGCTCACTTGTTCCCTCTCTGACCTCTCCACATCCTTTGAAATTCATGGTATTGCAGTTTCCTACAGGAGTGTCATTGGCTCTCTGATGTATTTAATGGTGTGCACACGTCCAGATATCTCTGAAGCAGTCATTACCTTGAGCCAATTTATGGAATGTCCTGGCACTGATCATTGGCAGGCCCCCAAACGTCTGTTAAGGTATTTGCAGCACACTCCCAATCTTGGGTTATCTTATCACACATCCCCTTCTATTGTTGTTGAAGGGCTGGTTGATGCCGACTATGGTGGGGGGTCTTCCGATAAGAAGTCACGGCGGGCTTCCGTTTTTGGTACGCAAGGGGAGTGGTAAAATTTGGGCATCTAAGAAACAAAAGGCTACGGCAGTTAGCACTTGTGAATCAGAATATATGGCCATCTGTGCAGCCGCAAAAGAAGCAATCTGGCTTAGACGGCTGCTTAAGGAACTTGGAGCAAAGCAGTCTACTCCTACACCTCTCTTCAACGATAACAAGGCAGCAGTTAGTCTTGTGAAGAATCCAACTAACTTCAGTAAGGCTAAGCATATTGAGATACAGTTCCATTTTACTCGAGAGAAGGTAGCAGCAAAGGAATTGGATATCAAGCATCTCAGAACCCAATATATGACAGCAGATATCTTTACCAAGCCATTACCAAAAGGGAGATTCACTAAATGTGTTGAGGAACTCGGAATGGTTACAGTTTAGATCAGACTTGTTCTTGAGGGGGAGTGTTGGCATTTGGTGACCTGTCAGCAAGGCCAAGTCTGACATGGGCAACAACCTTTAATTAGGAACTCTTGTTCCACGTATTTCCTTATTTGATTGCTATGTATTTGCATTTCTGTTTCGTCGGTTTAGGCTGATATTGAGGAGCACTTTACTCCTCAAGTTAAGGGCCATCCATGTATTTGAATCCTTTATGCATCAATGAAAGACATCTTCAGTTCTTTGCAATCCGTCTTTTGTTTAAGTTTATCTTAAACTTAATAAGATCATCCAAATAATGCTTATGATCGAAAACATTATGAATAAGCAAGCAGTGCTGCTTGCAGAGCTCCCTAAATCACAAGCTCTGATAGCCATATATAGCCGAGTGCTAGAGCACTCGTTGCTAGAAGCCCGCTGTTAGTCCGAAGGTGAAAAAAACCTTAAGCCCTAAATCGATAGAGCGAGAAGAAGAAAAGAAACCCATAGGCATCTGGACCGTTAAACTTTTAACTCAAAATCTGGGCCGTCTATTTTAGGGTGGTCCATTACTTGAACATTATAATATAAGATATAAGATAAGATGTACAATATCCTTATTTATTTTGTATGAAATCAAAGACGAAAGTGGAAAGCTTCCATAATTACAAAAGCTTGCAAATCTAAACAGAAATAATCAAGTGGTAATAGGATTCCCGTCAAGATCTTTCTGATCCTTGTTACTCTTCAAGCTCTCACCTGAAAGTTGAGCAGAATCAGCAACCTTCTCATCACGGTCAGGTGAGAAAGTTGAGCAGAATCAGCAACCTTCTCATCACGGTGTCTAGTTTTCTCCAGCCACTTTACTTTTAGAGGCTTCACTGTGAGCAGAATCGGCAGCATACTCTCTAGTTTTCTCCTGGACCCCTTTACGTAAATTATCTGCACCATCAGTGCCTTTACCAAAATTAGAAACAGCATCAGAAACAGACTGCCCGACCTTCTTGATGCCCTCTTTGGCCACATTAAGAGACTCTTTAATTTCATCCATCATATCTGGAGAGGCTTTTTCCAGACCACCGGTACCGGCTGGGCCGGCATCCCGGTTCATTTCCTGAGGCCTTACGAACGTATCCACCCTCATTTCCTCGCCCAAGTCATGGCTGGCCTCTGAAGTACGGGGTATGCCGGTCATCCGGTTGGCATCGGGGTGCCTGCTGCTGCATACCATCTGCTCGGCCACCGGCTAGGTCGTCACCATACAATCCCTTTCATTTTTTCCTTCCTTGGTTTGTTTCATTTGTGCCTTCTTTAGGGGGGGGGTCAACCAATAGTAGATCAAGTTACTATTTAAAAAAAAAAAATGAAGATGCTAGTTTTTATCACAAAACCAAATATGTAGCCCCAAAGATTGTATGTCAAGCTAAATGGGAAACTTTTATGGGAAAAAATTGGATTTGTTGCAGCTGTCAAATTCTAAGGTAAACTTGTACTCTCAAATGCCCAGTAATCAATGAAAACTCCAATTGTGGACCACGTCAGAAATACATCCTGATCCAAATAGAGAAGTGTGGTAGACCAAATTATATTAAACAATAACTACTGTTAGGATTGAAATTGGGCAACATTTAGTCTGAATTAGAACAAAATTTAGAACAAAAATTTTTTGTGGCATATCTCTTCATAGAGAACCATTCCCTCTTTCTTGAGGGAAATCCGGCCAGTCAGGGTTTGTTACAGCACTATGCCCATGAGAAAAACTGGAATCCAACATTGCCTATTACCATTTATCAAGAAAACCTTTAAAACTGTGTTGAATGATGAGTTTCAGCCAGCTGATGAGTTTCCTTTCTATCTAGAACAAATAATGCACATACATGAGTTTGCATTGTCCAGCTCCAATTTTGGATCATGAGCCAGGGCCCTTGCAAAGAGCAGCTCAACAGAGTCAGAAACAAGTCAGAAACAATCAAGAGATGCCATCGGAGAGGGAACCTAAAACCTGAGAGTCTACATATTGAGCACAATATTTTGATTGATCTGGATATATCAACGGAGATGTGTTTGACACGAAAAATGTAAGAAAGAAGGTCTATGTGAATGGGCAGAAGAAGAAGAAAGCTTGCAGGGCAGCATCAATCCATTCTTTTTTTCTGTCAAATGCTTGAATCTAGCATTCCGACCTCAAACAAAGCTACTCCCTGCATCTATATGAAACAGAAGATTTTATGAAACTTCGATTAACTAGAAAAAAACGCAACCTTGCCTGTAGGTTTCCGATCTCCGAAGCATCCTTGATTGGTGCCAGACTTACCTGTGAATCCCCTGCCTCCTGCTGTCCTTCCCTGGCGCCAAAGAACGCCGCAAGATTGAACAGCCGTAGAAGAATAGGCTAGGGTTCATCTTCCTTAATTAAGTCTACGGCTCAGATACCATCCCTAAAAATAGACGGCTCAGATTAAGCATAAGAAGTTCAAATTGCATTATTTTAAGGGGAAAGTGATCCATTTCTGTGTGAGCCACTTTTGGGTGCCGGTCCACTATTGGTCGACCCCTCCTAATCTCTTTTTCCTTCACTGTTTCTTGCATGCACCTTAGCACGTCTTCAGATACGTGGCAAGCTCAGGATAGCAGCCCAGGTTTGTTCTGGTGAATATGCTCGCATGCACTAAAGTCTTTCTTATGCTTAACTTCCCTAGCATTGGACATATGTTATGGGCATTTCTTAAGACAATGGCAATTTCATTGTTTTTCATACTGCCATTATAAACAACAAGAAATTTATCGCGGCGGCCTTGATTTATGGCCCTCGGATCTGATGGGGGGCATGCATGGGCATGCATAGGGGCATGCACCACATGCCTGGACCGTTGGATATGGGGCAGTTAAATCTTGGCCCTCGGCAGGAAGGGCGGGCAGAGTGCTGGCGGGCTTTGATTTATTGGCATGGCCGAGAATAGTTTTGTCTGCGCCAAGGGTTGGGCTCCGTTTTGGAGGCAAATTTTGTGCTCTGTTCTTCCTTTGTGGGTTTTGTAGAACTGCGGGTTGGGCTCCTCAGAACCGCCTGGCGAAAAACTGGCGGAAGGCTGTGCATTTTTGTTGTGAGCTAATACAAAATAATTTTTTGTTTGATGTAGGAAGAGATGGAAATGGCGACTTTACAAAGGATAGACGATGCATTGTTGGCTGGTAGACCTGCAAGGTCAGTTGCATTACCTGATGACGAGAAACCAGCCATTCAGCAGCTTTGCTTGCTTACAATGAAGCCAGTGATCTTTGCTGCAAATGTTGCAGAAACAGATCTCCTTGACTCTTCAAGCAATGCGTACGTGCAGAAGCTCATGGATGTTGCTCGGGCAGTATAATGCCCGGTTTAAGTTTGCTTACGGTCTCTCTTTTTTTTACTTCTGACGCAAAAATCTCTGGTCCGTCTTCTGAAGTTGAGCCGAAGCTTTTATACAGATGGCATCTGTGATCTGTTTGGAGTTTTGCAAATATTTGGTATGCAAAGGGCTTCTGGGATTTGCAGGGCGGATCTGCGACATGCATCTAAATCCGTTTGCCGGAATCCTCCCCGCCCATTTCGTTCCTCAGGAGCTTCATTAGAATTCTTCGGATGCCTAGATCTCCTAGATCAGGTCGGAACTGCAGCTAATAGCCTGTGTTGCACCCAAAAACCAAGAGCCAGGCTTTTGGTTCTGTAAGCAACGGGTATTATAGGCAAGAAGCTAGGCTTCTAGATTATTCTCTCTGTGGCCTTTTTTAATGTATTCCATACTGGGAACTACTCATCTGGCTAGATTATGCATTTCTGAGTCGCATGGGCTTGGTTGTGACACATAAATAAATGGTGCAGATTGTGCAGGATGGCAGCGGAATTGAAAGCACAGCAGACGAATTGCTTGGCATTTCGAAATCAAAATAAGGTATGGTTGTTGTTCGCTAGGTTTTGTTTTTGAATCAGTTGCAATAACTTGCAGGTTGTGTGTAGATTTTCTTTGTGTGAACTAGTGGAGTGCTCTTTCATTTATATACCTGTGATCACGATCTAGTGATGAATCCATCAATTAGTGCTTTCCTTTAGGGCTTAATCATCCCAGCACAAACCCCTCTCTGCTGCTTGTGCATGCTCATCAGTGTCACCGATGTGTTCAAACTAGAAGCTAAGCAAATCCTTTGGACTGTGCAACTAGAATTGTGAGGTAAAATCTGAAATTGCATGTTGGGCATGTCCAAGCTGCCTAATATAATGTGCAAGCCTGACCGTAGGATGTAGAATAAGCTAGTTTTTTGTTCAACAAGATGTCAAGGACTTCAAAAAAAAGTGCATATAAGTGCAAGCCTATTGGTAAGATGTAGAATAAGCTAGGTTTTTACTCAACAAGATGTCAAGGACTTCAATAAAAAGTGCATATAAGAATAGCTTCTTTAGTCGACAAGACACTGCCACTCAGGGTTGAACTCATCCTCGGTTCCTTCCCCAAGCTGAATAATTATGTACTTGCAGTTACAAAAGACTCATTTATTGTCATATAATGCTTCGCATGATTGTCAATATTTTGACATAGGCTGTAAATGTTTACTAACAGAATCATATGGGAGGCGATACAGTAATTTATTACATGGCAATCAGTAATAACACATATGGTTGGGTGCCGCGGCCATGATTAACAATATCAACGAGAACAAAGTCGTCTCTAACACAAACGAGACCCTCCGTATTCACATCTCCTCGACCCTCTATATTACTAAGGTAGATGACGAGACCAAGGTATAATTCTAGTCCATGAAAAGGAAAGCTTAAAAGCGTAAGCACCCAAGTTGTTCAGTACGTCAATATATTTCTGCATCAAGGAGATTCACAACAGGCAAATCTCTCACTGGCAGTTCCAAATCGAAATAAGGTATGTGTGCTCTTCGCGAAGTTTTTGTTTCAGAATCAATTGCAAGAATTTACATATTGACTGTAGATTCTTATGTTTTCTTTGTGTGAACTGGTGGAGTGCTTTTTCATTTTTATACCTCCGATCACAGTCGAGTGATGAATCTGTTTGATTCCAGTGTGGCTTTCTCTTTTGCTTTAGGGTCCAAAATTACCATCCCAGTTCAAAATCGAGGGCCCTTTGTGCTGCTTCTCTCATCAGTATCACTCATGGGTTCAAACCAGAAGATAAGCAAATCTATTCCAATGTATCCCATCTGTTTTGACTGTGTACCAAAATTGTGAGATAGAATGTAAAATTGCAGCAAGATAGGCAACATAAGTTTGTGTTAACCGGTATATGTGTCATGTGGAGCTTAAATTGCAAGCTTTTTAAACCTGTAGCAATGCGCATTAGTGAAATTTATAATCTTTGCATTTACAAAAATTGTCATCAAAGTTCTCTGTCATGTAATATTATGAGCGAGTGTAGTGTAATATTATGAGCGAATCGTAAGTTGAAATTTATAATCTAATGCCATGAAAGTTGTCCTGATAAAATGTTGTGAGCTTATGAGAACCTTAATAATCACTTGATAGATACCACAAAAGGGGACATTAAAAATTGAAATAAAATGAAAACCTCAATATATCTATCAAAAGCACATCAATGCATTTCTTCATGTTTCTTGCCCCATAGGTTTAAATTTGAACATGGCACATCCATGTGTAATCTACCCATTGAAATTTGAATTTCTCTATCGAGATGGTGCAATACGCAATCTTCCCATTAGACTTCATCGTCGAACCACTCATACAATGGAAGTGCATATACAACACCAACCTTGCATTCAAATGCCTGTCATGGTTATTTTCCAGACAATTGATGCAGATCTTCCAGAAAACTTATTCTTGACGAGGGATTCTAAGGTCTTATGCCAATCGATCTAGATGGAATCTAATAGGAATCTAAACATATTCTAGAGGAAGCATGCTAACCCATAAAGTTACTACAAGAACGTGGCGCTTTGATTAGGATTTGATAGATGTTGACTTGAGGATTGACCTTATCTTTGACCGATTGATTTTTAGGAGTCTAATGGAATCTTAAGGGGACATAAGGGAATCTAGGGGCACCTTAAGTGAATAGAGATAAATCTTCTATATTGGATGTGTTTTGTACGGAACCTAAAGGATATCTAAGGGGTTCTAAAGGATATCTAAGGGGTTCTAGAGGAATATTTATAGCATAATGTGGAATCTGAATGGTACCTTAGAAAACGTCAAAGAATGTTATAGAATCTTGGGAAACCTATAATAAAGCAGAGGAATGAAGACTGTACAACACATTATAAGTTATGACAGTCTCTACAATTCTCACTCTTTTACAGGTAACCTATAGACAGTTGATAACAAAATAATAACACTCACAGGAATCTTGAAGATTCTATATAGAGAATTCTCACACAACCTCCCTGGATCTAGAGAAATCTAAGGAAATATAAAATATCTTTAAACGCTTGAAATCTTAGCCAATCTTGCTCTTGACTTTTTATGTTGCCACATACAAATCCGTTGTGTACATTCTATAAAACACATTCGGTCGATTTGATATAGATGTTATGTATGAACTTGAGTTCACATTTGACTTTACCTTTGCGTTTGATTTTCACTTTTTATTAAGTTTTACGTTTGAAGTTGATTTTGATTGAACTTCGGCTTTGCTTTCTCTTTCACTTAAAAATTGACTGTCAATTTTGATGGGTTGATCCATACGATAAACTGTCTAGATTCCTTTAAACAAATACTCGTAATGAACAACTCCAATGTAATTCAAATTTAGCTTGACTTTATTGTAGATTACTCTCACGGAAATTTCGATCACAAATGTCCAGTCGACTTGTTTGACAGTGAATCTACTGTGGAGAAACTTGTTAGTAGAGCTGTAGATTACTTTGCAGGAGAGTTTATCTTATATCAATATTATGCGCCAGGTTTCACTTCAGATAAATTGTCTGCCATAAAATTTCCTTGCTGGCTTGAGATTGAGCGCTTGCCTCCTGATATGCTTGATCCAGGTTTTCTGATTTCAATCGCCAATACACTCGGTACTTATATCTCTCACTCAATTATTAGAGGCCCTAAGATTTGTGTTGGCATACCGGCCGCAGAGGGTATACCGAAGCAAGTGGTTGTGCAAAGCGGTAAGTACTTCTCTTTATTCAACTTGAAGTTGTTGAATGCCTGGGACTTGCGTAGGATGTTTCCCAAGCTACACATTGAAGGGCTTGATACTACGCAAGACAAGAAAAGTGCGGAAAGGGAGATGCATACTCCGGACTCGAATTACCCCCAACACACACCCGCACGAAGAATATGGCTGTAGATGTGGTCACTGGAGATAATCCCTTAGAGCTATCTTTAATCTCTTCTGATGAAAAGAAACGGTTAGAAGTAGATCCAATAATCAGTAACGTTATGCAGGAGAAGTCAAACAAATCTGGCTCTGACACTCGTTGTCTTTCCTCTCAATTGACCAATCATGGATTGGCTGGGCGGAGTCAACGGGTTTCAGACTCAGAATGGAAAAGTATAAAAAGAAGAGGCTCGAATGCTCCCAAACATGATGCTCCAATGAAACCTCCAAAAGTAGGAGTAGAAGTGCACGTGGCAGGTGATAGTGATCTTCCGCTGGAAAACAGTGAGCTGATGTGTATTGACCCACCTAATCTCTCGCCTCCTGATCCGATGGATGGGATCCCTTTCCATTCAAATAGATGGGCTGACTTGGTATTAGAAGAAATATGTGATAATGCAAACAGCATGGAATGTGAATCTAGAAAAAAGGGTAAACAGGGTGAAGGTGAGGAAGAGAATAACATTCAAAAGGAAGAAACCCGCTCCCAAAAATGGATCATAAGATTTTAAGCTGGAACATCAGAGGGGTGAAATCATCAGAGATAAAGGGTAGTAGATTAGCTCTGGCCTTGGCTAAAATTAAACCAGATTTCATATGTTTACAAGAGCATAGATGTAAGGATGAAGAAATAGGACATCTTCTGGGTTTGCTAGGAAATAGTTTCGTTGGAATTGCATCAACAAGTGGAAGCTCCAGTGCAGGGACCCTAATCGCGTGGAGGAAGGAGATCAAGGTATTATCTACATATGTAGACAATTTTGGCAGATGTAGTATAATTACCTGGGATGCAGGCGGACAACTATGGGGTATAGTTAATGTTTATGCGCATAATGTCGCAAGAAAGAGAGGTGCACTGTGGGCCTCAATTAAAAATAAGGTTAGACGTTTTGGTGGCAATAACATTGCGTGGATCATGCTGGGTGACTTCAATATGGTGGAAAGCAGAGAGGATAGAATGGGTAATGCGGCAGAAATTGTGTCTGGCTTTGAAAAAGAGCAATGGGTTAGTTTGTTAGCAGAACTGCAACTATCAGAATTGCATGGAGATGGCGGGTTTACATGGCACAATGGACGGGTCGCGGAAGGAAGGGCATATGCTCGCCATGATAGATGTTATATTAACCAGATCGCTGCATCTTGGTGCCCATCTTTATATCGTCAAAATCTGTTGGATAATTCCATCTCTGATCACAACCCGCAACTGGTGAGCGGTCGTATTCTGGACAACTTTAAACCTTTAAGAACAGTTTTTAAATTGAATACTCGATACTTGAAGGATATTCACTTCAAGTTGCAATGCAAGAGAATATGGCTAGAGACGAGCTCAAATAAAATGGGGATGGATGCAATGATTTCCTCGTTAGCAGCTATTAAGAAATTTGCTAAAGAGTGGGGCAGAACTAAGGTAAGAGAGGAAAAGGCGAGATTGGATTCCTTGTATCAGGAGCTCTCCAATCTTAGAAGGGGGGGATTTATTACAGGAAACCGCGAGAAGGAAGTTCTAAAAGAGATAAAAAAACTTGGAAACGATCAAAGTCACTCAGGCTAAAGCAAAAGCAGGCCTTACCTGGATAAGAGAAGGGGACAGATGTTCTAAATTTTTCTTCAAGGTTGCAAGGCAAAGAAGGTATGCTGCTACTCTTACGCATATTCAGACGGAAGATGGGCTGGTGGTCAGGGAACCTCAACTGATCAAAGAATATTTTTATAATTACTTTAGGTGTTTCTTTGAGCAGAAGGATGTGGAGTTTCAGGATTGTTTTGAAAACATGATCCTTGCTAAAGTAAAACCTAAAGTGACGCAACCGCAAAGGGATGTGCTGGGAGCACCTCTATCCAGGGAAGAGATTAAGGAAGCAGCCTTCTTGTTGGCGAAAGACAAGTGCCCAGGTGTGGATGGCATTCCCGTTGAGTTTTTTCAGACCAACTGGGAATGGATAGAGCCGTTTGTCTATAGCGCGTACTCTGATTTTTTAGAAAAGGAGTACTTGGACAAGAGACTCAACACTGGCGTCATTACATTGATACCAAAAGTGAAAGAGCCTAGATCAATTAACGATTGGAGACCGATTACACTGTTGTCTTCCTTTTACAAAATTGTGGCTAAGGCATATGCAGAGAGGCTAAAACCAATTCTTATGGAACATATCACTTATACGCAGTCTGGTTTCTTGCCCAAAAGAAGCATTCTTAGCAATGTTGCCGCAGCCTTCGAAGGTTTGCACTGGGCAAGAAAAACGCAACAGAGAGTCATATACTTGAAGTTGGACTTTAAGAAAGCATACGACAGTGTAAGCTGGTCCTTTCTTCAGAAGATGCTTTTAGCTCTAGGCTGTGGTTTAGACTTCACATCAGTGGTAATGAAGCTTCTTGATACTAGTCACGCATCAGTGGTTTTTTCTGGTGAATCTTCTTCCATTTTTCCAATTGGCAGAGGCATCAGGCAAGGCTGTCCACTGGCACCATTTCTCTTTAATGTTGTAGCCGAGGGTCTTTCCCAATTGCTTCTTTCAGCTACAGGTGACGGAATCATTAATGATCTTGCTATGCATGATGGAACTCAACAAGTATGTAGCCAATATGCAGACGACACCTTTCTTTTCTTGGAAGCAACAGAGGAGAATCTATCTTGTGCCACTAGGCTTCTTAACATGTTTTCCATGGCTTCCGGTTGTTCTTTGAATTGGAACAAATGTGCTGCATTGTGGCCTTTGGATGAAACCATACCTGAGTGCATTCTCCAATATCCTTGGAGAGTAATACCAAGCGGTGCCTCATCCAGATTGTTGGGTATTCCGATTGGTATTAACAGATCAGCAATAGAGACATGGGATGAGATCCTACTTGGGTTGGAAAAACATTTAAATTGGTGGAAAATATGTAAGCTCTCTATGGCTGGCAGGATTGTGGTAGCTAAATCAGTACTTTGCAGTACGTACGTATATGCAGCTTCAGTGCTGTTGGCTCCAAAAAGCATTACTCAGCAACTGACGAAATCAATAAGGAATTTTGTATGGGGAGGGAATGAGGAGGGAGCGGATATTAAGGTGGCTTGGGACAAGTGCTGCATCATTAGAGGAAAAATGAGATCACATTTTGTCCCATTAAGGGATGCTTAAAATGCCATGTCAGCTTTTTAAACTGTCCAATAAGAGAAGAGCTCCAGTATATCTCATTCCAGTATTATGTGGCAGCCTGTAATTAATGCAGCTGCAACTAACTTCTGTAGTATCATTTTTTCATTATAACTTTTGATCCAGAACTCCGATTCAAAAACTTTTTGTAGCAATGGGTTCGTCTTCACAAGATCTATCTAGTGATAACCCATTCATACATCTTTTACGATATAAATATATAAGAAATAAGCAAAAAAATCATATTTTTTTAAGGTTAATGCATATGACCATATTGAAATACATCATAACCATATATCATTGGAAAGATCTTTTCATTCCGCATCTAATGCAACAAACGCCGCAACATTTTGATAAGTGGATCAAAAGTTATGGGGAAAAAACAACAGCAATGAAGTTGTTGGTGCTGCATTAATTGCAGTTAATAGAGGGTAAGCCATTCCATTGGAGGATTCTTATGAGGATGAAATGAGATCTCAAATTTCCTCTAATGTCATAGAAACCAGGGTGGATTAGGGATGCTAGATATTGCGTTGCACACTAAAGTTTTGGCAAGCAAATTCATTTGGCAGGTGTTGAATAGGCAGGTGAATTCTCCTGGTACTCAGTTGTTGAAACAGTCACTTTTACATTGCATTTCATGCGATAAAGTCGCCATGAGAGTGGAGTTGCCATGGGCTCTCTTTTACAAATTAAAACCTTTCTCAGGGGCTTCACCTTTTTTGAAGGGATTACTTAAAGCATGGGAATCAGTGAGGGGTTTATGGCATTTGAATGTAGTGAACTTCCACTCCATCGCAATGCCGGTGTGGTGGTTAGCCATAGAAACAGATGGGGATCCAAAGCCCCTATTTTCTCTAGTGGATATGAGGACTCAGAGAAGGTGGTCATCATGCGGAATCAATTTTGTTGGCGATTGGTACTCACAGGGGGTGCTTTTATCATGGGAAGACTTCAAACAAAAATTTAAACTGCGTCCACAAGACGGAGCAATTTGGCGGTCGGTCGTAGGTAGCATTCCGTATTATGCTATACCACTGGTGGGGGATTTTGTGACATCTCATGAAGTTTTGCATGAGCACCCTTCAGTTTCTTCTTGTTACAAACTTCTTCATTCCAACGAGGTATTACAGTTATCGCGAGTGGTCTTTGCAAAGTGAGGAAGGGGATTTGAAGCGTATGTGGAAACAGGTATGGAAGAATCGTCTTCCCCCCAAAGTGCAAGTTCTCACATGGCAGATAATACATAGGGCATTAAGAACTAACAGTGTGGTCAGCAGATTCAACTCACAAGTTAGTCCTATCTGTCCTATGTGTGATTGTGCGGAAGAATCTATTGAGCATTGCTTGATAGAATGCAGAGACATCCAAGCAGCTTGGGACCGAGTGAAAGAAGTTTTTGAATTATCTAGCCCAGTTGTAAACGTTGTGCTGGGAATTTATCCTAGAGGATGGTCTGTATTGAAAAGGGATGCTGTGCATTTGTGTAAGGGATGGCTGCTCTGGATTATTTGGAAGAGACGTAGGGCTTTTGTCTTCTCACAGAATTACACGCATTCCTCCAGGATCTTGATATCTCTTAAATCTAAACTGAGTAAACAGGTTCAAGCTGCGAAAGATCAAAGAATGGCTCGTCAACTATACACAAATCCATTATGAATGAAAGCATCTTTCAATTAAAAAAAAAAAATATAGTTCGCAATGCCAAGATGAAGTTTCAGGTGCATGGTCCAATTTATTACCATCTACTAAATTCGTTAGTTACTACTTTGGTATGTTCCTTTCCCAATTGACGGTAAAATAGTTATTGATGTATAGGTAAGCTATAACTATTAAACATGGCATAGATGTATATGAACTCTTTTGGGTCACTCGCCTAGATTGTGCGAGACTCACCCAAAAACACCCTCTTAGGTAAGAGTATATGTATGGTTCAAGCCCCAAAAAAAACTCTTTTGGGTCACTCGTCTCACCTTGCCAATTATTTGTTATCCTCCTCCTAGGTCTTTGGTCTAGTGGTAACACTTAGTTCTAGAACAACGATATCTCAAGTTCAAGACTATCCAGACTCGCACTATGTAGACTTTTGTCCCATGGTCCTGTATGGTCTCCATGGATGTTAAAGTAGTATCTATCTATTATATCCTGCCATATTTGACAATTTATAGTTGGATATGTAAACTTCATGAAGTGAGCGTGGATGTTAAAGTAGTATCTATCTATTATATCCTGCCATATTTGACAATTTATAGTTGGATATGTAAACTTCATGAAGTGAGTTAGATGCGAAGCATAAGCAGTGATGTTGAGCATTAGCATTTGCTTGTGTTAACTCGGATACATTACAAATCAATTCAATGCATTAAGGTGTTCCTTGTGGGTATGCTTCTTACATGCTTGTATATCTATTTTTCATGTACATCGTCAAGCCGAGGGCAAAGCCTTTTGGGTTGTCGTGTATATGATTTAAAAATGACCGATAACTAGTAATCCCTGGAAAACTTTCCCTGAGCTCGATTTTATTTTAAAAAAGCCTTATGGAAAGTGTCATCAACATATTGATTACAAATCTCATGCGACCCATTGTTCATAGAAAGTCCACGCAAGATTCCTTCTCGAGGGCAAGAGAGAAGACATGGGCAAGAACCTTTGCCACAACTGTAAACAACAATGGAGCCAATGGGCAGAGTGCACACCAGATGTCATATCACGCTTTATCCAATCACTAAAGCGCGCACGTGACACATAAGCAACTGTATCAGTAGAGGTCCAAAGGAGCAGGAGCAGGAGCAGGGTAAGGCAGAAGACCCCCGAAAGAGGAAGAAGTAGAAGGCAAATGGGTACCACCAGGACTAGTATAGGAAGACAAATACCTACAGTTGCAACATACGAGGAAGGTCCAAGAGGTGGGAATTGTTGCAAATCAATGGATGCATTAGCAGATGGATGTGCAAAAGCAAGACGATTAAGACACGAGTTAGACGGCAAAGCGGGATGAATTACAGAAGCACCAAATTGCATAGAAGAGGCAAAAGCCACAGAAGAGAGAGAAACAAGAGGATATCCAAGTGCCATGGAAGCAAAATTGACAGAAGAAACAACAGCAGTGAAAGACATACTAGGGCTAACCATAGAGGCCGAAATGGGAAACCTCAAATTCGGCAATAATTCCGATGTTGACTTGTCTGATGCCTTACATCGACGGAAAGCTTGCAATCCAAGCTTTCCAACGCACCAAAATCGTCCGAATTCAACAATCGAGGAGGGAGATATACATAGAAATTGCAGACGGCGCCTGACATGGCGCCTTCTGCGATCAACCCTGTATAAACCCCTTGCTTGTAAAACTTTGATTTTGGCAGTAAACAAAGCAAAAGATATTGATTAAAGAGCATTGCTTTGCTTGTAAAATTTTGATTTTGGCTTGTGTCATATACAAGGCCTCGATATTGACATAGGGTATACAATGACTCGATACGATACAAAGGCTTGAACCCCTCCTAAAATGATTCAGAAAACATAGGCTTGAACCCCTCCTAAAATGATTCAAAAAACATAGAACGCTTTAACCAATACAACTAGTAATTCAACGTGGTTAATTTTTCAAATTAGACCTATATTTTCTTGTTTTTAAAATCTTTTGTTCAATTGTACTTCGTAGTCATGAATTATTTCAAGAACGGCATCTTTTTACAGCCCTAGGACTTCAACTTATTTTGCTACATATTAAAGAGGCTTGCTTTGCTCGTAAACCTTTGATTTTGGCCCATAACCAAGGCAAAAGATACCGAAGAAAGAGCTTAAGACTCCAATTGTCCTATGGAGGACTCCAAGTTATTTCGCTACATATTAAAGAGGTTTGTTTTGCTTGTAAAACTTTGATTTTCTCCCATAACCAAGGAAGGAAGGAAGGAAAAATTTTTAACGTCCACGGAACCCAATCGGGTTATGGGACCAAGTACATAAGGGACCGAAGTCCTGGACCGAAGTCCAAACAAGAACATGGGCCGAAGCCCTTAAACCAAAGCACAACGTGAGCTAGAACACAACCATCATGACCCCATTAAAACCACACAAAAAACCGTGACTATGGTCTCCACCGATCCAAAAATCCATCTTTGTTGCACAAGCAACAAGCATACCTTCATACCTCCAAGTTCACCAAGCAACTCCAACCGTAACCTCTTCACAACTATCGGAAAACAGGCGCCCCTAACGCCAATCGCCCGGACACGCAGGAAGGCTCCAGCCGAAAACCGCCGAGGCCTTCACCCATCCACCGGCCTTGCCAAAGGCGCCCGACTTCCCCCATTCCACTCTTGGGGGCCATCCTTCCTTCAACGCCTCCAACGCCATCCATCATTCCGCCGGGTAGGCCTCGGCGGCCCAGTAGGCCAGCGCCATAAAAGGGAAAGGATACCAATGAAAGAGCTTAAGACTCCAATGTCCTATGGATTCATTTTGGCATCAAAGTGACGTAACAATATAGATTTCTACACACCGAGAAATGAAGGCATCGAACTAACACATTTAGAAAGAGAGAAATACATTTCTACCTCAGAAGCTCAGAAACATCACTGAATTACTTCAGTCAAATTCTTGCCAATTTTCTAATTGTGGCAATCACAGAACATGCTGTCATTGTTATGCACTGAACTGTTGAATTAAGATTGCAGATTTTGCATCTTTTGGGGACGATCGATGCTTCCCCTTTATCCTTGAAATAAATTGCAATCTCACAAGATCTTATTGGCAAACGTTTTCCTTTATAAACTCACGAGACCGTCCTCCTGGGCTTGAAGTATCTGATTTACTTTTAACATCAATAAAGTTGCTCTCAGCTCCAAAGTCAGTCCTAAACAGTTCATGAGGCCTATCTTGCTTGTCTTCAAATCTTTTAGATTTACTACATTTTTTCTCAGCTCCATGGTCTAGAAAGGTATATACAAACCAGGTGATTCATCTTAATCAGCACATTTATTCTCAGCTCCATAATTGACAATTTATTTCACAGTTTGTACCACAGAACATTTTCCTGGTCATAAGCTATTAAATTCATTTTTAAAATCACCACATTTATTCTCAGCTCCATAATTCAGAAAAGTTGGTATATACAATTTTCTAACCACTATGTATGAGGATGACAAGCTACTAGTCGGCTAGAATAAAACTAGGTTCATTAGGCCTGAACGTCCACTAATTCATGCATCTTGTCCTCCTCTTCCAACGAATGTTTCCATGGGGCCTCGCGCTCCAGTTCAAAACTATGCAAAACGTCTTCCTCATGATTATTGAAACTATTATGACGCAAGAAATTTTTAAGAGTAGTAGTGGACTCTTCACCTATTCATACATATAAACAAGTTCAGTACAATCCTGAATATATTATCAGAACTGTGTCATGTAATGCCACTTACTTAATCTTGGCACTGTATGTGCTTGAGGATGTCTGATAACAATCGATTCATGGAATGCATCTATAAGTGCTTCATGATGTACTTTCAACCAGTCCTTTTCTCCTATAACACAATCACAAATTAGACATGAATAACAAAAGCAATTGGTTTACATAACAGTATTATGCAAGTATGTACGTTATTTACAACAGAGCATGTTGAAGGAATCATTATCCATGCAGGGGTGGGTATGTAATTTACATACCCACCCCTGCAATGTAATAGAATTCTATGTGTAAGGGACTACATCAAATACATATTACTTGATTCATTGGTACAAAAAATAGAAATGCAAGAACCAGACACCAGGTACCTAGAAAATGAAGGGATGGGCACTTAATCGAATTTAAATAAGCTACTTGCATGCTTTCTGCTTGAAACTTGCAACCTGAGATGGCTATCACAAAACGAACACGGGGGAGGCCATGAAGAGCTAAGCCCTGAAAAAGATACCACAACGAGTTAGATAAGGATATAAACAACTGCTTCCTCGTCTAAACAAAGCATATGAAACAAATTGAATAGAACTATAAAATAAGTAATCTGATGACATATGCAATACCTTTTCTTGAAGTCCCGCAAGTGCACATAGCATTACTGCTCCCTGTAATTACAATTATCATTTGCATATAAAATATATCAGCAGATGAACATGAACAGCAACAAGATATACCTGCGAAAACCCAATGAAACCATCAAAAGGCCCATGCTCCTTCATATAGTTTGTGATGTAATCAAAGGATTCTTCGAGACCAACATATTCTGTGAATTCCTGGTAAAGTTGTTGCATGGAGTGAGATACTTATAATGGAAATTATCAAGAATCATATGTCTAGACCTTATTATACTGAAACCACTCATAATATGGTGGAGGAAAGAAGCCTTCAACTTCTGATTTCCCTTTTGCTGGAAAAGGCGCATCCAGAAAGCTCTGCCATCAAGGTACCAGTTAAAATGGCTCATCAATCAAATGTAAAGAAAGCTAATTAATGAACACCAAGCAATGATGCATAAGAAATAAGATCGATGATTAAGGCCGCAACTGACCAAATTCTACAACCGCAACTGACTAAATGTGACTAATGCCAAACTGATGCATACCATTTCCACAATATCTTCGATTGCATTGCCCCATTTGGCAAGCTGTTTGCGCATAATTTCCCCACTGGTTCTAAATCCATGCAAACATAAAGCCCTAAGCTTGCGTTTATCATGACTGCTATTTCCATCAGAATTCATTATCAGAGATTTTAGAGCTGGTGACAAGAGTCCTGCAACAGAAAGGGCAGTATAATTACATTGTCAGAGGTAAGAGATGTGAACCAAGAGACCAAACGAACACAAAATAACATGCAAGAAGGGGCATTTTGGGGTTTGAGAAACTAAAGAAGAAAAGGGCTGTCAGAGGAAGAACCAGATGTATGAAGCCAAGGAGAGATTGGAGCCGTGTGGTGCTTGGGGCTCCGACGGCGCAATGGTTTATAAAGAAGATACAAGGGTCCATTTTGTGGGCCTACGCGGTGCTTTTCGTTTTTTTATACATGCTTACATTTTAAACCAGCATACATAGAACTTACATTTCTTACATGAACTTACACTTATTACATGGACTTACATTTAAAACATACATGAACTTACACTTATTACATGGACTTACATTTAAAACATGGTTACTTTCTCATTGGAAGGATGTGATGTGGAAGGCAGAGAATTCGCAGATTCTTAGCATTGTAAGGGCAGCTTGCTACCCAATGGCGAAGAGCGATCTCATAACTCCAAACAACACGTCCGAATTGCTGGCAATTGCTAGAGGGGGTTTTAAACGAGGTAGTGCATGCAGTGCACATGGATGATGGCACTCCTCTTCTTCTTCTTCTTCTCATTACATAGAAAGTGCTTCTTCTTCTTCTTCTCCTCCTCTAATTGCTACAGCGAAGAAAGATCTCATGACTCCAAACAACACGTCGACATTGGCGGCAACTGCCAGAGGGGTTATAAACATGGCAGCAACTGTTAAAGGGCTTTCAAAGTAGTACATGCACATGGATGATGGTGCTCCTCTTCTTTTTAGTCATGAATCACGATACGTCGTCCCTAATCCACATCAGTAGGGATGGCCATAAATCTACTCCAAGAATCCAAGATGTGGTTAGCTCGGCCACATGTCCGAGCTAACCACTCCTGCTCAGTTCCAAGCTCAAAAGACAACGGTTTCTGCATGTTTTTTCGCTGATCTTGCTTGATCAATGCTCAAATCTCCATCTCTCTTCAATGAATGAGGTTTTTAGGGGTTGCAAGGCGATCTAATGGCGTTTGAACTGGATTAAACCATTCAAGGAGCCAGTTATGAGCTACATTCAAAGTTCACCATGCCGAAACACAGTCCCGTGCTCAGTTCATTGCATGGTCATTCCGACCACAAAACAATGGTTATTTCAGACAAAAGAGTGGTTAGCTTGGACATAATAGTAGTTAACCCGGATATGTGTTCTGAGATAACCACATCTCGGAGTATATTTATGGCGTTCCATTAGTAGTTGCAACTAACTCGTCAATTGGGTTTGGAAAATCAGAATGTCAATGTGTCATCTAAACATAAACAAAAATATGGGGCCACTTTGCTTGACATTGTAGTGCCCACTGCCCATCGTCTAGTGGCAGGTTTAGATTTTCGTAGTAGTTGGAGTAATTGGCCCGTTATTATGCACACCTACGAAAGGGTGTGTTGTATTAGAGGACAATGCAAAACACTTCACAGTAAATTCCAATCTAATGATGGCAGTGACAAGTGGGAACAGAAATGACTATTCAACATATAAAATTCCATGTGTACAACCATTAGACCTTGAATGTACCCAAATATTCTACACCCCCCAAAGAATGTAATGGTTGTCGCGAAGCTATCCAAATGAGATATAACTGGCAGGTGCCAATATAAGTACAAAGGAATATGAAGAAATAGAAGATCATTGTTTCCCATGGCTTGCTTGCCAGTTGTAACTTTACCTGCAGCTAATATATTAAGTCATATCACCCTTAACAACAAAGATTCTTTATTGTCAATTATATCTGATGCAAAAATTTTAGCAGTTGTTGCTCTTAAATGGCTCATAGGCAAGATGATGTAATGGACCCATGGGAGATCGCTCGAGTGGATCTTGGTGTTTTTGATTAGTACCATTCCTAATGAATTAAGTGGACCACAAGTTAAGTCTTGAAATTGATATTATAGGACATTTCTAACAATGTCATATATTATTGTAGAGTTGTGTAAAAATTTGCCATTTAAGGATTTAGCATTGGTGATTGCAAATGATGTCGTACTTCATTTTATATTTAGGAGTAGTCTATGTTGGAGCTGGCTTCTAATTTGATGAGAAGAGAGGGTGGACTACATTTCTTAACATCATCGTGGTAACTGAATAGAATTGAATCATCTTTTTCTTCCACGGAGAACAAATGATCTATGGGACCCAATATAAAAAGAACACAATCAGCCTCATCACAATACTGGGTTAAAGGCCATGCCCCAAAAGCCTTTACGGGACCCTTGACAGTAATAAGTTTAGTAATGAATGTGTACATGAGTGTGATATCAACTTGTTGGTGATGAAGATAGGTGGCCCGTTGGTCAAGAACCTCCATGACATAAGATGCTAGTATTACCAATATAGGCAGTTGCAAAAGTATGAACAAATATATTTTGCCCCAAAGATGAACAAATTTAGAGAGTCTGGTTTTCATCTTCAACTGCTTTCATCTGACAACATTGACATTCCATGGCAATTTGACCAAATTTGATCTATGAAGCAAGATGCCCAAGAATGTTGTTGATTTTGGTCGTTCATTGTTCTGACCATACATGCTAAGAGTTTAGATGAGCCTCAAGCAATGGATATCAAGCTACATACAAAAAGAAAAACATCATAGTTTCATATAGGAGGATTGAGAGTATGCTCAACAGAAAGCCTTTTTTTTTTTTTTTGAAGAACTGTGTCATCAATATATTAAAAGAATGGTAATGTTACAAAGCAAGTGAGGAGGTAGGAGAACTGCCCCAAAGAGATAGCGATACCTCGACACTCCACAACAAACTCACAGAAAAACTGCAACTCTACTGTTGTACAAACTGACCATCACCATCTACAACACCCAAGAAGTCCCGCCAAATGGCAAACTTCCGCTCTACTAATCCCGGGAACACCAGAAAGCTTTGAAATAGCTTGTACCTGAGTCGAGGAATTAGAGAGGCTGCAGGCTGCTGAATCCCCTGAAAGATCCACAACCACCGCCGCTTCCAAATCAGCCACACCAACCAAGCCACGCACAGATGTAAGGCTTACTGCCGCAAGAGAGGCCAAGCACCAGGATACACATGAAGCAAAGAACTCATCGGCTAGTCAATCTCACCCAAAACAGAGCCCTAACCCAATCCCGCATGTACCCTGTGAGGGCATAAAACGCATAATGTTCCACAGCCTCGCCGATGAAGGCCACAACAAGGGCGTAGAGGGCTCACACCCGCCTAAACCGACTCACAAGGGCATTCACCCCGATATACGCACCACCGCCACAGAAGCACCCTAACCCTGGGGGGGAAGTGAGCTCCATGTCCACATCCAAACCGAAGCCACCGGTAGAACCCTGGAAGCCGCAGAGGCCACTTGCCCTGGCGGGGCGGTGTGTCATGAATAGCCGGCGACCCGGAACAAGACCGCACAAAACAAGAAGACACAACATCCGTGATGAACCTTCCAAACCCGCACCACCACATCATCCCGAGGGACTATAGGTATGTGTAGCGAATACTCCCCGCCACTTGCTCCCCGTGATAGCCCTACACGCCCCTCGCGAAAAAAGCGAGCTCGAAGAACTCCCATGAAGCTAGCTGACCACCCCAATACCGTCCCTCCAAGGTGAGCACAAAGCAGCTCCTCCAACGGCCCAAGGCCCCGAAAGCATGCACGGTGGCGCCTAAGGGCAAGTGCGCAGGGGTAGAGGAACCCACAAGAAAGGAGAAGAGTGGTGATAAACTGAGGCATAATCTAGCTAGAAGAGCACACGCACATGATCCCAAGCCCGCAACACCCCCGTGAGAAAAGGGGATGCATGTGGGAAAGGCCGGAGACCATACAACAGTGCCCAGGGCAACTCCACATGCACAGACGGCTTCCCAAACGCCACACGATGGCAAAGAGATTGCAACAACAGTGCCGCACCAGGAGAAGATGTTCCATCCTACAGAATGCTCCAAACAAACTTGGAGACCAACACCTTACTATGCGCAACCAAATCCGGAATGGCCAAGCCCCCATCCTCCCGGGGCGGAGACACTTCCACCAAGCCACTTTAACAACCGCCCTTCATCATCCCCCAGCCCCACACAAAATTTCAACAATCTTATCCAAAGCATGTATCTTACCCTCGGAGCTAACATCGCAGATGTTGTATACACATGAGTGCTACAAAATCTTGACTTGGCAATAGTGATCCCACCGCCATGGACAACTTGCTACCCTTCCACCAATTGAGGTGTTTTACGCAACCCCTCGCAAAATCTCATCCCACACCCTCCCATGGAAACATCCCCCAAAGGGAATACCCAACAAACTTAGTACACACATTACCCTAAGCACCTTCCAAGGGAATAGAGCCAAACAAAGGGGAGGGCAGAGTCACCGGGCCAATAATGCGGAGCATTTACCCCAATTCGTAAGAATGCCCGAGGCCAAGGAGAAAGTATCCAAAGAAACCCTTCACATTCATAAATTCCTCTCTTCTACCACCAAGAAGAGGAAAGTGTCATCGGCAACCGGGTTAATAATCTGGCCGGCTACCATCCCGCATCCAAATCCCATCCACCACCCCTCCTCCACCGCAGCCAAAAAACAATCGGAGACAAAGGCCTCCGCCACAATCGTAAACAAAATGGCGCCAAGGGCACCCCCGACGCACCCTCCGCCTAAGGAGAAAAAGCGAGGTTTCACCGCACACCATCGTGGCCTGCGTGGCCGACCTATGCAGCTTCATGACTGCCTCTCAGAAAGCGTGGACCACGTTCCCAATGCTAACATCATGGCGCATAAGAACTCCCAACGACACTATCGTAAGCTTTGGCAAAGTCAAGTTTAGGATAGGCAATGCCTTGAGTCGTTCTCCGCCCAATAAAGGCCCTCATAAGCCAGCGGCAACATTAGTCAAAATGTTCCTCCCGTGAACAAACCCGCATCGCACCTTACTAATGGAAGAAGTCAATCTTGGCTTCAACTTCTCTGCCGGGGCTTTCGCATAATAATCTTATACACGAGGGACAACAAGGAGATAGGCCTCCAATCATTAATAGTAGAAGGTCGCTTAACCTTAGGAATCAAGGAAATGCATGCGGTATTCAAGATCCTATCCATTTGAGAAGACCTGCAAAAGAACTCAAGATACACCCTGGTACCGCAGACTCACCAGCCCACTCCCAATAAGTCCGAAAGAACTCCTTGAGGGGATGCCATCCAGCCCAAGACATTTATCCTTGGCCATGCACATACATGCCTCCGCTAAATCCTCTCTGGAGAGCTTCTGTTCCAAGCTCTCATGCTGGTGAGGCAAAATAGATGGCTTAATAGCTCCCAAAACAAGCTCCTGCATCTCCTGCTCATAGGGAAGAGTGTGCTGTGCGAAAAACCCTGAGAAATGAGCATGCACATACCTCTGCAAATCAGCGGGATCCTCCAAAGTCCGGCCATCAGGCAAAGCAAGGGACATCATAGATGCTGCATATCGCCGCTGCCTAGCTGCTCTGAAGAACACCGACGAACTTGTGTCCCCCTCCTTCAACCAGGTAAGGGGCTCCAGAGCAACAATACGCTGCAACACTGCATTCTCCCTAATGCCATCAGAAGGCTGCGCCCGAATCTTCTCCAACTCCTGATAGAGACCATGCAACTCCTGCCGCTCCTGCCTACCAAAGACCTTGGCAAAACACTTCACCCTGGCCACCGCAGTCACCATACCAGACATCTTGACTCCGGCTCTTGGAGTTAAATCCGTAGTCCTATATCCAATGAAGATAGAGTTCCTCCATCTTTATAATGGCCAGGGGTGCATAAGATCTTAAAGCCTTATGAAGGAGAAATATGCACGTTGGCTCTCTAGATGCATCCATGTGTACTATAGAGCGAATAGAAATATAGAGCTAACTCGTTTGAAGCAATACCTACATGTCTGCATTTTAGGTCAGTTTTGGGATACCAATCAATGCCTTATGAGATTACAAAGAGAAGATTGACACTACATTAATGTGCCCCACAAGAATACATATTAGATATTTGCCCATGAAGAGGTATAGAATAGTTGTTTATATTCGTACATCATATCATAATTAGAACATACAGATGGGCTCATGAGGTACCAGAAACATGACATGTCAATGTTGTCAAATGGGACCGATTGAAGTCAACATCAGACCCTTCAACTTTTTTCAAGCATTTGCAACAATCAAAGCAAAATATATCAATTTGATTGCGCCTAATAAGGCAGTATATATGTGCTTTCGTAGTTGCCTATGATGGTGGTACTATTATTTTATATTATGGAAGTTCTTGACCACCAACCTATGTCAACTGATCAATATGGTTATTCATGTAAAGGTTTTCCCATGACCACTTGGTCTTCATGGACATTAAAAAATCTATTCTATTCTATTCCCTCAAACCCCCTTCAATGTGGGCTCTGTTTTATCCTACATATAGTGATGAGCTTATTGTGCTCTTTTTATATTAGATTTTATAAGCCTCTTGGTCTCCATGGACAAAAAAAAATCAATTCTTTTACATATGAAAATGCGATAGTGAGGCGAGA
Source organism: Isoetes taiwanensis (assembly GCA_021234155.1). NCBI lineage: Eukaryota > Viridiplantae > Streptophyta > Lycopodiopsida > Isoetales > Isoetaceae > Isoetes > Isoetes taiwanensis. The sequence goes on from JAJEKV010000060.1 coordinate 7,952,114, forward strand.
AAAAAACTGATCAAATGCATGATTCTTCATATAGCTTTAAAGATCGTTTACATATACCTCCAGTTTGTGATATTCCACAACAGAAGGAAAAATTGACAGAATACAGCTATAACAAATATTTACCATTTGTGTTCACTATAGATGATGCAGTTCCAGACTACAAAACAATGCATATTACATGACATCACAAAAATCACAGCCTGTGTTTGCCAAAGCTTTTGCCTAACTATTGCAATGCTAGAATCTTCTCCATTGTTGCCTTCCGACGGGATCAGAATCTACTGTGATGACCACGCAGATATAATACATATATAGTCATCATCCCATATTTATATGGAACCAATAATATTCTTCTAAAAACTTCTGAAACCACCCCATTATAGAAGGGCCTTCAGCATAGGGTTTGACATTTTGATTCAATGCCAGATTTGAGCCTTCTAGCTCTTGTTTTTTTGTTCTTGCTCACCCTTTAGGCTCCTGCTCTTATATTCTGATGTTGTATCATATCATGTTCGATATTTTCCAGTGTTTTCCCACAGGTTCGTGACACTTACCTATAACTGACAGATAAAAAACACAAGTACTCTCCTTGCGGGGCATGATCTAGTAACAAGACCTTAAACACCCATACCCGAGGTCTCTGGTTCAAACTTGGCCAATATCGGTCTAGCAATGGGGACTTTAAAAATCCATTGCCCCAAGGTCAGAGTTCAAGTACGACCAATCGATCCTGTGGTAGAGATCTTAAGCCTGCCATATGTACTCGATAATCACATGCAAAATAGCACATCATGCCCAGGTAGTGGATTGGCTTCCATGTGATATTTAGAATAAAATGATGTAGAATGTACTCACGATGTGATGATGAATAGTATGATGTCCTTCAATATAAAAAAAACATAGGTACTAAAATGTTTTTTTGTAGGCCCCATGCAATGTGAGGCCCGAATATGAATAATATTTCCATGTTATGGATGTTAAAATACTTCCACTATGACGAATACTTCCCCTATGTCATGAATGTTTGAGTACAAATGAAAATCATTAATTGATTTATTTGTTGGTGATAGTGGTAGAAGATGATAAAAGTTGCCCAAAAACACCAGAGAGGTTTTTAATCAATTTTTCTAGGCCAAAAAATCTAAATTGAGAAGACATACCATTAAAAGGAATTCATTCTTCTAGTAAAAAGGGATCAACAAGGATTAATTAGTCAACTTTATTAATCTTTAATTAGTTGAAGTGCTAAAACATAATCTTCCACAGATGACGACAATATAACACAAAAATATGCGAACATACTTATCTTCGCATATGTGAGAGTGATTGGAAGATCACTTTTCAAAAATCAGAAGCATTAGTAGAAGACATGACAAATGAATAAAAACAAGAGAAATGCAAAACAGAAACTAAAGACAAACGGAAGAGAACATAAGAAGCAATATTTAAAGGCAATAAGCATATTAATATCATTATGTAAGCCATAATAGACAATCAAGAACGCATATGAAAGGGAAGTACAAGCAATATAGCTTGACTCAACTTTTGGAGCCAAGCTTATAGCAACATGAAAGTGACCTATGATGTCGAATTGTTGGGCCAACATTCTCTTGATACATTATACTTCTAATAGTAAAGCAATCAAGTCAAGAAGAAAAGACTTTTCGTTCTTAAGATTATCGAATAATATATTGTTTCTGTTGTATTGTAATATACCATGAAATCATCTTTTCACGATATGCATGTTGTCTCCATCGTTGAAATGGTCTAGGGCTATCTTATGGTGCCCAATTCTTGAGGTAATGTGTGTGTGACCATGTAATGATTATATTCTAACAACTAATTATTAAATAGTCTTGGCTTTAATATATTCAATTTATTGTGCCACATGATGCTGCTTGTGTTTGCTAGATTAGACCTAGTAAATAGCTAGTATTTATTGCTATGTTCAATATAATAAGTCAAGTCAAACTATTGAAGATTATAATTTAAATTTGGTAGGGTGGGTTTGCTCGCTTCCGCGGAAGTACCATACCCTGTGGTACCAAAGATCCCTTTCTTCGCTGTCCCATTCCCCCTCCCAACGCGTGGCAAGTGCCGCTCGTTCGTCATACTTGAACCCACGGTGCCCCCTACCAGGGACCCATCCTTCGCGCACCAGAATACCCTCCATCGTGGCCATCCCGAGGCATGATTCAATGCTGGGGGCTAGAATTGGCGGGCTAATTCCAGCCATAATCGCCTCGAACGAGATGGATTATCAAGATTACCCAGCTGGCTCGAGCAATTCCATCAACAATTCCTCAATCCGGCCAAGAATCAAGCATGTCCCCTGTTTTCTCTGCACACTGGAGCGATGGTGTCTTCTAGGGCCCGACCACATATCGATGCCACAGTTCCGAGCAGTGGCAGGCCAACGGCAGTGGCTAGCAAAGGGGTTTGTATGTCCAAAGCCAAGAAGAAAGGGGTAGCAGCTAGCGGATCTGCACCTGCAATGCCAAGGAGACCAAGAAAGCGAGGGCAATGGACGGAGGAAGAGATGTCGACCGCACTTGATGAGGTAAGTGAAAATTGGATTTCAATTAGAGAGGCATCTAGACGGTCAGACATACTAGAGTCTTCCATTAGGGATTGGCTGTATGGGCGGATTTTCAAGAAGAATGCAAGGCATTTCCAGATCCTGACACCAGCCCAAGAAAAGGAATTGGTTGATTGGGCAATAGGCAGGGCAGAGCAGGGAATGGGTATGACTTTGGCTGCTGTAAAGGAGCGTGCAGCCGAGATGGCAAGGGAGGGTAATTTGGCCTTTGATGGTGTGCCAGGGAGCAAATGGTGGAAGCTTTTCAAGCAAAGGCACCCTTAGGACTGCCGAAACATTGGAGGTTTCACGTTCCAGGGCAATGAATCAAGCCAACTTGGATGGCTTCTACACAGGGCTGAAAGAAGTGCATGATGAGTTTAGCTTTTTCCCCTCAAGAATTTGGAATGCAGACGAGACAAGGATCCAAGCTGGGAAAGTAAAGGGTTTGAGGATAATTGCCAGGAAAGGGGATAATAGGGTTAGCGAGCTAGTGATGAATACAAGGGAATGGGTAACTATTTTAGTGTGTGTCAATGCAGAAGGGTTCAGGCTGCCTAATCTTTATATTTTCAAGGGTACAAGGATGAGGCAAGACAACATAGCAAGGTATGAAGAGGGAGCAATTCAGGCAGTGCAGCAATCAGCTTGGATGATCACTGAATTGTTCAAGTCATGGCTATCTCATTTTCAGTCTAGAGTCCCTGGAGGGTGTCACCTGATCAACCTCATCTCATATTGCTGGATGGCCATGGTAGCCATGTGGAACTGGATGTCATCCTTGTTGCCAAAGAGATGGGCATACATTTTGCCCTACTACCTGCTCATACATCACATAGGCTACAACCACTAGACATATCTTGTTTTGCACCATTCAAAGCTGCATTCAAAAGACTAAGAGCAGACTATATAGTGAGGAAGGGTGGGACTGAACCAAAGAGGGAAGACATAGCTGAACTCATTTCCCAGGCCATTGCAGCTAGTCTATCAGTCTCCAACATAAAGGCAGGTTTCATGGCAACTGGAATATGGCCATTTAACCCAACAAAAGTGGTTCCTGGAAGGGAAGGATCAAGGTTTGCAAGGGAAGACGTGTATGTGCCAGCACCACCCATTGGACAACCATCAAATGAGGTTGTAGATGAACATGAGAATGTTGTACCTAATATCTTGCATGAACCATTGGAGCAATTCGAGGGCTGTGTGCAGGGCATGGATATGAAAACCAATGTTGTAGAGGGTTACAACATGCAAGAAGTGGATCTACAATGGGAAGAGCATGTCCAGGCATCACGTGAACATGCTGGTGCTACACATGGGACCATGCAGCAGGTCCTCCTACAGCAGGGTGTAGAAAACGATTGGGCCAAAGTTCACAGGTCCAAGCAGAGCCAAGTACACAAAAAGACATCCTCGAGAAGGAGGGGCATTGCTCCTAATCTGCATGATAGAGTTCATATCAGCAGTGATGGCTTCTGCCAAGCTCTTGGAGCAGAGAAGACAAGAAGGGAAGAGGCTGAAAGGCTTAAGAGGGAGCAGGTAGCCCTCAAGAAGATTAAGGCAGCAAAGAGGAGGGTAGAGAAAGAGGAGGCTAGCAGAAGGACTGCTACAAACAGGGCAGAAAGGGAGAGTAGAAAGCAAGCAGAGGCCTTGTATGAGGCCTCCACTAAGAGGCTGAGGGATTTCATGTATCCAGCAGGCCAATAAGAATTTGGGCTGTATTTGGGGATTTCATGTATCCAGCAGGCCAATAAGAATTTGGGCTGTATTTGGTTGCCAGAGACCATTGAACGAGGCTGCAAAGCAAAGGAGGCCGGCTATTAGGCTCAGCCTGAAAGGCAGACATGGTTTAAGTCCTACTCATTGCAGTGCATCTAGACCTAATGTGGATGAGGATAATTCTGAGGCCTATGTTCCGAGCAGCTAACCAAACAACCTACTAGAGACACAGGATGTGGAGTGCAGTCTCGAAGACACTCACTTACATGAGGGAGACGAGGTCAACCCCCATTCAATCAGCATAGAAGGGTGTATTCCTTTGGTCAAACCTACAGCAAACAAGGTAAGCAACATTAGGAGACCCTTGAAGAGATGGGATCTTGCCAGCAGTCAAAGACAGTTCAACCCTCTTGCACGCTCCTTGAGGATGGACACACAAGGGTGGATTAACTATGCTGCAGCCAAGGGTAAAAGCACGCTGTGGTGTATCAAAAACACGCATTTTGACGCCACCTTTGTGGTAGAATCGGGCGGTGCATACCGAAGCGGAGATTGCGGGAGTGCGAATTAATGAGCGTCGGCTATTTTGAATTTTATGCCACGTCATTGTCCCTCATTTTGAATTAAGAAATAATCACCTCTTCTTCTGTTTTTTTGCCGCTTCTTGCCGATTGAACCCTAATGGAGTCAGAATTGAATGCCACTGGTTACACGATGAAATCTCTCCTCAAACAAGAGATTGTGCCCCATGAAGATCTAAAGAAGCTTTGGGATGACAGAGTTCCAAATAAATCTGGCTACATGTATTTTCCCCCAAATGTTTTGTTCAAACTGAAAAATTAAGGCATATGTTTTCTTGTACAGGTTGAAGAAGCTGAGCAATGAACAATACAAAGAGTTCATGCAAATTTACAAAAGAATTACAGGGAAGCCACATACATGGGGTGGAATGGCTCCTAGAACCTGGGAAGTGGCTTATTATCTGCATATAAAGGGGGAGGCTGTTAATTGGAAGAGCTTCTCGGATTATTACAAAACTCTCGATGAGAAAGCAGAGGCCAGTTCTTCTAGACCCAAGAGAAAGCATAGGCAAATCCAACCTGACCAGGAGGAAAATAGTAAAAGTGACAGGGATGATGAAGATGATAGAGAAAAAATCAAATCAGGTTCCTCTAGACCACACATTCAATCTGAACTCACAATCAAAACAGAAAAGCAGAGCAATGTTCTGAGACCAAAACATGCCATTGCAGGTATGTTCAATTATTAGTTGTGTTACAACAGAAAAAAATTTCAAGCTTGACCTAGATTGTTTCTATCAACACAGAAAAGGTAACCTCAAATCCACTTCAAGAATCAGGTATGTCTGCTACCATTTTGCATCATGTTGGCTGTATTGTCATGTTGTGTCTCTATGATGCCATCTCTGGGGCATTTCGTGCAATGGATGCCAGAATGATAGATGAGGTATGTGTGGTCTGGTGAGTGGTAAGTTGTTGGCATCCACCATGTCCCACACCACATCCCACCATCTCCCACCACTACACTCTACCATCTCCCACCACCGCATTCCACCATGTCCCACACCACACCCCTCCACCACACTCCACCACCATCACCACACTCCACCACCATCACCACACTCCACCACCACCACACCACACCACCGCACTCCACCATGTCCCACACCACACCCCTCCACCACACTCCACCACCACCACACTCCTCCACCACCACCACACTCCACCACCACCACCACCACACCACACCACCACACTCCACCATGTCCCACACCACAATCCACCACCACCACACTCCACCACCACCACCACACCCCACCACCACCACACCACCACTATCACACCCCACCACCATACTCCACCATGTCCCACACCACACTCCACCATCACCACACTCCATCACCACCACACCACACCACATACCCCACCACCACCACCAAATCCCACCACCACACCCCACCACCACCACACACCACCACACTTTACCACCCTGCACAATGTCCCACCACTCCTTGCTACCACCACAGCGTGTTGTGTGGTGTGTATTGTGCAGCGTATGTTGTGTGGTGTGTGGTATGTGGTGGTGTGTAGAGAGTACCTTGTGTTGTGTGTTGTGTGATTGTGGTCTTCCATCAGTACGTGGCTTACTATATTAGGAGACTGACATATACGTAGTGTTTTGTTTTGCAGACTATGGCAGACTTGTGAAGGAATGGTTGGCTGCAACATCAGCTAGGTTTGATAGATGCAAGCAACGATTGCAAGCAAACGAGGATAGGAAAAATGATATCAAAAGAAAGATTGAGTTGATGGAGCATAAAGCATCAGAAATTAGAGCTGATTTACACAGATGGCAATCAATCATGACAGCAAATCCGAAAGCAGCAGAGGGTGTTCGGGTTGTAAGCGAACTAAAGGATGAAGAGCTAAATGGTACAGTGTTGTTTGGGCTGAATCAATTAAATAAGGAACTAGCAGAAACTGAAATTGAGCTAAAGGCATGTGAAGACTTACTGCTGGAGCTGCAACCTCGAATGCAAAGATTTGAGATTTTTTCTGAGCGTAGTGGTCATGACACTCCTTTAGATCCTGCACTTCCAATGCTGTCTAAGGTAGAAGAAGAGGGTGATGAAGGTTGTCCATTTTGTGGACGTTGTCTGAAATGGGAGGGTAAAATGTTGCCAGTTGTGATAGCAGAATGCAGTCACCAGTATCACATTCCATGTCTATCACACCATTTGAGGTAAATATTATCATCTTTAACCCTCGCCTAAAGACTCTATTGATTTTGAATTTGTTTTGCAGACACTCTAGAACCTGCTGCAGCCCCAGTTGTGCCCACATTATAACTGAGACATGGCTTTTGGCTTTTGGTGTTCGAGTGGTACCACAAGAATCAATAGACACAAGTAAGTGCCTTAACTAATGTTTACTGACGTTGTCACATGTCTACTGACTTAGTGTTTGCAGAATTGCAGAAATTTGAGACCAAGGATATCCAACAGTTATCCACGCCTCGATCAGTGTTGAGACTGCAAGATACCTCCAGGGTGTACCTAGAATTCATCCCATTTGATACTTCTAAGTCAATCCCAGCTGCTGACAGCGTGGAGACTCCAAAACAAAATTTGGATAGTGAACTGAATGCAGTCGTATCAAATAAGTACCAATGCCACATACATGATTTATTTTCTTGTATTTTTCTGTGGTCTTCCTCATTTCAATTATGTTACAGAGCTAAATGCTACTGCAACTGGAAGCCATCACGAAAAGATTCCTAGTGCATCTATTTTAGGGGAGAAAATTAATTCCCTTGAGATTCATTCTGCACGGGATTCTTCACCAGAAAAAAGTTTTGGTGCTGAACATGAGCCAAATGCGGTGCAGATGATGAAGTTGACAAAGAAACCCCAGATCCTGGACAAGATGCAGACTGCTGAACGAGTCCAATACAACCTCAACCAAGAAAAACTAAGAGGTTGACTGAAATTCTCCTTGTTCTGGATTTTAATGGGGTTTTAGGCAAGTTTTATGACTTGAAAGAGAGGATCCCTGCATCGGCCGAGCCAGAAGTGACCCTCCGGAAATTGAACCTTCAAAAGGCAGCAGTTTCCAGGCCTGGATTACAGGAGTTCTTAGAATGGTGTACATCAAAATTTGAGATTGCATTGTGGTCCAGCATGACTAAGAGTAATGTTGACTTGTTGATGAGAAAGTTGCTACAGGAATATAAGGGCAGATTTCTTTTTATTTGGAATCAGGATGACTGCACTAACACAAAATTAAAAGTGGTTAATAAGCCAATTTTCCTTAAGGATATGTCCAAAGTGTACCAGAAATACTGGAAATACCAAGTGAAAAACACATTGTTGATAGATGACAGCAGATATAAGGGTTGTGCCAACCAGCCGAACACAATGATATGTCCAAATAGTTTTGCTCCCGACAGGTTGGATTCCAATTTCTTTTTGGAGCAACTCAAACCATGGCTGGAAGGACTTCTGGCTGCGGAAAGTGTGCCAGCTTATGTGAAGGAACATCAAATGTGGAACATGTAGGATTCTGAAGTGATACGAAGACAGAATTTTACTACAAAATAAAGATCACAGAATGTAAACAATCAACAAATAATTTCAGAATCCAGCCTTCACGGCTATGCTCTCCACCCAACCAGGTCCAGTTGCCTCCACAATCACATCCATAAGTTCAACACAAGCTCCATAGCTCTAACTGCAGGCGAGGCAAATGATTACTCTAAGACTCAATCGAAAGTTCTCTATCTGAAATAAGAGGATCCGATACTTTTATAACACAGATTGGCCTTTTTCCGGAATGACCTTTTACCAACACGAAAATATCTTAACAAAGGCAATCAATCATTCAATCAAGGTTTCGACTTAAAAATATCAGAGATTCGCCCTTTTGGCAGGGCCGAATCTGCATTTTTGTCCAGTTCTGGGAGATCAGAGATGATCTCGAGCCGTTTCTACTGGAAGAAGTCTCCGCGACCTGTAATCAGCCGCAATCACATATTTTAAATTTCATAATCAATGGTTCTTTGAAGGGTTTATTGCCTAACATAACCCAAGCATTTAAAATCATAACTTAAGATCTAGTCTACCCTTGACACACTAATTACTAGTTTTAAGTCTGGATGCGTTGGCCTGAACCGCTCCCCCGAGCACCACCATATCAATTCCTCCCCTTCCCGGGATTGATCGTCCTCCATCAAGGAATTATATGGCAAATTTTACCACAACCAAATCCATGGTTGCAACCCTAGTTGAATCCTCAACTAGAAATATTTACCACAACCAAGTCTATGGTTGCAACCCTAGTTGGTTCCTCAACTAGAAATATTTACCACAACCAAGTCCATGGTTGCAATCCTAGTTGATTCCTCAACTAGAAATATTTACCACAACCAAGTCCATGGTTGCAACCCTGATTGAATCCACAATCAGAAATATTCAAGTCCAGCCCTTTAGGCTAAAATTTTTCCTTATACACTTAAACAATTAACAATGAAACCAACATCTATGCTGCAGACATAGTTGTTGTGTTTAAACCTTAAAAATTTACCCTAATATCCTTCATGGAGCTACCATTTAACAACCTATTTTAAATAGGCAATTTGCAGTTTTCCCCTTTCCTTTTGTACTTCGTCGGCAAAAGTTACTTGCTTATTCGTTTTGGCACTTGACTCGGCCAGTTGCTCTTCCACCTGCGTCATTTGAGCCGAAGGTCCGCCAGAACGAAGATTTGATCTATACTCAACTCTGCCTGATTCCCTTCGCTCCTCCCGATTACCCCGGTCATTCTGATCTCTTTTTGCATTTAACTTTGGGCAAGATGTGGTCCTCCGCAGTAATAACACCCACTTTTCTTGAATGAAGACCTGTCAGACTGATTATCCCACTTTGTTTTCCGAGCTTGGTCTTGATTATCACCCGTACTTGCTCTAGACCTTTTATTTCCTTTATCAGAACTCTTGCTATTGTTTGCTTTCTCATTGCTTGTCTTGTCATTGCCTTTGTCCTCGGGATATCCATCGCATATACTACAATTTATAAAGTCAGAATTTAACTTCCTTTCCGCAACTATTGCTTTCTTTGTTGCTTCCTCCAAAGACTGAGGATCTATAAAACATAATTCTGCGTACAAGGAATTTTTGAGTCCCGCTATATATTTACGTAATAATTCCTTCTCACTTAACCCGTCCATTTGAGTGGACAAATACTGAAACTTCGATGTGTACTGATAAACTGATTCATGATCACTTTGCTTGAATAAATCCCATTCTTGTTTGACATCATTATAATAATTAGCTGCCAAATTGTAACCTTCAAAAGCTTCCTTGAAGTTCTTCCATGTCAAAATCTTTGGATCCATTCTTTTTCTTCCTTGCCACCATGTTCTTACCATATCTGTTAGATATTTGTCTATGGCCTACAACTTCTATTTTTCTGTTGCTTTTACTAATTCACAATAGCTTTCCCATGTGGAAAGAAATCCAAAGATATTAGGCGGGTTTCTCTTTTCACCAGAGAAGGTAGGCATTCCTGCAACTTTCTCTAGCCATTTACAAGAGGATTCTGGAGGCAGGCTAGATGGATTAGATTGTGCATTCATTTGCACAGAAGGCTCAGGTAAAAATTTATAAGCCAGACACAGGTATTCCAGTTGTTTTTGACGATCTGCAGGATTGGTAGAAGGAGGAATAGCCATTTGATCTGCTATGTAGCTGGCATTGCTCATAGCCTGGTTATACTGATGATCAGGTACGCCGAAGCGATTTGTTGACATTGTCTAGAGGTTTTCAGAATCAAGAGGCTCTGATACCAAAATGATACGAAGACAGAATTTTACTACAAAATAAAGATCACAGAATGTAAACAATCAACAAATTTTTTCAGAATCCAGCCTTTACGGCTATGCTCTCCACCCAACTGGGTCCAGGCCCAGCAAGAAATCGTTATCTTGCCTCCACAACCACATCCATAAGTTCAACACAAGCTCAATAGCTCTAACTGTAGGCGAGGCAAATGATTACTCTAAGACTCAATCGAAAGTTCTCTATCTGAAATAAGAGGATCCGATACTTTTATAACACAGATTGGCCTTTTTCCGGAATGACCTTTTACCAACACGAAAATATCTTAACAAAGGCAATCAATCATTCAATCAAGGTCTCGACTTAAAAATATCAGAGATTCGCCCTTTTGACAGGGCTGAATCTGCCTTTTTGTCCAGTTCCGGGAGATCATAGATGATCTCGAGCCGTTTCTACGGAAGAGGTCTCCGCGACCCGTTATCAGCCGCAATCACATATTTTAAATTTCATAATCAATGGTTCTTTTAAGGGTTTATTGCCTAACATAACCCAAGCATTTAAAATCATAACTTAAGATCTAGTCTACCCTTGACACACTAATTACTAGTTTTAAGTCTGGATGCGTTGGCCTGAACCGCTCCCCCGAGCACCACCATATCATGAAGAGTCGCGCAACTGCATGAAAATGCTCGACAAGTATTTTCATAAATGAATCTTGTAAAACTCTTTGAAAGTCAATATAAGTAAAAAAAATTCTATGATATGTGTTGTACTTTTTCAATTTAAAATATTTGAATGGATTGTGAGCAAATGTTCTCGTGTGTGTTTAGAACTAGAGATGATAGAGCTTCGGTAGTCCCTGTCTATCTAAAACCACATACACATTTGGAAGTGGTGCTGAGTGGAACTGAAACTGTCGTGATTAGCTCCACCGACATCAAAATTTTGGAAGCTGATACGCAGTGGTTCAATGATCAATTGATCCTCCTCTTCTCAAGGTGATACTTTCATCTAATTTGTGATCATCAGGATTGTGATCATATGTATATGTTTGCAGATACATGGAATACTACTTGATGCTCCAAGGAATGAGCCATCCCTTTCATTTCTTTGACCCTCTTTTTCACTCGACATTGTCCAAGGACACAAATAGTTACAAAACAATAAGGAAACATGTGAATCTGGATAAGTGCCAGTACATGTTTTTGCCTGCTTGTGATGGACATCACTGGATGTTTTCTGATTGTAAGCCACGCGTGTCTCGCACAGAGATATAAACCAGGGATATATCACTTTGATAGCTCGGGCTTGCATGGCAGAAGCAGACATATTGAGAGGTTAGTGCTTGCTCATTGCATTTTGCTGTTGTGGCACAATGACAACAAACTTTGAATGCAGGTTCCTGGAATTGCTTGGACACAATAATTTCAGTTTTACAACCTCAGATGTTGTGAAAAGTTCCAGAACACCTCTTCAAACCGATGGTCATTCATGTGGCCCTGCCGTATGTTCGTTTATGCACAAATTTGTGAATGGGTACTTGAAAGGAGTGAATATATTGTTGCCTGATCTAGTAAGTCAACTCAAATGTAAAGCAGACAAACCAAACTCATTATTTGACAAAGTGTGGTTAACTGCAGGTTGTGGACATTTCAGACCAGGATCTAGTTGATGTTAGAGTGTTCATGCTTGAAATTTTAAGATTAGAAGCAACAAAAGCTGGAACTGAGAGGAATATATGTATTGGAAAGTATGTAAGTGCATGAGTCACTTCGTACTTTAAATCACTATATATCTTTCTTATGTACATAATTGTTATTGTAACCTCGATTCATTTGAATCAAAATTCATATTCAATTCATCTCACAAACAAAGGAATCAAGTGTTCAGAAGAATTCAAATCTTCAAAAGAAATCAAGACAAACTCATTTTCACAGCTGAAGCACAAAACTTCAGATGAGTTCTGAAAACTACAGAATGGCTTTATATTTCATCATCATCAGAAAGAACTTTGGGTAAATTCTGTAAAATTTTCATCTAAAGGATCCAGCCTATATACAGTCCTATTTTGACGTTTAGTTGGTGGCATGTGAAGTCTGATTGCACAGATCTGTGTTGTGAATACTATGCCTAAGGGGTCTTTACTGCAAAGATCATAGCCGACGGTTGATCTTGCGCCCTTTTTGTAATACATACTATGACACTATCACCGGCGAGGTACCATGTTCTATTGAGTTGGAAGTCTTTCTCCACTATCCATTTCAATCGAGAAGAAAAAATGAAGCAAAAATTGGCAAGCGACACACAAACCAGGGCAATCGAAGTTACAAAGGAAGATTGCAGAAGCCCACAATGCCAAAAACAAGAGGATAGAAAATACAACTTGATTGGCGGGATGTCATGTTGTCAGCAACTTAAGTGATGTGATTCAAGATACCATGTATATGGGGTTTTCTATTGCAACAGGAGCTTATACAGAATTGCACAAAATATATTCATGGAATTTCAGTGTCTCAGATTCGTCCCTGCCTAATTGTTCTACAGATCAGCCTGTAACTAATAGTTCTGTAGTTCAGCCTATTATAGACAAGCAGAGTACATTAAGTGTCCCTATGCTGGTAGTATTGACTACATTATCTTTGTTAACATGCATTTTTTTGTTTGCAGTAGGTTGGCTATGGTGCAAACTAAAGCAAAGAGATACCAAGCATGTCCTGCAATCTCCTATCACTACCTTCACATACAGCCAACTGAGGGCAGCTACAAAAAACTTTAGCCCTCGTAACCTACTTGGAACGGATGGATTTGGATCTGTCTATAAAGGGGACTTGGCAAATGGTACTGTGGTAGATGTTAAAGTCTTATCCCAAAATACTGGTGAAAATGAGTTGCAGTTTGTTGCAGAGCTTTCTGTAATAAGTCATTTTAGGCACAAGAACCTTCTGAGCCTAACAAGATGGTGTCATGAGAAGGGAAAGTTGCTGCTGATTTATGATTATATGCAAAATGGCAGCTTGGATAAGTACCTCTTCAATCCTTCCTATGTTCTTTCGTGGCGACAGAGATATAACATAATACTAGGGGTAGCAGAAGGCCTTTCTTTTCTTCACCATGGATGGGAACAAATGGTTGTGCATAGAGACATCAAGGCTTCCAATGTTCTTCTAGATAGTAATTTTGTGCCTCATGTAGGTGATTTTGGGCTTGCCAAGTTGTTGGATGCTGACAAAACTGAGAGGAATATATGTATTGGAAAGTATGTAAGTGCATGAGTCACTTCGTACTTTAAATCACTATATATCTTTCTTATGTACATAAGTGCGATTTATCTGCGTTTTGAGATTAGCAGATAAATCCGCTTCTTGAGGCTAGTTGTGTGAGTTCCCCTTGGAGTATTTATAGACTTGCTGCATTCCTCCCATCTTCATCAGCCGTCTTTGAGCCTCCCCCTTTGTAGTCGCATACCATCACTTGAGAGTCTCTTTCCAGTTTCGTTTGTGGCAATTGCGCTTCTGGAGTCGCTCTGGTTGCATGATTGCCGCCGATTCTTGGGCGTTTCATAGCATGCTAGTAAAATCTGCAAGTTTTAATTCCCACTGAGGATGATTGCCTATATCCCATTTGCTTGCCATTCATTTTCTTGTTCACTTGCTCATTTTTTATCCAAAAGCACCGCCTTTTCGGAGGACGCCATGGTCAGTACCTTGCTTCTTGTCTCGATTGCAGATGAACGTGAACAACGGCTTCAGACTTAGGGTTATGGATTTTCGATTTGGGTTCATAATCTGTTCTGCTTTTGTGGGATCCTCTGCTGGCCCCATCATCACCAAGGCATGGAGTTCGAATATGCTCAATCTCAGCGGAGGTAATTTCATCTAGAGGTAATCTTTGGATTTTCGTCTGTTCCTCTCTATTTCTGCCCAGTATGGATTGTACCGAGCTTGACATATTGTCATTTGGAGTTTGCCTGTTTGTAGCTTGAGTTAGTTCGGTGGTTCTTATCTCTGTAGCAAACTATTCCCTACAGTCTGAGTCAGTTTTTGCAGTGGTGATATTTGATGGAAAAACACAACTTTTCAAGCTGTTTGTGATGCATTGGTCTACGTTTGTTCTTATGCTTAGTTTTGATGCTGATATCCAAGGGAAAAACAGAAATTTCAAGCTATTTGTTGTATAATTAATCTGAGTTTTGTTCTTATGTGTCCCATCTGGTATCCCATGCCTTGCAGCTCATTTTCTAGGTGGTGAATTTCTGCATGTTTTATGGGTGTTGTGCAAGTCTTGATAGACCGCTTCTGGACTTCTAGTTAATTTCATATCTAGGTTAGTATGTTGTCGCTCAACTTGTTGCTGGGTTGCATGTAGACAGGGATTCAAATCTGGTTTGTGCCAACTCTTTGAAGTTTTCTATGACCTTGTCTTTTAAGGGTTTGAGGACTGAGTCTAGTCATGTGCGTTACATTTAATAGATCTTTCCTTAGTTATTTCAGTTAGTTGCATTGAACATTACGATCATGATTTACCAGGCGTGATGTACTATTAGCCTACTGCTATGCACTTGCAGGAAACATTCTTCTAGACCTCCTAATGCAGTTTGCAGCCTCTTACTTTTTGCTACAGTAATAAGCTCATCTCCTTTCTTAAATCTTACGTCTTTGGGTATCTAAGGGGAGGTGTAGCTACGGATAATTTCAGCTTGGTAGCCTTCGTTTTCTAGACCGTGGCGATCAATTCTTGTTTGACAGGCTTGGAGTTTTGACTATGCCCAATTGCAGTCACGGTAACTCAGCCCAAGGAAGTTTGAATATGCACAAGCCTAGCCAGAGAATGTCATTTGGAGTTTGCTCTTTTGTAACTCGAGTCTAGTCAGGTGGTTTCCTTCTGTATCACGAACAATGTTCTACAACCTGGGTGAGTTTTTGCAGTGGGGATATCAATGAGATATCACAAATTTCACGCTGTTAGGATGCAATTGATCTACGTTTTGTTCTTATGCATTCTGTTTTGCATACCATGTATGAAGCCTATAGATGTTCTAGGTGTGATGATTTGCTGGGCCTT
The DNA here is from genome assembly GCA_021234155.1 of Isoetes taiwanensis. Taxonomy (NCBI): domain Eukaryota; kingdom Viridiplantae; phylum Streptophyta; class Lycopodiopsida; order Isoetales; family Isoetaceae; genus Isoetes; species Isoetes taiwanensis. Next base: position 7,967,826 of record JAJEKV010000060.1, read on the forward strand.
TTCTGCGTGCAATATGTAAGTCTTGACAGATCGCTTCTAGGCTTATAGTTTGTCTGGTTGCTTATAGACATAGACTCGAATCTGGTTTGTCTCCTGCTCTTTGAAGTTTTTTATGGCCTTGACTGTTAATTAATTGCATTTGGCACAATGTTGTTAAGTACATCAAAATCCGTACGTTTAAAAAACGTTTTTTAAGATTTTTTGAAGATTTTTAAAATTTTTGAAAAAAATCTTTAAAAACGTATTTCATATAAAATACGTTAAAAATCTTTAAAATCTTTAAAATCCTTAAAAATCCTTAAAATCCTTAGATTGTGATTTTTTTTTATCCAAATGTATGATATTCTTGAACTTATTTATTCATGTATATAAAATTCTTATACTTCTTAAGCTCTATAATAATGTTTTTCTGAAATTCCTTAAGAGTTGCATTGCAAAACATCTATGGTATCTTTGTAGTTAAACTTAATAGTTTCTAATAGCAGCATAAGCTTCTGATTTACCTATTGGCATGGTAGTCTTATAACTTGTAGCAAAAATGTGCATTTTAACAGTAGCAAGTATGCCCAATAAAGCAGTGCAAAGAATGTGCAAATTTTTTATTTTTTATTTTTGGCCATACCAAATCATAAAAATCCTTTAAAAAACGTGAGGATTTTTATAGAGGTACTTTAAAAATAAAAAACGGGTTTTTTAACAACATTGATTTGGCATCACAATCATGATTTACTATGCATGGTGCAACAGTTAGCCGAATGCCTATGAACTCTAGGGAACATCCTTCTTTTTAACCTCCTAGTGCAGCTTGTAGCCCTTTGCTTTTTTGCTAACGTAGTGAGCCCATGCTTTCTCTTAATTCTCACATCTCTGGTTATAGTAGTGAGTTCATGCTTTCTCTTAATTCTTCACGTCTCTGGTTATTTAAGGAGAGGTGTAGCTATGGCTAATATCAGGAGCGGTATCCGTAGGCTATGGGCAATCTTAGCTTGGTTGGCATTTGATGTGGAGATAGAAACATTTTGAGCAAGGTATGCATTTGCAGTTTTGTGGAGTCTGTTTTGGATGCTTGCGTTATTGGTTCAGGGCTACTATTCGCAATTTGTCAGTCTATTTTAGAGCTCCTTTGGGATGCAAAAATTATGCAGTGAGATAGTTTAGATTCCATTTTCTTAATACAGACAAATTATCTTCAACTTTTCAGGTTCAAGGTATGTTATATTTAATTTACATGCTCGGCCGTGTCTCAAGGTCTTCTAAGCATTTAGCCTTTTGGTTGCATAGATTTCGTTTCAAGTTTTTGCAGGATGGTTTGGTGGTTGTACATCTTTTGGGTTGCTTTGCTAGTTGGGGCATATGCACTTCTTGTTACACTCCATTTTTAGTGGCAATGCTTCTAGTCACACTCCATTGGCAACATCTATATGCCATACGCAAGATCCAACGTGTTTCCTAGCTTTATGTGTCCCATCTTTAGCCATTTATGTGTTCAGTACTTTTAACCATCTCACATGTTAGCTGCCTTGATAATTCTTGTTGCAGGTATGTTCCGGAGTTAACTTGGCAGTGGTTACATTATCCCTCTTGCGCTTCTGTGGTGGTGTTGTTGCAACTCCTGGCAGTAGTAGTTACGTTATCCTGGTACATTTGCAAGAAGTAGTAAGCGCAGGTCCAAACTGTTGGATTGGGCTCAAGGATAGTCCTTTTTTGATCTGCCATTTTCGTTTTCATGTGCTTGGGGAAAGCTACAATTGTATTTAAATACAACAGCTAGGGAAACGTTTGGAGTTGCGGACCTTTCTTGTCGTGGCTTCATCTTAGTTTTTGTAGCTAACGCACTTTCTTGTCTTAAATTCCAACCAGAATGCCGCTTTAGTGGTAGGGATCAGGGGTTTCGCAACCTTGTTGTTTTGCCCGCTCTTTGCCTGCTCCCCAGGTTGATCTGTGAGCCTGTCCCTATTATTTCATTTTGGAATTTCTCTTGTTGGATGCACGAACTTCTCTCATTAGATGCTGGAACTTCTCTCATTAGATGCTAGCATAGAGCCTGCCAAAGCATGCTGTTGTTTATTGTTTTCTAGAACTTTCTAGTACTGCTTGGATGCTAGTTTTGTAGGGCCCTTATTATTTACACTCATTTGGGTTTACAGTTCTATTTTAAGAGGAAGGAGTATTCTCAACTTGTACTCCCAACTCTGGCACGAGGTGTGGCTGGCATGAGTTGTAGTAACTGCCTTGTGATTTTGTAACAGTGTCCTTTTTGCTCTTTGTTTTTTTGTACCTTAGCTTGTCCTTTCCTGCTTTGTTGTGCTGCTTTGGTCTCTTACGGTGTCATGTACCAGTCTACAGGCATTAGTTTAGAGTGTGGACTGTTTACAGGCATTAGTTTAGGGTGTGGTCGGTTTTCACATTGTTCTCGTCAAGAACGCCTTATCATATGCTAGCATGGTTTGGACTTTTTTATTCCAGCTTGAGCTTCGTTAGGTTCTTTAAGCTTATTCTGTGCATGATTCATTTCGGTGTAGCAACCACGACAAGATTGTCTCTTTAGTTCCGTTGTGTATGGGAAAGAGAGGGTACAGTAGATGAAGTCCTAAGAGGCTCCAGTGTGCCAAGAAATGTCATTTTCTGCATTTTATTGTTTGACAAGCAATATAGGATATTAAGTGGAATGAGAATTTTGCGTTGCTTGGCAAGATGTTGAAGAGTTGCTTGGCAAGACATTAAGAACAGGAAGCGGAAAAAAGAATGGGGTGCCGTTTTGCTTTTGATGTCTGGCAAGTAGTCTATTAGAGTTCATTTAGAGTTCATTTTGTTAATGTCCACTTTTTCTTTTTCCAAGTCTTGTGTTGTCTAGTTCATGGGTTTATTTGTTTGTATTTTCACCTCTTGTGGTTTTCAAAAGCCCTTAGCAATCGTAGTGCCAGTCTTTTAGTTTAATTTGCATAGCTTCCAACTTATATTGGCTATTTTTGCAACGTTAAATTCCTCTTCTTAGGTTTAGGTCTTGTATACACATGAGTGACATCATATTTTACTTTTGTGCAGTTGCCGATTCGTGAGGGTTAGAGATTTTATTTTGTCCATGTTGTTTGTTGAGAGGTGAAAATGACCTTTGTGCTAGGTGGAGAATGGCTATTGCTTTATTGCCTACTTGGTTTAGGGGAGTAGAAGTTAGGAGACTCCTTGTGACTTCTAGTGCCTTCCAATGCTCATAGTATTTTGGGCTCAAATTGGTGCAATGGTACTGCGTTTTTGAAGCTCTTCAGCTACTTATGGAGTTGATAATTGTCTATTTTTCTATGGAGTTGATTGGTATATACTTGTCAACTTTGAGTGGTGTTCACGTGCCCGCGTGGGATTTTGAAGGGCAGTCTGCCTTGGTTGATCCTTGTGGCGGTATGCGGTGGTATGCAAGATCTTTCAGCTTAGTTGTCCTTCGAGCCTTGTTTTGTAGTGGTCACATGCCTTCATTTATTTTTGTAGCGATATATAGGTCTTAACACTTTTGTTGTGTCTTCTGGTCCTGGCATTCATTGTAATTGAGTAGGAGTGGTATGTTGAGTTATTAAGCTTAGGATAGTTCATGTTAGTAGCTTGGTTGGTTTGATGGGGCCTTTTGTTTAGGTCCACTATTTTTTTTTTCTTAGCGAGTGAATATGTTGTGCTATTTTTTTCTTAGTGAGTGAGTATGTTGTGTTTAGGCTCTCGGAATTGCTATGGAGGTGTGGTGGTTTGGACATGTGTAATCCCCACCCCTCGTTGATGGAGCTATAGTTTGATTTTTCGGCGTCCGTTGATGTTATTTTTTGTGAGTCAGGTCCCTGCGTCATGATCTTTTCTTGTTTGATGTTCCTTCCCTTGCACTTTTATTTTTGTGAGATGCTCTAGGATTGGTTCTTTTCGGCAATGTTTTGAGTGCTAAGCTTATGATAGTTTAGACTTTTAGTTTCTTGTCTTTCTGCCTCTTTTTTCAGCATGTTGTTGCATTGTGTTGGTCGAGTGCAACTAGGCTCTAGAATTGTTATTGTAACCTCGATTCATTTGAATGAAAATTCATATTCAATTCATCTCACAAACAAAGGAATCAAGTGTTCAGAAGAATTCAAATCTTCAAAAGAAATCAAGACAAACTCATTTTCACAGCTGAAGCACAAAACTTCAGATGAGTTCTGAAAACTACAGAATGGTTTTATATTTCATCATCATCAAAAAGAACTTTGGGTAAATTCTGTAAAATTTTCATCTAAAGGATCCAGCCTATATACAGTCCTGTTTTGACGTTTAGTTGGTGGCATGTGAAGTCTGATTGCACAGATCTGTGTTGTGAATACTATGCCTAAGGGGTCTTTACTGCAAAGATCATAGCCGACGGTTGATCTTGCGCCCTTCTTGTAATACATACTATGACACTATCACCGGCGAGGTACCATGTTCTATTGAGTTGGAAGTCTTTCTCCACTATCCATTTTGGTTTTGTGCACATCAGAATCCAAAATTCAGAACCCTCATCATTCCCTTTCGGAGCAACGATAACAAAATTATCACCTAAGTGCCTCTGCTAACATCGTGGGATTGGAGGAGAACAAGGACCTGCTGGATTTACGGTCCTCAATGTCAGCATGCACATTGGAGGATGGTACAATAACTTGAAGTTTCCAATCATCAACATAGTGCTTGTTCACACAACTGTCCCACATGCCATCCAAGCAATAGCTGCAGAAGCATGAAAGTTCTCTCGTGTGCAACTGCAATCCCATCGATCCGAGCCATCGGATCGCCATTCTGGGAAAGGACGAGCCCCTATATTAGGCTAGTTCCATTCGCAGACCGGTTATCGGCGTCTTCTCACAGCAGCATTTTCTTCGTTCTCGTGGCTTCCCATGGCTCTTCGATCGATGGATTTCTTCTGGAGCTTCTCCTTCGGCTCATGTCTCCACGTCCTCGCTACCGGCATCTTCTTCGCAAGTTGTCTTACCATTCTTTGGAAGGTACGCCTTCTTCTTATCTTGTTGATTATGCCTGGAATTCTGGATCGGTGCTAGCGTAGATCTTGTTTTTCTATTTGGCTTTTGCTTGCAGTGGGTGCTTGCATGAGGAATTGCTATGATTCTTATGGATTTCGTGATTCTATTGTTTTCGGGTTTCGCATGTTGGATCGCCATTTCGTCTTGCAGATTTTGTGTTAGTTTGTTGTTTTCTCCTTAGTGCAGCGTTCGCATGTTGAATTTCCCATGCATTTTCTTGGTTTCTTTGTCTCTTGTTGGAGGTTTTCTGTGGAAGTCGGGCCTCTGTTGCTGGCTTTTGGTTCGGAATTGCTGGACTCTTGGGCCATTTACCATTTTTCCGTTTGCTCTGTCGCCCATTTTGCATCATAGACGGCGATAGGTTTTAGTCAAGGAGCCCTTCGGTTTTGGCACAGGCATCCGCTTCCGGCCATCCTAGCTTGGAAATTGATATCTATGCTTGGGCATGGAGCCCGATCCCAGCCCTGGTGGTATGCCTCCGCTCCCCTGTTCGCCCCATCCCAGCCACACTCCTCTGTTTGCCCGATCCCGGCCATGCTCCTCTTGGTTGGTAGCTCCCTGCTCCATCCTTGTCTGCCCCATCCTAGCCACGCTCCTCTGTTTGCCCGATCCCAGCCACGCTCCTCTTGGTTGGTTCGCTCCCTGCTCCATCTTTGTCTCTGCGGGTTACGTGGGCGGCGGATTCATCCTTAGCTATGTGTTTTCTGGATTTTTTCTCTGCTGTGCACTTGGGTCTCTTATTGGCGCTCCTCCTTCCGATCTTTTCACCGTTTCTCTTCTTTGCTGATTTTGTTTTTCTGTTAGCGACTGGGTTTTTGGCATCATCCTTTGCTTCATCACTTCTTCTTGTGCTGGCTGGTGAATAGGTGTTGGCATCGTCCTTTGCTTGCTGGCTGGTTCCGCTCCAGGGGCTCTTAGTCTATTTATGCTGTTCTTACCATGTCTCTGCTGTATTCTGCGAGGTTATCTTAGGAGCATCTATTTTCATCAGGTTTTGTGGCAGCCCTTTTTTGCTTGTGCATGTTGTTCTGTCCATTCGCTGCTGCATGCGTTTCTAGCCCTTCAATCGGCTCCTCTGTTCCTTGGTACTCGCTGTTGCATGCTTTTCTACCCATTCGTCTGCTCCTTCTTTTCTACCCATTAAATTCACGCTCCTTCCGTCTCTTTTTAGTGCGTTACGCTTTCGGTTTTCTTTTCTCAGTTTTGGTTCTTCATTCTTGTTGCTTCCTTTGCTGGTCTTCTTAGCCGCCATGCCGTTTCCTTGCCCCCTTTGTTCTGCTCAGATGTTTCCTCTGGGATTTTTCCCTCCCTTTTCACCTCCGGAGATGGCGATGACTTCCCACCATCTTTACGTCTTGCATTTGGCAGCGTTGCATCCGGCGGCTAGCAATGCTTTACAGGTTGTCCGGGAGGACATCGACTGGTCTGCGGAATACTTTCGGACGCTTCGCCTTTTTGCTGCTTTTTCGCCTTCGGTTCGTCGCGTATTCCAGGCTTATCGGAGGCTTGACCCAGCTCGTGCTCGTTTTCTAGGGGATGTTATTTTGTTGTGGGGTTTTTCGTCTTTGCGTCCTATTCAGCTGAAGGAATACTTTTTCATCATGACGGAGTATCCCCCTCAGTTCCTTCCAACTTACCCGGCTATTTCATTGGGGTTGCTCGCGTGATTATCTTTGTTCCGGGGCGTCTGTCACCTCTGTCCTTGGGCACAATAGTGCGATTTCCTTTTTTTGTTGAATAATATGCTCTCAAGCATTTGTCTTGTGTTTGTTTTTCATGTTTTTTTGGATATTTAATAAGAATGTGATTTCTCTTGGGGATTTATTATGGGGTGCTCTTTATAAGTGATTTCTTCCAAAGCGTTTTTGATGGGTTCCCTCGTTATTTGTTGTTTTCTCTTGTAAGGTTATTTGTTGTTTTCTCTTGTAAGGTACTTACGGATTTATCATGAGGTGCTCTTTATAACTGATTTTTCTTCCTAAGTGTTTAATGGCTCCCTTTTTATTTGTTGCTTTCTCTTGTAAGGTACTTATGGATTTATAATGAGGTGCTCTTTATAAATGATTTTTCTTCCTAAGTGTTTCATGGGTTCCCTTTTTATTTGTTATTTTTTCTGGTAAGGTACTTATGGATTATAATGGGGTGTTCTTTATAAGTGATTTTTTCTTCTTAAGTGTTGTTCACGGGTTCCCTCTTTATTTGTTGGTTTTTCTCGTAAGGTACTTATGCATTTATAATGGGGTGCTCTCGTAAGGTACTTGTGGATTTATGATGGGGTTATTATGCGATTCGAGCTACTGTGTTTTCATCTTTAGGATTCTTTTCCTTTTTTCGTTTGGTATTGTGCTTTAGAACCTGTTGTGTTTTTACGGCTATTATCGTTTCTGTTTTAGTGGCATTATCTCATGAGTTGTTTTTTGTCCATGTTTATCTATTTTTTTGCCATTGTTATGGGTTTGTTCTTTTTTCTTTTTGTTATGCAAGTGGATCGTGGGTTGCTATTGTATTTGCGAGGGTTTGATGTGTTCTACCTTACATGTGTTCTATTCTTTTATTTCTTCTCGTTTGTCATATTCTGTTGTGAGTTTGATATCTATTTCGGTTTATGCGTTATTGGCCTCATTTGATGGGTTATGCTTTGTCTTTTTGTGTTTACCCAATTTTGTATGTTGTCATGTGTTCCTTGTTTTTTTGGTATTTTGATCATTCCTGACATCTTGTTTGTCGGTTCTTGAATACACCGTCGCACTTTGTTTTTCGGCAATCTATGTCCGATTGCATTATCTTTTTTCTGTCTATGCATTTTTATGTTTCTATAGGTCGCTTTTTTCTCTTGGTCATATTATTTCCGTTACTTGTTACTTATGGTTTATCGTGATCGTTTTTCTTTTCGGGCTCCCTGTTGCCTTCCGCTGGGGTCTTAGCGTCGTTCACGGGCTTCGGTCCGTCGCCATTCCTTCGATTCCTCATTAGGGCGGCGTGCCTTTCTTTACGGTTATTCTTGTTTTCTAATGTTCTTCTTTTTTCAGGTCATTGAGCTGATGCCGTCCCTCGCAAGCACTTCTGGCTCTTCTTCAGCGTCGCTTTCTCCGCCGCGGCTAGCTCGCGCTGCTGGTACTCGACGTCAACGTGAAGCTTCCCTTTCACTCGAGCCTGACTCTTCGGACCCGGGTTCCCTTTCTCCTCCTGCTTCTCCGATTTCTGTCGCATCTTCTTTCTCTTTTTGGTCCCCCTCAGCCTTTGCTGCTCCGTCCTCTTCTCCCGTTGGTCCCGCTTTTTCTGTATCTCCTACTCAGATGGCTCCTCTGTTTTCTTCTCTTCCGCATGTATTTTCCGCTTCTGGCCCACCTGTGTCTTCCGCGCCTGTTTCTCCTGAGTTCACTCAGCTGCTACATGAGCTTCAGCAGCAACGGGCTACACTCCAGGCTCTCCAGACTTCGATGGCACAGCAATTGTCAGTGCAGACTCAGCTTGAGCATCTCCAACAGGACATTCGGGAGCGGGCCGCGCGTCCTACTCCTTCTTTTGACCGCGACTCCATGCGGCATTATTACGAGTTTGCGTCTGCCATGGACACTCGTTTTCGATGGATTCATGGCCGTCTTGCTATGTTGGGGGTTGCCATTCCAGATGACGTGCTGCAGATGGTAGAGGAAGGTAAGCGTTTGGCGGATCAGGAGATGAAATTTGTTCTTATCGCTGATCAACATGGTTATGACGTCGCCTTGCACTTTAGTGAGTCCCCTAGTCTGAATTTTTCTTCGGAGGAGTCCAAGCGCTTGCATCAGGCTAAAAAATTCGCCCAGGAGAAGCGTCTATCTTCTTCTCGCCCTTCGCCGTACCCTTCCTCTGCTTCTTTTTCTGCTTCTTCCCCTGCCACTTCCTCTACTCTTCGTTGTACTTTTTGTGGTCGCTTTCGCCACACTGCCGACAATTGTTTTCGTCGCCAGTTCTCTCATAATGCCGTTCCTCCCCTTTCCAACCCTTATTTTTCTCAAACTGTGCCTCTCAATCCTACTCCTTTGTTGGCCGTTCCTCCGCCACCTCACAATTCGGCCCTTTCTCCGCCTGTGTTGCCTCGGCCTTGGTCTTCTTGAGCTGTTTTAGTTGTTCTGCAATATCTGTTGTATTTGGTTTTTGATCATTAATAAAGCATTTTTGGTTTCTAATGGGTCCTTTTTTCTCTGATTGCCAACCTTTTATACGCTTTACCTCACCTTCCCTTTGATCCGATGGCTCTTGATTCTTATTATGCGACCTTGCCTGTGTGTGGGCGTCTCTTTGCTTCTTTACCTTTTTGGCATTCCATTTCTGCTCATCCGCTTGTGTTGTCTTGGATCCAGTATGGTTATGCTCTGCTGCTTGGTGCCCGGGAACCCCCTTCTCAACCCTATTTTAAGCCCGAACCTTTCTTCTTTGTCTTCTCATATTCCTTTAAGCCGATTCGCCATTCAAGACCTTTTTGCGTTACAGTGTTTTGTTATGCAAATTCCATCTTGTCCCTTTTTCTGCTCACCCTTGGGTGTTGTGCCCAAGGGCGACCATAAGTTTCGCTTGATTCTCGATTTGCGCTATCTTAACTCCTTTTTATCTGTTCCTTCTTTCCGTTATGAGTCGCTTTCCGATGCTTTGGCTGTTCTTCAACCCCAAGATTTTCTTTTTTACTTTGGATCACGAAATCCGGTTACCACCATGTTCCCATCGGCCTCCTCATCATACTTTTTTGGGTTTTTAGGTTTGAGTCACATTTTTTGTCTTCACTATGCTTCCTTTTGGCTTGGCCTCTGCTCCTTTGTCTTTACCAAGTTGAGTTAAGCCCCTTGGTCCGCCATTGGCCGGTGGTTTTATTCGTTGCACTCCTTACATGGATGATTTCCTTTTCTGCACTCAGCGGGACCCTACTGCTCTTCAACATCGCATCATTTCTGATTTGCAATCTGCTGGTTTTCTCATTGCTTGGCCTAAGTGTCGTTTGCGTTTGTCACATCGTGCTATTTTCCTTGGTTTTCTCCTTGATGCTTCTGCCATGCTTATTTGCCTATCTTCCAAGAAATTGGCCAAGTTTTTTCGCCTTTCTTCTTCGCTTCTTTATTCTTCTCATCTTACCTCACGGCACCTCGCTAAATTTTTGGGCTTTCTCCAGTCTCTTCGTATTGTTTTTGGATCTCTTGTCTCCGTTTTGACCTTTTGTTCTTATCGTCTTATTCAGCCTTGGCACTGGGATGCTCCTATTTCTTTGTCTTCTTTAGCTCGCATGGAAATTGTGTTATGGGAATCTATCGCATCCTCTTTGAGTTTTCGTCCTATTTCTCCCTCCCGTCGTCCTTCTGCTGTCCTTGGTTTCGATGCTAGTTCTTTTGGATGGGGGGGGTGGCTCTTGCTCCCGGGGCAACACCGCTTGGATTTTGTGGGCCTTTTTTCCGAGTCAGAGCTGTCTCATTCTTCCACTTGGCGCGAACTCTTTGCTTTCTATCAAGTTTTGCGCTCCGCCTTGCCTTCTCTTCATGCTCGCCTGGTCACTGTTCGGGGGGATAATTTGAATGTTGCCACCATTCTTCAAAAAGGCGGTTCTTCTTCCCCTGATATTCATTTTCTCACCTTAGAGATCTTTCTCCTTTGTTTTCATTTTTCTATCTCCTTGGAGCCGGTGTGGATTCCACGTTCCCAAAATGAGTGGGCTGATTATTTGTCTCGTCTTCCTCAATCTGCTGAATTTGCCCTGGCCCCATGGTGTTTTCAGTATCTTGATTCTTTATGGGGCCCGCATCATGTGGATCGTTTTGCCTCTCCCCTTAATCATAAGCTTCCTGTTTATAATACTCGGTTCCCTTATCCGCACCGTATCCCGCCTGATGCTTTTACCTATGATTGGCACCTCTTTAATAATTTTTGTTTTCCTCCACCTTCTTTAGTTCCCCGTGTTTTGCACCATGCAGCCGCGTGTCATGCTCGTATCACACTGGTGGTTCTTCATTGGCCTTCTGCACCATGGTGGCCTTTACTCTGGACGGGATCGGCGTGGGCGTCTTTTATTAAAGAATTTCTGTTTTTTGATGCATTTTCTTTGGCTTTATTGCCACATCTTTCGGCGACCTTTGCCGGGTGTCGGCGCCATGTAGCTCTTTATGTTTTTCGTTGTCAATTTGAATGAAGTTAACATGGTTTTTTATGTTGTTGTGGCAGCTACTTCTCGCTTGCTCACCCCCCAGGAGGTTCCTTTTTTCTTTGCCACTTTGCCTTTAGTTTTTTCCTCTCGTGCTCCGTCTACTCTTTTGGCTTATTTAAGCTATGTTCGCGCTTTGTTGCTTGGTGTAGATCTACATCTTTGTTCCTTCTCTTCCGGCTTCTCCTTTTGTTGTTCGCGGCCTTTTTGCTTCTCTTCATCATCCTCGGATGTCGGCCTCCTCCATTTCTTCAAACCCGGCGACCATATCCTTTTTCATCAACTTTTCAACCTTCCCTCTCCTGCCATTTTACCTTTACCCTCGTTGGCTCGTCGGTCTACCTTCCGTCCGCTTCGCCCTCCTCTCATTACTTTTCTTCCTCTCACCTTTTCGGCATGTTAAACTCGATTGTTCTCCGCTTTGCATCCTGCCGCTTCTTTTTTCCTCTCGGCCCGTATTTTATTTCTGTTTGTAGTTTCCTTTGCGGCTTTTTGCGCATCTCGGAGCCCTTGCCCTCAATTGGCGTGATCTTTCTTTTTCCCTTATCGCATGTGGATCTTCTTATTAAGTCATTCAAAAGCGTGACCAACTTGCGCGGTCATCACGATTTCTTTAGCCAGCTTGCCTTCCGTTAAGCATGCCACTGTTTCTATCCTTGGCGCTTTGATTTCTACGGTTCTTATCATCTCCTTGATCCTCCATCCGTGCCCCTTTTTAGTTCATCTCCTTCTTCTTTTCGTCCTTTGTCTTATCCATTTGCTTTCGGGGGTGGTGGCGGGGAGTGTCTTCTTGCTATCGGCTTGGATCCATCCGCTATGGTACTCATTATTTCGTCGGCGGAGGGGCTTCCAGCGGCTGCCGCTTCGGGCGTTCCACATGATCTTTGCTTGGCGCACTCCGCGGTCGTTGGCTCCTCTTCTTCTCATTCTCGCTATGTGCTTGGCGATCCTACTCAACACTTGGAGGTTTAGCGGCTTGGGTTTATAGTTAAGGAAGTCCTTTGGTAGTCGGCGGTTTTGTGTCTCTGCGAGTCCTTTCCCGAGAATCCCATCGATCCAGAGCCATCGGATCGCCATTGAAAGGGCGAACTCATATTAGGCTAGTTCCATTCATGGACCGGTTATCGGCGTCTTCTCCACAACATTTTCTTCGTTCTCGTGGCTTCCCTCCTTCCGCCCTGCTGGCTTTGGCGTATGTCTTTTTCATTTGTATTAATATTGGTTCTTGCTCTTTTGTTGTTTTTCACTTATGGGTGTCCTTTTTTTCTTGTTGCTATTTCCTTGGCATTTTTTTACGTGTTTTCTCAACTGCTGCGGTGGTCTTTGTTTATTTCCACCTCGAGGGTGATGCATCTTTATATCTCATGTTTTCCACCCATTTGGGTGATGCTTTTCCACCTTCTCGGTGATGCTATATGCTCTTTTTACGTCTATTTTTATGCCTTATATTTTTCCGGCTTTCTTGATCACGATTCTTTTTTATGGATGGGCTTGTTTCTCTAACTCTTTCACGGGTGTTCTTTTGGAGTTTTTGTGTATTGCGAGGATTTTGCTATCTTCCACCAGCTTTTGGGGTCCTGGTGTTTTCCGTTCCTCATTCTCGTTGTTCCATGGGGTTTCAGCGGTTGTTTGGGGTCGTGCTTTGGTTTGCCTTGGCGCTCGTCCGGTTTCTCTGTTCTCTAGGCAATCCATTCGAGGTCGGTGGCGACCATTTCTCATTAGGGTTTTCCTCGAAAACCCGAAAGGGCGGGGTTTTTTATCCCGATGAGAACTTGTCGCCATTGCCCTCTTATACTGCCTTAGCGCAATTTCTTTTTTGGGGGTAGTCCGATATTGTTCCTATGTTCGGCTACCCCTCTCTCTCTTCTTACACATTGTATACTGCTGCTGTGATGAATGACAAGCCTATCTAGCGGCCGGTTTTGTGTCTCTCGCGAGTCCTTTCCCAGAATGGATATTCAGGATTGAATGCATGTACACAATGGATCTGCCTAGTGTCCAAAATCCTTTTTGCACCCCATGCTTTCTTTCTATCTATATCCTCCACCTTGACTTCCCAAAAGAACCTTTTTATATTCTTCCTCTTACTGGTTTCAGATGTGTTCATCCACTCGGATGTTCTATAAGTAAATATCTCTTCGGCAACTTCTACCACTTCATGAGCATTATCCAATTTTATGATGCTGTATATTAATTGCAGTTGTCTTAACCATCTCTTCAACTCAGCAGCTTTGCCATCGTGTTCACCTTTCCCGTGGTTAGAACCAAAAAAATTCCACATCATATAGACATCAGTGTCGTTTGTGTACCTAGCCACAAAGTAAAATGGTCTAGAAGCCTTGAATTGAGATGCTGCACCATCTGAAAACACATAATGTCTCTTTGGCACCCTTCCTTTCTACTCCATATATTTGTGGTGCTTCATGAAGCAGTGTTGCACGAACAAAGTATCGTGTTCCCTATCATCTGATACATAGTAATGTGTTTCCTTGATAATCTCATCTGCCACAGAGTCGTCCTGATATGTTATTTGAACCAAAATGGTAATCTGGTTATTGAACCCAGCGCATCGACTGCACCTCCTCTTGTTCCTTGAATGTATAGTTCTTTGCAAAATCCACTACCGAAATACATGCATCTGCTGGGAGATTCTCCGGAAGCTCCTTAAATTATTTTGCCTGCCATTGGTACCTGAAATTATGCAGTGGAAAGATTTTTAGACGCTCTTTCAGTTTATCCAGAAGCTCCTTGGGTTCTGTCTCATTGTACTGATGAGTCAGTCTCCTACCAGAACTCGAGACGTTGTCTTTTTCATAGTCACTGTACTCCCATTTCACTTTCCTGTTACTGCCACTTTCTTCCATGGGACAGGTCTGAAACTTCTTGATTCCACACAACTCACAATCTCCAAGGATGCACGCCTTCTTGTGAAACTCATCTAATTCACTCTTTGGACACAATATAGATCTCCACAAGCTTCCTGTACTTGCAATTTTATGCTGGTGTGCCCTGCATTGACCAAGTTCATGTGATCTACAAACATCGCAGGTGCAAGTGCAATTCCTTGGATGTTTGGTTCTCATCCCATTGAGTCCATCCACTAGCATTTGCATCCTTATGTGCTGAATGCAACAGCAACTATTGAAGTCCTTCAATTTCACAACAAATCAGGGTTTTAGCTTCTCAAAAGCTCGAAGACGAATCTTAATTTCTGGATGTTGGTCCAGAAACCTCTTGAACAATAGCATCTGCATGCAATGAACACTAAACTGTTAGGATGTGTATACCACACCAAACCATGCACCATACCATGCCCCACACTCATCATATTCACCAGAACGAGCACCTTAGTGCTATGTACATTACCACACACCCCACCACACACCACACCATTCACCACACACCATACACCAAATGTGTGGTGGTAGCAAGGAGTTGTAGGACATTGTGCAGGGTGGTGGAGTGTGGTGGTGGTGGTGGTGTGTTTGACCTGAAACCAAATGCTATAGCAATGATGATAACTTGTTCTAATATTGCAAGGACATATTTAATTGATGCTGGAAAGACTCAATTGAAGGCATACAATTGAGTGGTGGTGGTGGAGTGTAGTGGAGTGTGGTGGTGGTGGTGGTGGTGGTGGAGTGTGGTGGGGGTGGTGGAGTGGTGTGTGATGGTGGGGGTGGTGGTGGTGGTGTGTGTAGTGGTGTGTGGTGGTATGATGATGTGGTGTGGTGGTGGTGGTGTGGTGTGGTGTGGTGGTGGTGGAGTGTGGTGGGGGTGTGGTGGTGGTGGTGTGGTGTGGTGTTGTGGATTGTGGTGTGATGTGGTGTGGTGGAGTGTGGTGGTGGTGGTGGAGTGTGGTGGAGTGGTGTGGTGTGGTACATGGTTGAGTGTGGTGGTGGTGGAGTGTGGTGGTGGCGGTGGAATGTGGTGGAGGGGTGTGGTGTGGGATATGGTGGAGTGTGGTGGTAATGGACAATGTGGTGCATGTGGTGGTAATGTGGTGGTCGCAAAGATGTGATGGTAGTCTGTGATGGTGGGATAGATGATGGGGTGTGGTGGGGTGAGGGGGGAGAATAAATAAAATTAAATCCACACATATCATACATTAACATGCACACACCCACATGACACCATAGACATAACGCATCCCACTCCACACCACACCACACCATAACGACACCACACCACACATCACATCACATCACTTTTATCCTATTTCGTCTGACATAAAAAATCTACCTAGCCTGCTCTCATAACATTTCCGAAATTCGTACACCCTGATAATAATTACATTCCTCTTCTAATCATTAGAAAAGGATCTGGGTCCTAAATCCTGTTCCTGCATCTGATTTTTGGCGTTTCATTCTCAAACGAACAAATTCATTCCGGCAATGGTAAGGATGTTCAGAAATCACTACGGCCTACCCCGGGTGAGCGAGGAGGGCCTTCGGCATATGTTAAATAGGGCTCGTGACCAATCTCTGAAGGTGGATATGCCTAAATCCACCTTCTTTGCTGAATTCGAATCCACCCTAAACCCATACAGCAGACTGTATGCTGGGCCTTCAATGACTATGTTTGCGGTCGGATTGACCGGAAGTGAGCTCTTGACAAGGTCCATGACCTTATGTTACATGCTGCTGCAAAGGCAGCCAGTTTATTTGTTATCTGTCACTTGGCCGCTCTGAGTCAGCAACAACGGGAATTACTGGCACGGTTGCGTTCTTACCACCATGGGATGCAGGAAGCACTGGCAAACCTGATCCTGTTAAATTCTGGGATGATTGCAGAAAGCTTAGATGCTTTAGTGCAGAAAACAGTAATTTTGGATGCACCAGAAGTCGAGCCAGTCATACCAGCATTTCCTGCTGCTTAGGAAATGTATGTAAATTTAGTTCTCGGGTACAGAGCTTTCAATGGAAAACCAAATTTTGTAAAGCCAAATTTTGTAAGATATGCTCCTTTTTGGGTTGCCCCTAGGGGGCAAACCCTTGTTTATCTGGGCTTTTGGCATATCCTAGGTATATGCTAGAATATCCATAGGATATGCTGGTGACTGCTCCAAACTTATGATTGGCTGTAAACTCTCGGTCACTTCTGTTGGTGGGCAGCCGCTCTCGAAACGGGCTAACTGGAGAGGCCTCTTGGGCAGATTGCAAGTATTTTGAGTGTGTGTTGCGCGGGTTAACGTGCTTGTGTGATCGTCATATATACATTTTAATACACATTTTGAAGCATAAAAAAGAGATTGAATGGAGGCGCCTGTGTTGTTAGGGAGATTCTCTTTGCTGTAGACTAGAGAAACGTCGAGGTGGCCGTTGGGTTTGGCGAGAAGTATCCTGTCCTAGTAACAGGCTTTTTCTTCTTTTTATGGTATGTGAAGTATAATCCTTTCATTATTATGTTTCTGCTGAAAGCATAGATGGAAATATGCAATATGATCAAGTTCTCAAGCATGAGCTAGTAAAATGTCTGAGGAATCCAACTAAGATTGCCAGTCTCTGGCGAGTACCCAAACACGTTAAGATCAAAATGGCCGTTTTCCCCTTATATGCCAAAGGTTTTAACCAGCTTTTGTTAGCTTAATTCGGCTAACGTTGTTTCCAGTCATTTTTCTGCTCAAGGAAATTCTTATACTGCCATATATTTCTGTGTATTGATCTCTTTTGCTATTACTTCTGTGCTCGAGGTACTTCTTGAATGTTATATTCAATATCCTCAACAAGAAAATATACAATTACTTCACCTACCCCTAGTAAGTGTTCAGAGTGAAGTTGTTTCATGCTTATATATCAGTTTATCAAATGATTCTAAGAGTGGTCAATTATGCAGCTTTGTTTCGGTTATCCATTTAGTTGTTGGGGTAGCTTATTGCCTTGCCAGCTGGTCAATTGGAGCGCCTAAACGCGCGCATTAGGGTGGATTTGGGGTCTGAAAATGGCCTCCTATCAGCCATTCCACGTCATATTTCCGCTCCTTTTTTCCCATGCCACCTAGGATACCAAAATCTCATCATTACAGATTTACTTGGAATATTCTCCCGGAATAAGAATGAGGTTAGTACGGACGTTCGGCTCACACGAAGCGAATTGTGCTGGGGCATAAAAATTGTACACCTTCATTTCGCGCCGTGCAATCCACGCAGTATGGAAGCTCCAAATGATGTGTGGATAAGGATCCAGCTGACTCACGAATATGCTCCAGTCTTCAATCGCAAAAAAGGAGGTCTAAAAAATAAGAACTTAGACCTCGACATGTTGCGTCTTGCAGGCTCAAAAAGTGTCGACATCTGGGCGGATGGCAGTTTATATCCATTGGATCCGTTGAGTGGCAAGAAACCGTCATTTCGGGACGTTTCAAGTTTAGTCCGATTTTGTGGTGACTGTAACTCTGGCCTCCTGGGATATTGTGAGAGATTGAGAGAGGATGAAGGCATTCGGAATCGAATACAGTTCCTTGAGATGAGCTGCTTCCGATAAGGAAGGGGAAATGTCCGTGAAGATGCTAATAAATGACATTATACTTTGCAATGCGAAGGGTTTATACATTCTTGAAGTACAAAGGTTATGGTATTTGTGTTTAGATACCTCTAATACAAGAAGTCTTTGACTACTTTTCACAATAGATTCCTTTAAAAATCTATTGTTATTTAAATTATAGCAAAAATGAGTCTTGAAACTCTTTAAGTAGTAGAAGAACTCTTTGACTAGTTATCCATTTGATGACCATTTTTTAAGAAAATATGATATGTGACATTCTTATATGCAAACATTCATAAAATTTATGAACATTGAAGGTCAAAGCCATCCTTATTTAAAGAGGATCATATGATCTAAATCTTGATCTTGTGAGTAATTGCATATAAGAAATTACACCGGTGTGATCCTTTATGTAAAAAAGTAAATAGAAACACAAATATTGAACTTACAACTTAGCGTAAACGAATACTATTTTAATAAACCAACACTTTACATACTAACACTTTACACTTTAAATAAGATATCTCTTTCTTTCCTTTTACTTGAAAGCTATTTTTTTTTCAAGATGGATCACACCAAGCGAATAATACATATGCAAAAAAAGGACACACTAAATTCGCATGGTGTGATCCACTTTCTTATTTGTTGTCAAATTAAAATTAAACACAAGTACTCATTCCTATTTGTATCTAAAATGCTTTACCACTCTTAAGTACATAAGTCATTATCCCTTTTCAAAGATCATATTATTTTTCAAGAAGGATCACACCAAGCGAATAGTACATATGCAACAAAAATGGAACACACTAAATTCGCATCGTGTGATCCACTTTCTTATTTGTTGTCAAATTAAAATTAAACACAAGTACCCCTTCTCATTTAATGCTTTACCACCCTAAGTTATTAGTCCTTTTCAAAGAGCATATCTTTTTTTAAGAAGGATCACATCAAACATCCTATTTGCATCTAAAATACTTTACCAACTCTAGTAGTACATAAAGTTATTAGCCTTTTTCAAAAAGCAAACACTTTATCAATAAATGAGCACGTCACATATCCACACTTAACTTCAAATAAGACACATATATATTTCTTTTATTAAAAGATAATCAAAGTAATTTTACTATGGAAGTCATCTTTTTCCAAAAAGATCACACCAAGCGAATTTTTATATAAGCTAAAAAGGTTGGAATATACTAAATTAAGCATGGTGTGATCCACTTTCTTGTTTGTTGTCAATAGATAATAACACCAAGTCCCTCATCAATAGTCTCCCATTTGCATATAAAATATGTATCATTCCAAGTTATATTATGTTTTATGAACTAAACTTTTTCAAAGAGGGTCCCAAAGCAAAGTACAAACACTTAATCAATAAGCCAACACTTTACCAACAACCAAAGCTTTATTAAATAAGATTTTTATGTCATTTTATCAAACCTAACAATGTTTCCATATGTGACACTTTGAGTTAACTGATCCAAAGGCTCATGAAAGCGACATTTTATACAATATATCTTTGGAGCTTTTGTGTCGTGGCATTAGTAAACACCTCTAATGGAGCAAATATTTTGTAACTCATTTTTTCAACAACCCTGGATGCACTTCTTATCAAACATTTCTTCATTGCAAGGACACCATTCTCATAAGGCTTGCACAATTAAACCCAAAAGAGGTCATGAGGCGACTTTCAAGCTCGGCTCCCACAACTTTACAACGTAAAACTAGATGCCCATTGCCCTGAATGTATATCTTGGAAAAGCATGTCTCTTATGTCCATATGTTGGACAACAACGATGCTAGTAATGCTTTTCCCTAGTCTCAAATCCCAAGGATCACATGATGCGAAATCTCACTACACATTTACAAAGTGCATATGCATTTTCGCATGGTGTGATCCATGTATTATTGAGGGTGCAAATTTGCAAATATCCTCCTCTTCAAATCCCTTCCCCCCTCCCTTCCCATTTTTTGCAATATACTATCCATAGCATTTATTTTGAACCCTATAGTTCTACCTATTCATTTTATGAATGTAAACTCCTGTGATGTAACTCCATAGTCACCCTTTGGCCCGGGGATGCACTTATACAAAATATGCCATGTCGTCTTCAAGGGTGATCAAAAACACCCCGTATCTTTTTTTTGAAAATAATTTGACCCCTTCCATACAAAACTTACTCCAAGTAGTGGTCAAAACCCCTAACTCCTATTCATGTGGAAATGGGTCCAAAAAAACCCCTACAAGTCACTTTCGTACATTGTATGGCACCCAAAAGTGAAACCCCTTGCGTTAAGGATAGCATTCTCACCCACGAGCCTATGGATAGATATCCTTCCCACCGTCATGCCTTTATTGTTTTGTAAGTGATGAACTGCGAGAAGCAATGTAGGAGTATTAGAAGCAATGATGGATGCAATTAGAGATCTGGTCGGTCGTTGAATTGTAAGAATGAATGGCGGGGAGCAATACGATGAATGGGAAGAGCTGAAAAGTAGGAAAACTTCAGAATGAAAAATTTGGGTAGTAAAAACATGGCATGTAACGTCACGTTTGCTTGTCACTTTGCTCGCCTCGCCGTTGTTGCTTAACTCTATGCTTTCGCCTAGCAAAAAAACACGCACACTATTGGAGACTTGGATTCCAAATGAAGAGCGAAGGCGGAGAGGATGCACGTAGCGGCGCTAATGTGAACAATGGAAAATCTTGGTGCCAAAATTTGATAAGGTGGTTGGGGCACGTGGGCATGTGCACAGTAGGCGGGAAAAGTAGCCATTATTTTGGTCCGCGATACGATTTTCGAAAAATGCGGGCCATTAATGTGGTTGCAATGAATGCACAAACATGTCCTATGAAATTTCGCCATGTGGATGCCAAGTAAGCCTGCTCCTCTTTCTACTTGCCAACTAATACTGACTTTGGAAAAAAATGCGCAAACATCATTGGTCGCGAGAAACATGACATGGAATTCTGGCATCCAAGATATGGGCCATTTTGAGACCCCAAATCCGCCCTAATGGTACATTGTTTTTGTTGAATGTTATTATTGTTGAACAGTTTGTTGAATGTGTCCTTCATGTGTACAGCCAATAGATAGAGAGCTTTTGTGGCTGCTGACACCAGTCTCTGTCTGTCATGCCTTGGGCCATGTTATGACAAATGTATCATTTGCTGCAGTTGCAGTGTCTTTTACACATACAATAAAAGGTATTCAAATGATACAAGTAATATTTTATATCTAATGCACGTCTTCTTGGTGTCTAACTTTGAGTCCTTTTCTCGTCCTTTGTAATTTGATGATATGGGTTGTAAGTCTGATTCGATGGGGCATTTCTTGCTGATGTTGCAGCTCCTCATGTTGCCTGTCATTTCTCAACAGCAAAACTTTTCTCTTCTTCTTGATTCTGGTCATTCCAATCCCGTTCTCAAATTTCGTGGAGATGAAAGTCAAGATCTTGATCATGTGGAACTCACGTCAATAAATGAGACATTCAGTGCTGGCCGCTTGTATTACACAAAGGCAATTCACCTTCATGAGCCCTACAATCCCAATAAGCTTCTTTCATTTAGCACTTCCTTTGCATTGCCATACTTGTTGGCGCTTACCAACCAGGAGATGGAATGGCATTCTGCATAACATATGGAATGCCAGAAACCCCCATTTATGGCGCTGGTGGTGGCTTAGGAATGGTTAATCAGTTTGCAGATAAAGACACCATGTGGTTATTTGCAGTAGAATTTGATACTACACCAAATCCCGAATTCAATGATCCTAACAAACCCCATGTTGGTATAGACATTAATAGTTTGCAATCTGTAGCGCTTGTTGTTGCCCCAAATAATCTAGCATTGGATATGAATTATACCCTTACTGCATGAGTAGATTACATATCTGCAACCGAAGAAATTCAAGTCAGATTATCGAGGACCACAACAAAACCAGAAACTGCTTTACTTAGTCATGTTGTCAGCAACTTAAGTGATGTGATTCAAGATACCATGTATATGGGGTTTTACATTTACAACGAGGAGCTTATCTGAGAATTGCACAAAATATATTCATGGAATTTCGGTGTCTCCAGATTAGTCCCCGCCTAATTGTTCTGAATCAGCTTGTAACTAATAGTTCTGCTGAGTTCACCTATTATAGACAAAGCGAGTACATTAAGTGTGCCTATCTTTGGTAGTATTGACTACATTATCTTTGTTAACATGCATTTTTTTGTTTTGCGATGGGTTGGCTATGGTGCAAACTAAAGCAAAGAGATACCAAGCATGTCCTGCAATCTCCTATCACTACCTTCACATACTGATAACCGAGGGCAGCTACAAAAAACTTTAGCCCTCGTAACCTACTTGGAACGGATGGATTTGGATCTGTCTATAAAGGGGACTTGGCAAATGGTACTGTGGTAGATGTTAAAGTCTTATCCACTGGTGAAAATGAGTTGCAGTTTGTTGCAGAGCTTTCTGTAATAAGTCATTTTAGGCACAAGAACCTTCTGAGCCTAACAAGATGGTGTCATGAGAAGGGAAAGTTGCTGCTGATTTATGATTATATGCAAAATGGCAGCTTGGATAAGTACCTCTTCAATCCTTCCTATGTTCTTTCGTGGCGACAGAGATATAACATAATACTAGGGGTAGCAGAAGGCCTTTCTTTTCTTCACCATGGATGGGAACAAATGGTTGTGCATAGAGACATCAAGGCTTCCAATGTTCTTCTAGATAGTAATTTTGTGCCTCATGTAGGTGATTTTGGGCTTGCCAAGTTGTTGGATGCTGACAAAACAGAGGTGGAAATGACCAGGATAGGCACCTTAGGTTACATTGCTTCTGAACTTATTAAGCTGGGCAAGGCGAGTGAAAAATCTGATGTCTATAGACTTGAAGTAGCAACTGGGAAAAAAGTGGTTGATGTGAACCTATGTGACGTTCCAGTACGATATACGGTCTCAAGGCGATATCACGAAATGCTGCTTGGCAAATCCTACGTTACCGCCGCCGTCTAGTCGACGTGTACGCCGACACATACCTAAGCAAGGACGCCCTAGGGGGCAACTTGCAATGGTGCGCACACTTAGCAATGCACGCACCTTTAGACCTTTAACCCATTAAAGGTAGACCAAGGGTCATGGAAACCCTAAAACCTAACTGATAGCCTACATAACGCATCAAACCCTAACATTCCCTTTTCGACCCGCGGACCTTCCAGAGCTCGATTTCGCTGAGGAGTCAATTCCAACTCCCACGATCTGCACATGGCCCTACTAGTCGGATCATCCCTCCGGCCGCATCCGGCCGAACAAGGGACATGGGCGCTAGCCGGATCAAGAGGAGTGAACTAGGGATCAGGTATTTGGTCGATCAAATAGCATAAACCTTACCCGACCTTGAATCGGTAGGTTTAGCCTATTAGATCACCCCTAGCAGCCAAGTAGATCCCGAGATTGACTTAACTAAAGAACCCTAACTTATTTATTATGTTGATATGATGGGCCGGATGGATTTTGTGAACTCATTGTATTGGGAAGGGGGTAGAAACTTAAAAGCTTAGTAGATGATGCTCCTAGTTAGTCCCTCTTAGTGCATTACTAGAATTTGCCTTGTGTACAAGAGCCCCACCGGGTTGTGGGTGAAGGGACTAGGCGGCTTATACTTGAGGTTAGTGTCACGACCCTTGATCGATCCCTCGGTGTGTAAGGCCTACAGGGGATCGAGTGACTAGGTCTAATGGCTTGCCAGCGAGTGTGGGCATGGCATGGGCTCGACCTGCGTGAGGTGGGGTTCACCTTCCATTGGGTTAAGTCGAATAAGGGCGGTGGCCCTCTAGTCACCTTGGGTCAGCATGTAGATCTCGGTGGGAGTGATCCCCACACGCCCCATCGGCCTAGGGAGATGTAACCCGGGGGAGTAGCCCCTTTGGCTATGCACCCGGCAGGCTTCTGGTCGAGTCCCAACACTTTTCAACCCACTCTGCAAAAGTGTGTGTGCCAGGGGGCGGATGGAGTGGACAACCCAATGCCATGTTCTTATGCCAGCCCAATCCATTGTCATGTTTACATGCACTTGAACTTCACGGAGACCCAAGCTTGTCGGTCATCCCCCTCGAGTGCGAGCCTTGGGTAGGAACTTCCTTGTATTGTGCTGATCTTTGTCTATCTGCGGATGTTGATGTGCCACCCTTGAGGAGGATATATGATGTTATGTTCTTGCGGCGTGTATGTTTACGCTTCGCAGCTAGGTAGGCCCTGAAGGAGACGGGGTAAAATGACCCCTTCACTCTTCCCACTGTGGACTCTAGGCGGTCACAGTGATATGTGGAGGGCCCTGTATCAGTGTGGAGCTGGTGCGGGGGATGAACTCCTGTTTGTATACGGTCGCGGGCATGGTTATCACGAGTAGGGGACGTCACAATGGTATCGAGCTATGTTCTTGGAGACCAAGAGCAAAGCACTGACCATACTCCCAGTAGTACTAACTTGATAGGATCTTCAAGCCTCGAAAAGTGGGAAATTGTTTTCTCATTTTTGGTAGTTGTGCTAAGCTAGTAATAGTTAAGTGAATTGGAACTTAATAAGACTAAAAAGAATAAGCCAAAATTTGCCAAATAAAAGGTGGTCTCCATTTCTGGCGGGGCAAAGAACTAAACTTTAGTTTTTGATCGAGGCGCTAAGTGTGAGACATCGAGCAAGGTCACTCAAACATGGCCAATTTGAGAAAATTAAGGTGGTAAGGCTAATTCTAAGATAGGAATTAATTAGAATAGCATGTTTTAATTACTTAAAAAGTGTGAGATCTCACATTTCGCTTTGGGTCTAAAAACTAAACTTTAGTTTTTGAGCGGCGCCACACAATGAACCAATAAATAGAAAAAAAGTCTGAAATAAGTGTAAGATTTAATTAAATAGGTACCTTAGCGGGCTAAATAGAGCAACTTAAATTTTGACCTAAATTTCACCAGGCTATAAATAGAAGTAGGCCCCCCCTCATTTGAACATTCCGCCCTTAGAAACCAGCTCTAAGCTCCCTAAGGCGATCTTTAGCGCCGAGATCCGATTGACGATCCGTCAAATATGGCCGCGGACAAAGCATCAAGCGAGGAAAAGCCCGCCCGGCGGCGGCCGCGCCCGTCAATGCCCGCGATTAATGACGATTCTACAAGATGCCGCAGAGCCTTAACCCTAACGATCCAACTTCTTCGAAAGTGAGGGAGAACCTTCCAACAAGCAAAATGAAGCGATGAAGTACACTCCTAAGCGTAAACGGAAGTAATTGAGAGAAGAGGAGGAGGAAGCAGAGGGGAAAAAGAGAGAACCAAGGCCCCAGAAGAATAGAGGATGCCGACAGAGTCAATATTGAAGAACAAGTCGAAGCTTGATTCGAGAAAAGAAGCTTTTAGGAGCAAAGAAGAGCAGGGCCAGCCGAGGCTCGAAATGCAGGAAGCAGACCCCGCATCGAAATATGAATGCCGAAAGAAAGAGGGAACAAAGGAAGAGGAAGAGAGAAGAGGAGGAGGCAATAGCTACGAGGAATTGAAGAAGAAGAAAGGCAGCCGCGGAGCAGCCCAAAAAGGAAGCTAAAGAAAACGCCAATCCCAAGATAGTGATAACCGAATTCCACCACCGGACAGCCCCCGGCCTCCTGGACGATTCTCGACCTGAGATCAAAATCCCAACATCGAGGAGCAGGCTTCTCCAAACCCCCTTTGTTGAGCGGGTGGTGACCGAAAGCAGAATAGCACCCGAGGAGGAGCAGCAGGGATCTGATAAAAGCCCCTCCTTGCCTCAAATGGGACAGGGAAGAAGCAACCCGGCCTGCCTCGAGTCTTCGTCACCAACCCCATCAAAATCTCTGGCCGAAGATCTTGGGACCACGAGGCCTATATGAAGGAGTGGGAGGCATACAACTCCTACTACTAGGAGAACGAGGTCGGGACCATCGAAGGGGGTCACCCCCACAAAGCAAAGAAACCCTACGACCCCCCACCACCAAAGCCCAAGGTCCCAAAAAAGCCTTCCCAAAAGAAGCTCACAAAAAGCGGCTCGAGCAAAAGAGCACTTCACGGAGATTCGGCACTTCCAACAGAGCTCACGCTTCCCCGATTCCCGTGCCCCCCTTTGCCGGCTAGTTAGAAAGAGGTAATCAAAGGATTTCGGGATCGACTTTTAGGGTCCGCTGAGATGAAATCTTGCCGCCCCCTGAAAGCGGTGGCGGTTTATAGTGCAACATTTTGAAGACTCAACATCTTGCAGCCGTCCATGCCAAGCGAGTAACCCTTATGAGGCAAGACATGTATCTTGCTAGGCGCATTAAGGAGAAGCATGCTAGAACCTTTTGTAAATAATTGAAAATTTTGTAAAATGGAACAATTTTGTGTACTTTAGTTGCTGAACTTGACTAATTAGGACGAAGTTAGCGGGTTTTAGCTTTTATTTCAGCAAAATAGGACAATTGCGGGCCGAAGGCGTGATCTCCACACTCAGCGCTGGTGAAGAACTAAACTTTAGTTATTGAGCGAGGCTAAGCCGTGAGACCTTGCCTAAAACTAAGCCCAAAAACGACTCCAAATCGACCAAATAAGGGGTTGATTCTGATTTGATGAGCCCATCATCCTTACAACCTTAGTTTATCCAAATTGGACATGTTTTGATCAAAATGAGGCCGATGTCTCCGCTTCCTGGCGCTGGTCAAGAAACTAAACTTTAGTTTTTGAAGCGGCAGGCGCCAATGAACCTCCTACCATTTCTTCATCGAACTTTGCCGAATGATTCCCAACTTTTTGTATAGCAATCTTTAGGTAATCCAGCCATGTTCAAACACTTGAACTAGTCTTCAAATTCCCATTTTGACCTCGGTATAGACTAGAATTGCCCAACCCGGGAATCTTCCAAGTCACCCAAAAATTAGGGTTTTCCCTTTTCTATAAATAGGTCCCTCATTTCACACACCGCGACACCCTACAAGTTTGCTCTCCCGCCATCTTAGCCGATTTTCCAACTTCTGAGGCTCTTGCAATCATTTGCTACTCTCTCCGCATTGAACTCATGGCAACCTCTGAATTCCGGATGGTGGCAGTAATTAGCTCATCTTCCGCGGGCGACATCGATGAAATTTTCCATGTCTTCCGAGGAAGGAGGTAGATGTCCAAGCAACTTTGCCGCAACCCCAGACTTCTGGCAGAGTCCCATCTGAATTCCAAGCTAGGGTAGAGCCATCTCTAGTGCGGCTTCCACCTTCAGTAGGGTTACTTTGTTCCTAGGCAATCCCTCGCAAGCGCTTTTAGGCGATGTTCCAAACATTGCCAAATTACCTCACAAACAAGGCGCAAATGCCTGAGAGCCAATGGTCCTAACCGGTCAATAGGACCAAATACTTCTCTTTCAACACCGCCTTGGCAATTTTTCTTACCCATCGCGTGCGAAAACACCGTGGGGAGAAACCTCCATTCCCCATGGAGGGGGTAGTTTTGGCCGCAGACCCAAACCGTTAGCCATAGCTTTTTGGGGTTTTTAGGGCGATTTTGGCAACAGCGGGCTCCTTTTTGAAAAATTCAAACGCTGAATTTTTGTCCCTGAGCAGGGCCCCTATACAATAGGTGCAATGGAGAAGAAGAAGACTCCTTACGCAATACGAACAGAAGAAGGAGAAGAAGACTCGAAGAAGAGGAATCAAGAGGAGGAAGACTCACGTCAACTTCGTGAGAACCCGTAAGCGGCGTAAAGAACAAGAGTGGGTAAGACTTTGAAAGAAGCGGCAAGCTCTTAGAATTGCGCCACACCCTTGGGCTAGGCATTACAAGCCTAGCCCCCATCATTGTCGAAGGCGAAGAATTTTTGCTCCTAAGCGACATCCAAAACCTCCCGGAGTGCAGGGAAAGGGAATATCGACCGAAGAGTTCTTGCACCAACTCAGAAGAACGGATCTCGACGACTTCATCGTCCGAAACCTCGACTTCCCACTCCAAGTAAGGGAAGCCCGACACTTACTACGGGGAGTCGACCTCATATCCAAGCCCTCACAAAAAGATCGGGCATATTATGGAGGCGCAACCGTGCCCATGGACCAACTAATGACGGAGGAAGAGTTCCTTGCTCTCTGAGAACAGATGGGGATTCGCCCGCGACATCAAACATCTTAATGGCAAGCTCTTTCGCAACACCTCCCCTGAGAGAAGAGGCGAAGTTCGACCGGAGAGCTTCAAAGAATCCCGTGGACTACGGTGGAGCTCACCACGGTGGAGGTTGATGATTTTTCGCGCGCATTACCGTATTGGGATACCGAGCAGCCGATCGAATCCACGCTAACGACACGTCATTATGCGTATTACCTTCCCCGGCCGATGGATGGAAGAATAGCGGTAATTCACCGCAAATTCACCCCTGGGCGAGGAAGGAGTGTCGATGCTAATCGCTCGTGATTTGGTCCGGCATGCTCGGCTACCCCTCAACACCGAAGTATGCCATCCTCGAAGAGAGCCGAAGCACTCGATGTTTTCGACTTCGCCATACCCTACAAAGCGGCAGTGGAAGATCGGCGGTGACCGCAGCCTATACCCAGACGCAGAGTCGAAGACTTTGGCGAGAGGGCTTCAGTGGTGGATCTTCACCAACGCCCTTAGGAACTTGGGTCATTCAAACAATGCCAAGTGAAGAAGTTCCTAGAGGATAATCCATCCCCTACCCCAAGTATCAAGAATAGTTAGGAATCTTGATACCTAAGTCTTTTGTAATAAACATATTATATAATATAAATATAACTTC
This sequence comes from Isoetes taiwanensis, assembly GCA_021234155.1. Classification (NCBI taxonomy): domain Eukaryota; kingdom Viridiplantae; phylum Streptophyta; class Lycopodiopsida; order Isoetales; family Isoetaceae; genus Isoetes; species Isoetes taiwanensis. Next base: position 7,996,259 of record JAJEKV010000060.1, read on the forward strand.
TTTTGCATTTTTAAAATGTTTTGTTGATATACTTTGTTCCGCAACTATACCAACAACACATATAATGCAACGGAACAAACAAAACTAACCGTACAACCATGACCAATTGTGTATGCGTAAAGGGAACAACGAATCCGAGCAAAAACAGGGAGGCCCAACAGAGATGAAGAAACTCCCCGACAGCAACCCCTTCAAAGGAACCTCTTGAGGGATATGGCCCCATGACACGAAAGAAGAGTTGTCACCTGGATCTGCAACGCACTGGACCGCATAAAGGCCCTACTAGCAGCCCAAGCATCATCAGGGCCACAAACGACACCCCGAAAGTCGGGGAAAGACAAGAAAAGGAGTAAGAGAAGGAGATCCCCTAGCACAGAGACCTCTGAATCAAGCTCAACCTCTGGACTCTGAGTCCAAAAAGAGGGTTTGAGAAGGCGCCCGACCATAGAGACGGGCAGTGTATGACACTAAGGCCCTAGATTACCAAGAAGAAGGTGGACTCAAGACTGGCAATGTTTGAAAGCCCTGAATCCCGAACAGCTTCGGGCGAGAAACGGATCCGCCTAGAGGCGAGGCATGGCTAGATGAAATGAGCGAGTATCAAGAATGCCTATGGCATGAAGGACAAAAGACAAAGGCGGGGTGGCTTACGTACCAACCGAAAGGGGCCGCGACGATATGGTGGAAGGGCTATGCCAAAGCCATGGGTTGAGCAGGACGATGCCGCATTTAAGAAGTTCTCAAAAGCTTTCAAGAAAAACACTATGTTCCTGGGAACACAAGTCGAACATGATGCAGCTTTTCAGATTGCGCCCAGGTACAAGATCGGTGCCGTATACAATCAAGCGCCATGAGGATAAGACCGCATGTTACTAAACCGAAATTGAGAAACACGCAAAGGAAAGCTACATAGAAGGGTTGAACGAGGAACTCGTGAAACTCGTAAGGGCAATAGACCCCAAAACAAAGTTCTCGAGCGAGTCCAAGGCAATTAGTTTGCAAGGATCGGGGCGCAGAATAAACTGAAGGCAGCCTTTACTATCGGATAGAGGGAAAGCAACAGTGGGCCTACTGCCCTAGGGCAGCCACCCAAGCCCAAAGAAAGTCCCCATATAATAGCAAACTGTGGGAAAGCGGGAAAGAAAGCGGTGTCCTTCAAGGACAAACGGGGAAGGATCCAACTACTGAAAGCGAAGCGGTCCTTCTTGCAGCGATGCCCAAGGAGAAAAGGCAGAATGCATGGAGAAGCAGCCGCTTTTAGATGTTTCCAAACAGCCAATCAACAACGAACTGCCCATTTGTTATGAGCTCCGGCCAGCGCGAGTTGGGCTGGATGGGACACCCTCCGACGAGGACGACGAGGAGGCACGATTACATATCTGTGGTGAGTGCCACATCTTCGCGCCATAGATACGAGCGTGCAGACCCAAAGATAAGGTAATCACCACGGTAGGGAAGGCAAAGGCCAAATCCTTCATAGTCTTGATAGACTCCGTAGTAGCCATAACTTCGCATCCCCAAGGATGGTTGAAATGCTGAAACCAAACCCCTAAGGTCCAAACCAAGGCCCGTAATCTTGGCAAGCGGAGCAATAAGACATACAAACCGGAAGAGAATCAACTTCGACATTGACTTGCTGCCGGGGATGAATATCCGGATGGGGTAAGCAATGGGCATTGGCAAATGACTTGATTGTTGGAATGGAGTACCTTGGGCGGCAGGGGCCATCATCGATTGTGGGAAGCTTAAGGTGACCTTCCCAACGCCTCCCGGAAAAAGCCATTGAGATCACAGGTAAAGAAGCTACCCCCATCATGCAATGTATGTCCGTTAAGAAGCTGCTCCAATCTATAAGGAGCTTAGAAGGTAGCATACATCTTCAAACTTCGAGATTGAGGAACAAGAGTCGAAAAGAAAGCAAAGGAAGACAAGGCTTCTAAGAATCTACCCAAGCCAATCGCTAACTTGATTACTGAGTTCCACGATATCTTTCCGAGATGAGATCGAGAAACTTCCTCCTTCTACAGGGAGTAGAGTGTGAGATAGCACTTTCGAGCCGGGGACCAAGCCGGCAAGCAAGGCCCCATATAGAATGACCACACATGAACTCACAGAGCTGAAGAAGCGACTACAAGAATTGCTCAATCTAGGCTTCATCGGGCCTAGTGTCTCACCATTTGGGGCACCCATCCTCTTTGTCAAGAAGAAGGATGGAAGCTTGAGGATGTGCATAGATTACAGACAGTTGAACAAGCACACCATCAAGAACAAGTACGCACTTCCCGGATCGGGGCGACTTGATGGATCAGCTCCAAGGGGCAAAGGTCTTCTCCAAAATCGACCTAAGGTCGGGTTATCACCGTCGAATAAAAGAGGAGGACATCCACAAACGGCTTTCGGGACCGGTATGGGCATTATGAATTCACCGTGAATGCCATTTGGGCTATCCAACGCCCCAGCCACGCTCATGAGACTCATGAACGACATCTTCGAAGAGAATACTTAGACACCTTTGTCATAGTATTCTTCGGCGACATTACATTCGTGTACGAATAAATCCATTCAAGAGCATGCTCAAAGACGCCGAAGGTGCTCGAGAAGTTAAGGAGGCATCAATTGTATGCCAAGTTGTCGGGTGTCACTTCGCGCAAACGTAGAAGGTGGAATAATACCATGCCATGTGATTTCAGCAGTAAGGAATATCACGCCGCACCCTCGCCAAGATTGAAGCAAGAATCCAATGGTCGGCACCAAAGAACGCCCATGAGGTCGGGTTTCCTTGGCCTAGCGGTATTACAGAAGTTCGTGAAGAACTTCATGAAAGATAGCAGCCCCAATCGACGGACTTAACAAAGGCGAGAAAGTAAAAAATTGGGCAGACCATTGGTTCAAGAAGGCCCAAGCAGGATTTGAGTTGTTGAAGGAAGCCTTGACAACCGCCTCGCCTTGACCCCGCCGGACCGGAGAAGGATAAGTTGGTGGCAACGGATGCAAGCAAGATAGCCACAAAAGCGATCTTGATGCAAGAAGAGCGGGTAATAGCGTCATTTACTCAAGGAAAATGAACGACGCCGGAACGCTGCAAATTCGACGATGATCAAGAGCTGCTAGCGCTTGTCGGGGCATTGAGAATCGAGGCATTACCTCTTAGGGAGGAAATTCCAGTTGGACACCGATCACCGAGCCTCCAATACGATTCACGCGAACCACATCTCAATCTGGAGGCGAGAAGGTGGATGGAATTTCTTGAGGAGTACGACTTTGAGATAGTCTACAAACCCCTGAAGCTTAATGTGGTAGCAGATGCGCTTTCAAGACATCCACCGACAACCGTGAGTGCACCGCAATGCAATCTCGACGCTCTTCAACATTTCGAAAAAAGATAGAAGAAACCTTGCCAACGGATGAAGACTTCAAAGAAGTATGGGCAAGCTTGTCCAAGGAAGCGAAGAACGGACAAGGAGAGGGAAACCTTCAAAAACTTTAAAAAGGAAGGTAACCTCCTATACCATAAGAACAAGTTGTGCGTGCGGAATCATCCGAGTAAGAAAGTTGATCCTCCACGACACCCTAATAACAGCCCAATAGCTGGCCACGCAGGATTCATGAAGACATATTTCAAAGTGCGTAGCAGCTACTATTGGCCGAATGAAGAAACAGTGATAGCTCGCCACATCAAGGAGTGTCGGCTATGCCAAAGAAACGGGCGTAACAACTTCAATTCCGTGTGCTTTGGAACCATTAGCGGTACCAAACGCTAAGTGGGAGGTCGTCGAGATGGATTTTATAACAGGATTGCCAAGAATGCAGAGGTAAGGATGCTTTGATGGTCGTGGTCGACAAGTTGTCGAAGATGGCCCATTTTGTGCCTTGCGTGACCACTGACACGGCTTATGGACACGGCAAAACTCTTCACCAAAGAGATTTTCGGACTTCATGGCATGCCAAGGGAAATTATCTCCCACCGAGATCCGGTTCATCAGCAATCAGCTCGCGTGATCTCTTCACAACGATTGGAACGGTTATCCATGAGCACGCCTATCATCCACAGACGGATGGGCAAACAGAGCGTGTCAATAGAATTCGAAGACATGTTCAAACTATGTCCGAACAAGCAAGGTATGTGGGAGGAATTTATTCACTTGGTGGAGTTTATGCATAATAGCACCAAGCAGAATCATCCCAAATGTCGCCGCTCATGATCAACTACGGCTACCAATGCCTAACTCCGCACACTTTGGCACAATCCCGTCAAAAGTGGAAGTCTCCCAACAAATGCCGAAACATGCACGCGCCAGCTCATAAGAAGTACGGGATATCTCCTAGCAAAGAAGGAGTCGTTAAAAGAGCATCGCCGACAAGCATCGAATCTAGTCGGAGTTTGAAGTTGGCGACAATGTGGGCTCAAGATCAAGGTGAAGCGCGGCTCCGATCGGGAATTGCAAGAAACTTGCTCCAAGGTGGGCTGGACCATTCAAAATAGTCAAGAGAGTGGGTAACCAATCCCCTCAGATTAGACTTGCCAAAGACACTTAAAGATCCACAAAGTCTTCCACGTGAGTTTGTTTGAAGAAGCACACTCCCAACCCGATGAAATCCTGGACACCCCAACGATGTTGGAAATGACAGAGGGAGCAGATTGGAAATAGTTCCGAGATAATTCTTGATAAAACATTCAAGAAAACAAGGAGATCGGAGTTCCTCCAATACTTGGTCAAGTGGAAGCACTTGCCTGGAAAGACGCAACATGGGTACTTAAAGAGATCCGGAAAACAAGCATCTACCCAGCTTTATGGAGCAATGGGATCGGCAAAATCATCTCCTAAGAAATCGCCTCAGAGCATGTCGATTTGTGTAGATTAACAACTTGCCTAGTTAGGTATAATCACGATGCAACCTATGAGGTAAGGGGTTGCATGCGTTGTAACCGGCGATGAGATTACTACGGTGATCTCTAGGGGCGGGTGTAATTTCAATGTAGGCATGACCGGGCAGCATTGGAAAGTCTACTGTCCCATCTAAGTAGACGACCTCGAGAGAAAGGAGGTCATTAAGGAATGCATTGATAGGAAAAGCACCTCTAGCCCCATATATGTTTTGATAGGAGGAATCGGCCTTCACGCCCCATATACCTGAAGGACCTATCCTCCACGCCGGGCAACTAAAGGTGTAGGCATGAGTGGCATATAGGCATATAGACGCTGTCTCCACGGCCATAATGGAAGAATCACCCTCTTCCTACGCCGGGAGATTAGCCATGCATCCATGTAGATGGGTGGGGTGGTCACCATATAACCAAAAACTTTATAAATAATTAAATATGGTACTAACGTAGTGTGACCTCCTGAGCCAATAGAGCCCCGAGGGCTAAGAGGTCGGACTACGAAGACTTGCAACACAATTTTGTCTAAAGTGTTGCAAGGAATAAAGAAGTACCTCGAAGAATAATAGTATATATAATAAAATTTGAGTAATCGTTGTAATAACATGCGAATAATTAAGCATTTGATTGAATAATAGTTCAATAATGTCCTGTAAAAATTACCTTAAGGTAATTCTATTCAATGTATAAATGTAATAATAAGTATATCGTATGCATGAGGTTGATTGCGGGATAAAGTTTCCGATCTCAAGGTGGGGAGAACCCACGCGATGCCGACAAACATCAATTCAAGGTGGGGAGAATGTGACGTTCCAAGACGATATACACGGTCTCAAGACGATATCGCATCTTCTGGCCACACGCATTACCGCCGCCTAGTCGACGTGTAATGCCGACACATACCTAAAAACAGGGCGCCCTAGGGGGCAACTTGCAATGGTGCGCCACTTAGCAATGCGCCACACCTTTAGACCTTTAACCCATTAAAGGTAGACCAAGGGTCATGGAAACCCTAAAACCTAACCGATAGCCTACATAAGGCATCAAACCCTAACATTCCCTTTTAGCCCCGCGGACCTTCCGAGAGCTCGATTCGCTGAGGAGTCAATTCCAACTCCCACGATCGCCTTGCGCCCGGCTAGTCGGATCATCCCTCCGAATCGCATCCCGGCGAGAACAAGGACATGAACGCCCGGATCAAGAGGAGGAACCGGGGATCAGGTATTTGGTCGATCAAATAGCATAAACCTTACCCCAGCCTTCGAATCAGTAGGTTTAGCCTATTAGATCACCCCTAGCAGCCAAGTAGATTCCGAGATTGACTTAACTAAAGAACCTAACTTATTTATTATGTTGATATGATGGACGGATGGATTCTGTGAACTCGTTGTATTGGGAAGGGGGTAGAGACTTAAAGCTTAGTAGATGATGCTCCTAGTTAGTCCCTCTTAGTGCATTACTAGAATTCGGCCTGTGTACAAGAGCCCCACCGGGTTGTGGGTGAAGGGACTAGACTGGCTTATAACGAGGTTCGTGTCCTGACCCTTGATCGATCCCTCTGGTGTGTAAGGCCTACCGGGGATCAGAGTGACTAGGTCTAATGGCTTGTCACTGAGTGTGGGCATGGCATGGGCTCGACACCCGTGAGGTGGGGTTCACCTTCCATTGGGTTAAGTCGAATAAGGGCAGTGGCCCTCTAGTCACCTTGGGTCAGCATGTAGATCTCGGGTGGGAGTGATCCCCACCTGCCCCATCGGGCCTGGGGAGATGTAACCCAGGAGTAGCCCCTTTGGCTATGCACCCGGCGGGCTACAGTCAGGTCCCAACACTTTTCAACCCACTCTGCAAAGTGTGCACAGGAGGGGCGGATGGAGTGGACAACCCAATGCCATGTTCTTATGCCAGCCCAATCCATTGTCATGATTAAATGCCTTGCGACTCTCTCGAGACTCGAGCTTGTCGGGCCATCCCCCGAGTCTGAGCCTTGGGTAGGAACTTCCTTGTATTGTGCTGATCTTTGTCTATGCAGATGTTGATGTGCCACCCTTCGAGGAGGATATATGATGTTATGTTACTGACGTGTATGTTTACGCTTCCGCAGCTAGGTAGGCCCTGAGGGAGACGGGGTAAAATGACCCCTTCACTCTTCCCACTGTGGACTCTAGGCGGTCACAGTGATATGTGGAGGGCCCTGTATCAGTGTGGAGCTGGTGCGGGGGATGAACTCCTGTTTGTATACGGTGCGGGCATCGTATACGAGTAGGGGACGTCACAACCTAGGGGTACACTTAGTTCAGTGGGTATGGTCAAAAAAAGAAGAGCACCAGATATTGCACGTTGCAGATCCCAATTTAGAAACTATGTTTGACAAAGTTCAATTGACAACTGTTTTAGTGTTAGGATTGTTGTGCTGCCAAGAAGATCCTCATCAGAGACCAAGCAGGAGAAAATGTTGCAATATCCTTAAAGGAGATGAAGCTCTACCTTCTCTTGTCAATATGGCTGAAAGTGATATTTCGTTCCTTGGGGGGCCTAGCACTAGCACAACCTTTAACTCCTCCCAGGCCGCTCCTGCATCTTCATCTTTATGCATCTCATCTGCAAGGTAAGGATCTCCTTGTAAATCCTTGTTGATCATGGCAGCCTTATTATATGCAATCTCTAATTGAATATGCCAAGTCATTTTCTTGTTCTTAGAATTTTGACACCACTTAAAAAGTTCTTTTAACCATGCTTGAGTTTAAAATATTATTCTTGTTGCCTCGGTTTCGTAATTGTTTTAAATTGCAATTCTCATAAGAATTCAGTTTGCACATTGATACAACTTGTTCTTGATATAAAGCTTTAGTTTGTGCAAACAAGGTTTTTCCTTATGTTGTAGAAGACATGCCTCATGATTATACATATTCTCCCCTTTAGTCCTAGCAAGTCCAGAATCCATTGCGAACATTGGGTCTTTGGACGAAGATTCCATTTGGTATTTTGTGGCTTAGGTCTTTCCAAAGTTCTCCACAAATTGATTATCTCGAATTCACGATTGGTAAAATTGTACATTATAACAGGCACGTCAGCTCATTTGTGCTCCTTATTTTTTGGCTGCTGGCTGGCCTTCAAACAACAATTTCGACTGCAAATGTGGTTAATAAAGTCTACAACTTTCTCATTCAAATTGTTGCTTTTGTTCCATTTGCATATGTGTAAAGTATCTCAAAGCTTCCATACCAGATACCATTGTCAGGATACCTTGAGACAAGTGCATTTCATGACTCAATAGTCCTAAATTCCTGCTTATTAAAAACTTCATGTGCCTCTGACAGCAAGCCAAATTTGGCATAAAGGTCAATCAATGTGGTGCCCACAAACCAGTCTTTATCCAAACCCTTCTGCACCTTTCTATATATCTCTTGGCCCTTGTCAATAGCCCCTATGTTGCCATAGCACTTTAAGCCACAAAAAAATGTGACAACATCTGGTCAGAACTTCCTTTCCACATCCATGTTCAACACAGCCTGCAATCATTTCATTCCATGAGACTACATTTCTGATTACGAGATGGTCAAAGACATTCTGTGCCTCTGTAACTGAATGAGACTTCGCATACATGCTGATCAAAATGTTACAACTCTAGAGAACCAATACAATCACATGAACTCAGTCAATTTGTGTTAATAAAACCTACATAACAATCACTACATGATAGAACAACACATACAACCATCTCAATGAATAGCACAAAAGAACGAAACAGAACCCATGAAACCACAATCTCGAGCCATCAGAGGGCAACCCCTCGTGCGCAGCACCTTGTTTTAATATATTATACTTTCCAACAGAGCTGTGCTTGAATCTGACAAAATTTTGTCTTTATTCAACAAAAATTTGTACTTCTTAGGATCAGTTAGTTATCTGTCATTCTCAAATATTTTTAGACTGTACACACAACCAGTAAAGGAATACTCAATTCTGTCATGTTCTAATATTCCAAACATTAAATATTGCATTTCAGACTAGAGTCAACTACATACAATTCACATGCTGTATACAGTACACCACAATCACTGTACAACACAATAACCACCACATGCACCACCACACTAAGCACCATAACTAAGAAAACATGAATAACAGAAATAAACTAACCTGTAATTCCTCCAGATAGTGGGCAGCATGTTCTTCTCTTACATTTCTCTCCAATCTTCTAGTTCTAACATCCTTTGTGTTAGGAGACACTCTGGTGTTCTCAATCCAAAATTTTTGAATCTTTTCTATATGTTCATCTGAAATTGCATCGAATCTTTTAGCCCTCTTGTAAGAAACCCATTTCCCACCATTGTAATCGATCTCTTCCCTCTTTTTCTTTGCCTTTTGCAGGTTTCTTGGGTAAACACCTAATACCTTTCCAAGATCTCGCTGGCTGATTTTGTCACTTGTTTCAGAATCTGCACGGCGTGGTACAGACATTGCAAGGCAGCTATTCTTGGCTGCTAGGCAGTCATTGCTGGTAGCTCCCAGAGGCTCCTTATAACGATGCTCTTGGCTTCCAAATCTTTCTTCAAAAACTCAAGTAAAATTTCCAATTCTTCATGCTATCCTCAATTCTTTTGGTCTGTTTATGGAAAGACGTTAGCAAATTAAGGACAATACGACGTTTACTGCTTGCACTTCTTGATGAACCGGATCCTTCTGCTAATTCTGCAAGCTCCAATTTTTCTTCTCTTCTTCTTTTCCTCTGGCGTCTTTTCTTCAACATTTCTTCTTCCTTGGTTCTTCTTCGTTTTCTCCTGTCTGAAATGCCGGTTTGTGGACAGATTACCTCATTGACATCCATATCTACAATGGATTGGAGCTTGCAGCAGGGAGGGAGCCAAAGAACAGGATGTAGGCAAAGAACAGGAAGGGGCCAAAGAATAGGAATTTGAATTTTAGTTTTTGAAATTAGAATTTCCCCACACAAATTGGGACTCCATTCTTAAATAAGGCAGGTTGAGCGGTGCCATAATTATACTTTCATAGCACAAAAGTGGCGGACAGGGGGGACAGCTGAATTGGAACACCACAGCGTGCTTTTACTTCCAACACAGGGCCAGGAAATGAAGGTGTGCCTGCATTTGACAAGGCCAGACACATTAGGGAGATGGTTGAAATAGGTGTATGAAAACATAGAAGGGCATATGAAAACATGGCAGGTTTCAAAGGGTCGTCCATTTGGCCAAGCATCACCAGTATAGCTCAGGTATCCGGATTGATAGGACTTTCAAACTTTACATTGCCCCTCCCAAGCCACCGTCACGCTGCAATGCATCAGGTCATGCTCACCCTTTGCATGCTGGATCTGATCAGAGATCTCGTTGAATTGTATGGTTAAAGTCTATGACTATCCGAATATATAAGCAATAATGTCTACACACCTTAAACAGGGACTTGTATCTTAGATATGTAGCAAGACACCTTAAAAAGGGACTTGTATCTTAGATATGTGGCAAGAATGAAATGACGAACCAAGAGATTTTCTCGTCATAAATTTAGAATATCTAACTTGCATTCTCAATTCTAAAGTGTCTACATTTTTTATACTCCAAGTTGCTTTGCAAGTCATTGATGAAAATGAAAAACAAACCAAGACAATGATGCACCTTAGATATGTGTCCACTTTATCAAAGCTACAAATGTAGCCACAATTTTGAAGTCTAGCATTAACATTGTTATTTAGCATTCATGATTCTTTCTGGATGCTTTTCTTTGAGAAATAAGCTTGAAGCAAATGGCATTAGAAATATCTATTCTACTTGTCATATCAATCATAGTGCACCATCAAACAAAGAATTAGCTACTTTGTTATTGGTTATCTATGATTGGAGGAGATTAAGAGATAAGCTGGTCTTGATCTTAGTCTGGTGTATTATAAGATCGAGAGCCATGCACTGGACGGTTGAATGGCGCCCTAACGTCATTCAAGACAACCAACGGCAACCAAATCACTTATTAACTCACGTAATATAGAAAACTTTGACCTCAATCCTTGTACGCGGAGAAATTTCTAATCTCATCCGTTCAAGTAGCATATCTCAATAATATTCAATCCAATCTCTTTAAGAGTTTGCCCTTCAGGCAACCAAAAATTTGAAAAAAAGAAATGAAATATGAAGAATCAGGGCATTAAAGGTGTATAAGCAGAGGGGATAACATGATATGAATCACAAATTGGAATGGGGATTGTGACACCAACATAACAGGGCATTATCTTACAAATGAGAAAAGGGGGGATTATGGCCAATACCCCGATTCTAAGAATCCATTTTATCCTGAAAAGGGGATTTTATAGGCGTTTTTTTTTTGGGTATTTTCCAGAGTATTGACCTTTTTCAATGTGATAGATAGTGAAGATATTTACTCACCACAAGATATTATTACAAAATGGGTACAATGTGCTAGGTAGCCGGCCGGAAACCCCTGATTCTGACCGGCTACCTCACTTAAACCGGCAGAACATGGAAATTCCGGTTATACATTCTACCTTTAATTTTTTTCGTCGGCCGTCATTTTTTCTCCTCTTTTTCTCTGGCGATAGAAGATGCCGGAGCTTTTGGCGATGGCGCTTCCGTCGTCGACTGAGGCACTGCAAACCATTTTGTGCTTTTAATGTTCTCCTATGTGGCGCCTTTGATTCTGGTAAGTTTTTTTTTTTTTTTTTTTTTTTTTTTTTTGTATTGTTTATTTGTGTTCTATTGTTCTTGTTTATTTTTTCTAGGTTCCAGCATTTTTACAGAGATTGCAATTGTTTTTTACCCTTTTTTCAAGGCTGGAGTTCAGATTTTTGGAATTTACTTTGGATTTACGACTTTCGAGCTTAGATTTACAAGTTTGGAGTTCAAACTCGACTCTGGAGTTGATTTACAGAGTTTGGACAACATTCTCTAATGTTTTGACGAGTGTGGAGTTTAAGAGCTCCTCATTTCTAATGAGCTCCTCATTTCTGATGAGCTTTTTTATGTTCTGTAGGATTTTCTGTGGCGGTTTATTTTCAAGAAACCTTGTTGTTAAGGTTTATCTTCAAGGAACCTTATTTTCTTGAAGACTTTACAATTTATCTTCATGAAGACTGTTAAGATTTATCTTCTTGAAGAATATTACAGTTTATCCTTCAAGAAACCTTCTATTACGGTTCTTTGAAAGGTAATGAAGTGTTTTATCATGGTCTTGCATGAATATTTGTTTAGCTTGCATGAATATCTTGCATGAATATCACTGGTCTGTTTAGCTTTGTTGCAGTTTCTAGGGTCTGCAAGTTGTAAGATCACACTTAGGCAAGTATTTTCCATTGCATGCAGAGTTTTTTAGTTTCTTGCATAGGTTTGCTGCAGATTTGGAGGAGATTTGTAATGGGAGAACCAAGGTTAATGCTGTTGTTTATTTCTTGTTTCATTGTAGTACGGGTTACTGATTCCTGTATGAGTATCTCATTCTCATTAGATCTGGGAGATGATTTACTCTTGGATGATAGCGCACTTGAGGATGAAAGTGTTGTTGCTGATCACATGATTGAGACCACAAATTTTGCAGCTGTAGAGAGTTTCATAAAAGATGTTGAACAATTACCATGGTTTAATCAAGGTTTCATCGAACAACCAGATTCAGATAAGGATAAGTCATGTAAGAGTAGAAGGATTTAACATCTTAAGGGATCCTTTGTTTATCAGAGCTAGACTTGCATTCGTTGCAGTCGCAGACATTTCTATGAAGGTTGGTATAGGGGTAAAGCTAAAGAAGGCGCAAGCCATTCCCTATAATTGTGAAAAGGATTTACTTGCAGACTTGGATTATAAGATTGAGACTCCACGAGGTGTCCAAAGGCGCTTATGCTTTTATCTGTGCTCTAGATTTGCCATTAGGGGAGCTAGCAAGTTATAGAAGTCAAGGATGTTGACTTTACACTTGAATCTGATGGTAAATCAGAGTATGTCATGTATAATGAGAGGACTAGCAAAACATGGGGAACATCTGTGACAAGGTATGATCCAAGCCACTTTAGACCTGCCATTTGGAGCTTCGAGGAAGACTTTCTGCTTATATATAAGCAGTACATTTGGCATCTTCCTGCGAAGGAGAATGCTGCACCAAGACCTTTATTTTTGCAGCCGATTTCGAACTATAAACTTGGGGTAAGTTTATGTTTATTTCTTTCAAGTTTTATTTGATTTTTAATTTTTTGTTATTGTTATTTCAGTGTTGGTTCAGTAAAGGCAGAGTTGGTAAGAAGGGTATTTCTAAGTGGATAAAAGAAATGGGTGCATTCCTTGATGTTGATATTTGCAATAAGAGTGGTCGCGTGTCGACTGTTACGCGTATGTCGATGGCGGGGGTTCCTCTAGAGATTGGGCATAGGAATACAGAGTCGTACGAAAAGTATGTGATTATCTTTAGTTTTTTTTTTTGTTTATTTATTTTATTTACTAATTATGCAGGTTTACTATTGCAGGTATGATCGAAGCAAGGACATTTAGGTCAACACTGCTATGAGTGTGAACAGCAAGCCGTATAATGATGATGACAGTTTGAGATTATATTCTGACGTTCTTTCTGAAATGATGAAAATGAAGGAAAACTCAATGCTCGGTTCACGCTCCTCTAAGTGCTTGGTTTCTGCAGATAGTCCTCCAACAGATATTCCTGCTCTAGGTAAATTTAGCGTAGTTTTTTGTTTGTTTGAGATTACTAAACATGTTAAGTTGTTGCAGGTCCACATCATGCTAGTTCATCTAGTGTTCGTGAACTGCTTGCAAGTAACCTGTCAGTTCATCCTATACCTAGGGATCATGCAAATAGCTCTGTTGAAGAAAAGGATATGGTTGAGGTCGCTGAAGTTGAAAAGATTCATGAATATAAAGGTCTAATTGATTACGAAATGTTTGATAATTTTCTGAAGTCGAATCGTCATCTTGAAAAGTATTTCCCTCCCAGTATCAACGTGAAGAATGTTGGTAAGCCTATTTTAATTGTTTCTTGTTAGTTTCAAAAATTTGTTATCTAATTTTGGTTTATTGCAATTGCAGGTGGGCATTCTTTTATTGGTGCTACCTTCAATAATTGTACATTTCTTCGGGTTCCTGATTCTAATGCTCTGGTTCCTTACTTGGACAAGGGAAAAACCATTTCAAATTGATGAGCTAGTCTTTCAACAGGTTTTAATTTTGAGAGTATGCAATGATCTATGCAAGGGATGATCTAGCCAAATAGTATTATGAAAATAGTGTTTTTACTGTGCAAGAGGCATTGAAATCTGATGCACTGTAATTTTGTATCCATTGAATCAATGAGAAAACATGTTTGACAGTTTACCAATTTAAAAGTTACGAGTTTAACTGAATTTAAAAGTTACGACCTTAACTGTTTATCTGAATGTGATAATCTGAATGTTATCTGAAAGTTAAGACCTTAACTATTATAAAGGTTTAGATGGCGGTGCTCTAAGCGGCACCGCCAACAAGCTGGAAACCAAAAAGTTACCCAAAGTAAACAAATCCTAAAAAATCGAGGAATTTCCATGTTCTGGCGGTTTACTATTATGTAAAATGCCCGAATAACTTGTTATAATGTATGTGCAACATCTATGAATATGGGTATAGGACAAACACCCTTTCTTGATCAATTATGTATTGTTGGATAGATAGATAGATCAAAGTCAAGTTACAGGACTTGTAGCCACTTATATTGTGCTTCATTTATGTCAACTTTCCTATTACTTTCTAAGCATGTCCTTATTTGGCTCATTTACCATAGTATTTCATCAAAGTGCTCTATTTTTTCTGCAATCCTATTTTATTGTCCCTCTATATCATCATTTAGAACACAAGTTTTCGAGGTGTATAATAATTAGTGTTTTCGCATATATACATAGAATATATGTATCAAAGTAGATAAAGACCTGTTCAAACGTTTCCAAATTCATTTGGACAACATCAAAAATAGATAAAGACATGTTCCAACGTTTAACAAATTTGGACGAATTTCATTTTGACAACATCAAAAGTAGTGTTCAAACGGTTAACAAATTGATTGGACAAACAACAGATGAATTTGGCCATACTTTCTATAATTCATTAACATACGCATCGTAACATTGCAGTGGTTGCATCTAGGATGGAGCATAACTGCAATCCCAAATATATTTAGCACGTCATTCAAGCCACTTGATTCACGCTCGCAAATTTTCACCACTTGATTTGAGACATGCTTTTTACCTAACATGTCAAGCCTAGTTTCTCACACCTGGTTAGGATTCATAATTTCCTGCCTACCAAACAAACACAAACACTGACAAATTCTTTACAAGAGTGTTTATTTAAACAAAGCAGAAACTTCTTTTTGTAAACTTGCAACATCTTCATCCACCAGAGGTGGTTCTACTTAACAACTCATCAATGGCCATTTGTACATTATGCAACTCGCTCCTTTGAGTTGACTGGTATCCTCCCTTTTTAAGGGACTTGTACCTAATTAAAGTGTTCTTACCAGCTGTTAAAGGTTTAGCATCACTTTCCTCATAATCTAACAAAACATTCCGAGAGATGGATGCCTCTGACTTGGAGGTGTCAGCCACTTCCATTTCTTGAAGGTCAGGCAGTTTCTCAGTATGTCTGAAAGAAGGCAGATGATGATCAAACTTTTCCAGCTGTTCTCTAATGATTGCTTCAAGGTCCTGAGGTCTTATAGGCTTTGAAAGATAACCATCCATACCAGCTTGAAGACATCTTTCCTTTTCATGGCGGAGGGCACTCGCAGTGAGGGCCACAATAATTGTGTGCTTCCTCAGCTTTAATTCATTTTCCAGACAACGTATCCTCCTAGTAGCTTCATATCCATCCATTTGTGGCATATGACAGTCCTAATCAAGCAGTATGGACTTTAGTATTATTTAAAACATAACAAGACATCAACATAATGCTGATGAGTATACAAACCTAACATTCAAATCACGAAATATTGGAAAAACATAATCTCAGAATATCTGGCTTACCATGAGAACTATGTCATATTCCTTGTTGGTGCAAGCTTCAACAGCCTTTAAGCCATTGTCTACAACGTCCACATTGTGGATGCCAATGTTATGCAACATGCGAGATGCAACCATCTGATTTACCTTATTGTCCTGCAACTCTACTACTAACATATTAAACAATTTGCTTAGACAAATTGTGCTAAAGACAGAAACAAATTCAATACCTCAGCAACAAGAACTTGCTGCCACTGAAGAGACATTGGGGGCTTTCTTTCTTTAACTACTTCAGCACCCAGAGCATTCTCTTGGTTTTCTAATCCTAACTTAATAGTGAAGTAGAAAGTAGAGCCTTTGCCAAGTTCACTATCCATCTCAATAAAGCCACCCATCAAAGTCACTAAACTCTTTGAAATTGCGAGTCCAAGTCCTGTGCCACCATATTTGCGAGACGCAGAATTATCCCCTTGAACAAATGCCTGGAAAAGCCTCCCTGTTGTAAGTGGATCAATTCCAACACCTGTGTCCTTGACCTCGAAAACAACAACTGACTCATTATCCACTATCGCATATTGAAAGGGTCCATGGCAAAACTGATGCGCATCTTTATCTGAAGCCAATCTGATCTTTACGATGATACCTCCACTGTGAAAAGGTAAAAGATTTATACATCATTATACAAACATGAAACGGAAGACATAGAAAGGAAATTAACTACAATATCCTGAATCTCAATATTTTCACGGGCATCCAATCTATGGAAGTTGTGTCCTCAAACAACTGACTTGAGGACACATCAATGTGAGTTGGAGATTGATGTTGGCGACTTTGGTGCAAACCTTTTTCATTTTCTATATATCAACTCAAAACATGTCCTCCAATAAAACTAATGTGCAAGGAAGAGACACGAGACTGGAACAGGTTTGGAAAAATAAAGAGCAAGTTAACTATGTGAGTAAGGGCCATACTTATCAGTGAATTTTATTGAATTTGTTACAAGATTGAGTAGTATCTGCCTTAGCCGTATCGGATCTCCTCTAACAATTTTTGGAACTGTTTCAGCAATGTCACAAGACAGTTCTAGGCCTTTCTCGTTTGCCACAACCTGTAGGAGTGCCAGTGCCTCCTTTACCTGGACAGCAGACTTAGGTTATATCTTTCAACTGCACTTCTTTATACATCCATAATTTTTCTTACTTGCTTGTGCAGATCAAAGACAAGGCTCTCGATTCTTAAATTCTTAGATTCAATCTTGCTCAAGTCCAATATATCTGATAAGATCCTCAGTAGACTATTACCAGATGAACGAATTATTTCCAGGTATGAATGCTGCTCTGATGTCAAATTTGTTCTTAACAAAAGTTCTGCAACACCAATAACACCTGCGAAAATGCAAGTTGCATTTAAGTTTAATTTACATGAAGAGCTGAGAAAGATGTTCTTACCATTCATCGGAGTTCTGATCTCATGTGACATATTTGCAAGAAACTGACTTTTGGCTTGAGATGCAAGTTCTGCAAGGTCTTTTGCTAATCTTAACTCCTCTTGTTGCCTTTTTATTTCTGTTAAGTCATGCCACACTGTCAAAAGTGATGGTTTTCCTCCAAGAAGTATTGAAGTAAGTGTCACCTCCATAGGAATGTCTTTCCCATCAGCTCTTCTGTGTAGCCACTCAAACCTAATAAACAACAAACGGAAAAAACAAATACTTAGCATAACAGCTTGACTTCTGTAGTTTCTTCTGAAAATGTTGGCAATGGAAAATGATAACCATGGAAAACTAGAGTGCTATTAAACTCACCTGAGAAATCCTTTTTCCCTAGCAATTTCATCCATCTCAAATGCTTTTTGTAAGGATGGCTTTCCGTCTGGCTGTTTCTCTGGGGAAAAGAATGCTGGATGACAGCCTAAAATTTGGCCCTTGTCCTTACAACCTAAGATGCGCACTGTTGCCTCATTGCACTCAACGACATGTCCATTATCACAAAGAAGATAAGCATCCTATAGATGATAACAGATTTGGATTACTTCCAAATTGTGTTAAGAAATTTAAAACATGTGAAAATAATGACTAATAACAGTGCTAACCGAAGAAAGTTCGAACAGAACCCTAAACTTCTCCTGTGCAACCATGTGATCAGTAATATCTGTAATAAGCCATACTTCTTCCCAATGATACGAATTGACAGCTAACTGAAGCCATTGGGGAGACCTGTCTTTTCCATGAAATAAGACAGTTCGATGTTGTTGAAATCCTGCTGCACGGTGGGCTTCATATGCTTTCCTTGCCTGTTTACAGAAGCATTATCAGTGCACTTCAATGTTTTAAAAAATCATAAATTTGTAGTTATGTGGGATGCTCATCTCTCTTGCTAAGTTGAGGTTTCATTTTCATCTCCTAGATAGTACTCTATCAAACAGCATGTTATGGTGAATACTGAAAGATATAAACTGACAATCCAAGGCAGGCAAACTAAAACCACTTTCATGGAAATTGTAGTATTATCATGTACTATTATTAGTATGGTTTCTATCACCTCATCTGGTGAGTCAGGCTGGAGCACAGTGAACCAGGAACTGAGTGACAATATATCATCTTGTGAATATCCCGTGATATGTTCCAGTTCCCGATTTGTTGATAGTGTCTCTTGAGCACCATCTCGAAACTGGACATGCAGAACACCTGCAGGCAAATGTTCAACTAGGTCTTCCAATTTCTGAACCTTTTTAACCAAAGTTTCCTGCAGGCAAGCAAAAAAGTTGCAAGGTCATTTTTGAGATATTCAAGTCCCACCGCATGGTAATAGATGACAGTTCTATGAACATTATTGTTATGTTGCAAAACATGCATTAGACAGATTTATTCTACTTACTTGAAACAATTTAGAGGAGGTAATATTCTGCGCACAACAAAGAGCCATTCCAGATTGTTCCTGCAGCGGTATAAGATTCAAGCTTAACCACACGGTCCGTTGCTTCACATCCAGCATACAGATCTCATAACCGCTCAAACCGTCTCCTTGTCGAGTTCCACTCTTCAAGGATGCCTCGTACCATTTCTGAGCAAATTCATAGAAATGCTTTGATATCTCCAACATATAAACCCTACATACAGACATGCATTACATACCTTAAAATCTTCTTCATGCTCCGAAGGAACAAAATCCTGCAAGCTGTGACCTAGAATAGAATTCCCAGGCAATCCCAATATTGAGCAAAAACCCTGATTGCAGAATTCAATCCGGCCATCAAGAGCCTTAATCGTAGCTAAGCCTATTCCGGCGGAGGCAAGAAGCAACTGTAAACACTCATGCAAGCTAGTGTTATCATTGTACAATAATTTCTCCAATTGTAGCATGGCTTCATTTCTGAAGTCATGGCTAAACACGTCCGGATGTTCTTCTGTACAACTTATTTCATGTCCCTGCAGCCAGGGGAAGCGATTTTTCTCTTCCTTTGTTATAAACTGTGCTAAAATTTCTCCTTCATTGCCTTCTGACCTCTGTTTTTTCGACAACCCAGATACCCTCCTCACACAGAAGGAAAAGTTATCAAGGAAATAATTTTCCTCATAGTTATGGAATAATCTTTCAGGAACCAGAGTTGCCACTATTTCTCTTCCCTGTCCACAATCAAAATTTTGCATCTCAATGCATACATTTTGATTTGCAACCTTGCCCTTGAATGATATGGATGCGACCGTGGAGAAGCATAAGCAGTCGAGCAGTTTTTGGAGCAAAACTTCTGAACAGCCCTGAATCAAAGTGCAGAACTGCAAATTCGATTTTTGCAGCACGTGGGCACCTAAAAAATTAAGCGCTCCTTTGCTATACACCAAAATCCGACCCTGGTTCGGATCAAGCAAAACTTGTAAGAGCAGGGATTGGAGAACGAAAACAGATGCGCCTCCTTTCATCTCACATTGCATGCTATCCATTCTGCGTTTACTTCCGAGATTTATACCCGGATTTGACCCAATGATTTGAGGAGAAATTAAGATCTTCCAATACAGTCAATGCATGCCCAATTCCTCCGGTAGGTCGCCCTTGCTCTAGACGTTGGAATGGTTTCGGCGGCCTGCACAGGACGCATGCCGATTTTTTTAAAATAAACAGCTGGAGCAAAATTTCAACAGAAGATCCGGCAACTGGGAATTCTTACAGTGGATGAATTAATCGTGTTTAATCCTCGGAATGCAGGCTCCAGGAGGTAATTTTTGAGCGGGATATATGTGGGTACTGGGTAGATCAGGCCCACAATCCCCTGTACAGACCCAAAATCGTTTTGTACGATTGGGTAGGTTTTTAATTTGGGCAGGGCTTAACAGAATCAGCGATCAGGTAACAGAATCGAAATGGGTTCTGCCAGAAGAAAAGATCCTGAGCTTTTGTATCAGGCTCAATGGAAGATCAATTTGGTAAGTGAGGACTGTACAGACAATTTCCTTTGCTCCAAAGGCCACTTCTGCAGACAGACGGCCCCGATTAAGTTTCTAGAATCATTTGCCATTTTCATCCATGCACATTTAATGGTCTGGATTGATTCATATTAATGCTCTGGATTGATTCATAGTTGCCATCTTCGTCCATGCATGACGTAATTTAGTACCATTTTAGAAAGGCTCTCTTTTTTGTTCGACCAAAATAAAATGTGAGACGAATCAATATACAATGTCATGAAACTTAGACTTGATTGCACCACCTAAGGGTGTAGTTTTGCCCACAGTCCATGCTCACTCCAGACGAATTGCATTTGCTCTCACTTGTCCATGATCATAGGCAAGGACATTCCTACAAATGTCAAGCCAGATGCCAACGACACAACCAGATCAAAGTACAGAGATGAGCCTCATGAACAATTGAGTTGAAGGGATCTCACACCTTCTTGTATACAAGATTGTTCATTCTTGGAACATTTTGGGTATGAAAAAATGCCAAGTGCTGGGTATAAAAAAATGTCGACGCGGGGCAGTGCGGAGGTATTTTGACATGTCCTGGATGTTCCAGGAATTGTGTTACCCTTAGGGGTATTTGGGTAAGAAATTAATTAACGTAAGTCTTAACCTTAGGTTGGAATAATAAATTAGAGATTACAAGAAATTTATCGCAACGGCCAAGGCCGCCTCGAACATTTCTCTAGTTCCTTGACCTTGTTTAGTTGTGATAATTGAAGTTCGCAATAGGCATCCTTGAATCAATTGAATATACATGGATGTCGCTTCCTATTATTCTTGAAGAGTTTGGGATATGAACACTTCCTTTTTCCCAATCCTCCACCTGGCCACCAACTTGATGGACATCCTTTGGACTTTCTTTTCATTTTTGAACCACCCAGTAGCAGTCAATGGGTTTTGAACCCGGCGGGGTTTGCCCATAATCAATGGCTTGGTGGCTAGGCCGCCAGCGCGATGGATTTCTTTTTACTTTCATTCTACTTTTCCTTTTGAACTACCCAATGATAGTCAGTAAGTTTTAAATCTGTTTTTTTTTTTTTTTTTTTTTTTTTTTTTTTTTTTTTTTGGAGAATGCCCATAACCAAAGCCTCTACCACTAGGCGACCATCGCGATGGTTATGTTTTCTTTACTTATGATTATTTTAACTTGATGAGACGTGGACAAGGAAAATCTCATGATAATTGAACAATAGACCGTGTATCACATGGGTATATATTGGTTGTCGTGCAAAAGGTGCAGAGGCTAAAACCGTAACTCTCGCATCTTCACCAGGCCCTTTTCCATGTCTAGCCCTTTTATAATGTGGCATATAGCGCCCACCTTATGTTTGAGTTTGTAGTTAGGTATTCTGGAATGTATGAAATTATTAAGGAATGTATGGTTGATTTAAGTAGACATTGCATTGTCAAATGTTGGACATTAATAATGGGTCCAACTGGACAGCTTTGAACTAAAGAAATGTTCGCAGCGGCCTTGGCTGCTATGATAAATTTCTTGTATATATCAATGATGATTCCATTTCTTCTTCCAAGTCAATATTGTTTTTGGCTTCGACCTTGACACAATCCAGCCGTCTTTTTTTCCAGAGAATTTGCTCAAAATTCCAGCAAAAGGACGACCATTTAAAGGCATTAGAGTTCTTCTAATTTAGGTTTGTTATGAGTTTGTGAAGCTTTTGTGAAATTTTACTGTACATAAGAGTGAAATCCTTGCTTTTGTGAATGTAACGAGAAGGTCTTGCAGTTTCAGATATGTGTTATATAATCTAGGTTAAAAAGGGGCAATTTCGTTTTTTTTTCAACTATTTTTTGGCTCTTGAGAAGTCACTAGCAGGCATGCCAGGCAGGTGCAACAGCTGAAGGAGGCAACCCCATTGGTTGCTTCCACTACAAAAAAGAATTCTCGACAAGCATGAAAAGGCAATGGCCTTTTGGCACCATTGATTTGTGCATGACTTTTTAAGGGACAAAATACATTGGCCTTTGGATGTGGAAGATTCCATGGAGTCTTCCATAAGAATTGATCAATCGCATTTAATTAAAGTGGGTCACTTGGATTCCCTTTTTTTTTTTTTTAACCCTTTAATTTTAAACGAAAATGACGTGTGAACCGTTTTTGGCCTATTTAATTGTTGTAAAGACAAATTTTTCCGTATGAGGTTCGGTCTCTTTGTGAATATATTTGGTGAGTCATTTGGTCATTTTGGTGAATGCATTTGGCCACTTGGTGAGTCGAGAATACCGAAATCACAACAAAACCAAGGAAATTGCCATTTCCTTGTTGGACAGTTTCTCTTTGGCTTCTGGTATCTTTGTGGGGTGGCAAAAGTGTACTGCCCTGTGGGCCCTAGATTCTCCAGTGCCGTCTTCTGTGGTTGCATTTCCATGGAAGGTTCTTCCTCATGGGAAGGCAACTAAGCTTCTAGGCATTCCAATTGGTATACACCTCTCATCTGGAGACGTGTGGGATGTCATTATTAAGGGCTTGGAAAGGCATTTGTTCTGGTGGTCCACGGCTAAGTTATCCATGGCTGGTCGTGTAACTGTGGCAAATTCAGTTTCGAGTGGTACACATGTCTACATGGCATCCATCTTGCTGGCACCGCAGACAAAGATGCAACTCATTGTTCATATTGTCAGGAACTTCATCTGGGGTGGCACTAAAGAAGGAGCTGATGTTAAAGTTAGTTGGGCGAAGTGCATTATGCCTAAACTTTGTGGGGGGCTGGGGATGATTCACTTTCTTCTCCAGAGCAAGGTGCTGATTTCTAAGTTCATATGGCGGATTCTCAATAATGCTGATAATTCTCCAGGTCTGCGTCTCATTCACCAGTCTTTACAGATGTGCCCTTTGGCTCTCCATCCATTAAGCCTCTCCTCCCATGGGCATTATTCTATCCACTTTCTCCATATCCTAATGCATCTCCTTTCCTCAAGGGGTTGCTAGCTACTTGGGAGACTGTGCGCACTTTGTTTCAGTTCCATCCAATGGCCTACACAGATTCTACAGCCAGTTGTTGGTGGATCCCTTTGGGTGACGGTCAGGCAGATTGTCCCCTGGCCTCTTTTGTCCATCCATTGACGCAACGTCGGTGGCGAGCAGCAGGTGTGCTCACAGTATCTGCATGGTATAATGAGACAAGATTGTTGATGTGGAATGAGTTCAAATTGAAGTTCCTTCTCCTTCGTTGGGACCGGGGCATTTGGGAAAACGTAGCTGCTACACTTCCTCCACACCCACAAGACGTGGCTCCCCAGCTCGGGGTGGTTGATGGCAGTGTTAAGGAGGAGCACCTAGTGCACTCGATGTATGTGGTCCTGCTTCATCCTGAGGTGTTGTCTCCATCGCCAAAGTGGCCTTTAGTTATCCCCGAGCCTCATCGTAAAGCAGTCTGGCGATGGGTATGGGATAAATTGCTTCATCCTAAGCTATCCATTTTATGGTGGCAGATCACTCATAGATGCGTGCGGGTAAACACTGTTGTTCATCGATTTCGTCCAGAAGTCTCTGTGATCTACCCTCTTTGCACGCAGAGGGATGAGACAATTGAGCACTGCTTTTTCTTGTGTCACCATGTTTGACTTGCTTGGCAGTGGCTTCTGAGTCTTTTCCATTGTGACTTGAATAGTCAGCAGGTCCTATTGTCAGTCTATCCTAGTTCTTGGGACAAGTTGGCAAAGAGGGCTTTCCACTTAGCATCTGCTTGGCTCATCTGGTCCATCTGGAAGAGACGAAATCTTCTCATCTTCAAGGGACAGCTCTTTTCAGATACGCAAGTGCTTAGTGATGCCCGTAGTCGCATTGTGAAGGTGTACGAGTGTTCTTCCTTAAAGGATGACATCAAAAGTGTCATTTGGGAGCAATATCTTCAGATTCACACCTACTCATAGCAAACAGTTGTGCTCATGGTGATCTGTGTTCTCTGCTTTTTTATATTATGTATGTGGTGTGTAGTGTTGCTCTAGTGGATATCTTCTCCACTGGGTTTTGAGTCCCCCATGTACTCTTTGTCTTCTTTTGAGTAATAAAGGTCCACGTTCATAAAAAAAAAAAAAAATCTTTGAAGATTTTTTTTCATAAATGAGATGGTTACAATGTATATTATAGTTGATGAAGAGACCATGGAGGCTATGCTCAGTGTTCATTAGATCCTCAGGATCTAAAGATTAGATCCTTTAGATCCGAATCTGCAGGATCGATCGTCCGATCCTTCCACTATTTGTTTAAAAAAAAAAAAAAAATTGGGGCGTTAGGTCTTCCGTCTTCGCGTCTCGCTCCGCCCGACTGCTGTTGTTCCAACCTCACTGAAATGCCGGAGCCCGCTTACTGCCACGGTCATCGCATCGGGTTGTCTCGGCTTCTTTGTCGCCTCCCTTGGCCGATCTGTCGGGTTAGTTTCGGAGGTCGATTCTGAGGTCGGTCGGGTTAGTAACAGTGCCAAGATGGGAACAGAGGGAGGGAATCTGATTGAAGTTAGATGAGAAGTTAGAACAGACAGGAAATTTGATTTTGAAATAGGCCAGCCAGGTAGAATAGAACAGATCAGATTCAGAATGCCGAAGGAGGAAAATAAGTTATGGAAGCGAGCCTGTTCAGAACACTCTAAAATTCCAGGGGCAAGTAGTGGAAGTGGAAATAGACATTATATTTGCAAATTTTGCAAACTTGAAGCTTCTGGCCTAATTACAAAGTTAGAAGCTCACCTCACAGGCGTTAGTGGCTATGGAGTGAAGGGGTGTACATCTTGTCCCCCTGAAATTAAAACAGAAATATTATCAAGAAGGCAACAATCAATATCAACCCATGGAGCATCATGCTCAATTCCCGAATCTCCTGGAGCTTTCTCTATTCCTCCACAAGTGCCAAAGAGAAGAAGAGGATCTGAGACTGATATTGATATTGCAAATGTTGTAAGTGGTCCGTCTATGTCTACCATCCAAGTAGAACAATTACAAGAGTGTGAAGAACTTGCTTCTCCTAGACATTTGGCCACAAAACAAATGACCCTCACTAGAACTCAAGTAGGCTGGCAAAAAAGATGGATTGAATTGGCTAACATGGAGATTGGTAAGATGCTTGTTGAATGCAATCTTCCATTTCGTATTTTGGATACTCTTAGCTGGAGGCAAATGTTGGAAACATTGACACAGGTAGGAAAAAAAACAGTCGATCCATGTTCAACGACACTAAAAAGGAATATCATTCCAGCAATGAGTTATGGCATCACAAAAGATATCCGTCAAATTGAGCAAAAGTAGACCCGCTACGGATGCACGATTATGACGGATGGATGGGTTGACATGAGAAAAAGAGGCCTCTATAATGTTATGATATTTTCTGCCTTTGGTACAGTGTACAAGAAATCTTATGATATGAGTGGTGCTGGGGTGAGTGTTACAGGAGAGCTTTTGTTTGAAAAGATGCAGGAGGTTATTCAAGAAGTTGGAGAAGAAAACATAGTCCAGGTAATTACTGATAATGGTGCAAATTGTGTGAACATGAGAAAGTTGTTGGAGGAGGAGTAGAAATCCATAGTATGGACTCCTTGTGCTTCACATAGCCTGAACTTGTTATTGAAAGACATTGCGGCCATTCCATGGATAAAAAAAGCCATTAGCAAAGGTGAGCAAATTGTGACTTTATTTGCGCGAAAGAAGAAAGCTTCAGCAATTTATCAGAAGCATGCAAAATTAGAGCTTTTAAAACCAGGAAAGACTAGGTTTGGTTCAAGGTTTATCATGGTTGAGCATTTGATCCAAGTATGGGATTCGTTGCGGCAAACTGTTGTGTCAGATGAGTGGAGACTATGGAATGATAGAACGCTACCAGAAAGTGAGGCAATCCAGCTTCTCATATTAGATCCCACTACTCTTATGGATTTTCGTGACATCACAAAAGTCATACGGCCAGTGTACTCAATTCTACGTCTTACTGATAGAGAGGGCGCAACTATTAGCTTGCTTTACGAGTCCATGGAGCGCATCAACCAGGCACTTGACAAGCGGATCAAAGAGAATATTCATGGATCTATGATGGCAAGCAGGTATTTTAGAGTTTCTTAATCCAACAATCTATTTCTTTTGATTTCAATTTCATTTTATCAATTATCAAATATTAAATATTAATTACTAAAATGTACTATACTATGTTTTAGAATTCAAGTGATAAAGAATAAGGGGAAAGCACGTCGGGATTGGTTTTATTGCCCAATTCATGGTGTCGCCCATCTACTCCATCCTTTATGGAGAAATGACATCACTGAATTGGACAAAGAGCTCCATACGGGTTGGGTGTCGTACTTGGTGCGCATCTATAATGAGGATCATGAGAAAGCAGATGAATTGTATGATGATTTGCTACAGTTCCGAGGAAGAATGGGTGATTTCAATAATCCCATGGCCGAGAGTCGTGGTGCAATGTCTAAACTGGTTTCATGGTGGGAAAAATATGGTGGATGCACACCCGAGCTTCAAAAGTTAGCTCTTAGAGTCTTATCTCAGGTATGGCAACAATGATCTAAGTATTTATTTATGATCTAGTGACTAGTAGTCTCTAATTCTCTTCTGTGTTTTTAATTATATTTCTCTCAAATGGTGGAATACTAGGATTGTTCTACAGGTGCAGTAGAGAGAAATTGGTCAGCCCATTCTCTCATTCATACAAAAAGGAGAAACAAATTGAAAACAAGCACGCTGCATAGATTAGTCTATTGCAGGGAAAACTTGCGGGCCTTGCGCAAATACAAGAAACTCAAAGAACCAAAGCAGGTCAATAATTTAGATATGTCTTTCTTTTCAAACTAGAATGTTCTTTTCATTATTAATCAAGTAAAGAATGATGTATTTCTATTGCAGGTAGATCCCAATGAAATAGACGTATTCAAAGCTCCTGATTTACCTCAAATTAGTCGAGAAGAGGAGGACTTGTACAAGATTTTGTTTCTAGAGTGCTCTGGAACAAGGAGAGCTACTCTTGGGAAATCCAAGGGCAAGGGTCCAGTTGATCCTAACGCTAGTTCTAGGAGTGAGAGTGGAAGAGGTCGTGGCAGGGGGAAAAGGGGACGTCGTAGGGGGCGAGGACATGATATTGTCATTGTGGAGGAAGAGGAGAATGAAGATGTAATGATAGAAGAAGAAGAAGAGGAAGAGCCGAGTGAGTGTGAAGAGGAGGAAGAAGAGATTGAGACAATTAGTGAATCTGATGATGATACAGATGAGGATGAAGATGAGTGTTCTAGCAATGAGGAGGAAGGAGGTGGATCAGATTTTGAGGATGAGGATGAAGGCTCTTTGTCTAAATAGATAGCTATAGCTTGTTCATTTTGGTTTAGAGGATGAGGATTGAGGAACACAAACACTAATGTTTGTCTATTTTTATTTTCTTACCCATTTGTTATCTATTTATAATTGTTATCTATTAAGTAGTATGAGAGGCTATTTATTTTAAATATATATTTGAAGTAAATTTTATTATTTCTAAAAGGATCTGAAAAGGATCTAAAACGATCGATCTTTCGATCCTTTAGATCCTTTCGATCTGAAGGATCTATCTTCCGATCCTTTTGAACACTGGCTATGCTGTCACAACGACTACATCCTCATCACACACATTCCACATAAGAGGAACAACCAATCGAACATCTTTTGACTATTTCCAAGCTTTGGGAGCAACTTGGAGAACATGAAAAGCCTCAGGAGGAGGTGTCTCTCGAGCCACATGCTGGACTGTCTAACCGATTTTTCCTCTTCCCGCATCCTTTCTTCAATCCCTGGGTCGAAAATGTTCCCCAACCTCCATAGATCTCATTAATACTTAGAGGATCCTTTGTGGTTGATAAAGCTTGGAAATCTTCTTCCTCTCCTCCTCATCCCTTGAGGTTTTCTAGTACCTGCGATCACGAGCAAGCTTATTCCAAAGCCCTGTAAGAGTGTGGCTTGAGTAAGAGTTGTGTCGGGCCACCTAGACGAGAGGAATTACGTAATTAAGATATACTGTGCCATTAATGATGAATAATCAACAAAAAAGTTGTAGAGCAAAAATAGTTGATAAAGCATTCATTCTATGATTTAGACAATCAGTGCTTTCCTCGACTCTCGAGTCCATAAAGGCCCCTAGAACAAAATATTCAAGTTTTTTCATTCCAGATAAGCATACGGATTATACAAATTAGATTTTGGACATTTTTTAGAAATTCCTTTTTCAACATTCAGAAATTATTGATCTTGTTCACCATAATTTCACGTCCATCGCCTTCATGATTTCGCTGCTCTCCCAATCCACTGGAGCTTCGAATAGTTCATTAGTACCTCAGCCATCAGAATGGAAAACAAGGACCTGGCCAACACCGAACGAGATTATAAGATAAACATTTATCTATTTCAAACTCTTCAAGCGAATAGCCTTTTGCAATAATCGCATTATAGCACTTGTAGGTGCTGTCGTCTATGATAATAGCGTTGTGCTTGTTGAAATCCTGGTTTCATAAACTCTTTCGAGCCTCTTAACATGATAGGTTTCCCTTTTGTGATGGCCGCATTGAGGTTGTTTACATGCTCAATCTTTTCATTGCCTGTTAAGCTGAGGGACATGATTATCTTGATATACTACAGCCAAGACTCTATTGAAATAAAAAATTACGAGTTTTGCGAAGCCATCTAGATCCCAGTTTGAGTTTGACTCTGACCAGATTTCCTGTTTGGGATCTAGACCAGGGATCTTGATTCTTTTCTTGCTATTGCCTGCTGCCGTTGCTTGCGAGCTTGTTGCTTCATTTGCAGCAGAGTCTTTTTGTACCATTGTTGTTGACTTGCATCAAAACCATTATGAGGCGTGGGTGGGAGCGCCGAACTATACTCAGATGCTTGTGAGCTTGATATTAGTGATGCAATTAATTGGACTGAATTATAAACACCATGAGTTAATAATGTTCAAGATATGAATTCTCCATCGCTTTCTCGACTCACAAGTCGAGAAAGCCACCAAGTTAGAGAGGCAAAACCACTGAAAACTCGAGATAGTCGAGCATGGAAAGAGTATTCATCTCACGCGAAGATTCTCCATTATTTATCAGCTCATCTATGCCTTGGATTTGTGAGTCTTTCCCTTAATTGCCCTCGGTGTTGGCTTCCACATTTTCAGATTTATGATCATCATCCTTAATCTTTCCATCCCTCTCTCTATTTTGAAAATAGTAATGAAGTAGATCCAAGTACAACTTGATCATTTCAATCAGGCCTTGCAAATATTGGCTTAATTCTAAATAGCATAACCTGTTGGAAGAACAGGTCATTCATGTACCACTCACACACAATCTGATCTCCCTCAACCAAACTTATAACCCTTGGCCATATAGGAAATTCTGTGTATTGGACCTATAACACCATCAATGCGAACCTTGTCAAATGATGGCACATCCAATATAAACTTTCAGACCTTCCAAGGTTCTATAATTTCTTGCGAGATCCTGAACTTATCCATATAATGATGCTCGCTTGATCAACACTTATCGAAGTCCATGGCTGGTCGAGAAACCAAAATCAAAATAATGTTCGCAAAACTTCATGACTTTGCCAAGTCTGCACTCACGTTCCAGCTCATATATGGAATACAAGAGTTTCTTCTTGAAATTAATATCTGTTGCCCACTATGAGACAACAGTTGTTTGGTTGTCATGCATGCAAAATATTAGGAAACTAAAAGTATCCAGATCGGTCATATCCAAAGATGTCTTGTACCATTGTTCAAGTTCTGCCTTGTTATAGAATAAGGTGGAGTCTTCAATTATATTTATGGCAAATATTTAAGAAGACATGACTAGGTACTAGCTCCAAACCACCGAACCTCTTGTGATCCAAGGTAACCAAGTAAGGTGGAGAGCTATCATCTGTGTTAAATGGCATGACCTCGAATCCAATGCTATAGCACGTTCAGGAAAGAGTTTGGTTTTGACGTTCCACTTAAGCTTGTTGGTGACGTAGGGCTGGCATAGTTGGTTTAGTTCTTTTATATCATCATTATCAAGTTTTGCCTTTACCTTTAGTATTCAAAATTTTGTCTCTCATCATGGGCAACATTGCAAAATCCTGTGATTTCCTGTTCCAATGCACGTTTTCTCTTCAGGACCATTGCATAGTCCTTTGCATCCTACAAGTTTTGAGGTTCTTGTCTTCCTTAGCAAAATAGTCCCATCCAGTATTTTTCTCTATAGCGAGCGTTTCCTTGTCCGTCAAGCCCTGTATCCTCTTGATAAATTTCTCCTCCAACAATTTTGGGTCTGGCCTTATTGGCGACTCTCCATTGCTGTATTTAAGCTTATCCGTCATTCACAAGGCCCAAATTTCCATTTATTTTTCCCCTAACTTCACTGCACAGAATGGGATCATGCTGGTCCGATAAGGATTCTCTAGATTTTCTAGATGGCTACTTTTACTTTTCATCTTCATCATCTATGTCGTCATCCTCATGTCCCTTTAAAAGGATATATGCACAGCTTCTCAAAGGTTCTCCACTTGTCTGAAGGAGCCTTATTTTCTTTAGGAAATTGAGGACAACCCAATGCCTTCCATTGCTGCTGAGCATGTATTATCTGGTCAGTATATAAGCTGTAATAGGAAAACCTAAGTCAGTTGAGTCATCTTACAGAGCGAACAAACAGACCAATCGAGCCTAAAGCATACTTCTAAACAATGAAAATCAATATGATTCAACAAAGTGGCACAAGAATCCTATTTCGTGCCAATGTGTAAAATGGTACTGATCTTCATAGTCTAGAATGTGGAAGCTAGAGTACATGGGAGCTTTCTCGACTTGCGAGTTGAGAAAGTCCCCACGAAGGAAAGGAACACAGGAACTGAAGGACCTGGAGGCGAATCGAGAAAGTCCCCGGAAAGGCAACTTGCGAGTCGAGAAAATCCCCAAGAAGGCAAAGAATAGAGGACCTGGGGCTTTCCCGACTGTGAGTCGAAAAAGTCTCCCGAAAGGAAAAGACGGAGGACCTGGAGCCTTTCTCGACTTGCGAGTTGAAAAAGTCCTTAAAAAGGCAAAGAACATAGGACTTGGGGGCTTTCTCGACTCGGGAGTCGAGAAAGTCCATAGAAAGGCAAATACAGAGGATCTGGGGCCTTTCTCAACTTGCGAGTCTAGAAAGTCCCCAAGAAGGCAAATGACATAAAACCTTGGTGTTTTCTCAACTTGCGAGTCGAGAAAGTCCATCAAAAAAGCAAATACAGAGGATTCGGGGACTTTCTCGACTCGTGAGTCGAGAGGACCCTAGGAAAGGCAAAAGAACTTACCTAATATAGCTGACACTTGCTGCAACTGTTATCTTCTGTGGCTAATGCTGGCAAGCTTAGTGGATGGCGTCTCCGCTGGCAGCACTTTGCATTCTTATCTGCAATACCGATTCTTGTTCCTCTACATGACTTCTTTCCCTACTTGCAATACTTCCGCCGCCGTCATAGAACCTTACATTCTTGCCTTTCAGGTCTTCCTTTGTGCTCCACTTGAACAATTCACCTATAGCTCTGCTGAATGAAATCATGTCTGCCCGCATCGGAATCGATACATGATCACACCAAGGGGGTTCACTGTGGGTGCCATACAATGTGTTTGAGTGACTCGGAGGGGAAACCCATCTTCACACATATACATATAAGTCAGGGGTTCTTTTTGCCACTACCTGGGGTAAATTTTGTATGAAAGGGGTCGAATTTGCTTTTCAAAAAATCGTACATAGGGGTGCTTTTGGTCACCCTCTGCACGCACATGGCATATCCCCCTTTGTATAAGTGCATCCCCTGGGGACGACACATCATGAGGTTAAAAATCTCCGGCATGTGAGCTGTATTGAATTCCCTGTGAAGAAAGAGGACTACATCACTAGACACTTTCAGTCGTCTTGTTTCCAGCAGCATTTTGTGACGAATCCCTAAAAATTGAGCCAGCCTTTCCATCTTCTGAGCCCCCCTCTACATCAGCTTTATTTGCTGGGATCCAAGCATTGGGATCTGCCCTTTTTCTCTTCCCCCACTTCCAACTCCTCTTCATCACTTTGATCTTCTTCATTTACACTCTTTCGTGTAGGGTTTCTCTTGCAAATTCTTGGTAACAGATGGGTGCTTTAGACTTTTAAGTATGTTGGATGTGAAGATCCCTGTGTAAACAATTTTTTTTATGTCCCTGAAAATTTCCATGCCGAGCTCCCTTGACATGAGCATGCCAGCCTCCTTCATCCCTTTCAAGTCTTTCTGGCCTAAATTCTGGCAATTTACTAGCACGGACTTCTTGTCCGTTCCCTTGGCCTTGCTCATCAAAGAAGAATGATAATTGAAAATAAACAATTTTTGATGTGGTAATGCTTTCCATTTGCTATACTTTCGACATACTTTTGGATGCTTTATTGGAAAGTGTTCTTATTGTTCACACAACTGGAATGGTGATTCTAATGCACAATTTCTTTACTTTTGAAAGAGCACAAGAACCCAAATACTTGAATTCATATTCTGGCAATGGGAAAGAAATAAAGATCATACCTTCAATACCGTCCAGTCTATACAGCCTAGGCTGTACAAGAGAAACTTTAGATTCGGCAGCATGGGCATAGACAAATTGTTTTGGCACGTCCAGTTTCGCAGATTCTCGCATAAGAACTGGATAATCTTGGCCGTGCCCTTGCTGCATCCCGTTTTGCAAAGAGATCATCATCCTCGAGATTAATGAATGGTTACAGAGCATGGTTCTGCACATAGCAATGACCTCAGAAATTAAAAGAAAAAAAACTCTCTATTATCATGTGCTATTATAGGTACAACCAATCAAAACTTGTCGCTATGTATTGATTGCCTGTCACACATAATGAGCAAAATCATATTATCAAGATAGCAAAATGGAATCACTATGCAATCAGATTCTAGGATTAAGACTGAAGCAAAACGTCTTAGACTGACTTTATAACAATTTGACCACAAATATTTATATGGTTCAATCAACTATGTGATTTAATGCATAGAAATACTATAGAAAGATGAGCAATTACCCTGCCCAGATGTACAATCCCAGACCCTTAAAGTCCGATCTTCCTCTCCAGCGCACAGAGAAGATGAGTTTTGTTGGAGGGCAATTCCCTTCATTGCATGGAGCAGGAGCCCATAGCTTTGTGAAAAGCAAAACAATCAAGCATTTCTAGTAATGATATTGTCGTCAATATAATCTTATCACGCACCAGCATCAATTTCATTGTGCACCAAATTCAAATAGAAAGGCATCAGCCCAATCTGACCATGGAGGTTCTGACTGTTCTTCTCAGCAAAGGGACCCATTTTTTAATTCTCCAGATAAACATCAGATCCCAAGCACGCTATCGAATAGCCTCTGAAACATTTGCAACCTGTAAAATGATTCAAAATAATAAGCCTAAGTTAACCTCTGTAATCTAAAGGAAGGAAGGAAGGAAGGAAGGAAGTATATTTTAATGTCCACGGAGGCCAAATCTGGCCTATGAGACGGTTACAGACATACAGGGCATGAGCCCTACCAAAACTCGGGAGCTATGCCCCCTAACAAGTCTCAAATACCAAAAACAAAACAAGCGGGCATAAGCCCAAGCAGAACTCGGGGGCTATGCCCCATAACAATGTAACCAATAAAACAAAAGGGTGAAACCAACCAAAACCAAACAAAACCGGAGGCGGGAAGCACATGGCTATACAAAAACTGTCCATATGGATCAATCGGCCAATGTATCTCGGATGACAGCCTGGCCTCCTATGTACACGGTCCACTTCCGTTGCAGTCAAGCTTCGCGGACTCGGCATAATTCTTCCTTCCGTCTGCAGAGCTGCGCGGGGGTAAGGTCTTCCTGGACAGAGAAGGCGGTTCCTTTCAAGTGATTGCCATGACGGAGGATGTGTAATCTGGACAAGCCATCCCATAAACGGACTAGCAAGTGTCGGGGGCGGTCGGGTCGTGCTGCTCCAACTCGGTGTGCGGAGAGGACGCCGTCTGCCTGTATGTGCATTACCTGAGTGAAAAACTGGTCCACCTCAACTATAGCAAGAGTGTCACTCGCCTATTCCAGACCTACAATGTGTAGGTTCAAAGGGGACGTGTGCTCTGTGGCTCTACTAGGTTCCGAACATGGGACCTTCGCTTGGTCAGCGGGCAAATAATCCTTTGTCGGTGGTTGTGTGGGCCTAGGTAAAAGAGAGCAACACAAAAGTACCTCTACTCTTAAAGAACGTAGTAGCTGCAGAGTGAAAATCTAAGGCAAACAGGAGCATACTTGTGCCCACACAAAAGATCTGATAAGCCAACATGCAATGCCTCCCAACAAATGTAGAATTATTTATGAAAGCAAAGAAATAGTGGGAATAAGCCAACCGCCCAAAAGCCGAACTTTTTTTTTAGAGAATATACCAAGTAAAATCAATCATAATCAAGGGTCACCCATACACATACGCAAAGCATAAACAAGGTGCTGCGCACGAGGGGTTGCCCTCCGGTGGCACGAAAGTGTGATTTTATAGTTTCTGTTTTTCCAATTTCTTGAGTACATAGAGCAACCTTGAGCTATAGCTCTTACATTAACATTTGCCTACAAGACACATCTAAAGAAGATTAGATTACTTATACAGACATCTAGCAAATGCATCTGAATCAAGCACCACGGATTACCTTTGCCAGTGCATCACAAGTTTGCACTTACACCAGGTGTGCTGGCCATTTCACTGTCCAACTATTGCCAAGATGTTACAATTTTTAATCATCTCAATCTGCATAAAGTTTCTGGACAAGTGAATAAACCAATTCCGTAATAAAGATTACTCAAGCCAAGTACAAATACCCTCGAAATACGGGCAACTTCTAAGGCCCTCTTGAGCTTCCTTTCTGGAGCCTTTGCCGTTACCTATACCTCTTTTTCTGGAGTTGCAAAGCAAATTGAATGTTCACTACTTGCCTGCAGAATAAAGCAAAAGGCAGTAAGAAAGATGAAATTTCAGTAATGAGAAGACTATGTTTGTCGACTTGGAGGTGCGGATCCTTCAGCCTAGAAGAGAGATATTCACTATTTCTCCCTGCTTATTGCCCGAACAAGAGAAATATTCACTATTTCTCCCTACTTATTGCCCGAACAGGGTTCAAGCACAATGATTTATAAGATTGTTTGTTGTATTATTTGAATAGTTCAATAGTTTCTTTATAAGATTTTTAGTTGTATTATTTAAATAGTTCAATGGTTTCTTTATAAGATTTTTGGTTATATTATTTAAATAGTTGTTTTGCACCATTTATTTTTGTTTTGCACCATTAGTTTGGGCATGAGTTCTCAAACAAAAAATTGCTAACCTTGGATGTGGAAGATTCCAAGGAATTTTCCACGGAATCTTCCGCAATCCGAGCCTCTAAAAAATAAGACTTCATGAGCATGCATAATTCTTTGTTGGCTTTATGTACATGGCAGAGAAAAATACATCCATCCTCAATTTTCTTACGTTCTTTAGTCCCAACGTTTTTTTTTGAAGAACTATATAGCAAAGCGAAAAGAGACAAACATTAAAATGGACATGAAATTCATATCGATATTTTATGAATGGTTTTATTACAAAGACATGTCAAGCATAGAATCACCCCCAAGATGTTCTTTTTGAAGAGCCGAACAATTTGTCCGACTTAGAGAGAGGCGATTGGTGCAATACAAATAAGTTAAGGCTTCCCAAAGTTCCATTGCACCTGGAAATAAAAATGGCCTTTTCTTATGACCAAACTGCAAAACAGACCTCCAAACATCAATTTTGAGAACCAACTTCAGTTGGGTCCTGTGGGGATCTGGCCTCCTTAATCTCTCCAAAGTTTATTTTCGAGTTTGAATCAGGTTCTCTATGACCTCTTTACAATAATCTGCTGAAGTACTCTCTGATTTCTGTGAGTCAGTAAGGCGAGCCAATAGAACAAAAGTATAGCCACCTAGAAGATTATTCAAAGCACGAGTGAATAGCATAGAGGCCTTAAAGGCTGAAGGAGGTAGCATATTGGCAAGGCTGAATTCAAATCCATTTAGTGCCTGATATCTAAGATTGCTGCTGAATGCCATATGCAACCGCCATGTTATAGCATCAAGAAAAGTTGGAGGTGGCTTGTTCTGAAGAACAAAATTTTGATCCATCTTTTTTCTGGCATTAAGCAGACCATTTGACAAAGCAATTCCAAACAATCCTGCCAAAAGTCCTACTCCAGAAAATATCAAACCCTTATATACGAAAGTTCCACCCCTGTCTAGAAGAGAATAAGCACTAGGCTCAAACATATGTTTGCAGGACACATCAAAAATTCCTGGCAATCCTGCCCCTATTGCAGCAGCAGCAGATGTAGGGGCCAGCAAATATATAATTCAAAAGATGTGTGCATGTATGATTAACTGCAACCTTTGCTTGTCTTTTATAATCAACCTAAATCATGTCAAGATTGTTAATCTCAAGCATATAAGTTGCTTTTCAACTTATTGCTCCTCATATTCAAAAAGAATCAACTAGATAACTCATCACCTTAGCAATAACTTCATTTCCAACATGAATCTGCTCATTTAAATCAAATAGTGCTCCTATGTGCAAGACATAGTCCCCGTAGATTTGTGTATTCTTTATTTCAAGCGTCGCATTTGAAATCAACAATGCTCCACTGTCATAAATCTGTAAGCATACGAGGCACATACAAAGAATAAGAATGTTGTATACATTTTGACATCTAGGTTGCGAAAAGCATAGCATCTTCGGACCCAAGGTAAAAGAATGGAACGCTTCCATCTTACCCATCTTACAGAAACCATCTAGGAGACTATTATAGGTAATTGCATCTGGAACGTGTCCAAAGAATGCCATTTGCTTCAATACTTCCTTAGCCTTGTGCAATTCTACAGAGACGATCAATGAGTATGTTAAAAGTAACTACATCTGGTACACATCCAGCTTCTATCATCTGGTGAAACACACGCTCTGCATCCTCTACCTTTTGGTTCATACAAAGACCATGTATCATAGTATTGTAAGAGACAACCTGCCATGTGCAACAAAACCCTATGACTGCATGCTGGGCAGACACTCTGGAGCCGAATCAATGCTTCATGTTGTTTGAAGAGGCAACAAAAACCAATGAAAGGATTGCTAAAACAAAAGGCGAGATGCTCAGTCATGGTCCGAATTGCTGTGGCCACCCGCCTTCAACCAACGTGTCTAAATGGCTCAGATACGTCCCCTTGCATCATAGCCGCTGCACAGATTTGCATGAGAGAAGCAAAAACATTTCGAGCAAAATCAGCATTTACTGGAAATGGCAAGAAACAGAGTTTAGGTTTAAACCATAGCTGGAATAGATCAAAGAAGAAAATAAAGCTTCCAATGAAAGGAAACCGGCTCCTATATAACAAGGCGCAAGTTTGCTGAAGAGATATTCCTACACCAAAACGACAGGCTTACCTTGCCCGATGGCCTCCGTGCTATTCGGTCAGCCGGTTTGCACAGCAGCCACTCGGCAACAGGGGCGACCGAGTATTTACAGCCTACGATGGGTTTTTAGCAGTCATTGGCATATTCTGGGTATATATTGGCATATACCTAGCATATGCCATAAACCCACCTCAACAAGGGCTTGCCCCCTTAGGGGCAACCCAAAATATGTTTGCAGATAAGCTTTTTCCTCCATTACATCTGAGTAGAGAATGATTTTAGTGGCATGAGATCCAGTCTTATTGTGCACAACAGCAAATAATCGATGGAGAATTGCTGGGCCCATTTGCCAACATTTAGAAGCTGAGCATGGTACTCCATAGTTTTCTAAGAAGTATGATCACTAGTAAAATCGCCCCTTTTTTTTTTTTTGAAGGCAAGATTTTTATTTACAATGACCTTACTACAAAAGTGGCTCCACAATAGGCCAGATAGGAAATATTTTAGCACAGAACCTAATGATCTCTTACAGATCAGATATGGAGTTACACCCATTGCTGTAAAACCCCAAGTGCAGGAACAGAAAATAGCATAGCTCCATAAGGCCATACGAAGCAAAATAAATCCAATTGCAGATGGTAAAATCCATTTGTAGATGGAACACATCTCAAATCTTAAAGCGTTAGACTTGTAAACTGGAGAATAAATCATACGCAGAGTGGCATGGCATAGTCATGGTGTTGATTGCCTCTCAGAAATGACCCTTGTAGCTGATTTCCAGTTGTAGCATGCTTTAGGCTTTTAGAACCCTTCTTTTACAAAATCACATATGCCCAGAACCCGAACTTTTTTTTTTTGGAACAGACCAAATAAAATCAATGATATTCAGGGGTCAACATCCAAACACATATGCAAAAGCATAAAAAAATGTCTGTAGACCTGGGTTGAAGCTTTTTCCTCCATTATATTTGAGTAGAGAATGATTTTGGTGGCTTGAGATCCGGTCTTGTAATGCACAACAACAAATAATTGATGGAGAATTGCTAGGCCCTTTTGTCCAGCATTTAGGAATTGAACATGGTATTTCACAGTATTTTGAGAAGTATCATCACCTAAAATCCATTTGTAGATGGAATGCAGCTCAAATCTTAAAGCATTAGACTTGTAAACTGGAGAATAAATCATAACTGGAGCGGCATGGCATAGTCATGGTGTCGGACTTGTAAACTGGAGAATAAATCATAACCAGAGCGGCATAGCATAGTCATGGTGTCGATTTCCTCTCAGAAACACCTTGCAATCGTCATTTCCAACCATAACATGCTTTAGGGTTTCAAAAATCTTCATTTACAAAATCACATATGCCCAGAAGCCGAACTTTCCATCGCTAGTTAAAGTTTTGAATCGCCTCTAATAGTTAGTTAATTGCATGGAAAAGCCTTGATCAAGACCTTGCCATTTTGGCTCTTTTTAGTGGAGAAAGAATCGACACACCTGGGAACACAAAAGCTTTGGAGAAACCACATCTTTATTTATTTATTTAGGAACAATTGAAATCGAGAAATGCAAGGCAAGCGTGAGACAACGCTCTAGGCTCAGTGGTCGAAGTTGGAATGCTTTCTGGTGCATCCTGCACTAGGACAATCTTTGTAGAGGGTATTATAACTGCAGTGGCTCCATCTGACAGTGTAAATGATTAAAAGCTTGGGGATGACCATCTAGGTGTTGGCATTGGAAGGCTGCTTATCCAAGTTGATACCATCATGACCTCTAGTGATTGCATTGTATGCTCTCGGCTACTCAAGTCTCAAGCTCAGCTAAAATGGCCAATTCGACACACTACTCACAAAGATGAGAAGAACCTTGAAGACCCAACTCAATAAGATACCTTGAAGCTTCACAAAGATCATGTGGAAGACTTGGTAGTGGATGAGCATTCATTGAAGATAAGGAAGAGGCATCATGTGTTTCTTAAAAGGCAACCAAAGGCATCTTGGAGGATTAGAAGTGAGCAGTGCATGCAAAGGGAAGAAAGTAAGGCAACAACCAAAGAAAACCTAGAGGCAGTCAGAGGATGAGAGTGTTGCAATCTCGATTGCACAATTCAATATCATGTGGATGACCGTGTTGAAATGAAGTCTTAGTACAGTGGACAACTTCAGAAAGACAGGATTAATTTCATCTACTCCTTGTGTAGAAATCTAGCACTAATTGGCTTGAAGACATCATTTTATAGATATTGGAAATAGGTCAGAAGGGCATAGAGTGTCCGATATGGCAATGCATTTATTTTGAAACCTAGAGCAAACTCTTTGAGGGCTATTGCAACATTTGGAAGCTTTGTAAGATACATGTCCCAATCTATGCCCTAAAGTCCAAAGTGAATGAGCATGGTGTTAGAGTGGTCCAAACATTGTTGCCACAACATTATATCCAAAAAGAGTGCCTTAAAGATGTCAATGCAGAGGTCGGCCTTTTTAGCAGGTTATGGAAAACACACATTTCTAATGTGTGTTCTGCAACAATGCCATTCTCAAAGTGCAACACATGTATTCAACTAAAGGATACATTTGCATCAACTGCAACAGAAAAAGAAAGGATGGCAATTTGTAGATCACCAGTCAGACCAAATATCATGTAGACAACTATATTGGCAGTGGAAAAGATTTTTTCAAATGCATCCTGATAGATATATGTGTCTGATTCATGACAAGATGGACGAACACAAGACTTTCTTGCCAAAGCTAGATCCTTTTCCTAAGCATTATCAAAATGCTTTTCAGATGAAGGTAAGATTTGCTGGTGTCTTCATACATGGACATAGTACTAGTACTTACAGATATTTTATGCTTGATCTTTGGAAGGATGATCAAAAGTTCCATGTGAGTTCAATTTTCAAGTGCTCGAAAATATTAGAGAGAGGAACTATAGTATTCTCCGCCAGCCCCCATTGTTTATGCTTTGAGGATGATCAACCGCTTACTTATCGAAGGCAGATAAAGGAGCTCATATTGGAAGTATCAAAAGAAACAAAAAAGATTTGGGATGAGTTTCTCATACAAGAAAAGCAACTTCAAGGAACTATGTGTTCAACTGGATAACTAATCTATTGGAAAGAAAACAAGAATAGATGGATGTTTGGGGCAATGTCATACTTGACAGTGATAGGAGTCTTCAAGATTGTGAAGGTGGGGTTCATGATAGTTGGGCACAAACATGATGATATAGATGCATTTTTTGATACTTTTTCTACTACGCTTAAGAGAATGAGAATGAGAATGAGAATGATTTTTTATCGTCCACTGAGGCCAATCGGCCTATGGGACCCATAAGGAGCGCAACAAACTTATTATTGTCCGGGTTAAAAAACCCCCAGCCCGAAGGGTTTTCAAGGGAAAAAACGTGGCAGTAATAAGAATGCTGTCAAATTGTACAAGTATACATCAATGTACATATACATGTCAAGTGTGTGCCTGAGTGATAAGTCTCCCTGAACTCATGGATGTGTTTGAGAGTTGCATTGACCTTAACCCAATGGCTTTCTGATCAGTTGACAGGGCACTTAAAGCCACTTCATTTTAAGTTTTGGATAAGTGGAGGCCAGGTGATAACTTGTGAATGCCTGTGCAATGCATCAAAATGTGGCAAAGGGGGCCTAAGGGTGAAGTTTTTCTTCCTATAGGTGAACAAAAACCACTTCCTCCTTTCGAAAATGTTAAAGGCTCTAGCCAACCAATGAAGGATTTCTGGGATTACATAACACACTCGAAGGATGCTAAAAGAGAAAGCACATTTCATCACTTAAGAAAAATCACATGGACTCCGTAATGAATTACTGGGAGAAAGTAGTGTCATGCTTACAAACAGAGGTCATGTGGACCGAAGTGGAGAGACGGTTTCTTGCCAGAGACTAGATGGAATGATTCTCATGGAGCAAGTACATCATAAAAGGTTGCGTAGGGTCCCAACAATGGCTCTAAGTGATTTATGGAAAGCAAGGCTTCAAAGCCGAAGTGGTTTGAACTTCCTGAGTGGGATCCTTATGAGGACATCAAGAAAGGCTACTTTGTACTTCCTGAGTGGGATCCTTACGAGGACATCAAGGAAGGCTACTTTGTACTAAGGCCTAACGATGAAGACTGTCCAATATGGTTGGGGATGGCAATTTCCAATGTTACCACCACCATGCCTGATGGAGGGGAGTTGCAACTTGGGTTCCAGATTCAATATTGGGAGCGCGTTGGGAGGCATAAGAAAGGCAACTTGAAGGAATAGTACTCCAATTGTTGGGAGAAAAAGTGGAGAATAACTCCTGCTGATCCTCAAAGGAGAAAATTGGTGGAGTGTGTGTTATGGTCATATCTTGCTTGTCATATTACAAAGGACAAAATCCACAAGATCCCAAAGAGGTAAATGGATAAAGCCATGAGCAACCTCCATGCTATAGCATTATATGCTGGTAGATAATATTATTTGTGTGCTATGTTGAGCATGTCCCTTGGAATTCTTAAGAACTTTCTCCACTGGTTGTTTGTAGATTTTATGAGAAAGACACATGAATCGTCATTGTTTTATGATGTGAATTATTTCTCGTGATTCAATGCAAAAATTTTGTTTTTTCTGTATGAATCTCATTTTACTGCCCTAAACCTCAGATTGTGACCCACTTTAATTAAGTGTGACTTAAACAATGAAAACAATCACGATGTAGACATTTCTTGCAAAACTTGGCATAGCCAATTATGAAGATTCCATGAATTATATTGCATTTCATAAGGGTGGTTTCATTTGACAAGTTTTCTTTTTACTAGACATTTCTTTTGTAGACCAACGATTGTCTAATAAGTTGGTATATCTGAATTTGCAACCATGAAATTCCTTGATTGGATCTATATTGCTAACTTAACATTTTTATTAACTCTTGTAGAGGCCTGGGGGCCTAAATGGCTTGATAATACAATTATTATTATTTATACTACTATTTTATAAATGCCAAGCTGTTATTATCAGGTTTTGACACAATATTGTTTCTTATTCCTTCTTTCGTCCAATTTTAAATTCAAACAAAAAGTGCAGTTTGACATTGTAAGAAGTAATGTACATGGCACATATGACATGCAAATGGCACACAAAGCAAGAGATAAAGATGAACTTACTCTAGGCATGATTGATATAAAAATGTTTTTAACTTCAATCCTCGAGTTTATAATAACTACTAGGAATCTAATAACTTCAGTTATCAAGTTTATAACAACTATTAGTGAGAAATATATGTAATATACAGTAAATTCCATAAATTCCATGGTTTCTAAATATAATAATTTTGGTTTACTGTAAAGCAAGATATTTTCAAAACAATAGTGGCAATC
This sequence comes from Isoetes taiwanensis, assembly GCA_021234155.1. Classification (NCBI taxonomy): domain Eukaryota; kingdom Viridiplantae; phylum Streptophyta; class Lycopodiopsida; order Isoetales; family Isoetaceae; genus Isoetes; species Isoetes taiwanensis. The sequence goes on from JAJEKV010000060.1 coordinate 8,039,392, forward strand.
TAAATGCACTTAGACCATAGTGGTCCTTCTCCTCAAACATGACCATGGCTCTCTCTCTTCTCTAATGCCATTGCCTATGTTATATACTCAAAGCTCACATGCCTCCCCCACTTTAATGGATTATGCCCAACTAGCCAACCGTTTACCTCAAATCTGCGCTATGCTAGTTTTTTTTTGTTTTGCAAAAAAAAAAAAAAAAAAAAATGCTACAGTCAAAAACATGGGGTAGATAACCCGTATGGGAAAAAATTCAAAGGGCAATATGGCCATGGCCAAAATGGCGGGGTGGGGACAGTCCATTTTGGCCATGACCATATTGCCCGAGAATTTTATTCCCATTAACGCCCGAGGGCCAAATCTAACAACAAAGAGCTGTAACGCCCTAGGGCGTTATGAGCCTTTGTGATAACGCCCTAGGGCATTATGACTGTTTTAGCCATAAAAAACCCAAGGAGCAGGGTGTTAAGGAAAATTAACAACAAAGCTGTTGAGAGAGGCAATCACATGCACATTGCAAGATCGAAATCCATGTCCACCATAGGAGGGGCATTTTAAACAGTACTTCTACTCTGTCTTTTAACGATCTAATATGTTGAAGCTGATACAACGGCTTTATTTACAAAGGTATTAATGATACCTGATACCAAAAAGAAAGGGACTGTGGAATTGACGTGACGAGACTTGAACAAAAGCTATGGCGGATTAAGCTTAAGCTTATATAGGTATAAACGGGATGGATATGGAGCTACTTGGCCATTTTACTGTGTCCGTTGGGGAGAGCCCTTGTCTGGTAGCATCTTCGTCTTGCAAAAATTGTTCATGATGTTTTATATATTTTTGTTCTGTAATGCTATGTAATAATGGCCTATCTTATGTGCAGGCACTTCCTTTGAGTACTCAAGAAGATCATATACTGTGCAACACAGTGATCCTTATAGGACCCAATTGTGGAGAACAGAAAGTTGAAGTTCTTAGGAAATCGAATAAGATCTACTTTGCAAATGGATGGAATAAATTCGAGAAGGAGCAGGGGATTGTGCAAGGAGATATTCTGTTTATGAAGGTCTTTAAAGGTTCCAAGGTTCTTGTGAGAATACTGGAGAAAAATGGGGTTTATGTTGAAATCAAGGATTTATGTGAAAACAAGAGGAAGTTTGAAAAACAGAACTGTTCCAGAATTTGGAAAAGGAGTAAAACTAGTGAAGATCCAAAAAGTAGAAAGGAAGTAATGGCTGAAATTGAAGATTTGAAATCCAGAACTAGCAAGCCAACTCATGTTTTGGAAATGACTACAACCGGTTTGGACCACAAATGTGTAGGTTAATCTGATTTTCTAAGCTTTTATGTAAGCTGATGTTCTTTGAGATGGGGTTTTTATTTTATTTGCTAGGGATTAACCTTGCTATTTGGGTTTGAAGCAAGTTATATATCCTTAAATGTAGTTTTTATTTGCGTGCAGGAGATACCCTTATCATTTGCAAGGCATTTGCTTGCAAACGATGGAGATTATGTGAAGCTTTCTGTTCCTGGCAGGAAGCTTAGAAAGGTCAGGTGGGTTTCTTCTGCTTGTTTCACAGGTTTTGGGGCAGGTTGGGATAGTTTCAGAGACAGACATCAACTAGAACAAGGGGACATGGCATTTCTTGAAGCAACATGCCCCAGGTACATCACTATAAACATATTTCATTGTCCTCTTGAAGGAAGCCAGGTATCTAGCCACTCTTTCAATGACTATGAATCAAAATCCAAGGACCTGGCAAGGAGATTAGACTCCTATAAAAAAGATAACAACATAGATTTTGAAGATGATGTCAACAACAACGTAGAGGAACTTATAAGGAGGACAAAAAAACCGTGCATTCCGATTTCAATGACGAAGAATCGACTTATGAGAACATCATGTGTGAGTGCAGATCTTATTCAGTAATCTAATCTGTAAGTTAATTTTAAGCTTTGCATTATTTAAGGTGAAAGTTTATATGGAATGGCAGAGTGTTTCAAAACAGTTTTTCCACAAGCATTTGAAAGGTTTAAAGTCAGGTGACTGTATGAAAGTCATTTGTTCTGCGGCCTGCAGTCATGAGTTAGGCTGGGTAGAATCAGTTGGTCTGTCAAAAGGATGGAGCGTTTTTAAGCGAATCCACGAGCTGAAGCGAAAAGATGCATTAGTGCTGGAGGTGATCAATAGTAGAACCGTCAAGGCCCACATTCTCAGATCATCCCAATCCAAAGGTGAAGTAATCTGCATAGAATAAAGGAAATCATGTCAGGAGGTTAGATGGATGCTTTCTGCTGATGATTGATCACATTGTTGAAATCCTCATATAGCATATGGACTACTTGCAAATTGATCAATTTCTTGAGCATCTAACTAAAATTATTGATTGTCATTGTGAGGTCTAGCCTCCTGAAATGAGTTTTTGGAGGTTAGACCAACAAAATGTCCAACATCCAAATGAACTGTTAGTATCCACGGCACTGAATAAATTGTTATGATTATTTAATTGTTTATGATTATTTAACAGCAATATGCAACTCTGGTAGCATGTTTTACACATAACTCACAGGGTAAAGGAAATTGTAAAGGAACAGTGTTGTATAGAACTTATATGATACTTTTTTCCGAGAAGTAGACTAGAGCCCTTACGCATAATGAAGGAGAGTGAAGACTACTTATGCAATAGTTGAGTTATAGAGAATGAACACAAAACTATTCCTCGCTATTGTTATAAGGAGGATTTAAAATAGACTGAATGGGAAGCTTGAGCTATTTTAAAGAGAAGAACATTTTGCAAAGCTACCAGCACGGTGGTGGTGGTGAAGAGGAGTCTATGCACGCACATACCTACTCTTTGAGTCTGTGGGTTTTGGAAGGAGAACCCCCCTGCTCTCAAGACAAAAAATGACAAAATGAAGACAAGTGTTGTTTTCGCCATAGGCGATATCAAGAGAAGTTTTCGTTTCTTAGCGCACCACCATGTTTAGAAATCAGCTTGGTTATGTTAGCCTACAGTCAGAGATACCACCTATTACAGACTGTGGAAAAAAAGTTTTCCAGTCGGCTCTATGAACAAATATTACTAGATACGCCGGCAATTGTAGTAATTTTATAATGTTCAACCCCATGATGACTATTGAAGCACTAGCTCCGTGCTGGGTATGAATTACAGTAGCCTAAGAGTCCTCAAAGGTCCAGAGGTACTCTGTGTCCTAAAAGACCCTGATCTGCGCTTAATGACAGCGGAAGTAGATGTGGGTCTTCTACCATGCAACTTAAAGTATCAGACTATCTGATGCAAATCTAGACCTACAATTTCCTGCTTGCTGAGTAACATTTTCATTAGTGACTGTACTGCCATGCTAGCATTTTCGGACATGATCTCATTACTTGCATCTGAATCATTATAGACCAGCTTCAGTGCTTGCATCACCTCGTTCATAAAAGAACTATGACAAACTCCTGTCGTGCACACATGGAAGCAATTGTAGCTCTGCTGCCAAGTTATCAAAAGGAAACTTGTTTCCAAGAGCAGGCCTGGTTTACCAAACTTCCTAAGCCTTCTTTGTTTGTCAGCAATGGACTTGCCCATATTTTCCTGTGCAGGCGCTCCATCACCAGTGCTAGCAGCTGCTCGATCACGTGTCCAGCTTGGCATTGCTGGCACATTGCATATGAAAACCATTGACATCCCAATCATAACTGCGCAATTCAACGCATTTTTACAAAAAGCGTATATAGAACATCATCAGTTCTTATTTGTAGGCATGCACATTCATCATTTCACAGATGCATGCAATTAAATTAGCATCCAAAGATTCCCACATGTAATACTACTACTTTAAATTGGTGTATATTTTTGAAGGGAATATAGTTTGGCATTTGAAACATCAACTCCTAATGTGCCAGTTCTTGCTATGACATTTTCAAGCATGAAGCCTAGAAGCATACGCTTCACATACCTGGAAAACATAGTAAGAGGGATCATGCAAAAAGCCAGTGGACCTAAAAATATGAGCAGAAGAGTGAATTTGAATCCATAATTAGTCCACTGCTTGAGCTCTCCATGTGTATCCTTCTTGCAAAACCTAGAGTCAACCAACACGACCGAGAGTATTCAAAGGTAAAGAGGTAAAGTTTCGAATGCATGAATGAATGCATGAGTTGTTCCAAAGTTTAGCAATTGAAATGAATAATCTACCCTCGGACTAAGCTCTAGTTCGACTGAGATAGATTTCTAGATCGCTCTCCAAACAGATTTCCTTGGAGTTGTTGAAACAGGCAAGTAATAAACTCAAACCCAACCTTGTGCTCAATCTTCCTCTCTCTCTAAAGCGTGTTGCATAGTTAAAGTACTTGTATCGTCGGTCAGACTGGCTTGACACAAGCATTTATACCAGATTCTCATTCATCATGTTCTGTCTGCAATTCTCATCTTCCTACTGATGCGGTTGTCCTGGCTTGCATATCTTCCTTGATTGATATAGTGTATACTTGCCTTCATGTCTATAACTTCAGCAGGACCCTCTTTTAGGTAGCTTTTCAGCACTAATATATGAACACACTTCAACCATGTATTTTGAATTCATAGCCAACATTAACAATCATGGCTTGGCATAATTTTGTTCAATAAGCCAAGGCAGAAGCAAAAAGGGAAATGTACTAAAATATGTCTCATTGCAAGGCTATTAGGCAAAATTTATCAGCCACATAAACAGTATGCTTTACTAACCATCCACTTCTGCCATCATTTATTTGACATGTCCAGCTTTGTAAGACAACAAAGTGCACAGCTTTGCAATTTCGATTGGAAGCTCTGTTTGAAAAAGAGAAAAGTAACAGTCTAAAAGTAAGAGTTTTAGAATGTTCTAGTGTGCAAACATACAGAGGAACATGAGTTTACATTTTCCAAGATAGTCGAGATGGCAGAGATGCGTTTACTTTGTTGTTAAAATGCTCAAGATCCTAATTGTCCAGGGATTCTAATGTACTGACCATGAATTCGACTCATCAAGCAATTGCAAATCCGACCAAGCATCCATATTTCGCAGCTTGTTTGCTCTGCCAATATAGCCGAGCCGTGGGGAAAGAGATCGATTGCCTATGAAATTATTAGCTATGCCGAGTCAAATAGCTTCGAATGCGTTCCTTTCTATCTTTCTTTCATCGTTGCTTAGGAGGACCAAGCACCAGTTAGCCGGTTTTCAAACCCGATAGTAGGTTTGAAGCAGTCATTGGCATATTCCTGGCACATACTTGGAATATGCCATAAACCCACATGGACGAGGGCTTGCCCCCCTAGGGGTAACCCAAAAACACTATCTATCTCTAGTCAATTAAGATATAAGTCTCTGATAACCAAAATTTACCAAATAATAACATAGCAATTTAAGCACTATCTTATCGTATATCATCAGTTTCATGTGTAGACACCTTATTTCCACACTTACAACAGATGCTTTATTAACATACCCTTTTCTCATTTATAGGATTTTTATGAAATTAGTTTTTTCCAAGGCAATGTATAAGGGAATGGAGGTCCGAACTCCGCAGATCGCCGCAGTTTCAGCCAGTGTCTTGACGCATGCTTCCTCAGTAAGCTATGGGATGCCAGCACCGTTGAACAGGTTAAGATGGCACATTATCAACGCCACATAAATCCCATGTTGGAGCGAGGCCCGCAATGCTGCCTACGCACTCATCTACTCATGAAACGTAGCTCAGAGCAAAAAATGCAGGTGTAAAGGCCTTTCTCGACTTGCAAGTCGAGAAACATAGCTTAGAGCCAAAATTCCTTTTATTTTTTATTCTTTTTTCCTGAGGGCCTTTCTCGACTCGCTCAGAACTAAAAAAATATATATTTTCTGTTAAACATCCTTTCTCGACTCGGAGTCGAGAATGGCAGTTCAGAGTGAAAAACATAGGTCTAAGAGCCTTTCTCGACGAGTCGAGAAAGGCAGCTCAATAGTAAAAAAAAAATACATTTTTTCTGTTAAACGTTCTTTCTCGACTCGCGAGTCGAGAATGACAGCTCAGAGTAAAAAATGCAGGTCTAATATAAGGGCTTTCTTGACTCGCGAGTCGAGCAAGGCAGCTCAAGAGTGGCAAACGCAGGTTTGAGGTCTGAAAAATGAAGGTCTGAGAAGATCGAAAACGAATAACTTTCAGATAACATATCGTATTACTATACTTTTGTTCACATGTGATCAAACATGCAACAAATGTAGCAAACCTACTTGCCTTCAAAATAGTTGGACCTAATTCTCCTTAACCCTGTCACAAGAAGGTCCCTAAAGTGAGTTTCAAAGTTCGAATACCTTGCTTTTTTTCCCCTCATTTTTAGAATTTGAATTTGGTACATACCTTTGGGCCTTTTCTTTTCTGGTTGTCTCTAATCACCTGCTTTCGGTTCTTCAGGCCAGAGCCATTTTGGCCTAGCTATGACTATGGAAGCTCGTGCCCTGCTTCTAGAGCTTAAATAGACTGCCAGAATCAAGTGTCTCATAGAAAAATTGATGCCTTTTAGCCCCCCTGATTTCTGGCGAGAGAGATGGTTAATCCTGCATGGTTTTCCCAGCACCTTTATTTTTTCAAGAACATGCTTACACTATAAGAAAGCTCCTTCCAAGATACCTCATTTACCGGATTGCTCCTGCATTTTTTCTTGATTTTCGGAGACATCCTGGAGCTGGGAGGCAGGCTTGGAGCTAAGACTTGTAATATTTTTGATGGCTACTTGGCTAAGCCTGTGATTATTTATGAGGAGCTCCTTTGCATCCAACTTGAGCTCTTCAAATCTATGAGCTTGGAAATCCGGCTGTCTCTAATCCCCTGCTTCCAGTTCTTCAAGCTAGAGCCATTCCGCCCTAGCTATGGCTATGGAAGCTCGTGCCCTGCTTCTAGAGCTTAAACAAACTGCATCTCTGCCTTTTCTGAAGCTTCCATGAGCTCTTCAAATCCATAAGCTTGCAAATCCAGCTTCTTCATCCTTGACTTCTTCTGGATCTCCATCTTTTCTAAAGCTTCTGCCGGAATAAGAAGTAGCACAATTATGGCGTCACAGATTTCTAATTCCTCTAAGCCGGATCTTTTTTATCTATAATTTTCAAGAAGCTCTGCCATAGTCCTAAGCATCCTTTGATACTTCCCTAAGCATGGCGTTGACAGGAAGCTTCGAAGTGCTCTATTTCTTTAGATCGATTTGCCTTCTGCTATGTGCTCCTTCGTCTTTGTTTTCTCATTCCGGTGGAGAGTAGAGCAGAGTCTTCCATGCAGAGAAGAGCCTTCCATGCGAGGCTCCTTAAAGTCCAGAACAGGGATGGCCAGAAAGCAGGAGAGGCAAAAAATCCAGAGTCTCGATGTGTGCAAAAATTGGGCTCTGCAATCGTCAGGCGAGAAAAAGTGATAATTGTATCTCTTCCCCTTCCCCTTCCCTTTTGCATCTTCCCTTGTAAATATTGTGGAAAATATTATGAATCAGTTTTTGTTACATGATGTGAAAATCTAATAGTGCTTCAAAGTAAAATCACAAATTTTTCACAGTGTCCCACTTTAACTGCTTGAGGCCCATCTGTTGGAATGTGTCCCTCTTTAATGTAGTGTGACCTTGTTGATTCTCGCAACCAAGGACTACCACATCCACAATGTCTCCATTTCTTACAGACAAATTGGCTGCAAAGAGGGCTGGAATATTCTGCAACAAATCAAGTGATGGTTAGAAAATATCAAAATGCTTGTATAAGATGAATCAGAACAAAAGACCTATATATATGCCATGTTTCAATCTAGCCCATGTAAATTCCATATATAAAACCTCCCATCAAGCCTTTCTCTTGCAGCTCTAATCATTTCCGTTAGTTCATTCTCAGTTTCAGATTTCCTTGTCATGTTGACCTCCTCAACAGACTTTCTTCGCTCAAATTTGAAGTTATTTTGCTGGTAGAAACTTTGTGAAGCATGTCTTGCATAGAGGAAGATCTGTTGATAGGCTCTTTACAATATTCTTTTGCCTTGTGATTGCCTTGCCCACTACAAGAGAAAGGTGCATGTTTCATCAAGTATAACGTCAAAATCGTTGACGCAAATGCAACCTTTGGGACTCACATTCTTGTCACATTCTTGATGCTATACATGACGCGATCATTTGCCACAAAGTTGTCACCCGGGCGTCAACCATTGTGTCAACCTTGTGGCTTGATCATTTGCCACAACAGTTGACATAAAGACCATTTGTAACAACGTTAGCATCAAAATAACATCAACATCTTTATTAACTTTGTAAGATGTTTATTGCTTTACATTGTCAAGTGTTTTGGCATAGCAACAACACATTTGCAACAAATAATTGGAATTTGTAGCAACAAATAATTGGAATGTGTAACTTGAATATTTCATCATATTTGTGGCAATCTAATTACCAAGATGACATGTATATTTTGTCAAATGCATTGCAATAGGTTGGCAAACTTAGGGACTAAAATATAACTAGCTTTGTTTAACACAATCATCAAAAACATTATGACTAAAATTTCACATAGTTTGCATCATTAGTGCACTTAGTTTTGTGTCCAACAAGTCTATCATAGCAGCAGGTGAAACAAGAGACTTTCACCAAACTTTATGCTAAAAATGTAACCACAACTAATTCCATAAACCAACAATTTTTAATTTAAAATTACAACAAATGAGGTGGTGGAGAAAATGACTTTTCATTTATAAAAATAAGATACCAGCATTATAAATGCTTATAGGGCAAGAGATTCATATGCTAAGCAATAGACTTTTTAAATCATCTTAGTTTGCACAATCATCTACATTTCTTGGGTCTTGTGAACTGCCTTCACCGCCATCATTCTCCTCGTCGTTATTCTCCTAATTGTTACATTTATAAACGTATATCAGATAAGCATCTAAACCAATGTAAAACAAAAAGAGACTCCAACCCAATGTAAAACAAAAAAGACTCCAATCCTTACTTTATCAGAGTCATCATTATCGACGTAGCATACATTCTACATTTATTCAAAATTGAACGGAAAGAAGTATAAATAAAAACCTAGCTAACTGATGTAAAGCTACTTAAAAGCTCAACCTTCTTGCCCTTCCTTGATTTCACTTAAAAATAATGCCCTGCCTGACCTGTCCCTTACCACAACTCAATGCCTTGTGCTATAATAGTTAATATGAGATTAGAGCAACACATTCAACCTAAACAGGAAACCTATTTTCTTTTAACAAAGCAGACTAAAGTCTATCTCTAAGTAGAAACGATTGAATAAACTGCCACCTTATTATCAAACAAGAGACATCGCAGAGACAGGACGAGGCAGAGCAGGGCCTCCGGAAGCCGGGGGATGGAGCCATCTTCTGCTGCTTTTTTTTGCTTTGAGAAGAGAAGCGGAGCGGGAACGGAGGAACAACGCGAGAGAAGGAATGGGGCTGGATGACCGACCATTTACAGGCAGCAGCCAGTTTTTAGCAGTCATCAGCATATGCTGGGCATATGCTGGCATATACCTGGATATGCCTACATACCCACATAAACGAGGGTCTGCCCCCCTAGGGGCAACCCAAAAAAGGAGCATGAAGAACAATTAGATTAAAGACACAAGTATCTAAAGCAAAACAAGCACTAAAATTAAATAGGATCGAATGAGACGTGGAGCAAAAAAGACATGCGTGAGCAAAATGAATGAACCGTACGATTCATGTATGGAGCTAAGAAAGAGACAAAAAACGAGAGCAAATGGCCAAACTAGAACAATTAAAAAGATATGAATGGAATAAATAGACCGTGGAGGCTAAGGAGACTAATGACCAAATAGAACCAATATGGACAAAGCTAACTAAAGCAACTGATGGAATATAGGGAACAAAAAGATGTTAGGTGGAAGATGAGATCAGTGCAGTAACCAGAACAATAGAACTAGAGACTAATATATGAGCGGCAACGACACCAAAGGAAGCATGAACACTACAGTAAATGAAACAATGGGATAAAAGGGGCAAAGGAACGAATGCAAAGACAGATAGAACAAACAGAACAAAGGGAACAAAGAATAAAATAACAACAAAAATAAACTTGGCCAAGTGATGTGAATGATGTATCCAACCACCCTATTGTTGGAAATGTTAATGTGAAGGAGGATACAAGTTGTGAAGACGAAATTAATAACTTCAATGGTTAAGGTGAAGACAAGGTTGAGACCCTCAATGGTTTAAAGTTGAAAAATAACAGCATAGGTTAAACCATATGGTCAGTGAATATTATGAAAATCCAGATCTTGTTATTTATAGATACATTGTGAGGCCGAATAGAATCAAACGACTTCCTACAGGAGAGGCGACCGAATTGGATCGATCCGGAACTGCCTGCAAGTGGTTAGGATCAGATCTATAAATTAAAAACAAGATGGATACTGAGTAATGAGTTCGATGCTGTAATATTTGCAGGGGAATGGTCTTTTAATGAATACTAGTAGTTTGAAATATTGACCATTGTCATTGTAGTTGTATGGACTGAAATTGATAGTTTAAGTTATTGTCTAGCTTAACTGATTATATTGAAGTTAGTTGCCTATCTATTACTTAGAATTGTTGTTTCTAAATTGTTACTCACATTATTTAACATTGGTATTAGAGCCAAATGGCAATTAGACTTGGTTCTTCCTTGCTCAATGAAGTTGAGATATTTAAAGGAGAAGCTGGATTTCAGGCATGGAAGGAAAGACTGAAGGATGTGTTGCTGGCTGAAGAACTGTGGGATCTGGTGATTGGAGAAAGTATTGAAGAAGGTGAGAGCAAAGACAACAAACTCTCAAGACAATTGGTGCAAGTGAGGCATCGATAAATGCTTTGTTGCAAGTGGGAGCAACACAAAAAGAACACATCAGGCAAGATGTATCATTGCTAGTAAGCTAAGTTCTAGTATCATGTTCAAAATAAAAAATAAAACACCCAAGGAGATGTGGCATTTTTTGATAAAGAACTATGAGGTGAAAAATTCATCTCAAATTGAATTACTTGACAGGGAGCTGAGAAGATTAAAATTCGAGGAAGAAGATAATCTAACCTTTTTCTTTCAAACGTGTGACAAACATTATTCTGAGATCTTGAGGCAACCGGAGTTCCAATTACAAAAGACTTTCATGTACTCTCTCTTTCAAGAGCATTCTCTGAGTTTGAGCAACTGTCTACCTTGGTGAGAACAGTAGCTAGGAATAGAGAAAAGGCTGAGCTTATGATAAGAACTGGAGACCCAATGGCCAGATCACTGCAAAAAGGAACAAGGAAAATGATGGAAACACTTTAGAAGAACAACTTATATGCAGCCTTCGGGACCTTTGGTTCATGTAATCAAAACAGCTATACATTAATAAAATGAAGATGAAACTTGACCATCCCAAGTGGAAGATGAGACATCAGAATAAGCACGTGACCACAACGCCCTCTAGATGTGACTAAAAAGGTTAAGTAGGGATCCAGTCCACAAGGGTTACTGGGATAAAAAGAAACAAAATGCACAGATGAGGGTAACAAAACACATGAAGAAAGTGGAACGAATCTAAAAGTCAAGACAATAAAGATGCAAATAGAGCAACAAAAAAGTAGATGGGATGAATGCCCGGTGAAGATAAGGAATAGCACTTGGTAGAAAGGAACCACATAAGAGAGAGCTAGTATGGATAGTGACATGGAAGACAGGGCAAGGAAAAATAGGAAAAGTGAAACCAAGTAAAAAAGAGGGAATAAGATGAGCGAGTTGGAATGTGTGAAAAGAGGCAAAAACAAAGAAGGAAAGGCGGCGAAAAACATGTGAGCATAGCATAGAGATGACCAAGGCAAAGGAGATTAACGAAGACCATGGAACAAATAACAAACTACGATACTTAGTAGAACTATTAGAATATATATAACAACAAAAAGCAGATTGGACGAATGATGATTGAATAAAAACTCCTGGGGCAGAAGACTACATGGCAAAAAAGGAACAAAGTATGAGCGGGGCAAAAAAATAGATAACAGCAATGAGAAACGGGATGGATAGAGTCAATGAGGCGTGTCAAATAATATGGAGCAATAGAACAAATGGAATAGGAGGACTTGAATGGATGCAAAAGCAGCTGAGGTCGAACTGATAGACAAAAGGCAGCAGGATTGAAGGATTATGATAAAACGATTATGGGATCAACATGTCAAGTTTGAATAAACAAGAAACCAAACAAACATGAAATGTAGAAGCCGAAGGAAAGAACGAGTCTATAAGAGTCAATGCAACAAAACTTGAAACGTAATGCATAGATAAAGGTAAGGAGATGAATATGAAATGAAGCCACCAAAGGAAGAACTGAGTCGACCAGGATCAATGCAAAATGAATGAAATGCACCAATAAGAAGCTGATGAGGAACATGGAACAAGAAGAACGAGGAAAGAGGAGCAAGTAAGGAATGCTAGAAAATAAAAAACAACAGAGTGCAAAAGTGACAAAGGAGTAATGAGACAATAAAGGTAACAGAATATTGGAAATGAGGCAAAAAAGGGAAGTGAAGAATGCCAGAGTATTGGAACCATGAAATGCATAAACTGAACAAATGGAACAATGCGGTGAAAGATGGGAAAGGAACTATAGCAGAGTATTGAATAACGAAATACATAAAGCGAACCATAGAACAATGCAATAAAATATTGGAAAGGAATTGTTGGGATAAAAACAACAAATCCACGATATGGCAAACCAAAACAACAACAATAATAAAGCACAAATCTAACAGAATTAATGCACCCAATAATACTACAACAAAAAATACTATGACATCAAACTAACCTAGATAGCAAATAGAAAAATGAGCAACAAATCAAGGGAACCATGGGAGAAAAATGAAGATAATATCAAAGCCAACATTAAAATATATCTCGATAGGAAAAGAAGACAGAAGAAGGATATGAAGGAAACACTTTGGAAAGAGATGACAATAGAACCAATGAACTTTGAAAAACCAAACAAACAAAATGGAATAAAGAACAAAAAGGAAAAAAGGAGCATGAAGAACAATTAGATTAAAGAGACAAGGTATGGCAGTTGAAAAAATGGAACAACTATCTAAAGCAAAACAAGCACTAAAATTAAATAGGATCGGAGGAGACGTGGAGCAAAAAAGACATACGTGAGCAAAATGAATGAACCGTACGATTCATGTATGGAGCTAAGAAAGAGACAAAAAACGAGAGCAAATGGCCAAACTAGAACAATTGAAAAGATATGAATGGAACAAATAGACCGTGGAGGCTAAGGAGACTAATGACCAAATAGAACCAATATGGACAAAGCTAACTAAAGCAACTGATGGAATGTAGGGAACAAAAAGATGTCAAGTGGAAGATGAGATTAGTGCAGTAACCAGAACAATAGAACTAGAGACTAATATATTAGCGGCAACGACACCAAAGGAAGCATGAACACGAAGCAAGGGCGAAATAAGTAAATGGAACAATAGGATAAAAGGGGCAAAGGAACGAATGCAAAGACAGATAGAACAAACAGAACAAAGGGAACAAAGAATAAAAGAACAACAGAAATAAACTTGGCCAAGTGATGTGAATGATGTATCCAACCACCCTATAATAGACACTAGTAGTCTAAAAAGAACCCAAGTATATGTACCAAACCAATAAATCAATGCCGAAGAATGAGCACAACTTGCAAATGCTCTGAAAAACTCCGACACAATAACAATTATAGACCTCATACACCCCATACTTAAATTGAAGAGGAAGCCATCACTCATCATAAAAGAATCTCGGCCATTGTTGATCCATGGTGTCACGAAGTTATACTAATAAATTTCATCTATTGTTGCCCAAGTTATCACCAAGTCAAGATGGGGTCGCTATTTGACTCAAACCCGTATGAGAAATTGATTAAGATAACAAGTTCAAATGTACAAAAATGAACCATTAAAATAGTGAGTTCATGAGTACAGAAAATGTGAAAGATATAAATGCTAAAGAATCCATCTGCACAAAGTTTAAAAACAATGGATCATAGGCCCATCTTAGGAAGGGCAAAGAAAATCATAGAATGCAAACATCTCACAAAGATTGGAACAAGTAATGCCACAACGCACAATTGCACTTTGAGACCAAAAAGAAATGCATAACCTATGAATTCTTGCAAGACAACGACAATTGTACAAGATTCACGAAACACAGTCTAGAAGAAACATGATATAAAGGATCAAGATCCATGAAAGCGGTCTAGAACAAACATGATAAAATGGGGTCATTACTGGGGAGAGAGTAACACAAGTGATCAGGGGCATTCCGAACACTACAAATTCTCCTGAAAAGTTCGCATCATGGCATGGCACAAAAAAACATACAACATCCAAGGCCCATGACAAACCCATCTTATAATGTAGCAGAACAAAACCTGCCCTTCAGTGGTCGATAAGGAGAGAATAAAGATGCCTATCAGCAAGTCAAAGTTTCATCGAACTAGAACAAGCATGTATCCAAGGGACATAATGGAAGGAGCGTGTTTGAAAACCCAAATTCAAGATCGACTTGAAGAAACATGCATCTAATGAAGGGTTACGAACCTGAAGCGTAATGTACTTTGACTAGATGAAACATGAATTCGATGAAGGGGATAAAGCACGCATAAAGCAAAAGAAGGAAACTGAGGTCATAAACATCGACTAGAGGAAACACGGATATACTAAGGAGAATAAATCAAGCAGAGGCAAGAAAATGGATCCCAAGACCATAATAGAAAAGAAAACATGGATATATTAAGGAAAATAAGCCAAGTTCCTGAACCAACTAAAAGCACAAAAAATGAACCTAAGGGGGCTAGAACGTGAAACCATTAACCATTTATAACTCTGCATTTCACCAACATGCCAACACACGTTGCCAACCTGGAGGTATCCAGACCTGCTGAACCTGCGCCAGGACCAGGCGGTGGAGGCCAAAAACTTTGGCATGGAAAAATTGTGAGCTTGGGATGCAAAATCCAGCACATTCTGAAGCAAGAATCTAGCAAAAACCTGGAAAGAAACTTAAGCAAGAAACTGAGACAATCAGAAGCAAGAATCGAGCAAGAATCTGGCAAGACTGGAAGCAAGAATCGGGGAAGAATCTGGCCACTGGAAGACAAGGTTAGCTCAGCAACAGAGAACGGATAAAAACTAACCAACAGTATCAATGAGATCGTGAGTCGTGACGCCAAGAACAACAAACTGAAAACCTTTTGAAAAAAGAAAAATGGATTAGATCGAGCAAGCACCGACCATTCCAGTCAAAGTCAGGTAAGAGCAAAGACATAATTGACATTGTTAGCTTTGATGAGATAGCCAATAGAACATATACGACATTTTCGATGAAAGCCCGTTGATTAGTGCCAAAGGAGGGATTGATCTTGTAGGGCATGCGTACTCAACGTCTTCAAAAAATGTTATTTTGCACAAGAAGAGGGACGCTCATTTTTAAGTAAAAAAAGCAACGAAACAAATTTTGAAGAGAAATTATAGAATGTATACCCGGTTGGATTAGGCGAGGCACTTTTTGAATCAATCCAAGATGATGATAAACCCGGACCAGGGGAATTAGTGGAGGTAGGTTAGTTATTTTCTACGGTAAGTATTCTACATTTTATAACGTTCCCATCTCATGGGAATTAGTGGAGGTAGGTTAGTTATTTGCTACGATAAGTATTACTGCTTATAACGTTCCCATCTCGAGGGTGCGGGTTTCATCCCACGTGGTATTCTCGGTGGCCACGGCCCCAAGGGCCGTGATTTAGCGATAATGTTTTAGCTATTGGAACAATACAATTTATACATCAAGTAAACAAAATATCATAGAGGTTGTCATGTCCGACTTGTCACAATTGTAGTTTATATAATTCCATTGTATACATTTGGTACTTGTCTTCTTTATTATGCATCCACTTTGCATGTGTGTTGATGTTATTTAATAGCGTACAAAACCAAGAGCTTACACATCTCAACTCCAGATGTGTGTTGATGTTATTTAATAGCGTACAAAACCAAGAGCTTGCACATCTCGACTCCACGTCTATGAACTAACAACATTTATCTAACATCAGTATTCATCAAAGATCTTAACAAACTTAAATTATGCACATGTACCTTACCTTCTTCGCGTAAGTATGATTTATGCATAAGACCAGCGTAGCTCACTGCAACCAAAGTTCTCCTATTTATCTGAACGTTGTTATAACTTAGTATTAGGTACTTCTAGGGACATGAAAGCATGAGCTGTACCTTGTAGCTTTTAGTGCGGATGGCATGAAAATCCCGTGGCATACAAAACCAGCATGAGAGCTGGGCGTGAGAGCAACATGTGATTTAGCACCCATATCTATCCCATCGGTAGACATAGATTTTCTAGTTGGTGCATGGCTTTAGTTTATGCTTCAATGAAGAAGTCTATCTATACTGTTCAATAGGTGTCAAGTGGAATCGGGTAGCATGTTTGAATTTGCTTTTGAAGGGTCTCCTGGCATATGAATGGATGCCTACTTTGGCAAAAAGGTTGTGGCTGGTGGAATCTGAGTAGAGGACTCTCTTTAATATCAACTCTTGCGGTGGGCTCACCTGAATCTTTGGGCTGTGTATTTGCTTATGCTTTTAAGATTTAGCCTTGCATTTAGTGGAAGAACATGCAGCAAGATATGTTGTTTATAAACACCACAGCATAATTGAAATTTATAAACGACAACAAAATGTCCACAAGCCATCCTTTTAATAAAGCCATGACAGAGAATTTAAGGGTGCTATATCAAACATGCTTGCTTGGAGGAATCTTACACAACATTCAATAATTTGCTAATATTCTAAGAATTTTAAGATTATGCAAATGAGGATGGGATTAATCCAGATAAAATGGTCTTCCACAGCCAAGCCAACTGGAGGCATATTCTAGCAAGGCTGCCTTGTTAACAAGGGTGCAGAATTCTTCATGAACAACGATAGTGGATGCATTCCTTATTGAAGTGAGCTTAACCGGATGTCATTGACAAGGCACAAAAGAAATAACTAGCAATGCATTTAAATTGACAGGGCATTAAAGGTGATAATCACATAATCAGATCAAAATGCGAGTTGAAGGGAATGTACCTAATTGTCATTACGAGGAGATGCATGCAGCTTCGGCTAGAAGTATCTTTCTAAGAATCTCACCAGGCCATACATGCATTCTCCATTGTTTAGGTCATCTAACGGCGCGAACCATGATCATACCTCCATTCAGTACAAGTGATCCTAGAGCCAGAAAAGGGCAAAATGGTCAAAAGGGCAGAGTTATAGCGTGATAAATATACGATGTAGATAAATGCCTAGAGTGCATATGTTTTACACGATGATTTTCGAATCATACTTATTATTTTATCTACATCTGGTAGGAACATTCATAATCTTGTGCAATTACAACCCCAATTGTCTTGAAATCCATTTTTGTTTTGTGACCTGCAATCAATTCCAGAACTGAATTTAGAGCCAGCATTTCCAGTTCCAGTTAGTAGCACCAACCTTGTCCAACAACAACTCCAATTTCCTTGAAAGAACCTTTTGTCATCTACAATCAAATTTAGAACCAACCTTTGCAGTTCCTAACGGTAAGCCTTCTAGAATGAACAGATAAAACCAGGAAAGGAAGCAGCAGCAAATACAGCTATACTTAAACAGCTATGCCTTAAAGCAGCAGACAACTCAAAGACTACTACCCAGATCTTAGCTTTCTTACTGATTTGTCGTGGTCGAAAAATTGCTTTCTGAAACTGAAGTTTCCAAAACTTTGTTTGTTGACCCACAAAATCAATGCTGCATCTTCGTCATATTTATTATTCCCCATGCTCATATTGCATGCATGGTATGGTATGGTATGGTATGGTACGCTACGTCTGTGACATTATTGTCCCATACGTTTGGATCATCATCATCCCCATCAGATTTTTTTTGATCATATTGATTTTGTCTGTCTCATAAAGAGGCAAGGCAGAAATCTGCTCATTTTCCATGGCATCTCCAGTTAAGCGGAGATATAGATTCAAGCGGGAAAGTAAAAGGTAGAACCTTGCAGTATTATATCGAGGGCACACAGTTTTGACAGACATACAAACTAGCACTGCTACTCATCAAGGTATAAAGCATCAAGGCTCTTACACATCAAGGTACATCTAGCACTGCTCATCATTTTAGACAGAAGAATAGCAGATCATGTGAGGAAGGTATTTTGCACAGAGAAGTACCAGATCATAAAACCGGGAAAAAAAAAAAAGAAAAGGGGTTTCAAAAGAAACGTACTTGATGCCGACTTGCTACAGAATAGTCTTGCCGCTGTCTTGGTTCGCTGCAAGATGTGATTTTTGTTTATGAAGATGCGCAATCAGTGAGTGACTTAGAAGGAATCCGGCAACAGAAACGGATCTGAACGGCATAAAATGTATATCCCACAGTCGTTTCTTCAAACATTCAAAAGCATATATAATAAACATCAAAGCAAAATCAAGCACGACTATACTTGAACAGGATCTGTTCTATAGTTCGTACTAGGAACTATGCTGAAAATGCATAGACAAATCTCACAACCCGGACGATGAAGTGGAGCCTGCTGGCTTGAGCGCGATTGCCGGTTCTGCTCTTCCTTGCGAAGTGTAGGCCATCGATGACCGTCACAGTGGTACATTCCACCACTGCTGAAGGTCAGCAGGCAGTCTGACGGGTTCCTTTTTGAATGACCATTATGTATTTTTTTTATCAAACGTATCAAACGCTTCTATTTTTTTTCCAGTTCGGGAAATTTTTGAACTACTAAAAAAACTACTATGGTCAGATTAGTTAGTCTGCATTTTCTCATGTTTGTGAATGGCCCTCGTGCGATTATCTGATCGCATCAATCTCCACCGTTAAATCGGCATCTTGGCAGGGAAGGTTATTTCTGATAATCCATCGCTCCCGAAAGATTATCAAGGCCACCGGGAGATTGAGGAGATTATCGATCCATGGTGATAATCGCCTCCACCGGATAAAGAAGGGTTAAACCCGCTTGCGAGGCCATTATGGCAAATAATCGGGCGAGCCCGGAGGGGCGAGCCCGTTTATTTGCAATAATGGCCGAGCAAGGGGTTTAACCCCTTTAACCGGCAGTTTCGAGGAGATTTTGCACTTTAACCTTTGGATAAAGAATTTGTGTGCTGGGCAAAGGGGCTACGGATCAGATTCGTATCTGCGGAGATTAGCTTACTTTGTGGAGAGCACGTCTGGAAAAATTGGCGCCTGAGAAGATATGATGGCGATGGAGGGAGATTCATGGAGGAACATGCATTTGCTAGTGTTTTCTTATGTGCTTGCATACTGGACTGCATGATTCTTGACTGGATTCATGATTCAATGCTGCGTTTTGTATGATTTTACATTTAGTGATCTTTGCTTGCTTCTGGCTGTGCATTGAAGCCCTCTGATGCATTATGCCTTTCTCTAAGTCTTTCTAAGCATGTTCTCATTATTGAATGTCAATCGCTTTTTGCGGGAAAAATAATGCTATTAACGGGGGATCTTCCCATGAAGGAGTTGGAGAAAACAATAGAGGCTTGCACCATTCAAAGTCGCATTCAAAAAGACTAAGGGAAAAAGGGGGCATGCTCCATTACGGCTAAAGAAAAGCTTTTGTTCTATTGCACCATAGCTATCACTCTCTTGTGCTTTCTTGAATAGACCTTTAGCCCATTTGATCTCCTTACTTGAATTCCGCTACCGAAATGTGCAATAGCAATCGTGTACCATAAAAGCGACTTCTTCTCTAAGCTCAACCATATATTTGGGCAAAATCGTGATTGATTAGAGTTGAACTTGGTTTATGAACCATTGATTGTTGAGATGAATCGATTTATGTGGATGTCCAATGTTGTAGATTTGTTGCAAGTGCATTCTAAGTAGAGTTTCCGCAATAAAGTTTTTTTTTCCTATGTTTTACCATTTTTTGATCATCAATGATCTTTACGGTGTTGTTGTATAGGAATTAGCAACTCTATCACGAGAACTAGTTAGTTCATGGTCCGTTTAACATGTTTGTGAATGGCCCTTGAAATTGCAATTTGCTTGTGAATCAATCTCCACCACAATAATGACCGGCACTTTTATGCGGCCTGTTTATCATGATAAACAGGCTGAAAATGTCACATTATGCCTAATAATTGAACTACATCTAATGGCCAGGATTAAAATCTCCGAGGAACTGCCGGTTAAAGGAGGCCAACCCTCCCCTCTCGATCATTATGGCAGATAACCCTCTCGGCCTTCCGACCTCAAGGGTTATCTGCCATAATCATCTCAAGAGGAGGGTTATCCTCCTCTTAACCGACAGGCTTTTAGATCAACGCATCCCTGGCCGTTGATTGCTGCCCTGTGATATGCCATAACCGGCAAGTGGAAACGGGGGAAAGGAGCAGTGGTGTTGCAACTTTGCCCTCCATTCAACTTCAGAGGAATTTTTTTTTGCCTTGGATTCAGCCTCGGCTGTTGATAATCCAGGCTAGGAATTGATAATCGAGCTCTGGACTTTTGATAACCGATCTATGGCCCTGCGAAGCTGTGATAACTGAGCTATGGAAGCTCAGATCCTAGCTATGGATGAGGCAGCTTGCCTACCCAGTTAAAGGGGATAAACACCCCTGCTCACACATTACCTCAGATAAACGGGCTCGCCCCTCCTGGCTTGCCCCTTTATCTGAGGTAATGGGCCCTCAGGCATGTTTACCCCCTTCTTCAAGACTGAATCGTTATATGAATTTTGGGCAAAGATAGGCATTCCCAAAATTGAAGAAGCTAACAGATCTTGAGCTAAGAAGTACTATAAGGAACAGGCAAGCCATTTGTTTGTTTATGAACCTACTTCGCAGGAATGACTATTCCGAGGCATGTAAGGAGCTTGGCCATCTTTTGAGAGTCATCTTTCTTAGTGCGCCCAAGACACTCTAGGGAGCTATGATCCGAGATGTATTCATAGCTTCTGAGTATAATTCTGCCCCTGTACCTGTAATATAGCTTGCTACAATTAAAAATAGTTGCAAAGAGAGGTTATCGTATAGAAAAACTTAGCTGCATTTGAGCACATTCCACGTTATTTTAAGCACTTAACCCTATTTTTTTAACACTTATGATTTGAGTTTAAAAGATTACGCACTTTTATTTATTGATATGATGTGAATTTTCTTCTAGAATGTATTGGAAACAAGTGTCAACTGCAAACACACTTTTGCAAGATGTGCAATCAGCCAGTCCAATAAAACAGACTATTGTGGCATCACGAAGGCAATGTAGGCATCAATATCAAAAATATGATACTTGCATCTTTGCATCACTTTCTCATCATTGTTTCATGTTGCATCAAGAAGGATAGACATTGATTACATTATGGTATGTGGGTCATGTGCTTTCATGAGCGGTAATGCCACGGTACATTCCTTGGATAGGGACGCTCTATCTTCTACCTTGACCTCTCGTAGTGGCGACGTATTAGGCCTAGCTTGCTATGGATCTCTGGCAAACCTGCATACCATGGTACAATCGGAACAAGTCTCCTATTCTAAGTCAGTCAAAACCCTTGATCCATGATTAGGCGGTTGAGCAACTATTCCTGCATGTCGTCTAAATCTGATACCTTCCCATTGGCAAGACATTGTAGGCCGTGGATAACATCTTCCTCTCCGATTTCTAGTGCCGGACATATTTGCGAGGATATTGCTGCTTGAGCCTCCTGAGGATCATAGAGCTGCTGCAACTATTGCACATATTGCTCGAAAGTGATGTTCGCTATAGGGTGTGTAGGCTTTTTTGAGCACCCTTAGACCGAAGGTTCTGGTATGATAGCCCAGGAGATAGAAGATTTCCCTCTGATGCTCCACGACGTACTTGGCTTTCTTACCTTGAGGAAAATGCGATACATATCTTATGAATTGTCAACAAATGGATATGCAAACTCCTACTGATTATGTAGTAGAAATTTTTATGCACAGAAGCTAAGCAACCCCAATCGAGAAGACACCCAAGGAGGGCAATCGAAGTTACAAAGGAAGATTGCAGAAGCCCACAATGCCAAAAACAAGAGGATAAGACAAGAAAGCGAAAACAGAACAAACAATACAACTTGATTGGCAAGAAACCGGATTCAGCTATGGATCAAGAGGGAACAACGATAAGGAAAAAATCTGACCCAATTAAGGCAGATAAGCTTAGGCTGGAAGATTACTAGATTTCCTTTGAGAAAAAAATGAGGGAGGCAAAAATGCTCACACATTTTAGCGCAACCGTTGGAGCCAAATCTTGCTTGGTAATTTGCTAACTATTGCTCAAAATCTGAATAATCTTATCTATGCAGCAACTTCCTTTCTCTAAAGTCAATAAGCACTTGTGCACTGATTCTTTGATTATCACAGGAGCAAATAATGATCATCCTGTTAAGGTTGATAGATAAGATTACAAGATATACCTTGCTGATGGGTGGCTTAAGTTAGAACAAGAGCAAGGCTTTGAAAAAGGAAACATTTTATTTTGCAAGATTGAAAGACATGAGAAGAAAATAATGAAATATAAACATACAGCGTCTGCCACCAAAATGGCCCCCGATTCCAAAAAATAGAAGTTACTTAAGGATGACAATATGACAAGAAAAAGACGAAGATCTGAGACTAGCTCTGATAAACCCCTCAAGGAAATGATACAAGCTGCAAGGGAAAGGCTTCCTAATGATCTATACTATATTATAGAATTCACAAAATCTCTGGTGCAACAATCCGGGCTTGTAGGTCTTGTATTCTAAATTATCTTATTTTTCCTAATCAAAACTTGATTTCGTGCAGAATCTTCCTTTTTGTTTCGCAGCCAATATTTCTGTTAAAAATGGGAACACCGTGGATGTTACAGTCGCAGGTTCCGAGAGCCAAAGGGTTAAGTGGTATAAATATCATAATACCAAACATCTTGGTTTAAGATGGACAAACTACTTCTATTGCATCATTTAAAAGGTGAAGATTGGGCATTGCTCGAAGTGACAAACAAAAGAGCCATAACTTTTCATATCTATCACGGTAAAATTCTTCGTCTGTCTCAGACTTTCATGAAGAACTAGAAAGATGCTTTGGTGACAGTTTTGAAGCATTTGGGCCACTACAAGAGGATGGGTCCATAGTCTCAACTCTTGTGTCAAGACATAAGTGTAGCGACAACTTTGTGTCAAATGCTACTATCTTGACACAAAATGCTTCTATTATGTCAGAATTGTGTCAAGGTCATAGTGTCAGTTATTTCATCGAAGCAATGACAACTTTAAGTCATCGCGTTTTGCAACGAATTCTAAAGAATATTATAACTAAGTAAGTTGCGACAACTTTACTTGGGACTTATAACAAAATGCCATTCCATCCTGCATCTAGTATTTTGATGTAACACATACAAACGATGTGGATCAACTTACATAGTGCAGACCACTCATGCATCTTAATGATAAAACTTCATCCAATCTTTTAAGGGATAATGTTGAATATTGATATGTATAATGATTATCTCTATCATTAGAGTCATAGCATGAAGATTAACAATATTGACTAATGATTTATGAACACATCAATTTGTTGCTTAGATAAGATAAGATAAGATAAGATAAGATGATTTTTTACGTCCATGGGAACTCAATGGCATATATCTCATTATCAAGTTATATAAATGAAGAGTCAAATCCTCCATTACTTCTCAATGATCATGCACATGTTTTGTACATTTTCGTCTTTAATGTAATCATCATCATCATAGCCATGGACATGGATTTGTGCATTGAATGGAGACCATTGGACATAATCAACTTTTATATCACTGTTCATTTTCTATCTTTGTTACAATGCCATGCATAATTGACGACAAAATTACATTGTAGGAAAATCATGCTTACTTACATTTAAAAAATGATAGTTCAGTTGCAAAACACACGCATGCACTTCATTATACTCTAGTCCTAATAAACACAATGCTCCCTTACCAATGAATGTACTATGTGAGCTAGAGATTTTCTACGAGAACTACGTTTATCGTATGGGTAAAAGCATGAAAGGGTGTACGTACATCGTACTGAATTGAAGGACGAATTTGTGCTTTTTTGGGGTACATTTTAGATGTACATCAAGATACTATGGTTTGTCGTTTTGTGTCAGATATGCAATGATTGCAAGATCATCCCTGACATTCCCCCCGAAATTCTTGGTTAACCACCGAACCACCGAACCAAATTGAATGGATCCGTCCCTCCCTTTCCGAAATTCCCCCCTTTCACAGGAAGAACACCGAAGGAATTTCAGAAGCAAACACATGTCAATCTGTTCATGGAGGGTGAGAATTCCAATGGAAGTGATGGTTCTAAGCGCCAAGTATGCCGACATTGGCGGTGTTATGCCACAAAACAAATAAAGAAGCGTGTTGACAGGTCGGTGGATTGCATCCTCGATTCTTTGGCAAACGCCCGTCGAATCAAAGATTAGTTTTTGTGATCGTTTGTTGCAAGATGGCGCTTTTTTCTCGTTTTCGAACACATAATTGGAAATCCTTCCGGGTTATTGTTATGAAATCAATGATCGAAACTTGAAAGATGGACTTCAAGAAGTAAAGTCTGCTAATAGCAAAGATAAATTGGCTGCAAAACATTCACCTTTATCAATGATTGTTGGAAAAAAAGGAGATATAAACAAGAATGTTTCTTCAAAATTGCTAAAGATACAGACCAAGAAATTTATCCAAAGCTGCGACAAGAAGGAAGATAATGTCATTAAGTGGAGCAAATGTATGGGCTTTGGCGGGAAGGATGCCAAGATCAAATAGAATCGATGATTCAATCAAATGTCGAGGTTAAGTGAATTTTGGCTTGACAATACCAAAGTTTCACCAAAGGTTAGAGATGTCATGAAGAGGAGAACACAAGCAATACAATACCTTGATATCTCACGGGTTTGCTCTTGTAATTGAATCAATAGTCTTGGAGTTTATGTTTTCTTCCAAAATTCTTTCATGACATTCTAGTACATTCTCAGACATTCTAGTACATTCTGTACATTCTAGTTCTGTTCAAAGTGACACGTTAATGAATACACATGGTTCTCATGAAATGTATTGCATTTTACATTGTTTACATAGTAGCGAAAATCTTGCGTTGATGTGCTATTAGGTACTTTTTAGATGTACATCCATTAACGTTACATGTCCATGCAAACATTTACATGTACTTGAATATCAAAATTACATCATTCTACATTTTAGTGTACTTTCGGGTAATGAAGCCAAACAAATCGGACATATGTACATTAGTTGTACTAATATTGTAACATTAATGTGATGTACTAATATTGGAACATTAATTAGATGTACATTGGATGTACATTGGATGTACATTGGATGTACATTGGATGTTGATGGAACTGTTGGTCGTACATTAGATGTAATTCTTTGTACATTAGATGTACATTAGATGTCTGATAACAGTATCGATTAGAACTGTTGGATGGACATTTTATGTACATAGAACATACATTAATTGTACAATAGTATAGTTCAATACTCTTTTGGCATCCGGTTGCCGACATCATTTTGCTAACATGGTCTTTAATGCTTTTGTTATTGCGATCGAGCTTTATCAACGGTTTGTATATCGTAATCCCGATACCAAAATTAAGCCTTCGGTTCGAGTATCCGAAACCCGATTGCATAAGGAAATTGAAGGAGAGAAACACATGTTGTTGTGTCAAACATGAGCAAGCGGATCTGTCTGAAAGGCCTTCAATGATATGAGGAGATCCCTACATGTTAATTGCACTTGCGGTACATAGTGTCTTGCATCCCAAAGAAAACAATGGAGTATGTCAAGCAAACAAGAAAACTTTTGATAATGTTAGTATCTTGTGGAGGTCAACGGTTCGCGAAAATATGTGATGGATGAATGGCATAAACTAAAATGCATCAAAGGCGAATGTGATGAATGTGGAGTGAAGAAATTAGACATCATCCCAAGCGAGGAAGATGGAATTGAAATGTGGACTAGCAAGTATATGCATATGTCAATGAGCCATCCAAAAGGTACATCCGAGAAGGCTTAGATTAGTTGATCGGAGAATGACAAAGCATCTGTTTTGTTAAAGAACATGAAAAATCAGCTTGCTAAGTTTACTGAGATCATAACTTTACAAACCTGCTTGGCCGAGCAAAAAAGTTTAAAAAGATGTGTTGAGAAACTCCCGGATAATAGTGTGTTGTCATTTGTTGACTTTCGCAGAGAACTACACATTGAAACCGGGGGCGAAGTGCAATCCGAAAGCATTGGAATCCCCGATCAAATTAGTATTTTGGTCCATATTTCAATGATGAAAATAGAAGGTAAGCTTAAAAAAAAAGTGCATTTCTATGTTTTGGATGCCGAGGAAGCATGACACTCATTTTGTGCAACATGGTTTTAAATTACATTTGGGGTGGCTTAAGAATAATGGAGGTGGACACATAAACCTTCATTATGTGTGGTCGGATGGTTGTGCATCTCAATTCAAATCAAGACGCGTGCATGGTATGGAATCTGTAGATACCATGTTGAAAATAAAATTCGAAAGTGATATGGAATTTCTTTGGATCCGGCCATGGGAAAGGCACACATGATGGCGAGGCTGGTATAGCAAAGTTGTGGCTTGAGAGCGGCGGAGAAAAACAAAATGGCATGCCGATGGCGAGTCGCGAACAACGGCTTGTGCGGTTTTAAGGGCCAAGGAATCGGATTGTGAAAGGGTGTTTTGGGAGGTTGGAAAAACAGATGTGAACAGGCAGCAAGCATTCAATTGCAAGACTTTACACGGTACTCGGCCAGATACATTACGTGTCAACTATAAACCCAAACAGATCCAACAAAGTTGCTATGCACCACACTCTCGTGCTTTTGTGATGCTTGCATTAACTTCAATTGGTTGAATTGTGAGAACATTAAACATTGTGGAGAATGGTCTCTAAAAGTTTGGAGCCCACAGATCATATTGCCTCTCGTGTTGAAGCTGAAAATGATGTGGAAGTTTTGTATCACGGAGGGGCGAGGTTTGGTTTTAGATGACAATCGTAGGCTGTTTTGGATGTATTTGTGTCTTTTGCGACACCGGACAATGTGGAAGGTGTTTCATACTATGTTCTCATGTGCACCGGGGAAAAGCATGCATTGGAAGAAGATTCAATTGATGACTATGGAAATGAATACTCTGCTGGCACTAGTGTCATTGAAGGACAATATTATGAACTAATCCCAGTACGCCAATAAGTATAAACCGCTTCCTACTAAGAATGTTTTGGTACCGCAGAATCTGTGATTGGGGTTCGAATCCCATTCAAGAAAGTAAAACACAAGCTGAAGGGGCAAGCCGCGACATTTCACTTGCCGGATGAAGTCCATGAGACATTGTTATCACAACTTCCGGCAATTGTAGATGACATGGACTAAGTCGATCTGTAGTACTTTCCCTGAAATATTGTAATACTTTGTTATAAGAACTGAAGAACTGGACTACTTGAAGTGCATTATGTACATCAATGTACATAAGATGTACAACAGATGTACATCTTATGTACATCTGTTGTACATTCCGAAATCTTATAAAAATTTGTTAAGTGTAAGTTGATTAGAATTGAACACAAGAAAGTTGAATTGCATAAACACTAAAATGGTTTTGATCATGGCAAAGATAAGAAATGGACAGGTTTTCATGTACAAATGGTTGATTTATTTATATTGTGGACATAAATATAACACACCCAAAAATGAGCATGGCTCATAATTCATGACCAAGCTTCAAAATGTCGTTAGGGAGCCTGATATCTTATGACTATTGCATCATGTCTTCCAGCCCGCCGGAAGGTCAAAGATATCCTCTAAAGCGATGTAGTCCATGCGGTTTCTATAGCACGTGCCAGCGGCAAACCTTTCCATCCTACATAGCTTTGCATCTTCCGGGACGCGTGCCTTCCCCAAGGGTTGTGCAACAAGTGATTTCTTTGCCAATATACCTTTCATGGTTGCTCGTTCCTCATAATTTTCAATTTGCTCAACCTTTTCCCAAAGTCCGAGGGAACAATGATATAGAATGATAATCGGTCCCCAACCCTATGTACTTGCGGCTTGTGTTGGTTTGTATTACCTCACGGGTGCAGCGAGAACTCTATCTCTTAGTTTCTTAATAGTCTTTTGTGTTTTGATCCATTCATCTACAAAGCAAATGAAGATCACTTAATTATGTATACACACTCATAATTGTACCAATAAGAAAGACAGTAAGAATAGAGTACTCAAGTGCAATGAACAAAAACTTTGATACATATATTCATAACATTTGAATTTGTACATCAGTCAAAGTCTGTACCAACAATGGGCGGTCGAGGCCAATAACATGATGGCGGTTTCTCCATTCCTTGCTCCAGGTATATTGACTAAATTTAGGCGTGAGCACCCAAGTTCTTTGCCATAGTTTGCCGACAAAAATCTGTTCCACCTGCTCTGATATGCCATCTGCTGCATTAGTCATTGGATGCTCTTTCACATAAACTATACCATCTTCGGCCATTTTGAATCCATTAAGCCATGGAATGAGCTCCATGACAAGCAATCTGTCACTAGCTAATATCGGTGTCCAAGAGAAAGGACATATGTAGCTTCCTCTGAGGATTCAAAGTGGATTTGTATCTTTTCGTCGTCGATCGAACTGTATGTCCATAGTACTGGGTACTCTTTCCATACCACGACTAATGGTTTCACAAACAACCCCTTTTGAGGTTCGGTGGGGTGTTTGTGTGGCGAAGTCCAACACTTGCTCCTGGCTGTAAACAAACTTCACTTTATGGAAAAAGCATCACAAATATGTTCCACAATTGGTTGAAGA
This sequence comes from Isoetes taiwanensis, assembly GCA_021234155.1. Lineage (NCBI taxonomy): Eukaryota > Viridiplantae > Streptophyta > Lycopodiopsida > Isoetales > Isoetaceae > Isoetes > Isoetes taiwanensis. The sequence continues at coordinate 8,068,348 of JAJEKV010000060.1, forward strand.
TTTTTAGAAGTGAGTGAAGACCGGATGGCAACATCAAACCCTTCTCTTACAAATGCTAACTTGATGATGCTAACCCCGGCTGCGGTAAAAAAACCCGTTTCCTATATTAAATTGAAGCTCATCTTTACGGATCTGTTGGTATCTTGAGTTAATATTTTCATTCTTGTGCACACTCTTGCCCAACACGTAATTTAAGTCAAAGATAACGAGCTTTCTCCACAAATTAGATGATTCACCAGTCCGACAAGAAAACACTTGAGATTCACAATTTATAATTACATTTCGGATTACACACAATTGAGAAAACACATTGATAATTACGATTGTTATTTGCACGGTGTAAGTGAGACAAATAAATTAATTTTTTCATTACTTATTGAGTACAAAGAAGCTCGGAGCATGGCTCATACAAAGCTGTAATTTACAAACAAGTCAAAGGGACTATCTACCACAGTAGGAAACAAGCTGCTTGTATATTCATCTCGCCTTCTACAATTAATGCCTCCATTAGATGATCCCTCCGTGACTTGGCATAGGCATCGATGAACCAAGCGGGTGTCATCTCGCATGGTGCACAAGTATTAGAGGACTATACCAACAAATAACTAATAGGAAAATAACATGTTCTACTTACAAAAAAATGGAGCTTGGTACGTTGCATCAACCACGGCATCTATGAATTTGTGCATGTAAGCCACAATGTACATGCAAGGGTTCTTTGGTACTAGTTTACGGCATTTTAGGACAGAACACGGGAGCATCAAAGTTCTTCCTACCATGGCTTAAAATTTTTTGGATCCGAGCATCATGTTATTGATCACAAGCTTATGAAACACCTGCAAAATTGCAATGTGAGAATAAATCAAGCATAAGAAATTGCAATATGAGAATAATCAAATCATAAAAACAAAACGAAAACTCATACTTACTTCGGACCACTTTAGCATCCCGGGTACATAGCCTTTGACAGGAGAGAGGATGCGTATACTTGGGCTAGCTATAGATGGAAAAGAGCTTTTCATTGGACCAGCAAGCACAAGTATTGCCAATGCCACATTTGGGCCTTGCGGAATTGGAACAAATATGTATTGGCATCTTGCAATCAAAATGCCATCCGACCCTTCCTTTATGTTAGTGTTACGTGCATCCGCCCCCCCATTCTTGAGGGAATTCACAAAATTCGGAAGGTGTCCGTTCGAACCGTAAAAACTTGTGTTTCCAATCGGATGGAAGATCTGCTACAAAGGTACACGCACACAAATCCAGTTACATATTAATACATAAGATGAGTGACTTAGGGAATGAAATAACATAAATATGTTGAAATGCTAGCCTACCTCCCATAGACATCTACCATCTTAGAGGTCAAGTCCGACTTCAATGAAACTTCGTCAACATCACTTTGAAAGATAGAGGGTGCGGGCTTAGGAGGGCAGTCCCTATAAGGAGTGAATGGAACCAACCTTTTCGGTCCGGTTCACTAAAGCGTACAAGGAAACAACGGCATTAGCAAAGAATATATCTATTGTAATCAATTGTATATTACTCACCTTGTAAATTCATCACTGTTTCGACATCTTAGAGGACTGCTTTGCCTTATTTGTTATCACATCAATAGTTGCTTGTAGATCCTCTTCCTCTTCGGTTCCGACTTCGGAAGGATCGGGATCAGCTTCCTTCACGGCACTTTGTGATGCGTGTCCTATGCACAAAAAAATGTGGTTAATTACCATAAATCTGAGATGTTTAACAAAATTAGTTCATCTTGGACATACCTCTTTCTAGGTGGTGGTGGCACTTTTTGCTGGAGATTTTCTTTTTTTTGAGGACATTTTTTTTGTTCTTTGGAGATTTTGCTGTTTTTTCCTTTTGGAGTGCCATCACCGGCATTCTTTTGCCTCCTCTTTGGAGTGGACTCAACTACCAACTTCGGCTTCCTCTTCCACTGGTATCTCACGGGTTAAAATCTGGATCTGTGTCCTTTGTAGCTTCTTCATAATAGCCGGTCGGGACCTACTGCAGATGATCTTTGAGGCGCCCAAAATTTGAATCTTTCTTAGCTTCTCCAATTACTAATTTAGCACTTGGTGATGAAAGATTTTACATTGCGGCGATCATTGAAGGCTCACACTGCACTGCTTTAGCTTTCTCAAGTGCCATCCTCTCAATTTCCTCAACTTCACTTTGCCATGTTCGAAAGCGAGCCTTTGTGCGGTTGTTCTATTGCAGCACTTGAAAATGTCATTGGTGATCACGGAGCTGGAAGGTAGAGGGTCTCTGATTCGATGCGCTTATTATGCTCGATAAAATCTGTAAAAGAGAGTCGATCTGAGATGGCTCAAGAACATCAGCCATTAAAAGCCGCTTACGGGATAGGAACGACCTCATCACAAACAAACAAATGATCTAAATTTCAATAGACATAAAAGAACATGAAAACGAGAACTAATGAGAAATATATGGTACATCACGCCAAGCATGTACATTTCATGTACATAGAATGTACCAAATGTAAGTAACTACATTTAACTATAGCCAAATGTACATGTACATGTTCCTCAATGTACATAAAAGGTACATCAATGTACCCGGATGTACACCGATGTACCCAGATGTACCCGTGTATCCAGTTAGGGAATGTAGATCTATGCCAAAAAAAAAACATATATGTAAAAAATGCACATACTTATGAATCCATCTGAGGATGCACTCTAAAGATAAATGCATGTACATCTATTTGCGGATGTAGACTCCATTAGAGACATGTACAAGCCCGATACAAGCTGCAGTCCAAGCTCAAAAATAAAAGCATCAATAAACAAGCAAATATATGCCTATGTACCTCCTTTACGGATGTACACTAAAAGTTATACATGTACAAGGAATAGCAATGCCTTTGAAAGCCATACATGTAGAACTATGCACGATACAATAACAAATATGAATGAAGAGAAATATAAGTTTAAATTAGTTGAGAGCAATGCATACCTTTCACACGGCGAGGAAACCAAGCTGAATTCGAATGCCCTCATCCCGGATGCAACCTTTTATGCAATTACGTCTTTCATGGACCCGGATAACACAAGCGAAAGAGGCAATAAGCATCTCTGCATGGAGCTAAGCAAACAACAAACCGGTTTTGCCAAAGCCTTGGCCACAAATGTACATGAACCCGAATGTGATGAACTGCTCTATAGAAGTAGCTCCCTATGAGGGTAGGGCCTCGGGTGCGAACAATAGGTCCTGCTCTCCCCATGAAATCAAAATCAGTGAATGCCTTTCTGAACCAATTCAATGCAATTAAGTTTTTCCTTTGCTTGTTCAATTGAGATTTCATGCCTTTCAATGTCTTTAGTTGCTTCACTGCAAACCAATTTCTAGCTTAGAAGAGTGTTGTTCTTTATCATGTCTACTCATAACCAAGTCTTCCAACTTGTACTTCAACACTCAGAACATAACGGCATTTCAGCCCGGGATCACGGGACAATTTGTCAAATTCTGTTTTGTCTCATCTATTTTTACGGCGGTCTGCTGCGGATCTTGGATAGCATATCCTTTCTACCCTCAATCCGGTGATGACCTTCAATGCATCCCTCCTTTTTTCTTCCGGTTTTCTACTTCATTCAATAGGTTAGTTTTCTCCTCCAACCCATGCTTAAATAATTTGCTTTATTGTGTCAACATCTCGATCTAGAATAAGCCGGGCTCTAATATTCTGCTGCAATAATGATGTCTGTTTGATAGTTGAGGATTTACATTTGTAGGGTCCTCTCGTAACGTCCTGAATCGAGGGTTTTGGCAAGATCTTTGGCGGTCCTAGCCACGTCCATCCAATCAACAAGCCGTCCCTTCAAGTGAAGAGCAAATGCTCGGCAAAATAGGTTGAAATATAATGGTTTGTAACTTTGTTTCTTGCCATAAACCAATTCATAATATTTAAAAAAATCATCTTTCCATGCGTTACGGATTCTCCTTCCTTGAATCCTCGTGCGTTTTTTGGAGCTTCACCCCATACCTCGTTCATAACCATCTCTAGGTTGGGTATGTGGGCCTCTGCATGTTTCTCCGCGGAGGTCTTTGGCTTGGATCACCTCGGGAACCCAAACGTAAACTCCTTGGAGGTAAAATTCCCTTGCTTAAGAACCGGCATCTTGCTTGGGCTGTGGTGATGAGCAAACACTCATCACGGGGGCGTTTTGGGGCCATAGCTAGATGAAGAATTCGTGATCGGAATCCAAGCAGAGAAGGCAGGGGCGGGATAGTGAACGAGAGGCAAACCAAGAAAGAATTTGGGAAAGAATTTCAAAATCCGATAATTGCGGGTTCAGAGTAGTGGATAGCCATTAATCATGGCAGTTACTAGCTGGTCATGATGACAGTTATTCCAAAAATGTGCATTCGGTACATATGTATATGTACAAAAAGGGCTACATTTATAGACACCCTTTCATGCTTTTACCCGTATATACTCGAATAAAAAGTAATTGAATCAAACGTAATTATACATGGAGAACTCAACACCATTTAACTAGAATATGAGAAGAATCATTCCAAAAGAAAGAACTTTAATTCATGATGAATGCCGTACATTGGACTCAAATCAGTTCTCATAAGGGGAAGAAGACTAATAATTATAAATTTTGTAAAGAGCAAAAAGTTCGTAAATGCCCTTTGGAATATGAGCTCTAGTGCAAACACAGTTCAAGTTTGAGGAATCATTAGACCAAGGCTTCTTGTTGAAAGCAATTTCAAAATCATATGTGATATATCTACAACAATATTCTACTATTGGAATTTTTTCATCTAATATGGACAGACCAAGCTCAGAGCACGGAATGAATAATGCGGAAGGCAATGACTACAGGAAGCAAAAATCTCTAGTAAGTGCTATTCTTTAGGCTATAAGCTTAAGCCAAATAGAAAGACTGTTTCAAAACCATGGTCTAAGATTCAGATTTGCACTTATTCGTGTTCTTATCATGAAAAATATTTATTGTATTTCTATTGTCTTCTATAGCAATGGAACACGTTCCAATTGTTCCACATCACATTTTGCTACATCTAGAGTTGGCAAGGAGGAACTTGCCATGTTAATCGAGTTTGATAAGACTCCTGAAGTTCTCGCAAGGCAGCTTGAACAATGAGAATTGCACCCTTACCGAGCCTCGTTAATGCAAGTAAAAACATTGTAATAGGCAAGATAACAAAGAAAATATACCATAGGAAATACACCATAGGAAATACGTAGACTACACACTTTTTCCGCTTTTGAATTTGCTAGCATATATTTGAAAAGAGAGGTTTGCTGCAGGGTCTGGCAGTAGCAACATATGGCAAGAAAAGGGTCTGGCTTCCAAACAGGTGTTGCCCCGTCTTTCCATTCTTTGTTGTATCAGCAAATCTTTCTTATCATGATGGCGATTCGTTTGTGCAAGTCGATTGGCTGTTCGATGTTGAATACATGACCTAGCACTTACTGTCGCGCGCAGCAGTTTTGTCTTCCAGCTTCGCAAAGTACTCTAATAATTACAAGATAGGGCAAACGAGGTAGAAAAAACATACTTCCATTTTGGATTTCTCAGGTAAATTCGTATCAATTTTTAGTAATTTTTCTCTTGTTTTTATCTCTTCATTTGATCTCTAGGGTTTGCAGAGGCAGAGATGGACCAAGAAAGGAGTCAAATGGATGACGGCCTTTGTCAACATGCCAAAAGGTATTTTGGTTGCCCTCATGAATGAAATGGAAGAACGTGTTGGAAAAACATTGAAGGAATGGCTCGAACACCGCATCCAGTCCATCAGAGGAGCATACATAAGTATGGCGCAGAAAAAGATATGGAAACTAAGAAAGCAGGAAATGGGAGGTAAGAGGATTGAACACTTTCGTTCTTTCTTTCTTGTCAATGTCTTGTGAATCTCCTTATAAACGTTGGATAAATACATGTCATGAAAATGCCTTTGCATTTATATTGTTTCATCAAATCTTAAAGGGGCTATGCTCATTTTGCTAGTTTATCTGAAATTGCAAACTGAAACATACTATAGCATCGCAATGCTAGGTTTTTAGCCCACTTTAGCATCTCAATTTCAGGTGTCCTCATGGTCGTGCCAATGCCAACAAAAACATAGTTCAGTCTGTACATGATAATGCACTGAACAAGTTGTGGTAGTTTTATGAAAGGTTTTAATCAGAGGTCCAGGGCACAAAGACCAGCAACAAGACTAATGTCAACAGATATCTTGCTAGTATTCCTGCGGAAATTCAGGACACAATACTTATGAATTATGTGTGCATTTATCTGAAATTATTATTAGGTGAGGGGCACATACTTGACATTTTCCTCAATCATTCTTTCTCGACTTGGAATCTTTCCTGCATCAAACTGCTCAAACTTACCAAGACAGAGCTCCTAGTCTTATTATGTGATTATATTCTTTTGTTCTGCCTGGCTTATACGAACAAGGAAGGCAGATTCACTACAAGCTAGCATGTATTTATGGCAGATTCACTGCAAGCTAGCATATATTTATGGCTGATTGTCATACCCTTATTGCCTATTATATTGTGTCTAGTATTATTCGTTAGTCCAATGCATCGCTGAAAAGACCGCAAACAGGTGGCGGTATTAGTCAAGACTGGACATGATACACACTGTATCATGCAGCCAGAATGATTCATCTTCTCTGGATATTGCTACATTATTCTGCAAGATATTTTTGCATTACCAAGCAATGGGCACAAATATACCATTCAAGCATTGCAAACATGTATTAAATTCTACCACCATTGCCTTCTCACGCCTTTATCCAAGCTCTAGTCTGCATAAAATTATGAATTAAACTGTGCTTTCTAAAAAGTATGGCTTTCATGTTAGAGGGCTTTTTCAAACAGAGTCGGATGGTAAGAATAGGTTTCTGGATTGAGCTTCTTCAAACATAGTCGGATGTTTCTGCTAGTTTTTAAGTTTTTATCTGCGTCTTCAAACAGGGTCCAATGGTTCCGCTTCTTCAAACAAGGTATCATCCTTATCACACAGGAGAGCTTGATGCAGATTTGTATACTTAGAGGCGGTTTTAGCACCAGCTTCCGTCAAATGCAATGTTCATAGGATACCTTTACCTTTCACATGCAAAAGATCTTGCATTTTCTTCAGCACTTGAGCACGCTTCCGAGAACCATATTCTGCAAAGTGAAGATGTTTACCAAAAGATTTTAAATACTCAGTTTTGAGCAAAACAATTGGCAGGTTGCCTCCATGTGAACAAAAGATCAGCTCAATAAGCTGCAGCTTCAATCATTCAATATCACCAGGCTAGGCCACCATTCGGTCCATATTTCCTCCTGGCTCATCTATCTAACAGTCTGTAGTTCTAGGAGTTCAGACAGCTTCCTTTTTAGAGGTAACCTATATTTGTTCAGTTTTTTGAAGTCCATTGATTCTTCCCTGGTGGCTATGATACGAAGGGGGTTTTCTGAGTGTATGCATCCGGGGTTGCTGCCATTTATGGATCCATGCTTGCTTGGTGTGCCTGGATTTCATTTTTCTTGATCTTGGATTATACCGGCAACTGGGTAAACAATCTGTTCAGGCTTTTGCCGCCTCTAGAAGGCTATGATTCTCCTAGATCCTGTTGAAATGCAAGATGCAGGGGAATGTCTTGGGTCAGGGCAGTATTATCATTTTCTGCTAGTGCTTTTGACTGGGCGTTCATTTGGCAAGTATGTCATTAGTGCTTGTTTTGAAGGCATGCAACGATTGATTTTCATAGATGCTATTAAAAACTCAGTGTCTTCTTGTGGAGCAGTGGTATCTGCGGTCCTTAATAAAAAAGCTTGGTGTTCAGTCGGATTCGTGCAGTTACTTATGCCAAATATGCTGTAGTTGGATATATTATGCAACATCCTGGAGTTTCGGGTATGCCTTGTGAATCACACAAAAGGTTTTGCAAATTACATGTACCTTTGTCTTCGGCCTGGTATCTTTGTCTTCCGCTTGGTAGGGAAAACTAGACAAAGGTTCATACTGAGCAGACAAAACTCAAAAGTGCATGTTAGATTTGGGAAGGTAAGCCTTGCCTTGTTGGAAGAGAATATAACCTTCTGCATGTTTTTTATTGATTATTTAACACAAGTTGGCAAGTTAGCTTTGGAGAAGAAACCCTTCACCAGAATCTTGCTGCCATCAATGAGAGTTCATCTTAAAGACATGAACATTTGTGATGTGAGGTTATCTCTACCATTAATATTAGAATGTGCATCATGGGCCTCAAGAGCTTGGTATCTTGTGTTACATTTCGTTCAATAATATCATAAAGTTGATAATATTGTCTCTTTGTCTACAATTAAGAATATAAGTTCATAAGAAAGACACAATATGAAAATGCTGCACTGACATTAGTTATTGCAATTACAAAGCAAACAAGGTGCTGCGCACGGAGGGTTGCCCTCCATCGTCGGAGGGTGAAGTGGCGTAAATCATAGTTCAAAGTCATGTTTTGACAATCAATTCAAATTGCTACTTCTAGACAATAGAATGCTTGATACCATGACTTTATGGGAATTGGCCCGAGAAATCTTTGGTGCTCGGCATGGAAGAAGTATTGCAGAAACTCATTTGGAACTCAATGCTGGGAACACAAGCTCCTCCAACAGCTTCCGTGCCTCATCTATTTTTCCACTTTACAAAGCTTATCAATAAGGTCCCTAAATGTTAACGCCCTAGGAGCAAAGTCTTTCTCAACCATCCGCTCATAGATGTCTACTGCTTCACTATATCTCTCATTCTCACAAAGAGCCAGAAAGAGAGTGTTATAGCTCAAGCATCGGGATGACACGAAAAAACTTTACACGAAGTTCGTAGTAAAATATTGTACCTCTATTCCATTCACTGGCAATCTCAAATATATTCATTTGGAGTTGTGGAAGTTTCTTGGAGGCCAGAGACAGAACCACTACATTTATGTATAGCTTAGTGGCATATTCAATCCTAAACATTCCAAATAATGGGCAACTAGTCTATCCTTTTCTTAGCCCTCATCCTGCAGTGTACACCACAAGATTGGCATTCTATTCTGCTTACACAACATAGCAGATAAGATGATCACATATAAGATGATCACATGTAAATATTTATAAATTCCATCTACTAAGATGATCAGTTAGTGCTTACATGATAGAAATCATATAATTCCCAATGATTGTGCTTTCCAAACTTGCATGCTCTAGCAACTGCAATAAGATTCAACATAGCACAGTAGTGTCTTTGTAATACATTGTAGTTGTGTAGAGTTACATATGAGTATAACAGAACCCCAGCTACGACAAAATGCATTTTGCTTCTCTAATTTTATAGCAGAGTAGTAACAGAGCCGTAACTTCAACCAGGAAGCTCCATTTCTTAGACATGAACATGCATTGAAAAGCTTGGAAAACCTATGAAAAATGACAGGTACATGTTTTACAAATTCATACTACAAATGAGTGAAATAAATCATAGTACATTAGCCACATAAGTCAGCTGGTAGAAAAAGCTCAGTACACAACTAAAAAAGCAAGGGCAATATTTTCTGCCATTTTGCTTAACTGAAACAAACAAGATCTGGCGAGTTTTCCAAGCTCTAGGAACCCGTTGTTTGATGGTAAGAGCGGTTCTTATACAACTTCTTTATCTCAATCATCCATCATAATGGAATTTTTTTCCATGCAACATAACAAAGAAAACATACCTTAATGGATCATTGTGGAAGCCATGTGGCCTACAAAACGTCCAAAGGAAGAGAAGATCTATGACGATTTGGGTTGTTTGTAGCTTGCAAGTAGGTGAATCCACAACCGAGGCGGGGACAAAATCCCGAAAGAGCTTGAAAACACACATACTTGTTGCAGCTTATAGGGGCTTGAGCAGACCTCTTAACTACGTGAGCTAGCAAGGAATGCATATCTTAGTCTTGCCCTTACAGTTAGAAAGGAAATCTAACTAGGGGAATTTGGAAAAGATGGCTAGGGGATTTGGAAAAAAGGCTAGGGGGACTCGTACGTCCACCTTGGCCACAAAATACACTTCAACACCTAGAGATAATAAACTATATGGAAACCTAACCTTGATCAAAAAGGGAAACCTTACTTTCTAAAGTGTAATCACCAAGAAAGCGGGTGGCGGCAATAAGGCATCAACGGACATAATGGGGGTAGCTGGATACGTGGACCAATGGGAGGAGTGTCAGACTGTCGACTCCACCTGCTGTTGACTGCCCACACGCAAAAATGATGGCTCTCTCTGGCAGTACGAGTTCTGACACATGCAGAACTGTCTCTTTCCGACATTCTGGGCCGTTCTCGACCCAGAGGCCTTATGAACTTGTCTTTTCCTTACCTGCCGCTCCATAGCCATGGCGACGCTCCCATTCCGGTGATCCAGAACCGAGGTTGCAGCTATGGCGCTATCTCCGGCCCCCATTCCTTTGCATGCAGACTGCATGCCTTTCTTTCCATGTCTATTTGCATGCCTTTCTTTCCATGTCTATTTGCGGGCGATGGAGTTCGCTCTTGAAAGCTAGGTAGGTACATTTTTATGTTGATTATATCATGAGCGTGTCTCTAAAAACTCTTTCTATTAAACAGTAATCGGGGGCTCCATAATCGCTTTCGTTTACGGCCAGGATCGATGCACAAGAATCACCAGCTCTGGATTCGACGCCATGGTTGAGCCGATCACCCCAGCTAAGCACAAACTCATTCGATTTTTCCTTTCAGACATGTCTGGCTACACGAAACTAATCCGGCATTCTTCTTCTTGTCCATGCAGTTGAGGCTTCATTTCCGGTCAGGGGCTTCATAAACGGCAGTGAGCTGGTCTCCGTAGCTATAGATTTGAGGCTTAGTTTTCCGCCAGGCATTCCGACATGAAAGATGAGTGGTATCATATATTGCTACCGCCCCTTTTGCCTGCTTACTAACTGTGATTATCAAAACAGAGAGAATAAGCTGTGGGCGATGGATCTCGGAACTCACAGATCAGGTATGCACACTCTCCCTTATCTTATTGCATTGAAACTCTGAAAACCTTCTGATAACGAGCTTTTGCATCTGTGCAGGCTTCGGAGAATTATATTTAAGCGCTTCAAAAACATTCCTGTTTTCTCCTGAGCAAAGTTCGGCGCTTGCAAATATGGTAGAATCATGCTTTTACTGGCTTTGCCATACGAAGGCCTCTGTTAAAACTCATCTATTTTGCAGGAATCGAATATTTTGTGTGTGGCTGACAAGGGCCATTCCGACAAGATCACCATTAAGGCAGGGTCGATAAAAGATGAACCATCCTCTCCGGTTAGCCGGTTTCTTGAGCGGCTGCCCACCAACAGAATTTACCTAACATTTACAGCCAATCATAAGTTTTTAGCAGACACCAGCATATTCTAGGGATATTCTAGCATATACCTAGGATATGCCAAAAGCCCACATAAACAAGGGTTTGCCCCCCTAGGGGCAACCCAAAAAAAACAATAGGCCTTTCTCAAAACAATAGACCTTGAAACCACATTGACATGTTTGGATAACATCTGGGTATAACAATCTGAAAGGAGAAATACCAAGAGTAGGTTCTTACCAGTTGCTCATGCAGTTGGTCTTTAAGTAGACATGAAGGTTTGTCTGGCACAACAACAATTCTGAAGCTAGGGCCATTAATGGTCAAGTTGGTTTTATGGCAAGGCACATTGACTATAAATACAAAATCCTTTTGTATGAGGAAATGCAGTCGGGTGTCTAAGGTACTTATCAGTTCTCATGTCACAGATTGGGAATATAAATATGAGCCTTTATTTCCACCTAGAAGTTACTATAAAAAATATTTTTTGTAACTTAGATGTGTGATTTACTTGCAAGATATCCAGACCAAGTAACATAGCGTTGTGTTGTTTGAGCTCTTTGAACAAGCAACCCAAAAGTTACTATAAAATTATTTTTTGGTAGATTAAATGTAATTTATTTGTAAGATATCCAGACTAAGGTAACATAGCATTGTTTGAGAGTGGAACCTTTGAACAAGGTTATACGCGTTGTTCACAAAAGAAAGTACAATTTGGAAGCATTTAAGGAACATTTTCCTTTCTCTTTGGTGCATTGAAATAGAGAGTTAAATGAATTCAAGAGCTATATGAATTCAAGAGCAAGATACTCATATATAGTATATAGATTGTGAAAACATGAGTTCACGGTTTGATTTAGCTACTTCACCCCGAAGAAGCTAGAGGGCAACCCTCCGTGCGAAGCACCTTGTTCTTTTTTGTTCTTTATTCCATTTTCTTTGTTTGGTTTTTCAAAGTTCATTGATTCTATTGTCATCTTTCCAAAGTGTTTCCTTCATTTCCTTCTTCTGTCTTCTTTTCCTATCGAGATATATTTTAATGTTGGCTCCTTTTTATCTTATGTTGATATTATCATTACATCAATAGCTTCATTTTTCTCCCTTGGTTCCCTTGACTTGTTGCTCATTTTTCTATTTGCTATCTAGGTCAGTTTGATGTCATGGTATTTTTTGTTGACGTAGTATTAGTGGGTGCATTAATTCTGTTAGATTTGTGCTTTATTATTGTTGTTGTTTTGGTTTGCCATATCGTGGATTTGTTGTTTTTATCCCAACAATTCCTTTCCAATATTTTATTGCATTGTTCTATGGTTCGCTTTATGTATTTCGTTATTCAATACTCTGCTATAGTTCCTTTCCCATCTTTCACCGCATTGTTCCATTTGTTCAGTTTATGCATTTCAAGGTTCCAATACTCTGGCATTCTTCACTTCCCTTTTTTGCCTCATTTCCAATATTCTGTTACCTTTATTGTCTCATTACTCCTTTGTCACTTTTGCACTCTGTTGTTTTTTATTTTCTAGCATTCCTTACTTGCTCCTCTTTCCTCGTTCTTCTTGTTCCATGTTCCTCATCAGCTTCTTATTGGTGCCTTTCATTCATTTTGCATTGATCCTGGTCGACTCAGTTCTTCCTTCATTTCATATTTATCTCCTTACCTTTATCTATGCATTACGTTTCAAGTTTTGTTGCATTGACTCTTATAGACTCGTTTTTCCTTCGGCTTCTACATTTCATGTTTGTTTGGTTTCATGTTTATTCAAATTTGACATGTTGATCCCATAATCGTTTTATCATAATCCTTCAATCCTGCTGCCTTTTGTCTATCAGTTTCAGCTTTTGCGTCCATTCAAGTCCTCCTATTCCATTTGTTCTATTGCTCCATCTTATTTGACACGCCTCATTGACTCTATCCATCCCGTTTCTCATTGCTGTTATCTATTTTTTGCCCCGCTCATATTTTGTTCCTTTTTTGCCATGTAGTCTTCTGCCCCAGGAGTTTTTATTCAATCATCATTCGTCCAATCTGCTTTTTGTTGTTATATATATTCTAATAGTTCTACTAAGTATCGTAGTTTGTTATTTGTTCCATGGTCTTCGTTAATCTCCTTTGCCTTGGTCATCTCTATGCTATGCTCACATGTTTTTCGTCAGCTTTCCTTGCTGTTTTGCCTCTTTTCACACATTCCAACTCGCTCATCTTATTCCGGCCTCTTTTTTTACTTGGTTTCACTTTTCCTATTTTTCCTTGCCCTGTCTTCCATGTCACTATCCATACTAGCTCTCTCTTATGTGGTTCCTTTCTACCAAGTGCTATTCCTTATCTTCACCGGGCATTCATCCCATCTACTTTTTTGTTGCTCTATTTGCATCTTTATTGTCTTGACTTTTAGATTCGTTCCACTTTCTTCATGTGTTTTGTTACCCTCATCTGTGCATTTTGTTTCTTTTTATCCCAGTAACCCTTGTGGACTGGATCCCTACTTAACCTTTTTAGTCACATCTAGAGGGCGATGTCGTCACGTGCTTATTCTGATGTCTCATCTTCCACTTGGGATGGTCAAGTTTCATCTTCATTTTATTAATGTATAGCTGTTTTGATTACATGAACCAAAGGTCCCGAAGGCTGCATATAAGTTGTTCTTCTAAAGTGTTTCCATCATTTTCCTTCTTCCTTTTTCCAGTGATCTGGCCATTGGGTCTCCAGTTCTTATCATAAGCTCAGCCTTTTCCCTATTCCTAGCTACTGTTCTCACCAAGGTAGACAGTTGCTCAAACTCAGAGAATGCTCTTGAAAGAGAGAGTACATGAAAGTCTTCTGTAATTGGAACTCCAGCGGCCTCAAGGTCTGTAACAATGTTGTCATACGTTTGAAAGAAAACAGTTAGATTATCCTCTTCCTCGAATTTTAATCTTCTCAGCTCCCTGTCAAGTAATTCAATTTGAGATGAATTTTTCACCTTATAGTTCTTTATCAAAAAATCCCACATCTCCTTGGGTGTTTTATTTTTTATTTTTGAACATGATACTAGAACTTAGCTTACTAGCAATGATACATCTTGCCTGATGTGTTCTTTTTGTGTTCCTCCCACTTGCAACAGCATTTATCAATGCCACCACTGTCTTGAGAGTTTGTTGTGCTGCTCTCACCTTCTTCAATACTTTCTCCAATCACTAGATCCCACAGTTCTTCAGCCAGCAACACATCCTTCAGTCTTTCCTTCCATGCCTGAAATCCAGCTTCTCCTTGAAATATCTCAACTTCATTGAGCAAGGAAGAACCAAGTCTAATTGCCATTTGGCTCTGATACCAATGTTAAATAATGTGAGTAACAATTTAGAAACAACAATTCTAAGTAATAGATAGGCAATATCTTTTTAATTGTTCTAGTTTGGCCATTTGCTCTCGTTTTTTGTCTCTTTCTTAGCTCCATACATGAATCGTACGGTTCTTTGCTCACACATGTCTTTTTTGCTCCACGTCTCATTCGATCCTATTTAATTTTAGTGCTTGTTTTGCTTTAGATACTTGTCTCTTTAATCTAATTGTTCTACATGCTCCTTTTTTGGGTTGCCCCTAGGGGGGCAAACCCTCGTTTATGTGGGTATGTAGGCATATCCAGGTATATGCCGGCATATGCCTAGCATATGCTGATGACTGCTAAAAACTGGCTGCTGCCTGTAAATGGTCGGTCATCCAGCCCCATTCCTTCTCTCGCGTTGTTCCTCCGTTCCCGCTCCGCTTCTCTTCTCAAAGCAAAAAAAAACAGCAGAAGATGGCTCCATCCCCCGGCTTCTGGAGGCCCTGCTCTGCCTCGTCCTGTCTCTGCGATGGCGCTTTTGTTGGCTTCTGCCTCGGGAATAACAGAGGATGTGAAGAACATGCTTTCATGTTAGAGGGCTTTTTCAAACAGAGTCGGATGGTAAGAATAGGTTTCTGGATTGAGCTTCAAACATAGTCGGATGTTTCTGCTAGTTTTTAAGTTTTTATCTGCGTCTTCAAACAGGGTCCAATGGTTCCGCTTCTTCAAACAAGGTATCATCCTTATCACACAGGTGAGCTTGATGCAGATTTGTATACTTAGAGGCGGTTTTAGCACCAGCTTCCGTCAAATGCAATGTTCATAGGATACCTTTACCTTTCACATGCAAAAGATCTTGCATTTTCTTCAGCACTTGAGCACGCTTCCGAGAACCATATTCTGCAAAGTGAAGATGTTTACCAAAAGATTTTAAATACTCAGTTTCGAGCAAAACAATTGGCAGGTTGCCTCCATGTGAACAAAAGATCAGCTCAATAAGCTGCAGCTTCAATCATTCAATATCACCAGGCTAGGCCACCATTCGGTCCATATTTCCTCCTGGTTCATCTATCTGATAGTCTGTAGTTCTAGGAGTTCAGACAGCTTTCTTTTTAGAGGTAACCTATATTTGTTCAGTTTTTTGAAGTCCATTGATTCTTCCCTGGTGGCTATGATACGAAGGGGGTTTTCTGAGTGTATGCATTCGGGGTTGCTGCCATTTATGGATCCATGCTTGCTTGGTGTGCCTGGGTTTCATTTTTCTTGATCTTGGATTATACCGGCAACTGGGTAAACAATATGTTCAGGCTTTTGCCGCCTCTAGAAGGCTATGATTCTCCTAGATCCTGTTGAAATGCAAGATGCAGGGGAATGTCTTGGGTCAGGGCAGTATTATCATTTTCTGCTAGTGCTTTTGACTGGACGTTCATTTGGCAAGTATGTCATTAGTGCTTGTTTTGAAGGCATGCAACGATTGATTTTCATAGATGCTATTAAAAACTCAGTGTCTTCTTGTGGAGCAGTGGTATCTGCGGTCCTTAATAAAAAAGCTTGGTGTTCAGTCAGATTCGTGCAGTTACTTATGCCAAATATGCTGTAGTTGGATATATTATGTAACATCCTGGAGTTCCGGGTATGCCTTGTGAATCACACAAAAGGTTTTGCAAAATTACACGTACCTTTGTCTTCGGCCTGGTATCTTTGTCTTCCGCTTGGTAGGGAAAACTAGACAAAGGTTCATACTGAGCAGACAAGACTCAAAAGTGCATGTTAAATTTGGGAAGGTAAGCCTTGCCTTGTTGGAAGAGAATATAACCTTCTGCATGTTTTTTATTGATTATTTAACACAAGTTGGCAAGTTAGCTTTGGAGAAGAAACCCTTCACCAGAATCTTGCTGCCATCAATGAGAGTTCATCTTAAAGACATGAACATTTGTGATGTGAGGTTATCTCTACCATTAATATTAGAATGTGCATCATGGGCCTCAAGAGCTTGGTATCTTGTGTTACATTTCATTCAATAATATCATAAAGTTGATAATATTGTCTCTTTGTCTACAATTAAGAATATATGTTCATAAGATAGACACAATATGAAAATGCTGCACTGACATAAGTTATTGCAATTACAAAGCAAAAAAAAACAATAGACCTTTCTCAAAACAATAGACCTTGAAACCACATTGACATGTTTGGATAACATCTGGGTATAACAATCTGAAAGGAGAAATACCAAGAGTAGGTTCTTACCAGTTGCTCATGCAGTTGGTCTTTAAGTAGACATGAAGGTTTGTCTGGCACAACAACAATTCTGAAGCTAGGGCCATTAATGGTCAAGTTGGTTTTATGGCAAGGCACATTGCCTACCAGGGGCAGGTAGTGGAGGTGGCTCAGTCTTATAAGTATTTGGGCATTGAGTTTTCTACTACCACACACTGGGATGCATCCATCAGGTTACGGGTCACTGCAGGCTGGAAAGCCCCAGTATGCAATGCAAAACAACAAATCACAAGGCAGAGTCAGTATGCATGGGGTCACCAGGCACACTTGTTCAGGGCCTTGGTTGAACCGGTCCTCCTCTATGGGGCAGAAGTGTGGGGGCCAGTGATATCCCTCACCACTTGGAACGATCTAGAGCAGGTACAGAAGGCCTTCTTGGCCCGGGCACTGGGAGTGAAATCCACGGTCCCATATCAGATCTTGCTCCATGAGACAGGCTTCCTTCCATTCTGAGAGAGCTGCTACTGAACGTCACATTATTTACTTCCGGAAGGTGGTGGCTATGGATGAAGCCCGGCTGCCCAACCTTGCTTTGGCGGTGGCGATGGGCCCGCAAATGACTCAAAGCCCGCCGGAAAGACAAGCAAGCCCGGTGGTTCTCGCTATGGAATGTGCGAGGCACACGATGTGGACCAGTGCATACACCGGAAGGAACGCCTTGCCTTTGAAGGCGATGCTTGGATGCTTGCTTCATGGCCAAGCTTTGGGATCGCAGGGCCTTGTCACATGTCAAGGTGGCAAATTATCGACAAAGCGAGTTAATCCCATGCTCACGAGGGGCCCACACCACTACTGTGCACCCATCTACCCATGAAAAAGCGGGGGTGATTGCTTCCATTCAAGACAGTGCACACCACCTCCGCATTGAGACGGGGAGATGGATTCGGGCCGCGTGAGGAGGACGAGTCCATCAATGTTGTCAACGCGCCATTGAGGATGAAAGTCACGCCCTCGTGGCTTTGTCCGTGCTGCGAGCATATCCGGGCTCGGTATGCTCGGTTAGTTGTGCCCCATCAGGCCTTGCATG